>JAOEGL010000003.1:241806460-242406460 GCA_034509955.1 Urosaurus nigricauda
TAGTCTCTACTGCCATAATTTTGGTCCATGCGCTAGTGATCTCGCAACTAGATTATTGTAACCTTCTTCTGACAGGGATTCCCATCTCTCACCTCCATCCTTTAATCTCTGTCCAGAACTCAGCTGCACATATTATCACATCCGCTCGCCACTTGGACCAGGTTTCTCCTCTTTTATCCTCCCTTCATTGGCTCCCCTTCCCCTTCCGCATCCAGTACAAGCTTCTGTTGTTGACCCTCAAAGCCCTCCATGGACTGGCCCCTCCTTACTTATCTGAACTTCTTTCTCCTTACGTTCTTACTTGTACCCTCCGCTCTGGTAGTCAAGGTCTCCTGTCACAGCCGAGGATTTCCACTGCCCCGTCCTGGATTCGCCCCTTCTCACTTGCTGCTCCTCTCTCCTGGAACCTTTTTCCCTCACATGCGTGCCTCATCACTTCTCTAACTAGTTTCAAAACTGAGTTAAAGACTATATTGTTTAGGGATGTGTGACCTTGTCTGCCCCAGGATACCTCGTTTTAACTGTGCATTAAGAAACCGAGCCCTCCCTTCAGTCCGTCTGCTATGGTCCAGGCCTCAGAGGGAGAGAAGAACTACTGGACCTGATCCCCTTCTCCACCACCATTCCCTTCTCCTTCTGTGTCATGTCTCTTTAGATTGTAAGCATGAAGGCAGGGAACCGTCTAATTAAATGATTGTATGTACAGTGCTGTGTAAATTTACAGCGCTATATAAATAAAGGTTAATAATAATAATAATAATAGATGTATCTTTTCTGTCTCTCCAGTGAATTTTGTTTCACTAACCATCTTCTAAATCAACATGGGAATCATGCAGTCCTCAGGATGGTGGTGGACTGCAGATCCCAGCATTCCTCAACCTTGGCTGTTCTGTGCAGAGGTGCTGTTAGTTGTTATCCAACAGCATCTGAAGGTCTGCACAATTCCTTCCCCTGTCCTAAATACAAATATGTATACAAACCATTTTGCTATACAGTTCATCTATAAGGCCATTAAAAGTGACTTGCTCTCTTGTAGATTTCTAGAATGAACGAAAAGTAATTTTGAAACTTTTCAAAACCGTACTGTCTTAAATATTTCCAAAAGGAGACATACAGTCAGCCCTTCATATCCACCAATTCTGCATTCATGGATTCAACTATCCACGGTATGAAAAACATTTTTTTTAAATCCAAAGAACAAACCTTGATATGCTTTTGTATATAATGGGATTTGAACATCCATGGATTTTGGTATCCATGGGGGTCTTGGAAACAAATCCCAGCAGATATCAAGGGTCCACTGAACATGTATTTCATGCTGGATTGGGACTTGTGTTTGTGTAAAAGTGTGACCTAAGTGTGGATCCTCGCTACTTGAGGATGTGCTCAGTTCTCAGTTCTGAACTAGGAACCATATGCAGCATGGCTTATCCAGGTGACCTTTGTAAAAAAAAACAGACACTGCCAGTCATTCTTGATATCCAGACATATGTGCCCAAATCTGGATGGAAGATATACCTGAATAGGGCAGGAAGATCTATAAGTAAACTTTGGAAGTGATACTTGTATAGGATTTAATGTACGTGTATTAAAATTGTGAAGATCAGTTTATTGTAGGGGAAATCTGCTACAATTTCAGACTCAGGAATTACGAGTGCATTTTTTTTTTAAATCAATGACTTGGAAAACAAAAGTGTGTTATCTTATTTCTATGCAGCAGCTTCTTCTGATGATTTATATGGTAATTTTAATTCTCAGCTTTTGACAGGGAAAGTCAATACCTGCTTTAGCCAACCTCCACCTCAGGGCAACCTGAAAATTCTAGATGCTTAATATAAATTCTTCTAACATCTTCAGATTGTGTGCCAAACCAGCCTATCCCAGCCTGTGGTTTTACCACACCTATTCTTTTTGTCCTTTAGCAAAGCAGTTCTGAATTTTCTGCTAGTTTACATAAACTAGTAGGTACTGTTCAGTATTACATATGCTGCATCAGTACCAGAGGAATTTGCCAAATAGTTCATTAGGAGCACAGCAACAGCACAGGATTTATCTGACTAATCACAAATCGTCAGTGCTTTCTGGTTTGTTCACAAGCACATACATTTCAAAATTTAATTTCTGTGATTCTGTTTGACTATGTTTGGCTCACAACCTTTTCCTTGCTAGGGAAGTTGCATGCCTCTGATGTAAAAGCTTAATAGTCACTGAAACTGACGCTTTTTATATTCAGTGTAGGATCAGGACACCGTTTAATGTGGCTTTTAACTGCAGGTAGCTGTGAATATGTTGGCACTAGCAAATGAGTAAGGAAGAAGGAGTGAAGAGGTGTTGTTGTTTTTCCAATTGCTGTATACTACCTAAATTTGGCTGCCAATCATTACTTCACAGGGGTGAAACACAGGCCAAATAAAGCCGTTTCAAACCATTTTGAAGGCAGGGTGTTTAGATGATGCATACCTCCAAAGCAGGTGGAAACTGAATTGAAGCCATGCTCTGGTGCTAAAACTGGAGCAAAAAGAACCCAGGATATTCCAACATAGCTCGGAAAATGCATATCTTTGACCTCGTATATAAATGCCCCAACACAAGAGCGTTTCTCAATGAGTAATCCATCCTAATCCTAACCCTAAAGCTGCATATAAATGCACCAGTGCAGGTGCACATTTAAAAAGGACAGAGCTAGACAGCAATGCAAAAATGTGAAAGTATGACAGCTCTACATACACAAACCAGACAGTCCAAAGGGGACATGAGGTGAAAGGGAATGAAGAGTGCATGGGGGAGGGGGGCATGATTGTGCTTTGTCACGCATGCCCTGTATCAGTGGAGGATCGCAGGTGTGACTGTATGTCTGATCAAAGGGGCAGCCAATCAATGTGATGGTATTTTCCTCTTCTTCCACCACCACTGACTGCCGCCTCCTCTTCTTACTTCCTCCCTCCTCCTCCTACCTGCTGCCACTGCCACATCCTCCTCCTCCTTGTAACTTGCCAAGGTTACCCAATAGGTTTTATGGAAGAGCTGAGAATCGAGCTCTTGTCTCCAGAGTCGCACACTAGAACCACTGCACCATGCTGGCTCTCTATATTACATATTTGTTGTTCTTGTTATTTTAGTGTGCCTTCTGTGCTTTATTACATTTGTTGTTGTTGTTGTTGTTGTTGTTGTTGTGTGCCTCCAACTTGTTTCCAACTTATGGCAACCTTAAGGCAAACCTATCCTGGGGTTTTCTTGGGAAGATTTGTCTAGAGGGGATTTTTGCCATTGCCATTATTTAAAGCTGAGACTGTGTGACTTGCCCAAGGTCACCCAGTGGATTTCATGGTCTAGCTGTACAGGAGGGATTCCAAAAGGTCCTCCATTTTGATCAAGGATGAAAAAGATGGGTCTAATATTTATATGAATAGCTTTTTTGTTTTGTTTTTGTTTTGAGCTTTTATTTGGTCATATCCTCCATTTTTTCCTTGTATATTTCCCCCCCTAGAAGTCCCACCCCCGAGAGTCCTCCTCCCCGGTGAAGGTGGGCACTCATTCTTTAAATGGTTTGCCATCACTGCTATAGTCCGTAAAGTATATGTCAAATCAGGCCTCATTGTATTCCCCGTCATCACATATGGATGTGAGAGCTGGATAGCGAAGAAAGCAAATTATGGCCCATTTTACATTGGCAAAAAGAGGTGTGTTGATGGCTGCATGAAAGCCCAGCCTTTAGATGAGAAAAAGGGAAAGTGTGTCATGAAAACACTATTTTGGAGTTTTAAGGGAGAAGAAGTGCCTTTAAAAAGTAGTTTGATTTCCCCACTACTTTTTCAAAAAGGACGCAACATTGCTATTGCATCTAAAGGCTAAGGTGTAGTTGCACGGTTAAATGGGGCTCTGTCTCTTTAAAGCGCCCATTTAAAGGCAGCGATACAGGTGCGGATCATAATGGATCGTTGGTTGGGAGCATGCGTGGTGTGGACTTCACTTCTAATTAAAACGCTCAATGCCCTGCAGGTGTAAAAGCTGAGGTTTATCCGTGAAGTTTTTTAAAGATCCCAAATCCTAGTTCCACTCCTAATCCGAACCCTAGACATGCGCAGTAGGGACTCTGGGATGCCGTTACTGTTATTCTACTATGGATGATATGTCAATTCATTCACAAAATAAAGGGGTTCATTCATTATGCACCAGTGTAACGGCACAGTTTAAAAAGGCGGAGGAAACGCAATGATAATTTGACGGTTCCTCATAAGTATACCTTTGTCCTGCGCAACTGCGCAGGTTTGCCGGCTGTGAACTGCGCAATTGCACAGTTCCCAGCCGGCAATGATAATTTGACTGTATGGTGTAACTGCGTTTGCACAATTCGCAAACCTGCGCAGTTGCACAGCACAAATGTATACTTATGAGGATCTGTCAAATTATCATTGCGGCTCCTCTGCCTTTTTAAACTGTGCCGTTGCACTGGTGCATCATGAATGAACCCCTTTATTTTGTGAATGAATTGACATGTTATCCACAGTAGAATAACAGTAACGGCATCCCAGAGTCCCTACTGTGCATGTCTAGGGTTCGGATTAGGGGTGGAGCTAGGGTTTGGGAGCTTTAAAAAACTTCGCGGATAAACCCCAGCTTTTACACCTGCAGGGCATTGAGGAATTGCGCAGTTCGCAGCCGGCAAGGAAAAAAAATTTAAAGGTTCACCGCGGCTAAAAGCCGCGTTCATTGCCGCCCATGTAGCTGTTCCGCCTGTGTTTGTAGTGTTCTGACCGCTTCCAATGTAGCTGCTGAGCCACAGAAAAGACCTCAGATAAGTCGTTCCCAAACCCCTCAGTCTAGCTGCCCTGTACCTTTTAAGTGCACACCTGGAGCTTGCAGTCTAGCAGCTAAGCATTAAGGAAAGTGCAACTTCATGTCACACTTTCCTGCCAATCTAAAAAGCCCCAAGAGGAAAATAGATGCATTTGCAATGTGGTGCTGGGGAAGAGGTTTGAGTATACTGTAGATACCCAAAAAGACAAGCAAATGGGTCCTTGAGCAGATAAAACCAAACATTTTATTGAAAGCCAAGATGATCAAATTGAAGCTGTTGTATTTGGCCACATCATGGGAAGGCATGATTCACTAGAAAATAAAAGAATGCTAGGAAAGATAGAGGGCACCAAAGAGAGGAAGACCACATGCCAGATGGGTAGGTTCAGTTAGGGAGATCACACGGACACTGATTGCAGGAACTAAGAACAATGGAGGACAGGGGGTATTGGAGATGTCTCATTCACAGAGTTTCCATGAGCCGGGGCCAACTCAAGGGCAATTAACAACAACATAAAGCACATTCTGATTTTCTTTTGGAATTCCTTGGTGCTCCATTGGCTATCATGTTTGCTATAAGGTCCCTATTCTTCTTCCTTTCCTGAACTCCAATTGGACCTCTGGGATTTCTCTCTCCATTATGGTTGCAGAATTTTGAGCATAATTTTGTTTGCATGGGAGATTAGTGCTATGGTACTATAGTTCCTACAGTTTTTTGTGACTCCTGTTTTGTGGATAGGGATGTATATTGATCATTTCCAATCTGTTGGCCACTGTTTTGTTTTCCATATACAGTGGTCCCCCGGGTTACGAAAGTAATCCGTTCCAGCACCCCTTTCGTAACCCGAAAATTTTCGTAACCCGGGGGACCGCTGTATTTGTAGCGGAGCGCAGCGGAGCGCACAGATTTAAAGGGCCGGATTTTTTTTCCTCATCCCAGGGTTTTTTCCGCAAACCGGGGCCATTTTTCCAGCCCCGGCGCTTTTGTATCCCGGGATTTTCGTAGCCTGGGGGATTCGTAACCCGGGGGACCACTGTATGCTGATATATCTTGGTTAGCACTAGAGTTGATTCAGTCAGTGTAGATTGTAGCAGTTCGATTGGAATATCATCTGTTCCTGGTGATTTATTTTTTTTCCCATTTCCCATTTTCCCCATTTGCCATGTTAGCTGTTACATCTCTTTGGATGTTAAATTGGACAGAATCCAAGACTGAACTGCACCAAAGTTCAACACAAAACAGTAGAGGAAGGACATGGCAGCAAATGGAGAATAAATGTTTGGTCATTTATATGTATTTGTTCAGTGTGGTGTAGTGTGTTAAGTGATAGTGTAGGACTTGCAGATACCAGTGTTCAAATTGCCACTCAACCGTTGAAACCATTGGGTAAGCTTGGGAAATTCAGGTTCTCTCAGCCTTAGATGAAGGCAATGGCAAACATGCTCTGAAAAAAATCCTGTCAAAAAAACCCTGGGATCACAGGCTAAACTGCAGCTGGAGCAATTTTGACAGATTTCCTCTCTTTTTTTTCCCTAGCTATGATAAGATACTTCAGTTAGCAGACATTAATTCTTTCTGCTGGTGTATAATTAGAAGGCAGCTTAGGGTTTGGGGCTACTTAGCTAATGTATCTTGTTTTGTTATGCTTCACAAATACTTCAGTGTGATTTATTGAATTAAGAGAAGGATAGGTGAACTCCTAATATAATTGATGATGCTTTTCTGTTATTAGTAATGTAATTTCTTTGGTCACCTCTTTTTAAACAATACTTTAAAAACCACAATTCTGAGGGCACAATAGTATACTTGAAGTCATCCAGTAGAAGAGCTGTTTGATTTACTGGAACTCTGGGAATGCTAGTGGAATAGCAAATCCACTGTTGCCATATGACATTGAAACACATCAGATACACTAGTGAAACACTTTACTGTTCCACTTGCCAAGATCTGTCACCAGGGCCGAATCATGTGCAGGATGTGAGTAGCACAGGTAAGGAGAAGACTTACAATATATCCTGACTGGTATCTTTTCAATATAACACTCACCCCTTTTAGTAGCACAATGAACTCTAGAGTTGGTGCCCCAATATTGTTATAGTAGGGTAGAGAACATGATGGAATTTGTCACCCACTCATGACATAGCATTATGAGTATATAACCCCAACCCAATTAAAGTTCAGATGACTCTCTCTGACCCTTTGTCATGAACATGAACTCAAAAAGAGGAAGCTGGTGATAAGAAACACAGAGCAGTAGCATCTCTTACTTCCACTCCAGCATAAGTCATGTGAAGGATTGCTCTGCATGAGTCTCCAATATATCCAATAAATTACTGTTATTTCTCTGTGTATGCTAATTGAAAACTAGTCAAATGAATGAGCAAAGGTCCATGAGTCACAATCTGTTATGTAGTTAGCTCCTTTGTGCTCATTTTCTTTGTGGATACTAGTGAATCTCCCAACCAATGAACAGCTAATTTAAGCAGGCTTGTATATTAGTCAAATGTTGTATTTAACCTAATTTGTATGTCCTTTATCTTAACTGGTACAGATATAAATGAATTCACTGTGCTGATTTGGTAAATGGCTTGTTTCTATAATGTATTTTATGCTTTTCCCTTTTTGTCTTTAATTGTAACAAAACTGATATATTTCCTATTATGTAGTAGGAATATCTATAAATTAAAAAGAATTATTCAAACACATTATCAGCAAGCACTTATTTTAAAATGTTTAATATTAGCAGACTTCAAATCTCTGGAGTTTATTTAGGGATTTAAAAAAACAACAACCTGGTACAGTACTTATTTCTTCTTTCCCCCTACCATGAATAATGTTTCTAATTTCTTAAAATTTACTGCATCAAAATAACTTCCTTTTTTGTCTGTGCAGCCTTGGTGTATGAATATATCACCTTCACTTTCTCCTATATTTGGTTGTTTTAATGTCAAGTTCTTTCTGCCCGATCTAAGTGGAAATGTGTGCATTTTAGCCAGTTCTAATTTTTGAAAAATATGATACAGACAAAAAATGGCATCCATCTGCACTGACTGATTTCGGTAAGTGAAGCTTTTCCCAGCATGGACCATTATGTATTTCCTGGCCATGTAACTGTCAAAGAAAAAGAAGCTGTTTTTTAAAAAAGTAAAAATAGAGGTAGCAACCCTGATTCAGCACCAGAAACATGGATTATTACCTCCAAAGCTGAATGTACTCAGACTTTGAAGAACTACCGGTAAGTACTGATAGGTCTCTGTCTAGATGGATAAATTGGAAATTTTGCACTCTCACACAAAACGTTTTTAATCTCAACTTATTTCTATTCTGTTTATAAAGACTGTTATGATATTTGGTTTATTGTTATTCGGAGACAACCTGAACAAAATTCTCACACATCTCTAATGTGGGGAGACTTGGGTTGTTCTCTATTGAATATATGAACTTCCTTCATTGAGAAGAACTGATATAATATTAAAGCTTTGTCTGTGATACTGAATTTATTATCGTTGCTTGGCACATACAAGTCATTGCATGTAATATGGATACATAAACAAAGAAAATATAAGCATTATGCCTTTCCTTTTAAGGTTCAAATGTATAATTGCAAGTAGCAACAGCAGCATAGACTAGGGGGCTAAACAGACTGGTGTTACACACTGGTGTTGGGTCATGGCATATGCAGTGTTGCTATCTATGCTGGAGTTGGTTAATGCACAGATGTCAAGGGGAGGTAATAGGCACTGGGATCTGTCAAGGTCAGTTTCCTGGGAATGCATGGTACAAAGAGAAACAAAAGAGCTGTTCTGCTAAGAGAGATGTTTTCATTTGCGAATGAATGGGATTTCTGCATGCAAAAAGGTTCAAAGTGATTTGTGTTTTTAATGTATTGTGTATCTGAAATAGCTTGTCCTAACAACATTGCCATACTGTGAACTGCTTTGGTTTCTGAATAAAGCTTGCTGTTTTACACAGACATTTGGATTTCTGAGTTAAAGACAGCCAGCAACAGATCCTTTATTAAAAGATCTGCACACTCTTTGAGACTTCAACAATATACTAGGAGTAAATATATATTAAGGCCAAGTACGAGGGGTATTGTAAAGTTTTAATGATCACCTTTTACAAAATTTGACAGAAAGTTTGTTTTGATTTGTAGTTGTCAACTTATCTCTATGTAGTCACCATCCAGATTTATACATATTCCCCAGCATTTCTTGACCCTCCAAATACCATTATTGTAGAAGTCTGCAGATTGCACAATCATGGAAGCCCCCCCCCCCCATACATGCCCCCTTCACTCCATGCTCCCCTGTTGGGTTGTCTGGTTTGTGTATGCTGTAATTACATCCATTGCATTATTGCGACCTGCCCTTTTTGACATACTTTTGCTTTTTTGTTTTGCTGGAGTCCTGTACTGGCACCATTCTGTTTATATGCCAGAGCGATAATGCACATTTTTTGTGTTACATTGGAGTATCAGAGCTGTTTTTTGCTCCAGTCTTTAGCCCCAGAGTGCAGCTTCATTTTGCTTTTCAACCAGTTTCACCTTGTTTGGCCAGTGCAGATGATCCCTTAGTTTCTAACCACCATTTACAGAGCATTGAGTGTCCAAACTGTATTTTGGTAATGAGCTTTTTACCTAGTATTTTGTTAATTGACTCTTAATGTTAAAATTTTGCAGAACAAACTAATGTGGCTCATAGAGTGCCAGACAGCCTGTTTTGTTGTTGTTTTCCCCCTTCTTAATAGGTCAGTAAAAGTAACTCCTTACACATACTAGGACTATTTGCTATATTTTTTAGTTTTATAATTGTTTTGTTTATCATATTCAGTGTAGATTGTTTCTTTGTTTCTAATTAAATGAAGACAATCAAATGGCATGCTGACATCTGATATTTAATTGATGGCATTCTGCTACTGGAGGTCAACATTCATTTAAGTTGTTTTAACATGGCTTCTAATCTTTCTGTATTCTGTTTTAAAAAGTATAGTGAAATAACACTTTTATAAACTTTCTAGATTGCTTAATTCTTCAACACTACAATCAGATGCACATTTGCTTTGAAATCAGTTCCACAGTGTTAATTAGCATCCATAGAAGTGCAACCTTAATTGTCCAAGTATATCTCTTTAAATCTATGGATGGTTACCCTTTACTGTCACAGTCTCAGGTGAATAACTTTATTCTTGATTTAAATTGTTTTACAATGTTTGCCACAGAAGCTTTAAGAACCAAGGAGAATAACAGGCAGTACAATAGGAAATAACAAGCAGGATGCACAGTTAGAAGAGTAAAAAGCATTGGCATTAATTTTATTATTTTACTTATTTATATTATTTGTATGCCACTTTTCTCCTAGAATGGACTCAAGGTGGCTCACAGACAAAAAACATTTTTAAAAATTACAATAAAATTTAAGACAGTATAAAATTACATTAAAATATACAAAAGCATATATATATCCCAGCAAAGTCATCAGCTGCAGACTTTGGCCCTGATTAAAGGTTTAAATCCTGAAAGTGTGCTTAATGTTTCTTTACAACAAGGTATAGTCTTAACAAACATGATCAAATGACAGTTTAATCCGGGTCAGAGTAATGGCTTATATTTCAGGTCTGTTAGGGGACATTACTGTGTTATTCAGAAAATGAAATGATAATTATTATGCATGGATGAACCTCACTCTTTATTCAAAGCAGCAATCTGTCCCCTCAAGGACTCACAATAGGTATCTGAAACGTACTCAGGGGCATATCATTTGTAATGTAGTGTGTTTTGTTCTCTTTTACCTTGGGGGAAAAATCTTCCAGGAAATGGAAAAAGCAGACTGAAAATAGACCCAACTGATGCTTCTTACTTACATGGAATTCTAAGCACTAATTCTCTGCAGGCTATGACTGATCAAATGGTGGGTGGATGGCAGAGGGAAGCTGGTACAAATTACTTGGGCCTAGTGGTTCAGAAGAGGGCTTGGGATCCAACAATACTGCAAATGTTTTTGTCTTTCTCAGTCCTACCATTATTTATCAACTGTAAATTTGAAAATTGGTCAATTTCAAAGAAAAATGACAAAAATACACAAAATTCTGTATTATAAAATACTGTACTAAAGATTTTTAGATTCCCCATCCTTTCCAAGAAAGAGCAATACTTTGTGAGGAGGAAGGGCAGGCGGGAGAGAAATTTAGGAACAAGCCATGAGTACAATGCAAACCCTTTGACAACAGCTGGAAACAAAGATTCGGAAGCAATCATCCCACTTTGGTCACAGCTTCCCAAAGGAGGAAGACCATCATCATGGTCTGGGTGAGCAGTTCTTCAGCAATTCCTCTGCTTTTCACAGCAGCTCCCAAACATCTCCAGGCTGGCCTAGACTGGCTGCCAAGGGTCATGTGATGTGAAAATGGGGGCATCCTTTCAATGTGGGTTAAAAGAGTGAAGTGAGGAAGATGGCTTGGGGAACAGGGTGCTGGTTGTAGTTGGCAATGGCTGTGTTCCCCTCTTCCTTCCCACAAGGGGAATTTGAGAGAATTGAAGTAGACACAAAATATAAATAATAACATTGTTTAATTTTGATGTTGGATAGCCAATTCTCAACATATTTTCATGATGAATATTCTAGTATGGCATTATCAGTTTGACATGTTTAAAGGTGAAAGGATAGAAATGCCACTTTTTTCTAGCAGGGCTCCTATAACTGAAACATAACAAGAATTTCTACAAGGTGTAGAGAAAGTGGATAAGAAGGCATTTTTCTGTCTCTTAACTCTAGAACCTGTTATCACACAGTAAACCTGAATGGTGACAGATTCAGGACAGTACAATTTCTGCACAACACATATTTAAAATAAAGAATTCACTACTACAAGAAATATTGGCTATCATTGACTTAGGTGGGTTTAAAATAAGATTAGATAAATTTTTATCTCTTTTTCTCTTTTTATAATATATTTTAGTTACATATTAAATTGTTTTAATCTTGTGTTTTAAAGACTTTATGAATAATATTTTTATTTATGTACTGTGTTTTTTAAATTTTTAGAAGTCACATTGGATCCTGTATTAGGAGAAAGGCAGAATATATATTAAATATATATCTTTTTTTGTTATTGATGAATGATTAGGTTATCAGTGGCCAGTAATCATGATGATTATATCATGATGGTGTCATGATGATTATATTCATCTCCAAATAGAGTCATAAAATTGGAAGGGGTCTCATAAGCCATTGAGTTCAACTCCTTGTTCAATGCAGGATGTCCAGATGAAGCATCCCCAGCATGTACCTGTCCATCCTTTTTTTGAAGACATCCAGATAAAGAAGCCCCACCACCTCTTTAGAGAATTGGTTCAATTGCTAAACCACTAATGTTCAATCAAAATTGATTATCCTTCAGACCATCAGTCCTGGTTCTAACCCTGGCACAGTAGAGAATGGGCCTGTCCTCATGTCTCTGTGTCAGCCCATGAACTATTAAAAGAGTGCTGGCACATCACTCCTCAGTCTTGTCTTCAGCACCTCTTCCCTTCTGGTTTTGATCTCTTTAAACAAACAAAAAACCATTTCTGTGTCTTGTACTGCCTACAGAGGATGCTAGCAAAAATGTGGTTCCAAGGTTGGTGAAAGCCCACTCCTTTAATGTTTCAATGCTTTGATTGTGGCACACCGCAGCTTAACAAGCACCCCGGGAATTTGCTGGTAAATCTAGCAACTGTACCTCCCCTTCTGTACTTAGTAAATTAAAAGAATATGGAATGTGCAATTATTTTGCTACAGTGTATCTTTCTACAGCATTCTTCCTAGAAGCTAGGAAGGGGCTGAGATAGGCAAGAGAATAGTGGAAAATATATGCAGAACAAATCCTATGCTGCATTGCACTTGTGCTTCTTTGCTGTCCTGTCCCTTTTTGGAAGAAACCAAGGAGAAAGGAGACGCTGAGTCCATGAGCGCCCAAACCAATGCTGCAAGCTACCAAAAAAAAAAAAAAAAAAAGACTCATCATCAGTCTGCTGTTTGTTATTTGCCATCAAGCAAACTTTGACTTATGGCAGCCTCCAATAGATATTGTTTTCACCTGCTTTGCTCAGGCCTTGCAGAGGCCTCTTCCTTCCTTGACTGAATCAATCCACTTGTGGTGCAGTATTCCTTTTCTTTTATTTTTCTATTGCCTTCTACTTTCCTGAGCATTATTGTCTTTCCAGTGAGACATGTAGTCTCATGTTATGTCCAAAGCATGATGGCCTCAGTTTAGTCATCCTGGCTTCTAGCAAGAGTCCAGAGCTGCTTTCCTTTAGGACCCATTTATTTTTATTTCTACCGGTAGCAGTCCATCACATCCACAGAAATTTTCTCCAGCACCACATGCACGTCGTTTAATGCTGGTTCACTGACAAAATTATGTTACAAACTACCTGAAATTGCTGCTGCTGTTAAGACTTTATCATTTACTTTTCTGAAAGAATATAAGTAGCTTAATCGTACTGTTACTGAAATCTCATAACTTGGGCATGGCACAGTAACTTCCAAAGCAAAGTGTGCCCATGGTAACAGGAATCATAATTTTAAAAAAATGAAGAAAAAGCAGATCACATTGAAGATGGAATAATATGTGGGTGGAACACAGCAACTATTCCCTAATATGCTATGAAGTAGTGCGTTGCTGCTCAATAAATGTATCATGACCTAAATTGTAGTACAGTGGTCCCCCGGGTTACGAATCCCCCGGGGTACGAAAACCCCGGGGTACGAAACCGGCGGGACCGCTGTCGTATCCCCCGGGATCCGAAAGATCCCCCGGGATACGAAAGGAAAAAAGCCGCGCGGCCCCTTTAAATGGCCGCGCGGTCCATTGAAAATAGCGGTCCCCCGGGAAACGAAAGCTTCTGGGTTACGAAAGGTAATCCGGAACGGATTACCTTCGTAACCCGGGGGACCACTGTACCTCTACAGTTTCCTGACTTCTGGGAGGAAAGAAGTGATACCTGCCTGCCTGCCTGGCATAGGCATAATTGAGGGGCTGCTGTGTGTTGTACTTTTTAACTGATGTTGTTTGTCAGTGATGCTCAAACTTTTTACCCTTGAGACTCCCTTTTACATCTACATGCAGACCCCTCCCCACTGAACATATACAAATAAAAGTATTTTAGTATTTTATTTTGTGTGCATATTTTCATCTGCACATTCATATAAATTAATATGTTAACGTAAGGAAATAACATCATTCAAATTAGAACAGTTTTTGAGCAACTCTCATGCCTCCCTGGGGTCCCACCCCACCACTTGAGAACCACTGTTCCCCACCTTGGTGCATGGGGAAAAGGGTGATGGTGTGGGAAATATATTACTATAATTGTTGTTGTTGTTGTTGTTGTTGTTATTGTTAGGTGCCTGGCAATTGTTCATGTGCTAGTTTCTTTCTGACCATTTATTTCTGCTGAGAGGGATTTATAACCACCAATTGCTGATGCAAATGACATCTTTTGATTGTTTCTGACACCTCCATTAGGAGCATAGAAAACTGCCTTATACTAGCTGAGATCATTGGCTGGTATATGCTCTTTGTGGTTAATGTTGTCAGTGGGTCTCTGGGGTTTCAGGCTGCAGCTTTCCCAGTTCTACCGTCAGGGATTGAATTTGGGATTTTCTGCTTGTAAAGCATGCCGCGGAAGTTCTACCACTGATCTGCAACACTTCAAAAACTCTTGAGTATGGGTAAACCAGTGCCAGGATTTAACTTCATCTAGTTATGCCTCAGGTTCACTGAGTTATATAATCTTTGCATAATGGTAGCTAAGTAAAATGTTGGTGTTTGTGTGTGCCTGTATAAATAAAAAATAGTATTTTTTGTCATTACTGGAACATGTGACTCATTTGTAAACACATCCTTCTTTCTTATATGTTTGTGATAAAGTTTACAAATAAATCTTATAACTGATCATTTCAATACTAAAATAGTTGTTTCTAGTATGCATTGTTCTGAAACACTTTCTCCATTCATAATGGGATGAGTTTCAAGCTGATATTTGAAGTTTTGTGACTTCATAGTCAGCATTAATTGGAACCAACCAACAGGGCAGTACCCACCGTTTGTATCTACTCAGACCATACTTATATTAACGCCTGATTCATTCTTGATGAAAAACTGTCTTAAGCCAAGTTTAGAGTAGGGCAGAAAGACTTCCCAGTCCCAATCTTTGAATCTTCAGGATGTGCACCTGCAGTTCCTCCTTTTACCAGAATCTGTGCTGCCACTTACCAGCATCATGCTCAATTTCCACTGTGGACTCTTTCAAACGGGAGGAATTTCTCCCAATTCCGAATGGAGCCAATGCGGATTCATGTAAATTCGCTTGTTTAGCGAATTTACCTGAACCCCTGCTCCATTCGGAAGGCATTCGGAATTACTTCCCATTACCCGAAAATAACCCCCCCTTGCCCGAAATTGTGTGAGAAGCTTAAATTCGCAATAACGTGAAACCCATGATTGCATTCGGAGTGACTTCCCTTTTGCCCGAATTTGCGTGAGAAGAATTAATTCGCAATAACGTGAAACCCCAGGATTGCGTTTGGATTGCCCTTGGATTATACTTCCAATTTCCCACGTCTGAAAGAGTCCAGAGGGAAGAGAAGTGGCAAGAATTGGAACATGTATGCTGTTGAAACAAACCTACTGTACAGTGGCAACTTCTTACCAAATGGCAGATGAAATGGTCAAACAATAATCTCCAGTCCATGCACTGCAATTTCCAAGTGGCTTTACAAGAATGTGCAGATGCTGAAATATTAAATGCAAGCTTAGGCCTCTTGAGTCTGGTTCTTAGAAGAAGTATTTGATAAAATTAGAATCTAATTAGAGCCTCATCAGAAAAGAACTCTGCCACAAGAAAGTTGCTAGTTTTTAAAGTAACATTAGATTCCTTTCTTTTTTATTTTTTCTGCAGCAAAGTAAAATGCCTACCATCGCTAGATTTCGACATGATGAATGTTGGGAGGGAAACAAATCCTATCTTTTGATTTGTATTCATAGCATCTCTGTTGGAAAATTGGATATGATCCTAAACCAGTGACTGTCATCAGTAATGGACTGGTTGAGGGCAAACAAGTTGAAACTTGATCCAGGCAAGACAGGGAGTCTCCTGATCAGAAGGCAAATCAGGGAATAAGGATTCAGCCCGTGTTAGATAGGGTCACACTCCCCCTGAAGGTGCAGATTCGCAGTTTGGGGTTACTCCTGGACTCAGCTTTGAACCTGGAGGCTCAGGTCTCAGCAGTGACCAGGAGTGTTTTTGCACATTTAAAACATGTGTGGCAACTGTACCTGTTCCTTGAGACACTGGATCTGGCCTCAGTGGTACATACCTTGGTTACACCCCATTTGGACTACTGTAATGCGCTCTACTTGGGGCTGCCCTTGAAGAGTGTTTGGAAATTTCAGCTGGTCTAAAGACCTGCAGCCAGGCTAACAACTGAAGCAGGTTATAGAGATCACCTGTTGAAACAGCTCCACTGGCTGCCAGTTTGTTTCCAGGCACAATTCAAAGTGCTGATTATCACCTATAAAGCCCTATATGGCCTTGGTCCAGGCTATCTGGCAAAACGTATCTCCCTAATATGAGCTGGCTCAGGCTCTAAGATTCTTTGAAGAGGCCCTTCTCTCTGTCCCACCACCATTACAAGCATGGTTGGAGGGGATTCGAGAGAAGGCTTTTTCTGTGGCTGCTCTTGGACTTTGGAACTCCATTCTAGGGAGACCAGAATGGCCCCTTCCTTGTTGGTGTTCCACTGACAGGCTAAGACCTTCCTCTTCAGACAGGCATTGGGGTGTTTTATTGTTTTAATGTGTTTTAAACATTTTTATCTTTTTAATTATTGTAGTAATTTAATTCTGTTTTAATGTACGATTCTGAATGCTTTGAATTGAACTGTTTTTTAATATTGTAAACTAACCGGAGTCCCAGCCCTAGGAGAAATACGGGATGATGATGATGATGATGATTTATATTTGAGAACTAAGATGTTCTGGAGGCTTGCTCCTGTCTTCCACAAGTGGAATCAATACATTATATGGAAACACAGAAGAGGGCTTAGATTGAGGTTGAATTGGCTTTGACATTGACTTTATTTTGGCGTCAAGCCTAAATGCAGCTCTGTTTTAAACTGCTGTCTTGAATGAATCCTGCCTGGAGATCTAGGTCAAGATATAAATATTGTTATAATAATTACCATAATTCAACAATATATGCAAATTGCTTGCTTAAATAGGATACCTGTATCCCAAGCTAACAGAATAAAATGCATCCTATGGGCCAATGAGTTTAGTGAAGCTCCAGCACTAGAATGGCACATTAAATTGAATGCTCCATTTGTCTCCAAGAATGGGATGAGCAGACTTGTAGGCTTTATCTTGTTGCTGTTTTTTGCTAGAACCACGAGATCTACCAATTAGAGCCTGGTACAAAAGATATATACAGTAGTTAGATTTAGTTTGTAGAAGCAGAATTGAACTGAGCTAAGAGTCCTTTCATGCAAAGATCTATTCCTGGTTATCCTAAGCTTCATTTCAACAGAATATTATATTGGCTTGTTAAAAACTGGAAGTAGATCCCATTTATTTTCTGCACCTATCACCAAGAAATTCATTTCTGTGGTCTGGCTAATATATTGAGCAATCCCATGCATGTTTACTCAGAAGTAAATCCCAGCACCCAAATGACTGCTGGAGTGGTCCAGTGTGACTTCCTTCAGAATAAGCCTGTGTGGGCTTTCAGGCTTTGGGTCTTAAAATGTCTGTTAATAAAAAGTCCAAAGCCAAGGCATATGTAACCTCTTAATTCAGAATTATTTTGAATAAATTATCTTTAATATTTTAATACTTGCCATTATTTTTTTATTTATAGGTAATTTTCAGGTGGTGGAAAATATCACTTCGAAGTGAATATCGTGAAGCAAGACCTGGAGAACTTAGAGAATCTCATGAAGACTTCCTTGATGACCCCTCTCTCCAAAGTAAGATACAGGAAAGGTGATTTTAACATGAAGAATATACCAATCATCTGTGTATGTATTTGTAAACATCCTTGACAGATTATAATGGAACACTAATGGGAACACCCATTAAAAGGTGGCCTGATTTCCCTTCTTTGGAAATTTCAGGATATCAAAAGAAACATTCATTATTTTGAAAGGGGGAAATTCCAGGTACCCCCTTCCACATAACAGATTTATATTCAGTGCTTTGAAACACAGATTTTGATGAAAATCAATTTAAAATAACCTTTGGGGGGCATATCCTTAGCTTCTGAAAATTTCAAAATAGTCTCTCATATTCTTAACTGAAGCTGAAATGTTCAATATGTTAACTTATTTATTAAAAATCTGCTGAAGAATGATAATAGTCTGAAATGGAAATTGGGATTTGACTCCCTCTCATGTAAGAATTATGAAGTTTGTATTTTCTATTTAGATGAAGCTGTTAGTGTGCCAACTTTCTTTCTTTTTATCTGTATGGATTTTTTTAAAAAAATGTATAAGTGATCATACATGGAAATGCTAGGTATTTGTAGGTTATTTTTCTTGGGAGGCTTAGAAGACATATCAGTCAGGAATCAAAACAAGAAAATGAATTGCCATTTTCAAACAAGAACAGAATAATAGCTTGACAGCGCCCAGACTAACTGCAGTGCCACCTTGAGACTGAGCTATGTAATACTATCCATAGAGAGACTATCAAGTAGAGAACATATGTGTCATGGAAAATTGATGTTTATTATTATTTATTTAATGTATTAATGAACAGCTTTTCAGGTCTGTGCCTTTACAAACTGAAGTCTTTGCCTTTACAAACTTATGAACTGAAGTTTACCAGTCTTGAATCCCATTGTGGAGAAAGGCAGGATATAAATCCTGGAAATAAATTTTAAAAATAAAAGAAACAAAAGAAAAATACATAAATATTCTATACATCTCAATATATTGCTATGAGGCAATGCTTTGGCATTTTAGTTTCAAAAAATTACATAAAAGGTTCCAATAAATAAAAGCAGAATCACATAAAAGGCACTCAAAGGGAAAGATAGAATCATAGAATCATAGAATCATAGAATCATAGAGTTGGAAGAGACCACAAGGGCCATCCAGTCCAACCCCCTGCCATGCAGGAACTCCAAGTCAAAGCATCCCTGACAGATGGCCATCCAGCCTCTGCTTAAAGACCCCTAAGGAAGGAGACTCCACTACACTCCGAGGGAGTGTGTTCCACTGTCGAACAGCCCTTACTGTCAGGAAGTTCCTCCTAATGTTGAGGTGGAATCTCTTTTCCTGCAGTTTGCATCCATTGTTCCGCGTTCTAGTCTCTGCAGCAGCAGAAAACAAGCTTGCTCCCTCCTCAATATGACATCCCTTCAAATATTTAAACAGGGCTATCATATCACCTCTTAACCTTCTCTTCTCCAGGCTAAACATCCCCAGCTCCCTAAGGCGTTCTTCATAGGGCAAGGTTTCCAGACCCTTCACCATCTTAGTTGCCCTCCTTTGGACATGCTCCAGTTTCTCCACATCTTTTTTGAAATGTGGTGCCCAGAACTGGACACAGTATTCCAGGTGGGGCCTGACCAAAGCAGAATAGAGTGGCACTATAACTTCCCTTGATCTAGAAACTATACTTCTATTGATGCAGCCTAAAATTGCATTGGCTTTTTTAGCTGCCGCATCACACTGTTGACTCATGTTCAGCTTATGGTCTACTTGGACTCCTAGATCCCTTTCACATGTGGTCTCATTCAGCCAGGTGTCCCCCATCCTATATCTGTGCATTTCATTTTTCCGCCCTAGGTGCAGAACCTTACATTTCTCTGTGTTAAATTTCATTTTGTTAGCGCTGGCCCAGCTTTCTAGTCTATTCAGGTCATTTTGAATTTTGATCCTGTCCTTTGGGGTATTAGCTACTCCTCCCAGTTTAGTGTCATCTGCAAATTTGATAAGTATGCCCCCAATTCTGTCATCCAAATCGTTAATAAAGATGTTGAATAGCACTGGGCCCAGGACAGAACCCTGTGGGACCCCACTGGTCACTTCTCTCCAGGATGAAAAGGAGCCATTGTTGAGCACCCTTTGACTTCGGCCAGTCAACCAATTACAAATCCATGTAACAGTTAACTTGTCTATCCCACATTTTGCAAGCTTGTTTGCAAGAATGTCATGGGGAACCTTGTCAAAGGCCTTACTGAAATCGAGGTATACTATATCCACAGCATTCCCTTCATCTACCAAGCTGGTAATTTTATCAAAAAAAGAGATCAGGTTCGTTTGGCATGACTTCTTTTTCTGAAACCCATGTTGGCTTTTTGTGATTATGGCATTGGCTTCTAATCACAAAAAGCAGAAAATCACAAAAATCACAAAGCATTGCCTCATAGCAATATATTGAGATGTATAGAATATTTATGTATTTTTCTTTTGTTTCTTTTATTTTTAAAATTTATTTCCAGGATTTATATACTGCCTTTCTCCACAATGGGATTCAAGACTGGTAAACTTCAGTTCATAAGTTTGTAAAGGCAAAGACTTCAGTTTGTAAAGGCACAGACCTGAAAAGCTGTTCATTAATACATTAAATAAATAATAATAAACATCAATTTTCCATGACACATATGTTCTCTACTTGATAGTCTCTCTATGGATAGTATTACATAGCTCAGTCTCAAGGTGGCACTGCAGTTAGTCTGGGCGCTGTCAAGCTATTATTCTGTTCTTGTTTGAAAATGGCAATTCATTTTCTTGTTTTGATTCCTGACTGATATGTCTTCTAAGCCTCCCAAGAAAAATCCTGCAAGAGATAGATTGTGATGTCTGTTTCAATCCTGTAGTGTAGTAGCCAAGCATAATATGTATTATTTGGACTATTCCCACAATGGCCTTATATATGCTTACCAAATTGTCTTAACAAAAGACATAAGAGCATGACCCCCAAAACTGATCTTAAAGTAGGGGCAAAGTTCCACAAGAAAAAGTGGTCCTATAACCTGCCCTTAAGCCATTAGTTTACATGAAAATCTGGGGTTGAGACTACCATCCTCACCAACACCATGTACAAAAAAGCAAGGTCAGAATTTGTCCAGGTTCTAGAAAAGTAATATAGTGTTTTGTTTTGTTTTTGTTGGCAAAAGACATTATATCTTGCTCCAAAGAGTCATTCTCAAACTCTGTCCCATCCTAGTTGTTTTCAGTACTCATAGTGGCAAGAATCCATACAATAGATAGTTGGTCACAAACCCCCAAGTACTGTGACTGTTACAACCAAAGGCAAGCCTGAATATGACCTCTTATTTGTGTTTAATCATGCTCAAAGCATACTACTCATTGACTCAGACATTTTATTCCTGTCAGCTACTTAGTACAGCAAAGATCTGTTGTGGCTATCTACTTTGGTTAAGGACACCTGAAGTCAGATATATCTCTTGTCGAACTCACCCTCCTGGTCTAGGAAGAGATGAAGGTCTGAACAATACTATGGGTTATGACTGCAGTAAAATCCTTCAGGGACTTCAGAAACACTGGAGCATTGACAATAGCCCTCTTCCTCTGTGGAGGTTACAGGGATCCTGGAACTTGCTCATACAATGATCGTGTATGACAGTGGAGCCATAGCTGGCTACCTACCCACAGATCTAGTAAGAGCACTAGACCCGTGATGTGATGTGTGACATCTATAGAGCCAGGAATTATTTGATACAGTTCTTTGCTTGTTATAGCAGCTATTTGGTCAGGCCCCACCTGGAATACTGTGTCCAGTTCTGGGCACCACAATTCAAAAAGGATGTGGAGAAACTGGAGCATGTCCAAAGGAGGGCAACTAAGATGGTGAAGGGTCTGGAAACCATGCCCTATGAGGAACACCTTAGGGAACTGGGGATGTTTAGCCTGGAGAAGAGAAGGTTAAGAGGAGATATGATAGCCCTGTTTAAATATTTGAAGGGATGTCACATTGAGGAAGGAGCAAGCTTGTTTTCTGCTGCTCCAGAGACTAGGACGTGGGACAATGGATATAAATTGCAGGAAAAGAGATTCCACCTCAACATTAGGAAGTGGAACACACTCCCCTGGATGGCCATTTGTCAGGGATGCTTTGATTGGGAGTTCTTGCATGGCAGGGGGTTGGACTGGATGGCCCTTGTGGTCTCTTGAACTCTATGATTCTATGAAATTCCAAGCCTTTTTAGTCAATGCAACTCTGGTATGGATACTAAAATTCTCTAATACTTCTCAACTCCACCTCCAGGACTTTTTCTGCCAGGTTAGGAAGGTAAACTTTGTTAAGCAGCCAGGTAGAGCCTTTCTCGGATTTCTAGCACAGAAGAGGCATTCACAACTGACTTTTCTGTAACAAAGCACCTCAGAAGACAGACTGGATATCTGTAGGTCATCTCCCCATCACTCACTGGTTACTGATTGTAACCAGTCTAGTATCCTGGCTAACTAGCCTGCCATTCATACACAGCAAAGGTAGATAGACATCTACTATCATTTGCAGCAGATCAGCGATGTCTTTTATTATTTCCAGTTATTTAAACAGCCACAATAATTTTAAAATTGAACATTGAACCCACTGTCCTCCCTCACTATCCAGTCGATCTTCCCCCAAAAAACTAGATTGCTGACAAAGACTGTTTGTCAACAGTGCCTCTAAATTCAAGTCATTCTGTGAGTTCAATGTTGCAATGTACTGGAGTTCTTCTAAATGAATTGCTAATGTTATTATATTTTTAGTATTTCTAGATTTTTGCAATGAGATGCCCAATAAACTCATTACTTCAGCATCTCATATCATAAAAGAACTGTAAATGCTTCTCCATTTCATCAATTCATGAATGTTGATGGTGCCAAAATAATTGTATTGTTGTATTTCAAGGTATCATAACTGTCGCATACTTTTTTTTTTTTTGAGAACAGTAGTCATTCTCAAAGTATATTAAAAATGATAACTTTGTCTATGTGTTTATTAGGGTAAATCAAAGTTACACAATTTGTGACTTCTCCAGAACTCCTTAGGAGGCTAGATGGTATTAAAATTATGAAAAGGAATAGGAAAGTCCAAAATTTCAACGAGAAGTTATATACATGAGGTCTTTTGTTAAATTAAATGCCAAAATGGGATTGAAGACTAAGGCTTCTGCCTGCATTGAACCATGGCAGTTAAAATGGTGTCAAGCTGCATTAATTCTGCAGTGTAGATGTAGTCTAAAAGTGTCACTATTGGGTGCGCAGGCATCAATTTACAGTAGTACAGGTCAATTCCAGAGACAAAGGGCCAAGTAAAATATAAAAGAAGACTGTTGAATTCTTGAAG
The DNA here is from genome assembly GCA_034509955.1 of Urosaurus nigricauda. Lineage (NCBI taxonomy): Eukaryota > Metazoa > Chordata > Lepidosauria > Squamata > Phrynosomatidae > Urosaurus > Urosaurus nigricauda. Next base: position 241,829,604 of record JAOEGL010000003.1, read on the forward strand.
AAGAATTCCAGTACACAGCAAAGAGCTTTTCAACAGACTGTGGAAAGAGCTCAGGAATTTGTAGATCAATTCCCAAATCTATCTAAATTACTCTGAAGTGATAGTATATAGAAGCACTTTTGGCTGATCAAGACTATGTAACAAAACTGAAGGGGGAGAGGAGTCAGCAGCTAAATGAAAAAGAATTCCGGATTCCTGCCTTTGAATACTAGTACAAGACAAAACCCATTAGCTAGTGGGTTGCTCTTCTCCAGCCCAAGAATGAGCATTCATGTCAAGTCCCAAGTTCTCATTCCATATACATTCAACTAATTTTATCTCTAATTGTTAAGCAATATTAATGAATGTTTTTCTCTTTCCTCTCCGTAGTTGGTTTCCATGTTTTTATGGATTTTATGTCTCTTACAATGCTACGAGGCATTCACAAATATCCTGTTGTAAAATACGTTCTGTCCTCTAACAAAAATAAAATAAAATAATGTTTGTCAGTAAAACATTATACTCATCATTATCCTACATAGGTGCTTACAGCTTTTGAAAGAAAGCTTATGAAATAAACATTTTAACTAATCAGGAACTTATAATTGCTTTTAAATGTTTGCATTAACATATAAACTTCAAACAGAGAAAAACAGCCAAGTTCAATGGCAATCATGTGCTTGCCAATTTATACTTGGTTTCAGGGCACTGTCATGCTATTTAATTTGATTTTGCATTTGATTGTCTGTCTATAAGCCTTGTGAAATTTTATTACTCTCAACACATTACCATTTCATTAACATTCAGGTAGCTGTGTACTCTTTCTTCCCCCTATATGTATATAGTTCAAATTTGAATCCTTTGTGTACTTATAGGCAAGGTAGGTAAGAAAACATTTAAAACTTAGAATGTACCCAATAAATCATATAGTTTGTATCTGAACATTCTCTCCCTCCAACAGAAGAAGAAAATCAATTATTTTTTCTTCATCCTAAAACTGATGATATAAACATATTTTATGTAATGTAATCCTAATCTCCTCTGATAGTTGTCAGAGTGGATTTAGAATAGAACATAACTGTTTCTCCTTCAGTGAAATGTTCTGCTGATGAAAAGGGGATACATCCATCAAGAAGGCTAAAAAAATTTCTGTAGGCATAGATCTCCATCAATACAGATCCCGTAACAAGGTGTTCTAGGAGCATGTCAGAAATGTTTGAAAGGCAGCTTTGGATCTATGGGATCCCAGGTCCATTTGTTTTCATGAGAGGTCCCAGGATTTAGTCCATTAACTACACCAGCCTGCTGCTGCCAGATAGAATGGTCTTGGATAGGGGAAAATACAAAGGGGAGCTCAACAACCTACTGTGTCCAATGCCAGCCAAAGCCAGTCTGCAGATCAGTCTGACAGATTTTTTTTTCCAGGACACCCTTCATTTCAGTGAAGGCAAAATTAACTACACTAGCTTGAGGAAGCATAATCAGCAAGAGAGGTCTTGGTATTTCTCTGGGCAAGAAAAAGGCTTTGGAACAGGGCTGCCTCCACCCTTGTCCCTTGCAGACAGTCTCAGCAGCAGCAGCAGCAGCAAAATTCTTTACTTGCAAAAGGACAGTTCCATCCAATCACCCTGCCAACAGCCATCCAAATAGGATTATTATTATTACTACTACCACTGCTACCACCACCATCTTTATTTATATCCTTCTTTTCCCCAAAAAGTAGGACTCAAGGTGGAACCCATAGTTTATCCTCTGCACCACCATCATAGGGAAATGAGATCTCCCAGGTTCTTTTGTATGGCAAGTCTATGTGCAGACATAAACCTCTTTGCACCATTCCTCCCTAGCTAGTGTGAGCTGATAGTACTTTGGAGATGGTGTATCATCACCCACTATCCTCCCTCACTATCCAGTTGATTTGCCCATGGGCAAACTTTTAAATGTCCACACAGACATGAGTCCCATTGTGATCAGTTACAGCCTTCAATAGTAAACTGCTGCAATCCAACTATAGAGTATCTCTGTAAACCAGTAGTAGATAATCTAAGGTCCAAATAGAATAATAGAATCATAGAATCACAGAGTTAGAAGAGACCAAAAGGGCCATCCAGTCCAACCCCTGCCATGCAGGAACTCCCAATCAAAGCATACCTGACAGATGGCCATCCAGCCTCTGCTTAAAGACCTCTGAGGAAGGAGACTCCACCACTCTCCGAAGGAGTGTGTTCCACTGTCGAACAGCCCTTTATTTTTTATATGATATGAATTTTAAAGCTTATTCTCCATGAGCTTCTGGTTCCATCAGAGGTCATGGATAATCTGTGTCTGACTACAGGGCCATGGTCAGACTTCTTCACCATCTTTTACCAGTTGCCAAATGACCAGTGGGGAACAAAGACAACATGTGAATTTTGAGAGATTGCATGATGAAGATGATGAATTCCTCCTCAGTCAAAAAAGAAGAAGACATGCCAGCATTATGCCTGCATATGCCACTAATGGGATGCCAACTACAATGTTGCTTTACAGAGTGCATGGAAGTGAACGACTTGCCCTCTTCCCCCCTATCTTTCAGGCTGTCTATGTACACTACAAAGTGTTACCTTTAACTCATAATGTATGAGGGAGTGTCATAAAGTTTTAATGATCACCTTTTAAAAAAATTGACAAAAAGTTTGTTTTGATTTGTAGTTGTTAACTTATCTCTATGTAGTCACCATCCAGATTTACACATTTTCCCCAGCGTTTCTTGACCCTCCAAATACCATTATTGTAGAAGTCTTCAGATTGCGCCTGACAAGGATTTTACACTTTAGAATCATAGAATCATAGAGTTGGAAGAGACCACAAGGGCCATCCAGTCCAACCCCCTGCCATGCAGGAACTCCCAATCAAAGCATCCCTGACAGATAGCCATCCAGCCTCTGCTTAAAGACCTCCAAGGAAAGAGATTCCACCAACCTCCGAGGGAGTGTGCTCCACTGTCAAACAGCCCTTACTGTCAGAAAGTTCCTCCTAATGTTGAGGTGGAATCTCTTTTCCTGGAGCTTGCATCCATTGTTCCTGGTCCTGTTCTCTGGAGCAGCAGAAAACAAGCTTGCTCCTTCCTCAATATGACATCCCTTCAAGTATTTAAACAGGGCTGTCATATCACCTCTTAACCTTCTCTTCTCCAGGCTAAACGTTCCCAGCTCCCTAAATCGTTCCTCATAAGGCATGGTTTCCAGACCCTTCACCATTTTATTCACCCTCCTTTGGACACGCTCCAGTTTCTCCACATCCTTTTTGAATTGTGGGGCCCAGAACTGGACACAGTATTCCAGGTGGGCCTGACAAAAGCAGAATGGAGTGGCACTATTACTTCCCTTGATCTAGACACTATACATTTTTTGATGCAACCTAAAATTGCATTGGCCTTTTTAGCTGCTGCATCGCACTGTTGACTCATGTTCAACTTGTGGTCAGAATAAATTTATCTGGTTTTTCTCATATATATTTTTAAATCATAGTTCAAATAGCCATTATTTTTGGAGGAGAAACACTGGATCATACTTTCAATATGTGTCGTGGCAAATTTGATTTTCTGGTGCGACTTCCTGACCCACTGCTTCTGTATATCATGTCTTATTTGGAGCTTGAAGATATTGCCCGACTTTCTCAAGTGTCTCACAGATTTGAAACGGTAATTTTAAATATGTTAGCTTTCCATTCAGTTTCAGTGCAAATAGTTCTGGAAATATATGTGCCTTCAGATAATGTCTGTCTAATAACTGTCTAGTCAAGTCCCCTAAATCTATGTAGTCATCACACAGGCTCAACTTGTTTTGCTAGTTGTTGTGCACACGTATGCACACACACAGAAAGATATGAGGTTTTTGAAGGATCAGAAATGTTATAGTGGGCCCTTGGTATCTGCTGAGGTTTTGTTCCAAGACTACCAAAATCCGTGGATGCTCAAGCCCCTTTTAATACAATGGCATAGTTAAATGGTGTCCCTTATATAAAATGGCAAAATCAGAGTTTGCTTTTTGGAATTTATATATTTTTAAAATATCTTCAAGCCGTGGATGCTTGAATCTGTGGGTAAAAAAATCAGTGGATATGGAGGGGTGACTACTTATATTCAGCAAGAATTGTTGTTCTTGTTGTGTGCCTTCAAGTCATTTCTAGACTTTTGGCAACTGTAAGGCAATGCTATTATGGAGTTTTCTTGGCAATATTTGTTCAGTGGGAGTTTGCCTTTGCCTTCCTCTGATGCTAAGAATGTGTGACTTCCCCAAAGTCACTCATTGGGTTTCTATGGCCAAGCAAGGATTTGAACCATGTTCTCCAGAGTCCTAGTCCAAGGCTCAAACTGCTACACAATCCTGGTTTACTGGGCAGGAAAAAAAATAGCTTATGATAGGGACAGCTTTATTATATTGACCATATCTAATAAAGTGTTTTGATATAGCATTGTTTATCATATTTAATCCTTAGAAAAAGACAACCTGTACTGCACTGCATTATATCTATATGTCTTGTGTTTCCTTCTGATATGTATATGTTGCTGTTGTTGTTGTTGTTATGTGCCTTCAAGTCATTTCTGACTTATAGTGACCCTTAGGCCCCTATCATGGGGTTTTCTTAGCAAGATTTGTTCAGAGGATGTTTGTCATTGCTTTCTCCTGAGGCTGAGAGCATGTGACTTGTCCAAGAATTGAACCCTGATCTCCAGAGTTGCAGTCCAACATTCAAAACCACTGTACCACACTGGCTCCCTCCATATATACATATACAGTGGTCCCCCGGCTTACGAATCCCCCGGGTTGCGAAAACCCCAGGATCCGAAAGCCGCCGGACCGCTACAATATCCCCCGGGATCCGAAAGATCCCCCGGGATACGAATAAAAAAACCACGCGGCCCCTTTAAATCGGCCGCGCGGTCCATTGAGTTTAGCGGTCCCCCGGGAAACGAAAGCTTCTGGGTTACGAAAGTAATCCCGGAACGGATTACTTTCGTAACCCGGGGGACCACTGTACACACATACACACACATAATGCATACCCATCCGTTCTAGACAAACACTGTTATGACATGTTGTTGTCAATATTATTTATTACATCTCTATCCCATCAAGAAAGATAATGGGGATTTATTGTATTCCTCACTTTCATGTTAAGTGAATGAAGTATTCTGTGCTTTCTTTCATATTCTTTTCAGTATGAATGATTGCATAGAACTGAGATAAGCAAAATGCCACCAGAGGGAGCTAATACCCCATACAAAATTGAAATTGAAGGCGCAATGTTCTTACAGTAGTAGTCTTTCTGTTTGCAGCCATACAGTCATATAAAACACTAATGCTGGATTTATGTAGCAATTATTTGGGCTGCAAACACATAACATTGTGCTTTTTTCTGTAAATTTATTATTTTAGTTATATTTAATTTGCAAAGTGCCAATCAAATCTATAATTTTATTAAGCAAAATTACATTTACAGTACATTAATTATTCAATATACATTCCAATCCCCAAGAAAGGGACGCCAGGGATTTCTGTAACCAGAAGACCGTTGCATTCATTTCCCATGCAAACAAAGTGATGCTCAAAATTATACAACAAAGATTTTCACCATATATGGAGCAAGAAAGGCCAGATATCTCAGCTGCATTCAGGAAAAAAGAGGCCCTAGGGATCATATTGCAAACATGCATTGGATAATGGAGTGCGCCAAAGAATTTCAAAAGAAAATTATCCCGTGCTTTGTAGATTATAACAAAGCCTGTGATTATATAATGAAAAACTTTGATCATGAAACTTTGATCATGAAAATCTATGGATTGCTCAGAAATGGTTGACCTTATCCTGATGTGTAACCTTTATTCAGAACAAAAGACTACCATCAGGACAGAATATGAAGACATGGAATGGTTTTCAATTGGCAAGGGGGTCAGGCAAGGCAGCATTTTATCAACCTATCTGTTTAACATGTATACTGAATATCTCTTATGTAAAGCAGGATTAATCTCGGAAGAAGAAAATGTGAAATTCATAGAAAGAACATCAAGCATTTAAGATATGAAAGTGATATCATACTACTAGCAAAGACTTGGAACAATTACTGAAGAAAGTTAAGGAAGAAAGTGCAAAGGCAGGTGTATAGCTGAACATTCATAAAACAAAAATAATGACCACAGATTATTTACATAACCTTAAAGCAGACATTTAAGACATTGAAATAGTTCATGATTTTCCATATTTTTGGCTCAGACATTAATCAGAATAGAGACTAGTCAAGAAATCAGAAGAAGATTAAGACTTGTAAGGGCAGCTATGAAGAACTAAACAAGATTATTATTATTATTATTATTATTATTAATAATAATAATTTCTAGCCCGCCCCTCTGAATGAGCAATCGGGGCAGGTTACAACAAGGTTAAAAAACAAAATCAAGATATAGCACTGAATAACAAAGATAGGATTGTCCATGCTATTGTATTTCCCATTTCTATGAATGGTTGTAAACACTGGACAGTGAAGAAAACTGATGGGAAGAAAATCAACTCATGAAATGTGGTTCTGGAGAAGAGTTCTAAAGATACTGTGGACTGCTAAAAGACAAATTAATAGGTCCTAGAGCAAATCAAGTCTGAAATCTCCATAGAAGCCTGTATGAGAGGCTTTCATACTTTGGTCGAATCATGAGAAGACATGACTCACTAGAAAAGACAATAATGGCAAGGTAGAAAACAGTAGGAAAAGAGGAAGGCTGCATTTTAGATGGGTTGCCAAGTCAAGGAAGCCATGGCCCTGAGTATGCAAGACCTGAGTGGGACTGTTGATGACAGGTGACTTGAAGGTCTCTCATTCATGGAGTTGCCATAAATCAAAGTCGACTTGATGGCAGTTAACAACAGCAACAAATAGAAGTAAAACACATTGATTTCATTTGGGTTGGCTTCCAATTTAGCAAATACAGGATTGAAGCTGTAGGGAGTTCATCCTGCTACTAAGGCCGGAACTAAATCCACTGTTACTATGTAGCTGTATTATAGATAAAATATATACCTTTAGTGCTTTGTCATTTTCAGCTTTCTTTTCTGCAATGAAAGGTAATGATGTTTTCCATAAAGTAATGTCTCATTTTCTTACATTATCAGAAGCCAACGTTGGTAATTTTAAAGAAAATAAAACTATATCAGTATTTTAAAGCTGTAATTTTAAAGGACTTAGTAAAATCGCTGCTTAAATTTGGCTTCCCATATTATCTTTTTTTTAAAAAAAATTCAAACAAGCATTTAATGATTAATTGTTTGTGCTATATTTTTAACGTTATTGATATGTTTTAAAATGATTTTACACCTTTTAAAATTTAATGGTATTTTAGTATAACATGTCTAACTGTGTTTTAACATTTTTATCAGGTTTTTTAGCTTTTTGTTAAGCGACTTTGGGTCTAAAGATGGGAGAAAGGTGGGATATAAATCAAATTAAATATATCCATCCTCATTGCTTGAAATGATAATGAAAATTGGTAAGTTAATATCTAAGCCTGAAATCTTCTGGTTTCTGGAAAGGCCAGAAGGCCTGAGGATTAATCAGCTCTTCCACACCAAGGATAAAGAGAGAGGTCCACCACTGGAGAGAGAAATCAGATATTCCTCCATCCTGACACTGTGGAAATGTCTCCAGCAGGTCTTTTACTAGGTTGGAACTCCAGTTTTAGATGCTCTGCAGTTCTTCTGGCCACAGGCAACCCATCCCAATTCAGCTTCAGATTCTTCAGCAGTTTTAGAGCTGGTATATGTTAATTCCTGGTCTTTGCTTTCAGTGAGAGGGATATCTCAAAATAAAATAAGCAGCCCTGGAGAGGGCATGGAGCAAAACAATGCTGTTCTTCCGTCTCTTCGGCCTGTTGTGCTACTGCTTCAGAATTGTCTCATGCCTGTAGTTGGCGCTGCAAGCACCAGTGCCCCACAGGCAGAGCATCTATACTGTCTTGAATACATTTGTCACTGCAGTTACATGCTATATATTTTTGTAAATTAAATTATTCATGCTTATTCCTATATCAAATAGCCAGGTAAATACATGGTTCAAATATGTGTTTTCCTCCTAATATGAGGAATGGAATTTTATCTGAATAGTGTCTAAGGCTTACTAATACCTTTGTTTCCTTTAATAATAGTTATGCAACTCTGACAAACTATGGGAGATGATTGTGCAAAATTTAGCAGGTAAAATTACCCCAGAAATGAGATCACTGGCACAAGAAGTGGGCTGGAAGCAATTCTTCTTCAATAACAAGATTCAACTGCAGCTCCAGTTCCGAAGAAGGCGAGAGAAGAGATCTGATTCATCAGAAAGCCTTTCAGATTAAAGGAGTGTTATACTACTTGGTGCCAACTGTTGTAAGGTGTAGATTTGCTTAGATATGAGTGACTTGTTTTGCTTTCTCAAAAAGGAAATCCACTTATATGATTTAGATTAACATGAAGCCTGCGCATTTAATCTTCATTAAGAGTGTGAGAAAATATCTTTTGTTTCATTTTTACATGTATTTTCATTGAGTAAACACTCAATTTATTACAGTAAATTAATTTTGCTATGTGTTTGTTTATAGTAAATTTGTTTTTAAATCAATCACATTTATTTCATCTTTTGCTTTCATGACTAGGGGCTGGTTTTCTGGACAGTTGCTGGTAATTTTCTTTCCTAGGAAGGCCGGCATGTTGTGTTGCCCTAGGAAACTGAAGCGGCCAGGAATGGCATTCTTGGTTTTTACAAAAAAAAAAAAAATGTATACACCATGAAAAACTGTGGATTGCTCTTTTTATAAAATGAGTGTGCCACAACATTTTATTGTCCTGATGCATAACCTGTACTCAGGACAAGAGGCTACTGTTAGGACAGAATAAAGAGAAACAGAATGGTTTTCAATTGACAAGCTGCATTTTATCATCCTATCCGTTTAACTTGTATGCCGAATGAATCATTCATAAAGACTTGGAGGAAGGGAGTGTGAAAATTGGAGGAAGGAACATCAACAATTTAAGATATGCAGATGACCCCATACTGTTAGCAGAAAATAGCAAAATTGGAATGATTACTGAAGAAAGTCAAGGAGCCTTATCACACAAGAAAACTAAGTTACTTTTTACAAAATATTAAAAGAAATCATATTCTCACAATACCTGTAATTAATAGAGAAAATTTCTGTTTCTACTTTATTTCTGAGGTCACTTTAACATCTGCCGATAAGAAGTTTATTATGATATGCGGTTAAGAGACATTCTTGTCTTATGGACACTTGTACATAACCATAGATTCCCAGCATCCCACATCTCTTTTCTGTAAATATATACACATCTGGAATGCAAGACCAAAATGAGTGAAACCTGTGTGGCTGTGTGTAGATCCCAAAATGAAAATGGACAAGAAAATCCAGCATATGGTCATAAAGACACGGTTTCCCCCTTACACGGGGGTGGTGGTGGTGGTGGTCCAGAATGGATCCCCCACGTAATGGGAGGGCTGACTATGGTTTGACACTGCTTTAACTGTCATGGCTCCATCCTATGGAATCCAGGGGTTTGTTTTGGCACCAGAGCTATCTGACAAAGAAGACTAAACATCACGCAAAACTACAAAGCCCAGAATTCTGTAGCATTGAGCCATGGCAGTTAAAGCAGTGTCAAACTGCATTAATTCTGCAGTGTGGCTGCAGCCTTAATAGAAGGATGCAAGATAGTTACGATTATGTATGGGAATAGGTTCACCATTGAGCCTCTAGTGCCAACATAGAGCCCAGCCTTGGAAAATGTAGAGCATATTTAGGAGCCAAAATACCAACAAGTCAAATATTTGTGAAGCAACCATTGATACTCCTGCAGTCGCAGCATTTCTTAAACTCAGTGCAAATCTGCATGAACCTCTTCCCCCAAAGCCGAACAATAAGTCCAGCCTGAATCTCCTGTGACTGTTACAGTTAGTTCCAGCAGCATCTGTAGTTCTTGCATGGCTAAGGAACAGCGTAATTTCCATTCCTAGGTATACATGGGATTTGCTGTTGTTTGGCTGTTAGTGCCATAGTGATCAAAAGAGTTACACATACACATTTTATCCAGACCACTGCTTTAAACAGTTTTCTGTTCTTATTGCTAATGCAAATCATACTGAGTGGTACCATTTGTGGAATGCTCTCCTCTTCAAAGGCCAGTTGGTGCCAACACTGGCTTCACTCCAACCCCTATTCTTTGTGACCAAATTGATTTCATCCAAATCTGTATATTTCCATAGTTTTAAACTGTTTTAACTTGTTAAATTGTTCTTATGCTTTTACTCTGTTTAAATAATATTTTAATGCTTTACATTTTAAATTGTTTAAATTGTTTTTATTTGAATACTTTCTTGAAATCATGTGATAGAGCATGAAGTGCTAACACCACTCTGTGCCTATCCAGAATCATGGCCAATTACCATTTTCATAGCAACTCAGACTAAATTATTCCAGCCTTTCCCTCTTTCTAATTGCAGTTGGAAGGTTGATAATATCATTGAAGCACTGTAGGGCTGAAAACTGTGTTGTAAGCTTCTTTTTAAAAGAGTGAGTAATCATACAGTATGTTCCTGGTGTGCACAAAGTATATAACACAAGGTGGAAATTGTAACATTTTAGTTATTGTGATTAAATATGAAGAGTAATAATGCAAGCAAAGATAAAATGAATTAACGTATATATTACAAATTTGAAGCAAAAGACTGATATTCATATTTCTGCATATCTATACAATTACCAGATTTGTGAGAGGTCTTTATAAAAATAACCTTTTATTATTAACATTCCAACAAAAACAAGACAATCAGTCACTGAAGAATTGTCATTTTATAGTTTGTCACTGTCATTCATGGTCTTAGATTTTCATATGAATCCAGCACCGTATTTTATATTGAAACAAACATGTAGTTTTTAACGGGAAAAAAATTAACTGCAAAAAATTAGATATGATAAAATATCAAAGTACCAAATGTTAGGCCCTGTCATTTATTTGGCTGTATGCCCTCTTTATCATATTCCTAAAATAATATAATGTAAGTGCATGCATATGTAATCTATTCATACTGTCTTTTTTCCTCTTTCTGAAGGGACAAAATTGTGCAAAATCAGTCTCTCTGTGGATTGCCCATGCCATAACTTACCTTAGGTCAGTGGTTCTCAGTAAGACAGTCTTCCTGTGGAAGTGTAGGACTTCTTTGAGGGAGTACAAAGATACGGGGGGTGGGGGGTAGTATTCTGAAGCAGGTCATGCCTTCCACTCTCCGCCAGGATCTGGGTCAATGGGAACACCCCCTGGGAGCCAACCCCACTGTTCCATCATTCCAGTGTGATTTGGAAAGAAGAAAGTTCAGAAAAAGTTCTGCTTTGATCCACTATATCACTGGATATGGCTTTAAAAGGAAAGATAAACTGCTTTCTTTTTCTATTGCCAGGATGGAATTATGGCAGTATTCCAAGATTCTCCCATAGGAAAGGGATACATGTGTGTAAGAATTTCTGTATGCTTACCTATAGAACAAGCAATGGATTCTAGGCTGCAGGCTATAGAAAACAGAATAAGCTTCAAACAGTGGGAGTTTACAGGATTTAAGAACCACTGCCTTGAGTGCATGAATATGTACCTGATCTGCTATTGCATAAAGTAGATAACCAGGTTAAAAAAATGAACCAATTCATTCTGTTAATTAGATTAAATCAGTTCATCCCCATCATATTCTCAGATGTTTTGACATTATTAAAGTAATACACTTAACATTTTTGCTGTGCTATTTTGTACATACATGAAGACACCATAGGGAAAGACATCTTCAGATTTGCACTGCATATATTCTGTCCTCACATGTCTGTTTCCATCAGACATTTCATATTATGTTCTAAGTTAATTCTACAAGATACATACTTTTTAACATAGATCATCCAATATTGCCATGTCCTATCCCTGAGATACTGATTCCATAAGAATCCACAATGGTTTTTAAGATATTAGAAGTTATAGACTTCTAAATTACTCCAGCTATAAGGCAGACAGGAAGTTAAGAATGTCTCTGGAAGCATTTTCTGGCCTGGAACACCTTTGGGAATGTTGTAAAACTAAGGTATTACAGGCTGTTTAGTACCACACTAAAAAGATTATTTCTGACTGGCGCAGAACGGAGATTGCCTTTGGCAAGACTATTAATGAGAATTGCTGCACATCTGCATAGAACACTTCTGTACAACAGTAAAAGGCAGCACACTAACAGCTAAATTACGTATTATACATAGTTTTTCTAAGCAAGGCAATTCCAGGAGCTGGCATTGTAACCAGGTAGGAGTGGGAGGTAGCTGCTGATCCCTTCCATCTTATTTTCTGTTTTAACATTTCCCTTCCTCAGTGAGGTTACAGTCATTTATTTGCCATAGGCAAGACAAATGCTTTGAGGATGGAACTTTTAGCTGTACAGCAGAAGCAAATTGTCCTATTACTGCAGCTTCTTCAGTAGAAACTGTCCTGAACAAAAGCCATTTTATGTAGAGAAAACTAACCTGTTCTTTAAAAAAAATATTTTTAATGTGTAGTTCAAGAGTAGTGTTTTTTAATGGAGAGAGCAGGGGGACCTAAATATTTTAGCCCTTATAGTCTGCTTGTACCACTCAGTGGCAGCAGAGGCTCTTCGGGTGGTCATCTGTGAATTCACACAAATGGGAATCCCTGTGCCTGTGCCTTTCTTTGGAAACTAGATCTCTTCGGCTGAGGATCTCCCCACTGTACCGCACATGCTCAGTATAATTTCCACTCAAACCTCCTTAGTTCTTTTCCATCCACCATCACAGCCACATCATAGGGAACTTGGTGTGTTCGCTACTCTTCTTTGCCATGTTTTTCCCTCTTCTGTTTATGGCATCTACAGCATACTTTAAGAGGTATGTCTCATGTGAAAAGAAGATCCTCCAGATGGACAGACATTCTAAGTTTCTCCTTTGCTTGAGGAAGGCCCACATTGTGAACAAGTGCTCTCATTGTAAAGCCTTTTCCCACCAGGCCTGTTGGAACAGGGCTTTGCATCTTAAAAGCCCTTCACTGGGAGCTGGCTATTAACATGGCTGATCTCACTGCCCCAAACAGGCCTCTTTTCATATCATCCATGGAGATTACTTCACACACTTTGATACCATCAGCTTCATCATCTACTGTACCAAAGAATCATGCTAGTACCAACAAGACTCCCCTTACTCATCAGGGAACCTTGTACTATCAACTCTGGATTCAGCTTGGCACAGTTCGAAGTCATTGATGCTACACAGAACTTTGCAGGTGCCATGTGAAGTCTCTGCTGCTCCCAAGAAGCAAAAAAAGCATTCTGATTATTCTTCAGTTCTTAAGAAGAAAGACAAATCTACTGTTGTCTTTTCGGATGACGGATAGCCTTGTTTGAAGAGATCCTGACCTACCCATGAATCTTTCCTTGTCTGAAATAGTCAGATGCACTAATGGCTATCCAAAGGTGGACCTGCTTGGTAGTGCGGACAACCACCAGTGCCCTTCCACCCAGGGACAAACTATCTGTCAAACAGCTGCTTGGGCTCAGCCACTTACTTTTGTAAATCACTATAGGTTTGATGTTTAGTAGAGATTCTGCTTGCTTTGGCTTTTTATGTTTCATAGATGACCACTTGAAGAACCAGTTACAGCTAAGCAACTTGCTTTTACAGCACATAATGTAATAACTACATCAAAGAAGACAGTCAGACTTATCTGAGAATGAGGTGTGCTTTGATCCGTATACCACATACAGACAGTACAGTTGTGTGAATTTCATTGATGCCAATGCAGATAATTCTGACAGTTTTTAATAACCCTTATGAATCAAAGTGAATAATGTCTGTTGATTAATATCGCACTAATGTATGATGGTGTGTTGATGCAAGCAAAATTGAAATGGTTTGGATATACTGCCCCATCTCTGCAAGCAAGAACTAAAGGCAGCTGTTCATCAAAACCAAATAAAAATCTGCTGACCCTGCCAACCTTCCCACAGCCAGTAGCTACCTTTAGGTAAGCATATAAGAAATTAGCAGCCTCACCACTGATCCTTTAATCTCAAGAATCAGGGCACATCTCCCCATCTATAATCATTTAAACCTTTTAACATTTGTCACCATGGTACTACTTTACTGTGTTAGTATCTGAAGGTTAGTTTAGGTGGCTTGAACAGAATTATTTGCTTTGTGGCTGCAGGCACACATGATTTGCCCTATATTTAAAGCCTAACCTACTATAATTATGAGATACTTAAAGAAGAAATGGTCATTCATGTGTTTACTTATTAATATAGGTGGTCATCTGGGTTCTGTTCTGGAAGTCATTATCAGTTAGACTAGTCAATAGAAATTATTTTCATTTCAGTGATTCCTTATGGGACAAATTCTCCCTCCCCCAGTATAAATCAGGAGCAAATGAATTCCAGTCTGTTGAGTGATGCTTGTGAAAAGAACATCTTATATGTGCCAATATAACTGCCATCTAAAGGGTATTTTCCTTCAGTCCATTGATAATGGCAGTGCAGTTTATTTAGTGTCCGTATTTGGTATAATTGAGTCCAGCTGGTCACATCAGATATAGTCCGAAATTTTCTCAGGAAACAGAAATGAAACAATGACAGTCCCTCTAAAAATCATTAAACTGTCCTATACTTTTCCATTTTCTGTGCTTTTCTCTGGCGATGGCTTTTTCTTGCCAATACAAGGCTGGATAAGCAAAGTTAGTATTCCCAACATGTAAAGCAAGCCACATATATAGAAAGAAAAGTCATATTTTTGTGTGAGGTCATAAATCCATCCTGGAAAACAAAACAAAGAAGGCGGTTATCAGTAGAGTGTAATAAAATCAGATCACACTTAATGCTGATAGTTCTAATAACAGAAAAAGCAGTGCTAGATGACACCACTGTGTTCTAGGTTCTTTCCCCATCCAGGATGATGCTCTGAGAAAACTCAAAATATTTAGAATCGGGTAAACTATGTCTGGTGATGCAAAGATCTGCACCTAGGGCCACAGAGGGGTTCATGAGGCCCCCCTTTTCTCACCCCCTTTTAAAAAAATTACAAATCTTAACAGCACTATCTCTAAGAGCTCTGATTTCCCTTCCTTTTTTTAAAGCTCAGGTATCTTAGCAGACATACTCTAGCCATCTCCTGTTTTCTGCCAATTTTCCCACCTTAGGAATTTTAGCAGTAGTTTCTCAGAGAACCATCTATTGTTTTCCAACCCATTAAAAATTCCTAGGAAACCCCATTTGGAAATTTGACTTGACACTGGCTACTGCAACTTTGGGACAACCCCAAACATTATTTTTGAAGCATCCACCATTATTTCCTCAATGGTTATGGCTGGGACTGTTTTTGGCTTCTAGCAATCCTTCTATTTGAAATTTCATTTTGAAACTTGGCACTGCACCTTTTCAGACAACAGACAAATCCAGTCTTGTCAAATTTTGAGGCATCTGCCATAGTTTCCCAAAGAGTAATTATTGTTACAGGCACAAAGGCATTCTCTTTTTAAAATTATAGATATATCTTCAGGTTCAAAATACTTAAGTGAGGAATGTATCAATATACTTTTCACAGCTTACATTATGTTGTCTTTTCCTTTATGACTCTTTATTCCTGGAACCACCTACCAGAAGATCTGTGTGATGTTATTTTGTCAAATCCAACCTCAGAAAACTTTTCCATTAAGTCTTTGGAAATTTCCCCTAGATCCAATATTCTACTGTAATTTAAAGCTTAAGATGTACATTCTGCCTTTTTTATTCTTTTCTTTTCTTCTGCTGTCTTCTTTTTTAATCAGTTTTTATACTATTATGTTCTGCAAGACAGAGACTAGACTGCTTATGATTAGTAGCAATGGGAATAAGGCAATATTCCTTTCCATATTAAAAAAAATCACCCATATGTCTTCTGCATTTTGCAGATTGCATGCACTAAAAGCATAATAGGAGGCAACTCTCATGCTTCAGTATTAGCACTGCTTATGTTTATTTTGGTTTAAACTGAATAGTAATTCTTTAGACTGCTTAATTAATAACTGAAGAACTACCTAATGTGATTCTGATCAAAACAAACAAACACGAAGGTATGTGTGTAGCTTATGATTCCCTGTTCCAAACAGGGTTAGGTTCTAACGCTTTAGGCCAACAGCAACTTTAGATTACAGTTGTGTCTTAGAATAGTTTCCAAAATCTCCTGTTGCCTTTCACCTATGCTATCTTTATGGAAATGTATCTTTTCAACAACTTCTAGTGCACCAGGAACCTCCTTTTAAATTTAAGTGTGTCTTATGAAAAGCAAGGAGGACATGTCTATCAATAGTTGTTGGTTACACGGGATGGGTTTGAAAATAAATGAGAGGAAAGCAAATGTAAATATACAGTGTGGCTGCAAAGTCAAAAGAACAAAATATTTGTTTACCTGCAAATGGTGGCCCCAGCAATGCTGATATCCCATTGGCACAGATTATGATTCCATAGGCATTTGCAAGATGGTTGATCCCTACTAAATCTTCTGTTACAACAGGCATGAGTGAAAAATACCCACTGGAAAATCCTATTAGGGCACAGACAACTGCCAGTCCAATATATGTGTGCATTAGTGGCAAAATAAAAATGCAAGAGACAAGAATAAAGTTTGCTGCTATGAACACATTCCAAGCACTGATACAGGAGGAATCGGAGATGATGCCTAGAATGACCTTTCCAAAAATATGAACAACTGCAATAATTGAAGTCAATGGAAAAATATCATTCTGTGCAGATAGGTGATACTGTTTCACTATTTCTGGGAGATGGATAAAAGGGATCACAAAGGTGCTATAAGCAAATAAGGCCCAAAAAACAAAGGCTGCAAATTTTCTGTTGGTAAAGAGGGATGCTGCTCCAAAGTAACTAGAATACCACATCCCAAAACCTTTCTGGATTGTAACCATTAGTTGGCTCACTGTCTTCAAAATACAAAGAGCATAGATATTCTTTCCATGTCCAGATATATCTTTGTTTTCCAAGGCTGGGAGGCTGCCAAGCTTTTCATCCTTACCTTGTTCTTCTTTTGTCTCTTCATCTTCTTCCCTGATGATGCCATTAGATGTCAGTGTTTCTGCAGAGCAGGAAAGAGCTTTTGCATGACTCTTTCTTTGACAATTGTTTCTCTTGCCACTTTTTTCAGCAGCTTCCTCCTTGTAATAAATGGGTCTCATGAGTGCTCCGCAAACACACAGGTTCAAACACACTGCACCTTGGATGAACATTGCGTTCCGCCAGCCAAACTCCATGCAAAGATATTTCAGCAAAAATGTCATCAGGAAAGTACCAAACCCTGTCCCGGTAGTGCTCAGTCCCTGGGCAAGTGCTCTTCTCTTCTGAAAATATTCTCCTACCATGACAACAGCAGGCAGGTACACCATGCCACTCCCAATACCTGAAAAAGAAACACAAAGTTTTAACCCAAATTAACATTCTATATAAGGTGTGGAATCTATTGTGATGATAGCATCCAGCACCTTGGATATCTTTTTTAAAACTTCAAACTAAAACCCGTAGAAAATCCACTTCCCCTTTAACATGGAAATCACTGCAACTGGAGCATCAATCCTCCCCACTCAGGTTACTCCCAACCAGCCTACTTGTGGCCTTCTTCATATTTACAAACACTTCATTGGTTGGCATTAGGAACTAGCTCCCTCCTAAGTCAATTTCTCAGTATTTACAAAGACTCACAGATACACAACCTACCCTAAAGGCACGAGAGAGTTTTCTTGGGCAGAGATCTTTCTGTTCATAAAGAAGCAAGGCAGACTGAGAAGCAACCGTGGCAGGAAGAAAAGACTGACAAGCTTGGTTAATAGAAGCTTGGGAAATCCATTGGCCTATCAAGGACTCAGACTGGGCTCTGCCCAAAGCCAAAAATCTATGTTACGTACAACTCGGTTGAGTGAATTGCTAGGTGCAGTCTTGCATTGATGCCTAGAGATTTTACTATGGGTTTCATGGGGGAGTTCAGTGCAGCCCTTAGGGAGGTCCTTTGAGACCACCACCAACCCTATCAATCTTTAGCATGCCCAAAATAATTTTTGGGTAAACCCACTTGCTCCCATTCTCAGCTGGAAAATGTCTTAAGTGCTACAAATCATTACAATATGTTGTTTTTTTTTGGGGGGGGGGTCCCCAAAATAATCTCCTTCAAATAGCTTAAAATGATAATTAGGTGACATCAGTTCTGTTGCCAAAATGGTGCAGCCACAGGTTTCCAGAGTGTTAGGAGAGCCAAAAACAAACAAACAGCTAGTGCATCCCTCTGGGCTCCAGAGCATGCGTATTCCTGTTGTAAATAAATGGAAAGCTGCCATTAGGCCATTAAGTTTATTCTGCTTTGTTTAGTGTGGGGAGAAGAAAACATTTGAGGGGAGTTACTACGTGTTTGGGAGAAACCAACAGTGGCCACACACAAAATACCCTGTTATTCCTCTAGGAAATGGGGGAAATTTGAGGGAAGGCTGTTTTAGTCTCAGGAGATAAGTTCTTTTCAAAATAAGATGTGACTTCCAGTTCACTTCCTGGTATCAGAAAAAGGTTCTCTTGGGCCTAGAACAGTGTGAAGGGGGCAAATGGGTCCAAATTGCCCACAAACACACCCTAAAGAGGCTGAGGCATTTTAGTAAATAAGATAAACAAACAAACAAATGTGGGAATAGGGAGTGCAAGTCTTCTGAGATTGAGTGAAGTGTGTGTGCAGTCCCCAGATCTTGGGTAGTTGCCCATCCCTCTTTTATACTGAATTTGCATAGACATTTGGGTCTATGTAATAAACTATGACTGACTGACTGACTTATACTGAAGTTCCAGTAAACAAATGTGTTTGCCATTTCACAAGGACAATACTTAGTCACAATTATGATACCATTGCCATGATCAAAACTCTCCCACCCCAACCACTTTATCCGCATGGGGAGAAGGTCTATTCTGCTGGCAAGAAAGGTCTATTCTGCTGGGAGAAAATGGTAAGCCAATATAAAAACCAGTAAGAGGAACCAGTCTGAAAATGTTATGCCAGTAGAATAGAATGGAAAAATGTATGTGTGTCTCCCTGCCCTTTGCTTTAGTTCTTAATGATATAAGGGCTTTCTAGATTGGCAGGAAAGTGTGACATGAAGTTGCCTTTTCCTTAATGCTTAGCAGCTGCACCACAGCCTTTAGATACAGCTGCGCTGTTCCGCAGTTTTTAAAAAAGAATCTGGGAAAACCAGCACCTTTTTAAAGGCGCTTCTTCTCCCCTAAAATGCAAAAAAAAAAAAAAAAAAAAAGCGTTTTCATGGCACACTTTCCCTTTTTCTCATCTAAAGGCTAGAGTTTCATGCAGCCATGAACACACTTCTTTTTGCCAATCTAGAAAGCCCCATAGTTAGCAATCTGTTAAATGGCCAAGACAACTACCCTTGCAAGCTAGCAACCTTGTTATTGTCAACCTGACAAGAGATATAAAGAATGGAATGCAGAGAATAGGTGAAAGAAGCAAAACTACAAGGTCCAACTGGAAAACAAAACAGATAACAGGCTCCAAAATTAGATGATGCTTAATACATTTTGGATTCTTTCCAGGGTTATACAGAGTTCCTGAACCCTGACAGCTTATTGGCACCATAAACCCTAAACACACCTCTCTGCCAAAAGGTACTCCCCTCAATTTCTGAATTGCTAGGCAATGCAGGATCATTGTGGAATGGTAGTTGTGATCTGAATAGTATGTACACTTACGAAATGTGACCTGCTAATGAGTAACACTATGGCTACATAGAGATAGGATGCTGTGTGATTATCTTATGGAAAAGTATATATTCATGAATGTCTGTTTCATTCCTTTGTGTCAGTCTTTTGGGTCATGAAATTTCCTGTAACAAATAAAACTACAAATTCTCCTTCCCCCTGTGTGGACAGTTGCACTGAGACAACAAACTCATATTTTTATGTATATCAATTGGAACATGGATGAACAATGTTTCTATCAGATTTGGAGAAGTCAGGCCAGGAGAGGGTACTTAAGTGTATTTATCTAAGTAGCTGATACAGAATACAGGTTATTATAACTACAGCTTTAAAAAAAACATCATGATCTTTCATGAAACCACTAGTGGCCTCTCATGAAATTCTCAGATTCCAAAGAACTTGTCTGAAAAACCCTGGTCCATCTCTCTGAATTTTTTAAATGGAATGTAAGATTTTAAAATGATGTTGCATGGCACTTGCCTTATTCCTAAATATGATAAGCAAAATAAAACATTTAAATTAGCTGTCTCTCTCTTGCTAACCTGAACAAACCAATCCATACCAGAATCTGACTTCAGTGCATATAGCCTGATGACCATGCTTAGATCTTGCATGCATACGTGTCATTTGTGTCATTGCTGACCTTGCTTTGTACACCCAAAAGTGCCTGCTGTGTTCAAGTGAATGAAGAAGCCCTGATAGGCTGAGGAATTTTGCAGGAGTTTCTGTAATCAGAGAGAATGGTACATCAGTCAAAGGGTGTAACCCAAACCTTGATGATCTCCAGATTTGTAGTCGGGTGTTCAACCCACTACACCAAGTTCTTCCTCTCTAATTTTAGGCTTGCTCACTTTAGCCACTGGTCTTTACATTTATCCAAATAACCATATGTTCAAAAAGAAATCATGCTTACCAGCTATCACGCCAAACGTAATAAAAAGGTAATGTACATTTGAGGCATAGGAACTCAAAATCCATCCTAAAGCATTCAAGATTCCCCCAGTTATTGCAGTCTTCCGGCATCCACAAGTGTTGATGAACAGGCCAATAAAAGGACCTGTGACAGATCACAAGGAATATATTCATTTCATAACACAAATGAAACCTGAAAACAATATATCATTTACCAGATCAGGTCATAATGCCCACCCAAATCACCAAAGGTTAGAGATTCAGAGTTCAGAGATCTCCTGGTCTAAGCTGGACATACTCTCCAAAACACAATTGGTCTCTTCAAAAGTTAGATACATCTACTAAACAACCTAAAATGTCTTCACAATATGCCATTACACTGCACTGTGGCTGGCCTGCTAGAAAAGAGTGGTTCATAACCAATGAGAGATTTGTGGAGAAGTGACTGAGGCTAAATATCTCTGATTTCTCTCTCATCCTGAACCACTTCTGAAGATAATAATCTCTGTTTCAGTTTTAGATCATGCTAAAGACTGGTTTGTACATTCCCACACAGGGCAGAGAAGGCGACTTACATCGACTCCCCCATCCACATAATAGGCACAGTAATTGTGAAAAATGTGTCTATGAATCCAAGCCTGGTATCTAGATCCACACATGACCAGCTCCAAACACCACACTGTAAACACATTGTGACTATCACAATAGTTTTATTTGGATATTTGCCATATGAGCATGGTCACCTATATCTGTAACACTGTATAAAATAGTATTTCAAAATACAATGAACCTGAACAGCTAATTAATCAAAACAAGATGAAAATAAATTAAAATTTAAAAAGACTAGCTGGTACTCTAAAATCTTTCCCAGTAAAATTGACTTGCCAATATGTGAACATTTTTAGCTAGCAATTTCCCTTCTCCTATCTTTAAGTGAGCATGTATCTTTAAAAATCTTTTTAAAGCATTAACATTATATCTTAACAGTGAGGTTGTTCCATGCTGTACATTGTACAGGTATAGAATATCACACCATTACTGTTGAAGAGCCTAATACCAGTATAAATCAAAACATAGCATACTATATTTCTTGTTCATTTTCCTAGTTTCTCAAAAAGCCTTAGTGAAAGAAAAATACACTGAAGCTCTTTGTGACCTGAGAACTTTCTTCTTTCCTAAATTATCTTCTTTGTTAATAATTAACAGACCAAAAATGCTGAGAACTTTATACAGTCTCTGGAACATTAGTTCCATTCTTTCCTAATTATGGTAAATTGGTGTGGTAAGCTAAATCATGGATGGGCCGGAGCTCAGAAAGGCTATTTTCTGTACTATAACTACCAGAATCCCTTAGTTAGCAAGGCTATGCTGTCTAGAGGATTCTGAGAGGTATAGTCCAAAAAGGATTTATCCCAGTTTCTGGGATAGACAGAAGGGTGATTGGCATTTCAATGATTTGCCTTAGATGTGAACGGGATTTTTACTTCCAGTTGTTTAACAATAGCAGCCATTTAAAGACTTCTCCCTATTGTTAGGATACTAAAACAGAAAAACAAACAAACTTTGTGTGTATATTCCTGTCATCTGTCGATTTATGGAGACTCCATGAATTTCATAGAGTTTCACATGCAAGGAATACACAGAGGTGGTTATGCCTTTTCTTTTCGCTGAAAGTCTACAGCACCTGGTAGTTATTTACAGTCTCCCATCCAAGCACTAACCAGGATGACCCTGCTTAGTATGTAAGATCAGACAGGATCTGGTGCCTTTAGGGTATTTAAACAAAACAAAAAACAAACAGCTTCATTTATATACCGCTTCATACCCTTATGGAGTGTCTAAGCGGTTTACAATTGTAAGCTATTTGCCCCCCAACAGTTTGGGTACTCATTTTAGCGACCTCGGAAGGATGCAAGCCTGAGTCGAGCTTTTGCTGGTCTTGAACTCGCCACCTTATGGTTTTGAGTGAGTGGCTGCAGTGAGTGGCTGCAGTACAGGCATTTAACCACTGCGCCACCAGGGCTGCTAAGATGTGCTAAAAAATCTTGGAGGGGAAATCAAGTACAGCATTATTTGTGAAAGCACTATGAACTCAGTTCTGGTACTAAAAACAGATTTCTGAGCTCAGCATGGGCTCAAAGCCCTGTTTCTCAAAAACCCACATCTTCCCTGATATATACATTTTTATTTGGTAGCATTTGGTAAATCTCAAAGTCTAATTCAGATGTGAGGAAAGTGGGGTCCCTAAACCCCATCTTTTCAGCATGTGAAGCACACTGTCAGTCCCCCAAAGCCCCCTGAACCCCCTTTAAAATTGCTCTGACCATTTGGAGTGATTTTTCTTGGTCTGAAATTGAAGAAAACTACCAGCAAACATGGTGGCTTAATGCCACTATGCCTTTGACTCCCCAAGCCCCTAAAATTAACCTTTCATCAGGCTTAAAACTGGCCCCAAATGGTGTGTTTCTGCTGCATCAAGAAATGTAAATGCAGTCCATAGAGTGGAAAGCAAAAACAAGCCCCCACACCCTAGAGACTGTTGGCCACTCCTGTTCTAGATAAAAGATGAAGGAGATCCCACAAGCCTGATGGTGTCAGGTGCTGTGCTAAACATTCATGTGAAACTAGTTCCCAATGCTGAATTGGGAATTACCAGTATTTAGAAACTGTTTTCAAACAAGAAACTGTTAAAACAGTATCAGAATGACTTTGTGGGATAAGATGAACAGCAAGTTTACCAATTTATGAATCAGTGGTACAATGTTTATAAACTGATTCACAGCCTTGTAGAGGGGCACTATGTTTTACAATTTGGGGGTTGGTTCCAGATTTAATCCCACACAATTTAGACAATGGAAGCAGACCTTCTCCTACTTTTCCTCCTCCCAGCAGCAACTCCAGAAATGCTACAGAGAAGGTCAAGGGACCATGCTGAATGAGTGGGTTGCATTGTGGGAGGAGTGCAAAAATTAGACAGAGGTACCTTCCTTCAGTGGAGTCCTCTGTTCATGGAAGGCAAATCATGGATTCAGCCTATTCCAAACCAATCTAGAGAACTTTGACTGGATAGTTGAAAATGCCTCTGGGATGTTATAGTGTGAGTTGTGTTAAATCTGTGGGTTAAAGTCTGCCCTAACATTCCAGTCATACATTTTAATTAAATGCCCTAGCCTGAATGTGGGTATAAATGGATGAAATCCTACATCAGGTTTACATAGCATATATATCCACGTTCAAAGTTACACATTAATTGTACTATGCAACCCTTGTGTTGAACACCACCTTTCCAACAGTTCATTTGCACAACAGAACCAAGACACTAAATGTGCAACAAAACACACAGCCAATGTGTATCCATATGCAGTATGTATCCAAGTGCAATATATATCTGCATATACAATATACATCTGCATGTGCAATGGCACATAATTCACCTTCCATAACACTTTACTGAATGGGGCATTTATGAATATTTTATATTTGCTGTGTATTAACAGGACTATAGGGCCCTACCTACAATCAAGGTAATGCCCATACTGAGGGAGCTGACCCATGCCGTCAGACCTCGACTCTGGCTGAATTCTTCAAGCCATTCCATGTTGAGAATCCCAAGGGCCATTTGTGATCCCATAACAAGTACGTGCACAAGGAAAGAAGAAAGTACAACCATCCATGCCCATCCTCCATCAATGTCTGGATTTGACTTAAGTTTTTTCTCCCGCTCTTTGGACTTATCTCCAAATTCATAGCCAATATCTTCATGGCTGGCATACATCTTGTGTTGACTATTCTGGGGGAAAAACAGATAAAATGTGCTCAGTGATCACTGAAAAATAAGGCTCAGAGCTGCTTTTCATTATAAGGTGGGCCCTTTTTATTCACTGGGGTTTGGTTCCAGGATCCCCATAGATATCAAAATCCATGAATGCTCAAGTCTCATTAAATATAATGTCATAGTAAAGTGGTGTCCCTTATATAAAAGGGCAAAATCAAGGTTTGCTCATGGGAATTTGTATTTTTAAAGTATATTCCATCCATGAATGCTTGAATCCGTGGATAAGGAATCCATGGATAATGAGGGCTGACGGTAGGTTTTTTTCATATTACATTCTTCATCAACTTAAATAAAAATTTGAACTGCCTCAGCTAAGTTTTATATTTTACTAATGCTGTTTGAGCTATAACAGAAAGGTGCAGTGCTGCAACCACCTGTCAGTATAAACAAGCTTTAGGTTTTCTGGGAATGACCACCTTTGACAGAACGAAGGAAATTTAGGACTGAGATATTGCTAATGGTTCATGTAAATATAACTAGTAACTGATGTTACTCAGTTATTTGATATGTTTAATGAATTTAGTATTTAAAATAACCTTACTCACACACTTCATACATATAACATATGACACTTACACAGAGATTTCACCCAAAGTTGAGTAAACCACAATGAAGGATCGGGGTATATGTTCACAAGTCTTTTTCCAGTTTGAAAAAGTTACTGCAACCTTTCAGTGGTGCATAAAATTATGTCTCTCTCGCTTGTCCATTGTTGTAATGATATTCTATTTCAGTTTCTCCTGCTGACCTAAAGAAAAACAACAATGGGGTTTATCAGATGAGAGGAATTTCTCTTTATTTTGAATGGAGCCAATTGGAGCCAATTCGAATTTACGTGAATTCACTAGTTTAGCGAATTTACATGAATTCCAATTGATTTCGGAATGTGTTCAGAATGACTTCCCATTACCCAAAAATGACTGCCCATTGCCTCAAATTGTGTGCGATGCTTTAATACGCAATAACGTAAAACCCATGATTGTGTTCGGAATGACTTCCCTTTTGCCCAAAACTGTTTGAGATACTTTAATATGCAATAACGTGAAACCCCATGGTTGTGTTTGGATTGCCATTAGATTATACTTCCAATTTCCATCATCTGATAAACTCTAATGACAACAAGCCAAACCAGAATTAACCCACTTGCTGATTTCAGTGGCACACCCATCTGCACTACTTGTTTACCATCTGTTGCCTATCCACAGGACCCTGAAACATATTCTCTCTGCCCTGAATCCCACCAAACTAAACTCTCTTAAAGATGCACTGTATTTTAATCAAATATGCATTGTGCTGGACATTTACATAGTATACTTTCGTACATGCAAATAAAGAATCCGTAGCACAAGATAATGTGCTACTTTCACTTACAGAAATACCAGTAACAATGGCTAGGATAGGGAAAGAATTTTGTTACAGTTCATTTTTGTAATTTACCAAAACCACACATATCCTCCTATTTGGGCTAGAAGAAACTTCATATTTTAATGTGAAAGAAAGTAAAATGGACATATTTATCCATACAGGCCAAGAGCTTTGAATAACTGTTTAAAACCTGGGATTTAATGCCTATGTATTTGTGGAAAATGTGAGTTGCCACTTCTTTTTCCTGAGGTGCTTCTCATCTTTGAGGACCATATGGCAAGAAAGAAGAATGTGGTCTTAATGCTCAGGAAAGCTGTATCTCCCTTGTTTAGATCATGTAAACAGGTGACATTTCATTTCAATTCATTTTTGAATACTCAATTTTTTTAAAAAGTAACTTTCTTTTAAAAATCAGTGTATCTGAATGGAAAGTATTTCAGATTTAAAACATATAAAAGTGAACTTGAAAGTTTCTCTTCCTTCCAACCAACTACATGGTACTCCCTACAATGGACAAATAACAGATCCATCCAATTCATGGAACTGAATACTCAGCACCTGTTCCATCTTCTTCCACTTATCCTGCACTATCAAGATGGATACCAGATGATATATAACCATCCCAACATCAGTGGATGATAGAAGTGCCCTTTAGCAGTAGCATGGGAGTCACTTTTCTCAGATTTTCCCTGTTATTATCAGCATGTAGAAAAAGCCAATCATGCAGATCAACTGATGCCTCATTGGAGTCAAAGGCAACAAAGTGGATAGAAACCCATTCATTGGTCAGGGAGGAGTGCTTTATATATAGCAATGCCATGGGATGAGTACAATCGATGTAAGACCATATTCTCACATACATACCTTCCTAGGCCCTCCATCCCTGCATCACCATAGCGGTCTGCACTGGCAATTCATTGCGCTGCCAGCCATATCTGCCATGACTGCAGGTGCTTGCAGGTGCCATAATGAGGTGCCCAGCATGTGACTATTACTGGGCACCTTGTTCTGTCCTCAAAAGTTAGCAACTTGCAATGATGATGGCACAAGAACAGATGCCAGGTGGTCTAATAGGATGCCTTGGCAGACAGCCACCATGGTGCAAGGACAGATGCCAAGGTAACAAGCAGGAAATAGAACAACTATTTCCAGGTTGCTCGTACAGTATCCTGGCCAGTGCTGACAAGGTCTCAGAAGATTCTCTGAGGTTGTGGTACTCACAACACCAAAGGAGATAGGCTGGACCCTCCCTGTTGCCTTACTAATAGGGTGCGTGTATTGTGTGGCTTCAAGTCACTTCCAATTTATGGTGACCCTAAGGTGCACTTATCATAGGGTTTTCTTGGCTTGATTTTTTCAGAGGAGGTTTACCATTGCCTTCCCCTGAGGCTGAAAGTATGTGACTTGGCCAAGGTCACCCAGTGGGTTTTATGGCCAATCAGGAATCGAACACTGGTCTCCATTGTCATAGTCCAACACTCAAACCACTGGCAGGCAACTTTTTTATTCAAACCTGCCTTTGGTAAACAAATCATGTTGCTCTGGGAGAATTTTCAATCAGGTGGATGCCATTCTTTCTTATATTGGAACAATTTATCTTTTGATTGTATTGGTTTTATTGATTTTATAACTATTAAATCACCTTCAGTAATTATGGCAGGGTATAAATCCAATAAATAAAGTATAAATAGCAGATCACTTTTTGACAATAGAGTTTAGAAAAGCTACTTTTGTAGACCACAGCTCCGGAACGACACAACCAGCACGTTCATAGGCAACTGCCAATAGACAAATATAACCGAGAGTTCATCTGTCATTTCCTTCAGTGCTAGTAACAGGACCAGGAATCAAAATGTTTACTTTGCTCTTGTAGGAACTGAACTCTTTGGCCATGAATACTTTTTATGCTGTAACCCACTATGTATTTTTAGCTCTGGATGTCACCACTGTAAATACATCCAGAAATAAGAAAGGTCACTTGTCAAAAATGTCCATATTCTTATCAGCTGGTTAGAGCTAGGATAGGACACAGGTCCTCTCCTCACCACTGACTCAGAACAGCCTTGACCTAGTGTCAAGGTCTCCACTCACTGGCCAGGATGTTGCTCCACAACCATGTGTCATGCAGCATAGGGGTTACCAGAGACCAATTTTTATTAGATAAGTTGAACACCAATGAAAGCTACTTGTTCTTAATCCAAAAAGATAAGCAGGTCCAAAATGCTACAATGCATATTAACAGACTCTCATCCTATTTAACTCATAAGTGCATTTCTGGAAATTTATTCACTATACATCACTATAGAATTACAATTTCTGTAGAGCCAATGTGGTGTGGTGGTTTGAGTATTGGACGATGACTCTGGAGACCAGGGTTCATGTGCCAGCTCAACCATGAAACCCACTGGCTGATCTTGGGGAAGTCACAAGGCCCCAGCTTCAGGGGAAGGCATCAGTAAACCTCCTCTGAACAAATCTTGCCGAGAAAACCCCATGATAGGTTCACCTAAGGGTCACCATATGTCAGAAATGACTTGAAGGCACACAACAACATGTTCACTCAGCATGCAGTCAGTATGTCAGTTTTGGCACGAGGTTCTTAGGACAGGCAATATAGCCCTAGTCAGACATTCAATACGCATGTATACTACACGTGGGAAGACATGAAGATACTAGTATCCTCCCCTCCAAGTCTGTCATCATTTTCCTCACACAGAACTAATATGTCTGAGGAGGAACTCCTGTTGTATCTGTGTAGGCTCACCATGCAATCCTGAACATGGAAAAACTGGGGCTCTGGCTTATGTAGACAGGCGTCATACATACAAAAGGCCTCCTTCATCAGACATATTGCTTGCCTAAAGAGGAAAAAGATAAAGGATGAGATTGGGCTAGCATGCTCCCCTCCTTGCATGAGTCATGCACACACTTACTAAACAGCTAAATAGGGGCTGTGTCTCTTCCTTTCCTATTTGACAGGGTTTAGGACACCCAAATGGAAAAGAGGTGAATTGGCCACAGTTGTCATGCCACTTATCCTGTGTCTCACTACACATGCATATTATTAACTTGGGCATCCTTCAGTTTTATGTCACTGCTTGTTCTTCACCCAGTATTTTGTCTGTCCTTACAATTATTGTCCTTACAACCAATCTGTTAGAAAAAGAACACAGATAAACAGAATGGTTCCCAATTGAAAAAGGGATCAGGCAAGCCTCCATCCTTTCACCCCATCTATTCAACTTATATGCAGAAAATATACAAAAAGCAGGCTTGGACACAGAAAAAGAAGGAGTGAAAATAGGAGGAAGGAATATCAACAATCTAAGATATGCAGATGATACCATAGTACTAGCAAAAAACATCAAAGCACTAGAGCAACTACTAAAGAAGGTCAAGGAAGAAAGTGCAAAGGCAGGTTTATTGCTGAACATAAAGAAAATAAAAATAATGATCATGGATAATTCAATCTAGACAATGAGGAAATAGTAAAATAGTAAGATATTTGGATCAACTATAGATCAGAATGAGGATTACAGTCAAGAAATCAGAAGAAGGCTGAGACTGGGAAGAGCAGCTATGAAACAACTAGAAAAGATCCTAAAAGCAAAGATACACAACTAAGCACAAAAGTTAGAATGGTGCAAGCAATTGTATGCCCCATTACCATGGATACATGCGAGAGCGGGACAATTAAGAAAACTGATAAAAAGAAAATAAATTTATTTGAGATGTGGTGCTGGAGAAGAGTGCTGAGGATGCCGTAGACAGCCAAAAAACAAATCAATGGGTCCTAGAACAGATCAAGGCTGAAATACCCCTAGAAGCCAATTTGATTAAACTGAGGCTGTCATCATGAGAAGGCATGACTCACTAGAAAAGACAATAATATTAGGAAAGGTGGAGAAAAGTAGAAAGAGAGGAAGACCATATGCTAGATGGATGGACTCTATTAAGGTGGTTACAGGTATGAATCTGCAATAACTAAGAAGAGTAATGGAGAATAGGGAATCTTGGAGATGTCTCATCCACTGGTTTGCCATAAGTCAAAATCAATTTGGGGGTGGTTAAAAACAACAACAAACAATCACAGACTTTGAAGGGACTGAAAAGGCCACCTAGTCTAAAGCATTCCCAAAAGATGGCCATCCAACCTTTCTTTAAAAACCTATAAAGGAGATCCCACCACCCTCTAAGGCAGTCTACTCTATTGTAGGACAGGGGTAGTCATAGACAGTTCCCTACCATTATCTCCAGTCCTTATGAAGAGACTGAAATGGGGAAATCCCTCTCCCCAGCCCTGTTAAATCATATGAAAGCAGTAACTCAGTCATCTCTAATCAGTGATTCAAGATAACTGCAGATTTCCCCAATGCACTACTTTGGATTGATAGGGAAATGACTTCGAAGAATGATATCCCAAGGAACATTGGTGAGTCATATGTGGCCCAGATTAGACCTATAAACCAGAAGCCTAGTCTAAGAGAGGGATGGGGAATAGTCTAAGCCCATGGTGGCTAACTTATGGCACACATGCCCTCTCTGGCATGTGAAGCCATTTTGGAGGGCACATGGAGAGACAGGAGGGCAGAGGAAGAGGAGGAATACACCTGTTCCTCCTCTTCCTCTGCCCTCCTTGCCTTTAACTGCCTCCCCGGAAGTCCCACCCCTGAAAGGCAGAAGTCCCACCCCAGAAAGTCCCTTCCCCCCATGGAAGTTCTGCCACCAGGTTACACCTGTGCTGGAACAGTTTGGACACTTCGTCCTTAAAAGGCTCACCATCACTGGTCTAAGGGATGGATTTTTGATCTTCCCTCATTCCTGACATGGGCTATTCAAGTCCATCAACATTGGAGAAAGGAATCACAGGTTCTCCTTTTTCCAGCAGGAAGATCCAAATACCATCTGAAGACAAGATTTCTAAGTGACGGTGTGTTTGACAGGCCCACCATTTCTCAGAGGAGTTTATCACATGACTGGAATTGGAAGTATAATCCAATGGCAATCTGAAGTCAATCATGGGGTTTTGCGTTATTGTGTGAAAGCCAATCACACGCATTTTCAGGCAATGGGAAGTCCTTCCAAATGCAATTATGGGGTTTCACATTATTGCGTGAGAAACTATCACATGCAATTTCGGGCACTGGAAGGCAATTTTGGGCAGTTCCGAATGTAATGTGGCGTCAATACGCAATCACGTAAATTAGCTGAACTAGTGAATTAACTCAATTCTGAACTAGCCCCACTTTCATTTCTTTCAAAATTGAGAGAAATGCCTCCCGTTTGATAACGTCATAAGTCTGAAATCACATTTACATAAAACTGTCAGTCTTTCCACTGCTGTCTTTGAAGGTAATACCTCAGAATTGCAAAATGGGCTGAAGCATAATTACACTGTGCCCTACATATTTTCTGAAAAACAAAAGGCAAAGCAAAATTTGAAGGGCTTTTCCAAATAAACACACACGTCAGACATTGTTATGCCTTTCACCATCAGCTATCTCTTAAGTAACAAAGATTTGATTTATGTGACAGTTACAGACAACAATTGCA
This sequence comes from Urosaurus nigricauda, assembly GCA_034509955.1. Classification (NCBI taxonomy): domain Eukaryota; kingdom Metazoa; phylum Chordata; class Lepidosauria; order Squamata; family Phrynosomatidae; genus Urosaurus; species Urosaurus nigricauda. Next base: position 241,861,084 of record JAOEGL010000003.1, read on the forward strand.
AAAGATAGGCAGTAGCATTTTTGTGTGCCTTGTGCAGATGAAGATTGGAAAGTGTGTAACTCAGTAGTCTGTGACATTGTGTTCTGCCAGAATTCTCTTTCCCTTGGGGCTAACTAACATATAAAAGTCCTGTGGGGCCAACTCAAGACATTTTGCTGCCTAAGGCACAACAGAAATAGCATCTTTCCTTACAAAACCACAATGCTTAGTTTCCAAGGCCAGCCAAGTTATTTGGCCACTTGAAGCAGAAAATTTCAAAAGCAACTCTTTCCATCTCCCTGGCATTAAAATTAGAACAATGATAAACATAAATAGCAAATTGCTGCCTCTTCATAATACCCTAAATCTGTCTGCTCTCTGGCTGACTCTATATAATGGTATGGATGGTCCTATGTCCTGCACTAAATACTCTTCTGGGTAAAATTTATTATGAAATTTATTCATAACGTTTTAGAATCCTATATGACTTACTATGCAAAATAATGGAAAACCAGCATATATGACAGACATTTCACATGCAGTCTATGTTAATTCTGGCAAATTGGAGGAATTGGCAAATGAACTTGCCTATATTGTGACATCTTTTGGGGAGGCCCTTTTCTCTTTCCCACCACCTTTACCATCTCCCACATCTTGTGCAAGCATGTGAAAGATATGGATTGCTCCCAGGCTTTAGAATTTCCTTCCTACAGAGACTAGAATGATACCTTCCTTGTTAACCTTCTGTAGAGAAGTAAAGACTTTTTTGTTTCAGTAAGCCTTTAAAAATTGATTTTTCATAGAAAAAGGACCTATAATAATTTGCTATATTTCCTACCTTTATTTTTTGTTTTTTTAATGGACATGCTTTTACTTCTACTGATGGTTCAATTATATTTTAACTTTTGTATGATGCGTACTTTTAGTTGTAGCTAACTTTTGTAAGCCATTTCCAGCCCGAGGGCTGGGAAGAAGGCAAGACAAGATATAAACAAGCAAGCAACCTTGGAAACATTACTTTTTGGACTGCAGGTCCTAGAATTCCTCTATGCAGGTTGACGGATTCTGGTACTTGTAATCCAAAAAGTAACATTTCCAGGCTCTGCAAATTGCTTTCTGCACAGAAATTAAGTAGCCTTTATTTATTAAAGTTGAATAGTGATGCAAGTGTCTAGTAGAGTCTCAGGGGTTTAGTAAAGCATATCCCTTTCCTCTACTTCTTTCACTCTCCTTACATGGGCACAGCTCCTAGACAATGAACAAAATTGCATCACTAAATGTCTCCCAATTAAATGTTATGTCCTGCACACATAATTGCTACAATGTCTGTTTCATTTAGAAAACTAATGTTAATAAAATTTTGTTTTATTTGTTTAATAGAAACTCATCAGAAAGTCAAGGAAGACTAGACTGTGATCCTAAACATTATTAGGCAGGGTGCTTCAAGTTTTGGAGATTTGTAATAAGTCTTGAATGAAAGGATCATAGGAGTTCATCACACAGGGGAAAATTGGAAGTTTAAATGGAGTTTATCCTGTGAAAATTGCACAATTACTATTAAAGCACGATTAAGATTTTCACACAGAGCAGCCATTATCCTGGGAATAACGAGGGAATAACCAGGCAATAAACAGCAACAAATCATTCACTGGATTTTCCCATTAATTATTTGTTGCTGTTTATTGCCTGGTTATTCCTGGGTTAATGGTGCTTTAATCACTTTTGATCACGACATCATGTGAAAACCTTTATCGTGAATGTGTGCAATTGGGCAATTTTCATGGGATATTCCCAGGATAATGGTGCTTTAATCATGACGTTGTGTGAAAATCTTAATAGTGAATGCACGAATTTCACAGGATAAACCCCATTTACACTTCCAATTGTCCCCCTGTGATAAACTCCATAGAGTTGGTAGAGACCACAAGGATCATGCAGTTTAGCTCCTGCCATGCAGAAATACACAATGAAAGCATTCCCGACAGATGGCCATCCAACCTCTGTTTACAAATCTCCAAGAAGGAGACTCCACCACTCTCTGGAGCAGTCTGTTCCACTGCCCAACAGTACTTACTGCCAGGAGGTTCTTCCTAATGTTTTATTGGAATCTCTTTTCCTGTAGTTTGAATCCATTCCTCCGGTCCTGTCCTCTGGAGCAGCAAAAAACCAGCTTGCTCCATCTTCAATATGATACCCTTTCAAATATTTTAAAGTGGCTATCATGTCACCTCTCAACCTTCTCTGCTCTAGCCTGAGAAGCTCCCTAAACCACCCCTCACAGGGTATGGTTTCCAGACCTAGGAGATTAGGAAATAGGAGATTATTTAGGAACAAGCTAAGAAACTGATCCCCCTCCCCATCTCAATAACACCTCAGCAATGTGACAGTCTAGATCACAACCCATTATACTAGTTCTCTTACAGAGCAATCCTAAGCAGGTTTGTTAGAGAGAAATCCCATTAGAGGGCAGGGATTCCCTGCAAGAAAGCAGGCCTCCCAGTGCCAGAGGTCAAAAACTACCGTAGATGATCTTTTTTATCCAAAGCCCTACTCAGTTCAAGGTAACAAGGTGGCGGGGGGGGGGGAGAGAAACAGTTCTCTTTTCTTGAATTTCTTCATGATTTCTTTAATTCATTTCCATTGGTTGCAACAGAAAGGAGATATTCTCAATTGCCTATAGCTCCACAACCTTTCCTGAGCCATCCCTGACAGTGACACACCCAGAGAACACACTCCCCCCCCTTTAAAAAAAAAAAAATCTCTCCTGAGATCAGAGCTCCAATAATAGAGAAGCAAGAGCCATGTGGTGGCTGGGAGGAGATTTGCAAGACTGGTTCTTCTATTCCATAGTTGAACTTCTCTTGCCAACTACAAAGAAGGAGATGGAGAAACATCCAATGATCCCAAGAGCCCATGTCTGGAAATGTTTAGGTTCCATTGAGTCTTGTAGGAGTGATCAGCGAGTAATATATTGCACTTAATATTATCAGTTACTTCAGTCAATACATAAATACTCACATGGCATAAGTCCTTTTGTGTTCCAGAGGTGGAAATAAGGATGGATGGATGTGTGTGTGTGTTGCAGCTATAAGAGATGGGGCAAAATGAGGACACTGGCCCCAAATCAGAATTTTGCCCATCGATTCAATTTTTGTTCAGTCCCTAAATTTCTACATTGGGATAATTTAAAACTTCAGTCGAGCATTTAGAAACAGAATTTAGGCAACCTAAGAAAAAGGACAGGCAAAGTTAGTGAGCACAGTAAGCCACCTTGAGTCCGTGTACCAGGAGGAAGGCAGTATATAAATAAAATAATAATAATAAATATAATAATAATAATAATAATAATAATAATAATAATGGGTCTTAGGTATGAATGATTTTCAGTATCTCACTCTCAGCAATACGATTAATTTGGGGTTGTCGTCATGTGTCTTCAAATCGTTTCTGACTTATGGCGACCCTAAGGCGATCCTGTTGTGGGGTTTTCTTTGCAAGATTTGTTCAGCGGTTTTTGCCATTGCCATCCTCTGAGGCTAAGAGGATGTGACTTGCCCAAGGTCACCCAGTGGGTTTCATAGCTGAGCAGAGATTCAAACCACTATGTCACACTGGCCTAATTTGGGGGCTAATGGAAAAGCTGAATTTTTCCTTTGAAAAGCTGAATTTTTTGAGGGGACAATGACAATACTCTCATCCCCTTCCCTCAAAACTCCTTAGGCGACTTCTCTCCAGCACTTTGTGGGCATTTCTTCTCACCCCAGGATTCCCTTCTCCTGCACTCACTACAGCAAACCACAGAAGGCTCTGGTCCATTGGCTGTTCTCCCTAGTAATTAACTCAACAATAGCCAGATTGCCACACTTTCTTAGCTCCAAATAAATCAACCTGACGTAAAACCTGACATCCAAACCACGTCAAGCTGCCCTACAAACCTGATGTCCAAACCTGGTCATGTTTTAAGTACACAACAGAATGAAGGGAAATGACAGAACCAAGTGTGAAATGTGCACTGCTTGGTGGCACCGGTTAACAGTAAGAGAATGGTGGAGTCTCCTTCCTTGGAGATCTTTAAACAGAGGCTAAATGGCCATCTGTCAGGTATGCTTTTATTAAGAGTTCCTGCATGGCAGGGGGTTGGGCTGGATGGCCCTTGTGGTCTCTTCCAACACTATGGAAGACATGAAACTCCATGATTGTGTTGGGACTGCCATTGGATTATGCTTCCAGTTTCTGTCGTCTGATAAACTCCTATGATTCTATATGGTGACCCTGAGGCCATAGTGTTTCCTTGGCAAGTTCCATCAGAGCAGGTTTGCCATGAGGCTGAGAGAGTGGGACCAGCTCAGAAGGTTTCATGGCTAAGCTGGGATTTGAACCCTGGTGTCCAGAGTAATAGTCCAATGCTCAAACCACTACACCACGCTGGCTCTCTCAAGCAGGTATAGTGGTCCCTCCACATTTGCTGGGGATAGGGATGAAGGACTACTGTGAATGTGGAAAAACCACAAATTAAAAAAAAAAAACACTTTTCTTTTTACCTAAGAGAACACCTCTCTAGGAGCCCCCAAGTCCTCCAGCACAACTTTATGGTCAACATCTGCCAGAAGTTGATCATAGAATCACACTGGAGGGCCTACAAGTACCTAGAGAACTCTTTCCTCTAGGAATGTCTCAATTCTCCAGCACAACTTTATGGTCAACGTCCGGTAGAGTTGTGCCAGAGGAACTTGAGAAAATATATTAATCAAAACCACAAACAATCCAATCCGCCAAAGTCAAAGCTACAAATATGGAGGGCCAACTGTAATCTTGGCAAGAGCAATTGGGGCGTAGTGGTTTGAGCATTGGACTAGGCCACTGGGGACCAGGGTTCGAATCCTGCCTCGGCCATAGACACCCCAATGGGTGGCCTTAGGCAGGTCACACTCTCTCAGCCTTAGAGGACGGCCATGGAAAAAACCCCTGCCAAGAAAACTCAGGAGAGGCTTGAAGGCCCACAAACAAACCCCCATCTTCTTGGGCCAAGCTCCAAATGGCCTCCACAACCACAAGACACACCTCCAACCTGGAACAGCCACCTCACCTCCAAGTCCTCTCAGGGAAGGGGGGAAGGAAGAAGAGGAAAATCCTGAGGGGAACCATCTCCATCTCCTTCTCCTCCTCTCCTCCTTCTGAGGCGAAAGAGGAGGGGATTTGGAAACCATGTTTCCCCCCAGAAAAGAGTGGAGAGGAGGAGGAGGAGAAAGACTGAGCCCTGGCTGCTCCTGGCCTCTGGGAGAGAGAAGGACCAGCAGCCCCCAAAGCCAAGGCCAGCCTCAGGGGAAAGGAAGCTTCAGCAGAGACAGTCCTGCACTGCAGGAAGGAGGCGGGTTGGTGCCCCTTTGAGCTGCCCTGGCTCCATGCTCTGGAATTCTGGGAAGGGGGAGTTGGTTGTGGCACCAGAGCTTCCCAGAATTCCAGAGCATGGAGCCAGGGCAGCTCAAAGGGGCACCAACCCACCTCCTTCCTGCAGTGCGGATGGAGGAGCAGCCCTGGCAGATGGTCTCCCTTACTCACCCCTCACCATGGCTCCTTCCTCCTCCCTGATCCAGGGATGCCTGCCATCTTCCTCTTCCTCTTCTTCTTCTGAGCCCAGCCTTCCTCTCTCTCGGGCCCCAGCAGGGAAAGGGAGGAGGAGGAGGAGGGCAGCTCTGGACTGGGCTGGGGCTGCTCTGCTTCGCTTGGCTTGGCTGCTGGTGGGCTGGCTGCCCTTTGGTCCCCTAGTCCTGTCTGTCTGTGGGCACTGGGCAGCAGCAGCAGCAGCCCTTCGCCTCCCCTTCTCCCTCCCTCTCCTCTCCTCTCCTCTCCCCTCCTCCTCCTCCTCCTCCTCCTCCCTTCCTCCTCCTTTCCTTCTCCCTTTCCTCCTCTTCCTCTCTTCCTCCTCCTTTTGTCTTCCTCTGTTTCCTCTTCCAATCCTCTCCTCCTCCTCTCCTCCTCCTCTTCCTCTCTTGCTCCTCCACTTCCCCTTCCTTCTTCCTCTTCCTTCCCTTCTCCTTCTCTCCATCCCCTTCCTCCTCTCTTCTTCCTCCATTTCCTCCCCTTCTTCTTCTCTGTTTCCTCCTCTTCCTCTCCTCTTCCCACCTGGAGCCCTCTTTCCCTCCCAACTGGCAGCCTACCTGCAAAGGCTGCTTGCTTTGCTTTCCCAGAGGAGGAGGGGGGCTTGGAAGCAAGGGACCTGGGCTGGGCTGGGCTGGGCTTGGGTTTTGGAGGAGCCCAAAGCCCAGGCAGGCAGGCAGGCAGGCAGGGCTGGCGAGTCCCTCCTGGGGCTTGGCCAGTGGGAGCTGCTGGAGGAGGGAGTTGGCTCTCTTTCTCTGCGCAGCTGGGCCCCGTTTGGTAGCAGCCAAGTGGCCAGAGTTGCAAGCTGGTTGCAAGCTATTAAGAGCCCCACTACCAGAACCTTTGCCCGGATCTGCATTGCAGCAATGCTCCTGTCTCTGGCACCACTTGAACGGCCAAGTGCCATCTGGGTTGCCAGAAGTGACCACAGTCACTTTCAGTCCCCATTCTCTCTTTTCTGGTGGGGTAGGGTCAGGTTGGTGAAGGTCCCAAAACCCACATGTGGCCCTGCAGACTATACAATCCCCCCAAAATAATGCCAGGCGATGAGATTCCCAGGCCGGGTGGCATCTCAATGAGCTACTTAGAAAGAGCGGAGGACAACTACAAGGAGGAGTGCGGCTAATGTCACAACAGGAGTCGAGCCTAAAGGATGTTCAGCTCTGCAAAGATCATGCCAGGCTGGACTTTGTTTTTCAGCCTTTTAATCGAGCGAGTCTTGCTGCTCAAATATGTTTGTAAGTTACAGATAGACTTGTATAGTAACACATTGCACGGGTGGCTCATGCGTTTCCGGATTGCCAGCAAGATCCCAAGAGGGGCTCCGTGGAACCTCATCTCCTGGCCAGGACTGTCCACTATCACAGCAGAGATACGCTCCCGCTGTGCACCATTTCCCATTCGTCCTCCCCTTTCTGCTTTTATAGGGAATGCTAGAGGCAGCCAATTGCTGAACGTTTGGGGCTATCTACCTGTTTATGTATTTATTTAAATTATTTATTTCCTGCCTTTCTCCCAAAGAGGACATGACACTTTCCCACACGTATTGAATAATAAACCGGACTATAAAAGATGCCTGTGAATCCTCAGCATGCTTTCTTGTAAATAAACACCAGCACACTCAACAGAGCTTGCTCCAAATGAAGGAGAATGAAAACAGTAGTGTGAAAGACCCTTGATTTCTTTTTTCAGACATTTAACATGAGGTCAAACCATCCCAGCCCTAAATATACTATGCCACCTCTATGTTCCACCCCGTTACTTTTCTACTGTAGCTGTTGGTCCTTTTTTTTTTTTCCTATTCCACTACTTTCCAGTTTACCAGTATAAAAAATTCTTTTTACAGCCTTTTTCTTAAATATATATTTGGGGACAAAATCCTGCATCACACACAGCTACATCTCCACAGCTAAACCTCCCAATGCTGCCACAAACCTACATTTTCAGTAGTGCATTTCCCCCATAGCTGCTTATTACAGTGCATCCATTATAGGAAGGGAGCTGGATACATCTCTGGTCATCCCGCTGCTCTTTGGCAACATAGAAATGTCTGTGTTGTGGGAGAGCGTCTGCTGAAAATGTACATTTCGGAGGGAATTTTGTGCATGAATTGTGATGTTGTACGACAGACTTACACCATCAAAAGTAATGAACAGATGGCAGCTATGGTTCAAAAACAACTGTAAGTGGCTGCCTGGAAGGGTGTCAGACTCAGATTTTTAAGGAGGGATAGAATGGCTATCTGTCAGAGGTGCTTCACGTGTTAATACACTCATCCCTCTACATTCAGTCTACAATTCACAGAGTTGTGCTTGAGGAGCTACAAATGCCTAGTGGATTGTTCTCTCTAGGTATCTCTAGGTCCTTCAGTGGGATTTTTGGTTAAAGTTGACCATAGACTTGCACTAGAGGACCTAGATATTTCTAGAGAGAACATATTAATAAAATCTGTGAATATTCAAATCCACAAAAGTCAAAGCCACAAATGTGGAGGGACAAGTATATTTTGTGTTGACAGGGTTTTGGAGTAGGTGTCCTGTGGGGTCCTTCCAGCTCTCTAATTTTACTCCTCTGTGATGTGCAGCCATTGAAATGAATCAGTAGTAATTGGTGCATATTGTAACAGTGAGTCGTGTCAGAAACAGAATCAGTGGCCACAAGGTAACTATAGATTTACATTGTTAACTATCTCCCAAGAAAAAAAGGGAGAGTAATAGTATTTTTTTTTCTTCTTTCACTTCTTTAAGTTTTGTTCTTCCTAATGGGTAGGCACAGGCATATTGGTTAGGGTTTGTTTGATTTATTTTATTTTTGTAATCTCCATATTGGTTGTGAGGTTTGGGACTTGTAGTCCCCCACCCACCCACCCACCCACCCACCCAAAAAAGCCTCAATCCCATTTTGTTTTCCCCACATTCTGTCAAAGAAGAGTAGCAAGGGAAGTAAGGTTCAGCAAAATGACTGAAAAGAGAGGTCTATACAGGAATTAGGCACTTGGTATCCACTGTGGTTTGGTTCCAGGATGCCCTGTGGATACCAAAATCTATGGATACTGAAGTCCCACTAAATACAATGACCTTGTAAAATGATGCCCTTTATATAAAATGGCAAAAACAAGTTTTGCTTTTTGGAATTTGTAGACATTTTCAAATACTTTCAAGCTGTGCTTGCATCCATGGATAAAAAACCTGTGGATATGGAGGGCTGACTGTACATGAGTGACTTGATTTGCTAATGGAATTACCATTTTAAATGTTTTGTTAAAATTAGTTTTTGCTTAATAAAATTGGGGGGGGGGTGTTATAAAAAAAATAAGGTTTTTTTGCCCAATGGCCACAAATACAACACATTAAAAAGTCAGAATACTGTATGAAAAACACTACAGTAACAATTACAAATAATTGGGGTTTTAAAAAGTCATATTCAATTATGTAGGAGGCTAAAACTTTTATAAAACTGGGAGCTAGAACAAGTCATTCAACCCAGTATTTTAAAACAACATCGACAATAAGATGGTCCAAAGCTGCATCTGCACTCCAGAAATAATGCAGACACCACTTTAACTGCTATAGCTCAATTCTGGGATTTGTAGTTTTGTGAGATAGTTAGCCTTCTGTGTCAGAAAGCTCTAGTGCCACAACAAACTACAAATCCCAGTATCCCATAGCATTGAGACATGGCAGTTAAAGTGGTGTCAAGCAGTATCATTTCTGCCAGGCAGATGCAGCCAACATCCATTATAAGGATGGCAGACAGGAAGCCATACAACTCTTAGAGAACAAACATCCAAAGTCTTTGTTGCTGTAGAGTGTCCAGATATTATCAGCCTAGCATTGAACAGAGGCAGGACATTTAAAGGCAAAATACATTTGGCTCTGAAAGAAGTTATGGATATTTCAAGTCTTAATCTGTTCATCTCTTTCAGTGTTCCAATGTAGGGCTGGCCATCTCTCCTGTTCCAAAGCTGACATGGAATCAGTTATATTTGTTATATTTTGGGGCTGTGACTATACAAATAAGAGAAATACTTTGAGAACAAGGTACTATGGAATTTCATCTTGGCCACCCCATGTTTTGATTTAGTGTGTTTAAAGGATTAATAGGAAGCTACACATTTGTTCCTCTAAGAGTTTAGGAAAGTTACATTTTGGAATAAATTCCCAGAATCACAGAAAACCAAAATGCTGACTGAGTGATTCTGTAAATTGTAGTTTTAAAAACAACCCACCGCAATCCTTTTCTAAACTTTGGTTTCTCCATAGTGTCACTTGAGTACTGGAGATCAAGGCCTGAATCCTATTAGTAGTTCCAACTGGATTAGACCCATTACAACAATTGTTGAATGGTGAGTCAACATGTATGTAAATCCCACTGATTCAATGGATCTTTTCTTGTTGGAACTGACAGTATAATTTAGGGCCATTGGTCACAGGTGGAATATTTTAAGAGAACATTAAGAGTGTAATATTTGAGACGAGACTTTGCTTTCCATGCTATAATTCATGCATCTCTAGTTCTTTGCTACATGCATCTTGGTATATAACAGCATTATTTGCCCTGCTTCAGATGTTCCTTATGCCTGTTAGAACACATAAATAATCTGCTGTGATTTTGGTCTCTGTAGAGGACTGGCTAATCTAGAAAACAGAGACATAGCTGTACTAGTCTGGAATATCAGTATGCAAAGGGATCTTATAGCATACAAGACAGTCTCAAAGGTTCTACAAGATCCTTTGAGACTATAATGTATGTTACAAGATCCCTTTGCATACTGTTATTCCTGACTAGTATAGCTATGTCCCTTTGCATATTAATCTAGAGAACACTGGCTTATCTGAGCCCCAGTTCTTCAGTTTCTCTTAAGGGTGTACTAAACCTGAAGCAGAAGAAAATGTGACTGTGTCCATATGAAAGGCAGCAATTAATTATTAACCATTAAACAGCATCCAACTTAGAATTCTGGGTTTAAGAAATGCATGGAGAGATGAGATTCTGCTCCACCTCCCCTCCAGCTGGGCTTATCTGATATTTTTCCTCCCCACCAACATGGCTTTTCCTTTTTGGTCAGTGGAGAGCGCTAGTAGTGGAGAGGTGTTTGGCTATGCCTCTATAGTTTGATACACAACAGCAAAGTCTTCCTGAAAGTCTCTTCCTAGGAGTTTATCACACGAAGGAGATTGGGAGTTTATCCTGTGAATATACCGGAAATAATGCGTAAGTACGTGAAACTATTTCACATGACATCACACAAAACCTGCCATTAAAGTGGTCACAAATAATCATTAATGTCCATCTCTTTACTTTTGGGATTTCAGCAACAATGAATTTCCGATATCACTTTATTTTCGCAATTGTGTGTGATAAACATTCATGCAATTACTCACCATTTTCAATTTATTTGTGGGATGCTTTAAACGTGCTTTAATCTCTCTTTAATGCCAAAATTAGCCCCCGTGTGATAAACTCCTTAGATAGATTAGGCAGACATCTTCTTGCATAGGAAGGTGAAGACCTTGTTGTTTTAAGAAGGTTTTGATGACTGATGTGGGGGTGGCTTTTAGAATATGCTGCACTGTTTATTGGTTGTTTTCCTTTTAATAGTCTTGCTTTTAACTGCTTTTAATTCTATAACTAATTTGATTATATATTTTTTATTTTTTATATGATATGAATTTTAAAGCTTATTCTCCATGACCTTCTGGTTCCATCAGAAGTCATGGAGAATCTGTGCCTGACTACAGGGCCATGGTCAGACTTCTTCACCATCTTTTACCAGTTGCCAAATGACCAGTGGGGAACAAAGACAACATGTGAATTTTGAGAGATTGCATGATGGAGATGATGAATTCCTCCTCAGTCAAAAAAGAAGAAGACATGCCAGCATTATGCCTGCATATGCCACTAATGGGATGCCAACTACAATGTTGCTTTACAGAGTGCATGGAAGTGAATGACTTGCCCTCTTCTCCCCTATCTTTCAGGCTATCCGTCTATGTACACTACAAAGTGTTACTTTTAACTCATAATGTATGAGGGTGTGTCATAAAGTTTTAATGATCACCTTTTTAAAAATTTGACAAAAAATTTATTTTGATTTGTAGTTGTTAACTTATCTCTATGTAGTCACCGTCCAGATTTACACATTTTCCCCAGCAGTTCTTGACCCTCCAAATACCATTATTGTAGAAGTCTTCAGATTGTGCCTGACAAGGATTTTACACTTTAGAATCATAGAATCATGGAGTTGGAAGAGACCACAAGGGCCATCTAGTCCAACCCCCTGCCATGCAGGAACTCCCAATCAAAGCATCCCTGACAGATGGCCATCCGGCCTCTGCTTAAAGATCTCCAAGGAAGGAGGCTCCACTACACTCCGAGGGAGTGTGCTCCACTGTCGAACAGCCCTTACTGTCAGGAAGTTCCTCCTAATGTTGAGGTGGAATCTCTTTTCCTGCAATTTGTATCCATTGTTCTGCATCCTAGTCTCTGGAGCAGCAGAACATCCCTTCAAGTATTTAAACAGGGCTATCATATCACCTCTTAACCTTCTCTTCTCCAGGCTAAACATCTCCAGCTCCCTAAGTCGTTCCTCATAGGGCATGGTTTCTAGACCCTTCACCATTTTAGTTGCCCTCCTTTGGACACACTCCAGTTTCTCCACATCCTTTTTGAATTGTGGTGCCCAGAACTGGACACAGTATTCCAGGTGGGGCCTGACCAAAGCAGAATAGAGTGGCACTATTACTTCCCTTGATCTAGATGCTATACTTCTATTGATGCAGCCTAAAATTGCATTGGCCTTTTTAGCTGCTGCATCACACTGTTGACTCATGTTCAGCTTATGGTCTACTTGGACTCCTAGATCTCTTTCACACGTAGTTTCATTCAGCCAGGTGTCCCCCATTTTATATCTGTGCATTTCATTTCTCTGCCCTAAGTGCAGAACCTTACATTTCTCTGCATTGAATTTCATTTTGTTAGCCTTGGCCCAACTTTCTAATCTATTCAGGTCATTTTGAATTTTGATCCTGTCCTCTGGAGTATTAGCTACTCCTCCCAGTTTAGCATCATCTGCAAATTTGATAAGTATGCCCCCAATTCTGTCATCCAAATCATTAATAAAGATGTTGAATAGCACTGGGCCCAGGACAGAGCCCTGTGGGACCCCAGTGGTCACTTTTTTCCAGGTTGAAAAGGAGCCATTGTTTAGCACCCTTTGGGTTCGGCCGGTCAACCAATTACTTTACTCACTTCTGGCAGAGCTAGTCACAAAAATAAAGGATGTAATGAGCTGATTTTCTCAGCAACATGCACTTAGGGACCAATGATGACACTAACAAAATTTCATCAATATGCCATAATAACTTCTGGGCGATAATTATTACTTTACGATACACCCTTGTAAGGCGCAATCTGCAGACTTCTACAATATCAGGTATTTGGAGAGTCAATATACACTGGGAAAAATGTATAAATCTAGATACTGACTACATAGAGATAAGTTAACAACTATAAATCAAAACAAACTTTCTGTCAATTTTTTAAAAAAGTGATCATTAAAACTTTATGATACCCCCTCATATAAGTAGAAGACAGAAACAACTCCACTTGTAAAATAAGAAATTGTCTAGATGCAGAGGAAAGGAAGGAGGAGAAAGGAGAGGAAGAGGAGGGAGTAAGAGATATGATATAGCAGTAGCAGCATGTTGGCAAGAGATACTGGGAATTACAGTACAAATCTAAAAGATGCCAGATTGCACCATTTTTCATACCAGTATGTGCTGACTTTTGAAAAAATTATCTATTTGAGAAAACTGAAGCTAGATCAACAGGAAATCCTTTTAGTCCTGATGAGATGTGCTGATGCAGTGCCCAGAGGTGGCAAGTGCAACATTGCTGTTGCTTCTTCTTTCATTTCCCAGCTGTTGAGAGCATCAGCACTTCTTGAGAGAGGCAGAGCAAACAAGCTGTTCAGAATGGGGGCAGTAATGCTGCTTTGTTTGTCAAACAATTAATCTTTTGATAACCAAATGGAGAGAAGAAATCTGCTAATGCTAGTGGAAAGTGGACAGCTGCCTTTTCCTTTGCTATGTTCAGGTGAGTGTCCATCTGCCACTGCAGACAAAGAAAAATGTAGTTGGGAAGTGAGGTGGAAAATCTGTGAACTAAAGCTCAAACACTTATGCTGAACTCCAGCCTAGGTACAGAAGAAATGGATGAGAAAGTTAACAGGTAATCTTGGAAACAACCATTATAGTATAATGGGACCAAAGTGTAAATATTTTCCTGAAAACTTGTTAAACAACTTTTAAAATCATATGATCTGCTAGTTTTGAAAGGAAATTATAAAAAGCCACTTGGAAACATCATAGCAATAAGTGGAATTCATCCTAGGAGAGATTTTAAAAATTAACAAGTAAATGCAACAAGTTACTGTTTCTGGATAACAAGAGCATATTGACTGGCATTCAGTATTGCAGTTACACATTTGTAACTGATCTGTATTCAGTAAGACTATGTAGTCTTCTTGTAAGACTGTGCAAGTGCCCAGTCTGCCTTTAGTGCCTACAAGAAGATTGGGCAAAGGAGGTCTGTTCAGCTGCCAATCAGGATATAAGGATGATATCGCCAACCCCTTCCCTCAGTGAGCAAGGCTGCAACAATCAGAAGCAGGACCTCCATCACAATTCTTTGTTGCAGCCTTACACACTGGTGGGAAGGAATTAGAAACAACTTCCTGCTTGCACCATGGCCTGCAGCTGAACAGATCTTCTTTGCCCATTCCAGCTGTTGGCTGCTAAGTAGATTTGGGATGATCAGATGAGGAAACATTACTTAGCTACGCACATATAACTAAGTAGTCAGTGTAGAATACTAGTGATAGACATTATGTTTTAAAAATAATATCATGAGTGGGAACAAAGTAGCTGTATTGTTGAAAGAAGTAATGCTGTGTATTACTTTTGAAGTTGCTTTTAAAGGGCTTTTTTAGATGCATTTTTGACAGGAATTTCTCAAGGTTTGGATTAAGTCCCATTCAAGTCCCCCTGCCCCAAACACCACAATAAAACTAGTGGTGGAGATTCAGCTACTTCTTGCTTAGATGATGATGATGATGATGGATTTTTGGAGGAAGCATCTTCAGGTCTGATGTTGCTTGCAGAGTTTCTTTGCCCAGTCCATATACGTTACCTCTGGGTAATCTTATTTGTTCTTTCATTTTGTCATTTTTATGCTGATGACACTCAGCTACATTTCTCCATTCCAGAACTTTCTTCTGATAATGACAATTGCTTTACATCGTCGCCCAAAACTTAATATGGCAAAGATAGAACTGTTTATTTCATAGAATCACAGAATCATAGAGTTGGAAGTGACCCCAAGAAGGGCCATCCAGTCCAACCCCCTTCCATGCAGGAACTCCCAATCAAAGCATCCCCGACAGATGGCCATCCAGCCTCTGCTTAAAGACCTCCAAGGAAGAAAACTCTACCACACTCCAAGGGAGTGTGTTCCATTGTTGAACAGCCCTTACTGTCAGGAAGTTCCTCCTAATGTTGAGGTGGAATCTCTTTTCCTGTAGCTTACATCCATTGTTCCAGGTCCTGTTCTCTGGAGCAGCAGAAAACAA
Source organism: Urosaurus nigricauda (assembly GCA_034509955.1). NCBI lineage: Eukaryota > Metazoa > Chordata > Lepidosauria > Squamata > Phrynosomatidae > Urosaurus > Urosaurus nigricauda. Next base: position 241,876,292 of record JAOEGL010000003.1, read on the forward strand.
GCTTGCTCCCTCCTCAATGTAACATCCGTTCAGATATTTAAACAGGGTGATCATATTACCTCTTAACCTTCTCTTCTCCAGGCTAAACATACCCAGCTTCCTAAGGTGTTCCTCTTAGGGCATGGCTTCCAGACCCTTCACCATCTTAGTTGCCCTCCATTGGACACGCATACCCAGTTTCTCCGCATCCTTTTTGTCCCCCATCCTATATCTGTGCATTTCATTTTTGCGCCCTAAGAACAGAACTTTACATTTCTCCATGTTGAATTTCATTTGTTAGCTTTGGCCCAGCTTTTTAGTCTATTCAGGTCATTTTGAATTTTGACCCTGTCTTCTGGAGTATTAGCTACTCTTCCCAATTTGGGGTCATCTGTAAATTTGATAAGTATGCCCCCAATTCTGTCATCTAAATCATTAATAAAGATGTTGAATAGCACTGGGCCCAGGATATAACCTTGTGGTACCCCACTGGTGACTTCTCTCCAGGATGAAAAGGAACCATTGTTGAGCACCCTTTGGGTTCGGCCAGTCAACCAGTTACAAATCCATGTAACAGTTACCTTGTCTAGTCCACATTTTGCAAGCTTGTTTGCAAGAATGTCATGGGGAACCTTGTCAAAGGCCTTACTGAAATCAAGATATACTACATCCACAGCATTCCTTTCATCTACCAAGCTGGCAATTTTATCAAAAAAAGATATTAGATTTGTCTGGCAGGACTTGTTTCTCTGAAACCCATGTTGACTTTTTGTTATTATGGAATTATCTTCTAGATATTCATAGACTCTCTGTTTAATGATCTGCTCCAGAATGTTTCCTGGTATTGATGTCAGACTAACTAGACGATAATTCTTTTTCCCCCTTTTTGAAGATGGGGACAATGTTTGTCCTCCTCCAGTCTGCTGGGACTTCTCCTGTTCTCCAGGACTTCTCAAAGATTATTGCCAATGGCCCCGATATTACATTTGCCAGTTCTTTTAATACTCTTGGATGTGGTTCATCTGGTCCTGAAGACTTGTATTCATTTAGGTTAACCAGGTATTCCTGTTCTAGCTCTTTACTTATTCTGTGCTGAAATTCTCCTATTCTGTCCTCTGCTCCATTGTCCTCAGGTTGAGCACCCTTTGCCTTTTCTGAGAAGACTGAAGCAAAGAAGGTGTTGAGTAATTCCGCCTTTTCTCTGTCCCTTGTTAGCATTTTGCCATCTTCTCTGCATAGCGGCCCTACCATTTGCTTCTTATTCCTTTTGCTGTGGACATACCCCCAAAAGCCCTTTTTATTGTTCTTAACGTTTCTAGCAAGGCTGAGTTCATTCTGTGCTTTAGCTTTTCTTTTTTTATCTTTATTATTATTATTTTTTAAAAGAAAATGTGAATTGTCCAAGGTCATCCAATGGGTTTACATGGCTGAGCTGGGAATTGAACCCTGGTCTCCAGAGTCACAGTACAACATTCAAATTCATATGCCATGCTGCCTATATTAAATTGTATGCTTATAGTAGGGCTGGCTCTTTTTTGTTACTTTGTTTTACTAGGTATAGCATCATATGTATTAATGGTTCTATATAAATAAATGATGATAATATTAATAATAAGAACCATTTTAAAAACAGCAACAGATATTGAATTCAGCTTCAGCTTCAAAATTCACTTCATTCTTCAATAAGTGTCCTACTATGCACATTCATTGTTTTTGTTTGCTGTCAAGTCAGTGTTGACTTATAACATCACTATGAAGAGCTCTAAGACGTCTGTCCAGTTGAGAACTTGAAAACCCGGGTCCATGGCTACCTTGTTTGAATCAATCCATCTGTAGTGCCTTCCACTTCACCAAGGATTATAATCTTTTCCAATGAGTCATGTCATTTTATGGTATTACAAAGTACTACAGCCTCAGTTTAGTCATCTTCATTTCTAGTGAGAATTCAGACTTGTAAGACTCATTCATTTGAGTTCATGGGTCCGTTTTACATTGGCAAAAAGAGGTGTGTTGAAGGCTGCATGAAAGCCCAGCCTTTAGATGAGAAAAAGGGAAAGTGTGCCATGAAAACACTATTTTGGAGTTTTAAGGGAGAAGAAGTGCTTTAAAAAGGAGCTGGCCCATTTTACATTGGCAAAAAGAGGTGTGTTGAAGGCTGCATGAAAGCCCAGCCTTTAGATGAGAAAAATGGAAAGTGTGCCATGAAAACACTATTTTGGAGTTTTAAGGGAGAAGAAGTGCCTTTAAAAAGTAGTTTGATTTCCCCACTACTTTTTTAAAAAGGGTGCAGCATTGCTGGCCCGTTTTACACGGGCAAAAAAAGGCGCTTTTAGGGCTAAAAAGCCCGCATTTAGGGTTAGGGAGGGCGTAGCCTTTACACCCTCCCTAAGCCTAAAACGCATGGACGCCGCCATTTAAAGATGGCGGCGTCTACACGGTGGCGCCGTACAAGCGTCATCACATGCGCAGCGTTTTGACGCGCTGCGCACGTTTTGACGCTCTGGCGGCGCGGGAGGGCGCCAATCGCACCCTTCCCGCGCCGCAAAAAAAGAGCTCGATCCCGGAGCTCTTTTTTGCAGCGGGTCGTTGCGGCGGGATGAGGCCTCTGGGGCTGCCCGTGTGGCAGCCTAGGCCTCATCTCGCCGCTAGAAGGGGCGAGTTTGGACCGCCCCTTTTAGCCAATGTAAAAAGCACCCCTATTGCATCTAAAGGCTAAGGTGTAGTTGAACGGTTAAATGGGGCTCTGTATCTTTAAAGCGCCCATTTAAAGGCAGCGATACAAGTGCGGAGGGAGGGAAGGTGCCAAGACAAGAAGAGACCTTCAGAGCCCGGCCAGAGTGCGCCTGCACCTTCCTTCACCTCCTCCCTTTGGTTGAGAGAGTGTGACTTCTAGGGAGACAGCAGGGCACTGGAGGCGCTCAGCCAGACCAGGGCAAGCTGGCAAGAGGAGGAGGAGAAGGGGAGGGACCTGAAGCACCACCGCTGCCCTTCCTCCCTGCAAGTCACACTCTCTCAGCCAAAGGGAGGAGGAAGGCAGCGGGGAAGGAGGGAGGGAGGGAAGGAGCCAGGAAGAGACCCCCAGAGCCTGGCCAGAGCACGCCTGGCCCTCCTGCTTCCTCTTCAAAAAGAAGGCTGGAAAAGTAGGACGTGTCCTGGCAAAGGAGGACGTGCCTGGTCAACTTGGAAAAGGGGGGCCTCTGCTCAAGAATGGAGGACATATGGGAATCCCTCCTGGACAGAGGGCTGAAACCTCAAGACAACTCAATATATATAATGCTCTGACAGAACACAGACTACAACTCCCATGAGCCTTTGCTACCATTTCCCAAGATGCCTTAATTTGCAACAGAAAGCCGACCAGTATGTTCACATGTGATGAATTCTTTCGTATTGACTCTGCATTTTCTTTTTGTGTAGATGCTCTCTTGTTTTGTGTGTGATGAGCTTGTGCGTAATCATGTGCATTTCCGAACTGACCTCACTTTCTCCCTCTTTCGGAATGGTCCTGTACTCCCCCATGTGATAAGCTCCGACTGTATGGTGTACCTGCACAATTGCGCAATTCGCAGCCAGCAAGGGAAAAAAATGTTTAAAGCGCGGCTAAAAGCCACGTTCCTTGCCGCCCATGTAGCTGCTCCACCTGTGTTTGTAGCGTTTTGACAGCTTCCCATGTAGTTGCTGAGCCACAGAAAAAACCTCAGTCTAGCTGCCCTGTACTTTTTAAATGCACACCTGGGGCTTGCTGTCTAGCTGCTAAGCATTAAGGAAAGTGCAACTTCATGTCACACTTTCTTGCCAATGTAAAAAGCCCCATGGTGTCTTTAAAACTCTTCTCCAGCATATTTCAAATGAGTTGCTTTTCTCCCTTTCAGCTTTCTTCACTGTCCAACATATTGAAATTTTTACATCAAATTATATCTCCTGACTGCTTTTGCTACCTCTTGCCTCACTATGAATGTTATTCCATTTTTTCTTTGTTATTTCCTGAGTAAAATGCTCTGTAATTATCTGATTTCAAATATCCCATCTCTGTCCACTTTAGCTCTCTTACACTGTATGGTTATTTCTAAACCAGTGGTATCGCTAGGAGGGTGCAATGGGGCAACCTGCACCAGGTGACACCCCAGAAGAGGGGGGAGGAGGGAAAAGTTCCCATGGCCCTGCTTCACCTCAGTGGTGATGGTTCCTCAGGAGCAGCCACTACCATCATGAGGAAGGCCAAGGGAAACCAGCCTTGTTTTCCCACAGTGGGCATGATTCGTCAAGGGGAGACACAGCCACCAAGAGAAAGGACAAGGCCTAGGGCACTCGGCACTGCTTCCCTGCTGCTGTGGTGATCTCTTTGTGAGGAGGCTGCTGCCACTGCGACAAAGGAGATGGGATGTGTGTAGCCTTTTTACTATACCCACTGGTAGCCCTGCCCTCCCCCCTGCACCAGGTGAAACAAGGGCTGGCAACACCATTTTCTATACGTTGCACTTATTGTTTTACTATTTTTTGCTTCCCTTGCTTCATGCTTCTTGCATTCCATCTTCCTACTATATATGTTGTGCACCTTCGGACTTTTTTCACCTCTGGGTATGCTAGTAGCAGAACTTCCTTTTGGTTTGAGTCTATTAGTGTCATTAGACATAGATCTACTCATCTTATGCTTTCTCTAGTAGCTAGTTGAGTGCCTTCTGACCTGAGAGTCTAACCTTCCATCACTACCTCTTGTTTCATTTGGGATTCTCTCTTCTTAGTGTTTTCAAGGTAAAGAGCTTCAATGGTTTACCATTGCCTTCTTCTGTGTAGTGCTAGCTCCTTTATGGGGTGTTGGACAAAAGTTCTGCTGATACCCTGAACAACCAAAGTGCAGTACACCAAATAAATTAGTCTTTAGAGCAAATCAAGCCTGAACTCTACTTAGAAGCCAGGATGATTAAACTGAGATGGTATTACTTTGGGGTACATATTATGAGAAAATATAACTCACTAGAAAAGACAATGATGCTAGGCAATAGGAAGAGAGGAAGAGCCCATTACAGATAGATAAATTCAGTCAGGGAAGCCATGTCCCTGAATCTGCAAGACCTGAGTAGGGATGTTGATGACAGGGTGCCTAGAAGGTCTCTTATTCATAGGGCCACCATAAATCAAAGTCAGTAACTATGGTGTCACTGCCATTGTGTCTGAGAGATCCTTTATTAGTTTCATCCCTGCTAATGCTACTGCCCAATAGCTGTTGGGCACATTTAGTCTGGCTCCTCTTTAAAAGCTGTTCTGATGTGGGAAATACTACCAGCAGATTTGCTACCATCCTAGCCTCTTGGCCTCACAAGAGCATACGATCCCACCAGCATGAAAATGTAGTACCAAACTGGGACTGTGCACACATGCTGGACAATTATTTCTATTGAACTTAAGAGGGCAACTTTATATCCCCACAATAAATTCTACAATTTAACTCTGCACTGTGTGAAGAATTATTTTTCCTGTATCTTCCAAACACAGTCTAGGAACTGGTGGAATTCTACACCAGCCTTGGGCCTGGCATAACAACCCACGCATCCACCCACCCACCACCGCCCACCTCTGATAGTGTTGCTGGGAGAGAAAAAGGACAAGATGACAAACACATACATCCTTTATCTGCCTGCAATGGATCTGGTTGCTGGTCAGCAAGAGGCATTCATAGGATACTTTGCACCCCAGGACAGACAGAAATGTCAGTTCTCAACATGCACGTGCAGCTGATCCAGTAAATTCCAGTGGTTCCAGCATAATAATATATGCATAGGACTCTAATGCTGGCAGGAAAAAAAAATCAAACAGGGCCATAGGCTTTCTGCTGATGTTTTCTTCCTTTAGTGCAAAGTTCCCTAGATGGAAAACGCAGGCTGAAGGTATAAGAAATTCCTTCGATTCAGTAGTCTACCATAACTTGGACTTTGGATAAACATCAGGTGCCTGATAGTCCTGAACAACAGACTAGGAGAGTCCCTGCATTTTGTAAATGAATGTTCTTATGACAGCAGGTCACATCTGAGATTCTGTTAAAGTCTCAAAAATTATTTTTTTAAAGTTAATTAGTTCCCATTACTTATTACTGTGTTTGATAAATGATTTTGCAATGTTGGGTGAGTAACCCATTGCCTGTTATGTTGCTCCTTACTTTTGACGACATTTTGGTACCTTTTGCTGCAAGGAAAAAACCCTTAGAATGGTATAAAATTTGAAAAATTCCTGTAAATTAAAATACCTAGAATTATCTTTTAAAAGTAGCTTTTAAAGGCAAATGAGAAAATATTGCTTGGTATAGCAGCATAATTACTTTGTTTTGGCTGGTTGCATGGCCTTGAAAGTGTAACTTCCATTACAATTTCATTACTGTGAACACAAACATTGTTACAAGTAAAGGAGGTTGATGTCTTCCTTGTCAGTGGACTGATTCATCTGCTCTGGGTATCAGTCCATACTTTAAAGGCGGTTTCCAAGGTGCTGAACCTGTTTTGGGAGATGCTGTTCAGCAGGCTGAATAACTTCCTTACACTTTTGAATGAAACTTGCTCCCTACTCTCATGGAACCCACCAGCTGTGACTGGTTAGAGATGTTAGGTATAACTCGGCTGCAATCTTATTGGTGACATATGGGCATGTAACAAAGATGTCACTTGTGTATTTCTTCCTTTAGGACATCCTGCAAGGAGCTGCACACTACTGACTGTACCTGGATGGAGAGCTAAAGTTGTCAACTGTCTCTTATTGTAAGGTTTCTTGTTTGAAGAATGAAGCACTTGTCCCTAATTTGGTTGGCAGGTGTCCCTTATTTTGAGGGATGTCTCCTGCTTGGCTATGTGAACCTCACTGAATTACCTTTGGCAAGTCACATTCTTTCAGCCTCAGAGGATGGCCATGGCAAACCCCTTCTAAAGAAACTTGTCAAGAAAAACCTATGATAGGGTCGCTTTAGGGACTTTGTAAGTCGGAAAAGACTTCAAGGCACACAACAGTATACACTCCTATTTGAGGTCTGAAAGCTTTTCTTTTTATATAGACTGAACAAGATGCCAAAAAAAAAAAATCCCATATTTTGAAGTGCAGACCTTTCATAAATTGAGAAATGTGTGCATCACATAATTTATGAATGTGGACAATATGTTAATTTTACAGATAATAAACATATAGCCAAGTTAACTGAATCAGTACTTTCATTTGGTATTTAGATAGAACACAAGCTTGTTAATAGCTTCTTCAAGATTATACACCCTGCATATCATGAAATTTGACTCCTGTATTGTTTTTTTAAAAACTTGGCAAGACTATGGTGAACAAACCTGTTTTTCTTCCTCCAGCTGGATAGCTACAGCTGGGACAAGATGCAGACCCCCCCCCCCCAACTTGGTCAGCTGCATCCCTCCCACACAGCAATTAAACATCCATAGCAGAACCTTAGTGCGCTAAACTGGGCAGAATTGTGCATGCAAAGCATTACAGTCCATGCACCTGATGCAATATCTGTGATGTTAAACCTCTTGACCTTCATCTCCTCCCCAAGGGCTGATCCAGCAGATCTGGCACTCAATAGAACGGATGTCACATCACTTTCAGTTACCATTTTCAGCTGAATTACAGAGGGGAAAAGACTTTTGGAGAATTTTGTGAAGTGAAAAAGGTAAAGTGCCTTATTTCCATGTTGTTTCAGCTGCAGTTGGGCACAGTTGGCCAAAAATGACACCATTTAAAAACATTGGATGGGTTGGTGAACCTTGGGGGGGGGGGGGGCTATCAGGAGCTTTGGAGAGAAGGTTGCAAAATTGTCTGGGGGCTACACTATCCTCACACTTCCCTTAAAATGTACCTCCATATAAAGATTTCTTTACGAAAATAAAACAGTGAATATCCTCTTACACATTTTTCTTTCATTTTCCTCCTATTAGGGAGTGCTGCTCTTACTTGTTTGTTTGTTTTGTTTTGTTTTAGTATGAAACAAACATATATAGAGAAATCTGCATAGGACAAACACAATAGCTGGTCTCCCCTAGGCAGCAAATAGTCTTGGGGCATCCAGGTAAAATACAAGCAATGGAAAGCATCCCTTAAAAATTGACAGTGCTGCCTTGCTAGTACTATAATTGGTGGAGCAACAAATTGCACTCTAACACCCCCCAGTGGACAATCAACCAGGAAATGTGCTGGGAGAACCAGGTTTACGCTTGTAGAATTTCTTAGAGGGAAGAGAGTACAGTGTGGATTTGACTTTGATATGTGTTTTAAAATAACACCACCATGAACAGAATTATTAGAGATAGGGAGACCCTCAGCATATGACTGGGCATACTTCTTCTTGTTATACCATGATGGAAGAAGGTCTTCCTGCTCACAAGTCTTATTTTTAGCTCGTGGCTGTTCTTACAACAATAACTTGGTTTTGTTTTGACTAGGCAAATGCTCGCTTGACAGATGTTTGGGAAACTAATTGCATGGTGTTGAGACAATGCTCTCCTCTGCCCTTCAGTCTCTGACACTGATAGGTGGGAAATTGCTAATTGCATATGTTACTCCATATCAACAGGAAGGGCAGATTGCAGAACAACCCTGGGGAATTGCACTGAACCCTGACAATCAATTCTTTAAACTCTTTCAGAACAGATTAAAGATGTTGGAGAAATAGGCCAAAATGTGAGGCAAACAAAGGATACCATCTGGTTTTTCTCTAGGGGGATGACTCCTAGATTTTTTTTAAAAAAATGTGATTGATAAACACAAAGTAGGTAGCAGGGGCAGCAGGTGGCTCCTATGTCAGTGGCACAATGTTGTGCTCTAGGTTTTGCTGAACTTGAAAGAAAGTATCCAAAGTGTTGAGGCTATTTTCATTCACCCTGCAAAAGCATCCGTAATAAGCATCTCATTGATGGAATTTCAGTTAAGGACCTCCCTCCCAGTGATGTTCTGGTCCCCACTCTTCACTGCTGTTATTTAGTCACCAACTGAAAAACACAGTTATTTCTGCAAGCCTTTATGGGATAGCCAAATGTTGCTCTCTCTCTCTCTCTTTTCTACCCAACCCATTATATATCTTTACATATTGTTTTTGTACTAGATTTTTAAGAGTGGGATATCAATCAATCAGCCACTCAATCAAGAAAAGAAACAATCTAGGGGGACTGGGTCCATCCATCCAGCACTCATGCAAGTGACAGACACAACACTGCCATGCACACCCTCAAACACTCCCCCATAACCCCCTGAGTCAGTCTGCTTGCATGTTCCTGCTTCATCACCACTGCCACATTTTCACTTACCCAACAGCCTGTGATGAAGGAAAAATCCATGATTTACTGCTTCAACTGGCCTAGCTAGCTGGGAATTTTTTTAGCCCTTTTAATCTGGGATTTTCCAGGTTTTCCAGGGCAAATGGCAACCCTACTGGCACCGCAACTAACATGGGGAGGGGACCTCCCCCAGATATCAATGGTAGTTTTATTTCTAGCACTAACTACAATAGAAGGAAACCATTTTTCCAAGGATATGACAGAAGAGAAGACCTATAGTCCTCTTCCAACACACTGTGGTGTTAGTGATTATATTCCAGCATCTGCAACATGCACTTGATATGTGCTTTTAAAAAACCAATAACATGACATGGCTAGGGGTGCATGTGTGTGGCACCCTGTGGCTTTCAAGATGTTCTTGGAGTGGAATTTCCATCACACCTAGTCAGCATAGCCAATGGTAAGGGATAATGAGAACGTGTACAGAACTATTTTTTTAAGATCAGTTTTGCTAGGAAGTGCAAATTAGTGGTTATGAGTCATTCTCTGCATTGTTTTTTCAAGTTTCACATTGAATATTCTTCTCTTGATACTACTTTTCCTTCTTCTTTTGTAACTAGGACATTTCAATATGTCACAGTGCAAGAAACAGAAGTAATTAGCAGAAAGAAAATGCAGGTGAGTATTACTTTTGAATACATTATCATTTTAATGTATTCACTTTTTAAAAATGAATACTGTTTGCACCAATGCAGTCAGTGTGCTGTTTAAATAGTTTTAACTTTCTCCTAAGGACCCAAACTTTTAGCATCAAACTCTTTGAAGATACTGCAATTTGGATTTGCTATAATGCCTGGCTGAATTTGGTAGTATAGCTTGAAAATTCATAGTTTCCAAATGTAAGAAGACCATGAATGCACGTGACCACTGCTACCGAATCTGATGCAAGAGAAGTGGAAAACCCACTCTAGAATTTATTTATTTATTTAGAGTATTTATACCCTGCCATAAAGTCATAAAGAGTGGCTTACAAATCTTAGAATGGTTTACAGATTGTTAATTTGGCATTTCTCTGTCCTCAGGCATACAATTTAAATAAGATGTGACACAAAAAGGAAATGAGGGAGGGGATTAGATCCAGACGTTACTGCTGGTTTTTCTCTCCCTCTGAGGCCAGGGCAGTGGCAGCCGGGATGGAGGGACCCCCAATCACCACCATTTTAGAGCCATTTCCCCCACTACTGTCCCTAGCTTGACACCAGCAGAGTTTCTCCTCAACAAAAGTTGCAGCAGGAATGGTGGTAAAATCCACAGTGGATTTGCTGCCGTGAAGTGATGGATCCAACAGGTAGATCCACCATTTTTGTGGGGATGAAATTACAAAAAGGTATAGTATGTACAATGGAGATCTGAATAATCTCTTGGAGCAAAATCTTAAGGAGGGAAAAGTTCCAACTACAACTCCCAAAAAGCTCCTGGGCTTGGGAAATCTGGAAGTTGTAATCCATAAAGGGATATTTTTTGAGTTCTACTTATAGCAGGCTCCAATGTGACTCCCAGCATGACCAGAAGTATTATAACATGACTTCTGGTTTGCGTTTTGACCTTTAAAAGGGCTGTTTTTCTTTTGGGCTGGCCTTGGATATGGATAAGGTCAAGGGGACTCAAACTGCCACTTTTTAATGGTTTAGATGTTTCGGGGAAATGTATTGGCTGAAAAATTGCCTCCCCAAAAAATGATTTTTAAAAATTGGAAGGGAGGGGCTTAAGAATATCTGGGGGAATCTTATTGGGCTGATAGCTGTGAGCCTAGAGCCCACATATAGCCCAGGGTCCTCTCATGCCTCAGCCATGGCTTAAAGGTTTCCTGTAATATCCAAGTTAAAAATATTTTTTAAAAATAAAATACATTAAAACAAATAATAAGGGACTTGGGGAACTGTGTTTGGAACAAGAGGAAGAACAAGGAAATGCTGTGGCCATTGCCTAGAGAAGAAGATGATATGCTAAGTGGGGACAGAAAGAAGGCCAAACTGTTCAATATCTTCTTTCCCTCAGTCATCTTCCAAAAGGAAGACAGTGCTCTAACTGGTTAAAATAGAATAGGGCCTGATACAGACCGGCACTTTGTGCTGGCCTGTGGGTCAAGTTAGAGTGTAGCATCCACACACTATATCTGGGTACAACAGTTATCTAAACTGTGGAGGGAGAGAAAAATGATCTTACTTTCATGCTAATTCCACTGTACACCAAATCTCTGCAGGAGCTCTCCCAACTGTTTCATAGAGATTCTATGGGTTAAGTGTTGTGGAGGAGCCAAACACTCAATGTCTTCTTTCACTCAATAGGTCCTGAAGTGCTGAAGAAAAGCAATTTCCCCACAACTTGTAAACTTCCATGATAAAATTGAATCAATGCAACATCAATAGTACAATATGAGAAATCATGCATGAAGGCACTTCACTTTCATTTGATCCATATTTTTTGACTGTTGGTCAATATTTCAAGAGCTACTTTGGCATTAAGTATCTGTGTTTAATTAAGATTATATTTCCTCTGCTTTCAGGAACCAATCCATTAAACCAAAGGTAGGCAACCTGAGACCTACAGCCCAACCTCATGAACCTCTCAGTCTTCTGTAAACAATTAATCAAGCCCTCTAACCAGAACAATCTGTACCTTCTGTGCAAGCAGTGAGGGGAAAGAGGGAGAAAGACTGGAAGGGGTTATAAATGCTGAGAAAAAAGTGATCTCACCTTTGCTCTGGCCTTGTTCACTACTAGTTTCCATAATTTCCTAGATCCCACACTAGATCCCACCAGCCACTTCCCAACATTCTGTTTCTGGGCAAGGTACTGGAACATATGAACTACTAGCTCCAGGATTTTCAAGAAGATATTAGTTATCTAGATCCATTTCTATTGGGTTTCAGTTTTGGCTAAGGGACAGAGACAGTTTAGGTTGCTGTGATAGGTGACCTACATAAGAAACTGGTTGTGCTGTACCTTTCAGCAGTTTAAAACACCATCAATCATGGTATCTTTCTGGACCACTTTGCTGAGATGGGATCTGGAGGCACTGTTTTACTGTGGTTCCTTTCCTTCCTGGAGGGATGAACACAGACTGTGCTGCTGAGAACTCTTAGCCATCAAGGCTCAGTTTTGTCCCCCCACCCACCCCCCGTGCTATTTAACATATAGAAGAAATTGCAGGGAAAGCTTGACCAGAGTTTGGGGGTCAAGTGCCATCAGTATATAGGTGAAACCTAAATCTGTTTCCACCTCAATCAAAAGAAGTTGCTTCAGTTCTAAACTGGTACCTATCTTGAGTAATGGACTAGACTGGTGCAAATAAATTTAAACTTAATCTAGAAAAAACAGAGGTGCTACTGATCAAATGAGAGGCAAGTCAGAGAAGAGTGATTCTGTTTGTAGATTCAATCCTGAGCCTGGAAGCTCAGGTTTCTGTGGCGACAAGGAGTGCATCTGAATAGGCAAGTCTTGTGCACCAGTTGCACCTCTTCCTAGAGACATTGGATCTAGTTAACGGTGACATATGTGTTATATCCTATTTGGATTGCTGTAACATTCTGCATGAGGCTGCCTTTTGAGAGTGTTCAGAGACTTGAGCAGGTTCAAAGAGCAGCCATTAAACTACAAAGGTGTGAAACAGACCGGCATAAAAAGCCAACTTCTGGGCATCTTGGGGGCATTGCATACAGACAATGCATGCCCCCAAAATGCTGGGAAGCTGGCTTCAAGCCGGCTGGCTGCCCAGACATGGGCCAGCTTCCGAGCACTCCAGCGGAGCGGCGTTTATACGCTGCATGCCGCTGGAATGCCTTAAAGCCGGCTTCCAGTCATGGCAGGGAGGAAAAAGACGGCTTTTTGCAGATGCAAAAAGCTGCAGCTGTTTGCCACTTCTTTTTAGGCCAGCAAAAAGGCAGATTGGGACCATGGTGTGCAGTTGCCACGGCCCCAATCTGCCTTCAGAAAGGGTGGCTTAAAGCTGCCCCTTCAAGGTGGTTTGTTTTGCCCCAAAGTTGCAGCAATTATACAACTCCCTGTTTCAGTAACTCCACTGGCTGCCAGTCTTTTCCGGTCACAATTTAGAGTATTGATTATGACCAATGAAACCCTATATAGCTCAGGCCTATATAGCTCCCTGTTTCAGTAACTCCACTGGCTGCCAGTCTTTTCAAGTCACAATTCAGACTGTTGATTATGACCAATGAAACCCTATATAGCTCAGGTCAGGTTATCTATAGGACCATGTTCTCCCATAGAAGGCTGTCCATGTCGAGATCTTCAGGAAAGGGACTTCCCTCCATCCCCTTATCTATACAGTTGGGAATACGGAGGGGTGGGGCTTCTCAGTAACTGGTCCTAGGCTCTGGTGTCCCTTCCTAGAAATTTATCCTCTGTGGTATCATTCCAGAAGCAAGCAAAATTTTTGGACAGGTCCTCTTAGGGGTTTTTAATCATCTGCTGTATTGTCTCTGTTTTAAATGGGTAAATTTTTTAATTGCTTTTATTTCTGTTAATAGTTCAATTATATTTTAACTTGTGTATGTTCTAATGATGTGGACTTTTGTCTGTACCTGTTTTAACATTAATCACCTTGGATCCCAGGGCTCAGAAAAAGTTGGAATATAAACTGATAAAGTATATTAGAAGACAAGGAGGAGAAAGAGAAGGAGGAGGAAGATGAAGATGTCTGACCCGTCTAGCTGAAATGTAATGCCTAACACCAGCTGAAGAAACTGTTGATCTTGGGAAAGAAACATTTATGACTTACAACTGCCACAGATAAGCTTGGGAGATTCTAGGATTGTGGTTACTGGAATCAGGAGAAGTAATTTTTCTAAGAGCTGGAGAAAAAATGACAACCCTGTAACCTGTCCCTGAACTAGATCAAGTCCATAGCTACAGTATGGTAAGATCTGAATCTGGATTTCAATTTCAATACAGCAGCTGCCTATTAGACCTAATACTCATCTTTTGCCCCATAAGAGCTACAACTTTGAGAAGAAAATTAATCTTTCACTATTCTCTTTTATCTTAATGCCATAGAATTTAACATTTCCTTTGGTGAAGTGAAAGCACCAGCTGATGACATTGTTGCAGCTGTACAAAGATACCTAAGTTTGTGTTCTTTTTTTAAAATGAGTCATATGATGTGTGTTCATCTTCTTACCTATGACATCTGATGAACTCTGGTCTAGAACTTTCCATCTTATTAATTGTATCATACCATCAAGAAAAAAACCTTTTAACTCTGAAAAATTATGGAGTGGTTATATTGATGGTCTGAAGCATCTACCGTCAAAACTGATGCTATTATAAATTTAATGCTTCTGTATTTCCAGGACCAAAACTATATTTTTAAATTATGACTTCTTCAAACCACACTCAAAGAAATCAAAGCAATTTAATACAGACACTAGTAGCTGTGAAAATAGGTCTGTATTTTGTTAATTTCATCTTCGTTACTGTTGTGAGCATATTAATAATCAAGACTGTGAGACAGAACTCCAAAATGAAGAAAGAAATTAGATACTTCCTCCTGTGCCATCATCTCCTCTGTTCTTCATTATCTTGTTGCTTTGGCACAATGTTGAATGCAATGCAGAATGCCAAAGTACAAAAAATCTGGATATGGATAATCTTTGGAGTACAAACAGCGGTCGGAGAATCAGTCCTCATAACCTTGGCTCTGATGGCATTTAACACATGCCTTGCAGTTTGCTGGCCTTTGAGATACTTCACATTGGTGCACTCAGTGAAAAACAAAGTTGTTATTTCCATTTGGGTTGGGACAATCCTCAAAGCTGCATGTTTGATACTGATAGAAGGTAAAGAGCAGAATCCAGAGGACATATATGAAGCAGAGCCCTCTTGCCCAACTATCCTTGGTGGTGATTTTGCCAAAATATCTGGAATTATCCTAATTTCACTTCTTGCAGCCACCATAATAATTGGTTATTTCTTCCTGTGCAGAGAAGGAAAAATCACTGGTCATTTTAACAGTTCTAATAAGAAAGCTAGAAAAACAATAATTATTCATGCTTTACAAATGAGCTTTCATATTCTTCCCCCTTTAATCATCACAGCTGTTGGAAAAGAAACAGAACACACAGAGATACGATTTGGAGCTTTTGTTGTTTTCTGTTTTGCACAAAGCTTAAGTCCTATGGTTTATGGGCTGCGTAACAAAGAACTGCAGGACAAGATATGTATCAGACAGGAAGGAAGTCAGTATAGTAACCACTTGGTAAAGAGCAATAACATCCCATCACAGCTTCAGATGACAGAAGGTTCAGCAAGCAGAAAGACCATTTATCAGTATACTACAGAAGTGCCTCAAAGGCAATGAAGATGACATCTGTTATCCCAGGTCCTTAGGTTTCTAAATAATGAGTGTGAATTAAAAACCTTGGGAAAAACATAAACTGAATCCAACATCAAGCAATGATTTGACTTACTCAACTGAACATACAAACCTTTTTATTTTTAAAGCCAGACGGGCCTTGTTGGAATTGGAACTCTTAAGTGCTATATTCTTTACTTTAAAGGATGCCAAAGGATGGGAGGAGGCTTAAGGACTAGTGGTTACAGGAAATGTATACATGAGTAATATCCCCTACTGGGGAGCATCCATGAACAGAGAATCTATGGAGCTGGTGGAAGAAATGGAGACATGACGGGATTCTGTATCATCTTAAATCAAAACATTGGTCACTGAGGCCACTACAGCAATACAAATGCTTCTTTATATCCCTTGTCACCACAGGCTTTAATCCTATTTGTCCTAAATAGGAATTGCCATATATTCTCGACTATAAGTCAACTTCATGTATAAGTCAAGGGCAGGTTTTGGGGCCAAAATTACTGATTTTGATATGACCCATTGATAAGTCAAGCATAAATGTTAAGGGCATGTAACAAAGGATCTAAAGCATGAAGCAAAGGAAAATGATGCCAAGGAACTTACAAAATTCCAACAGTGCTCATCCTAAAAGCAGGATGGATGAGATTGTAGAGGAGGTCAGTGGTTCTTTTAGGTGCTCTAAGAAGGGATTAAGCTCTCACCTTTCACAAGGGGATGGTTCCTTTTAAAATAAGAATTAAAATGCAGTACTTACATTGACCTATGGATAAGTTGACCCACATCTTTTTGGTCATTTTTTTTTTACTAAAATTTCTAGACAGATACATGAGTGTATACAGTAATTAATCTGTGATTAATCTGTTGCATAAAGAATACTCCAAGCATTTGAACAGGATACCCATCATGTTTCCACATTTGTCTGCAGATATTTTTTTTTAAAAAAAAAACCCATTCAGAACAACCATTTGTGTTCATTTTTATTCAAATGAAAACTTCAAATACATTTTAATATGCATTTTTCATGATATTTACTTTTTTTGCAAAACTTTTTTCAGCCCAGCATCTGCACTTCTGTACAAAATGTTCTCTAATGTACATACTTCGAAAACTTTTTACAGTGAACTGCATCACTTACTTCAGAAAAATTCAACTCCTACTAAATATGAGCATTTCAGTTCATAGATTCGTTTGGGAACTAAAAAAATTAGTTCATATTAAAAGGTGAACCAATAGAATTTCACCTTCATACCTAGTGTTGGGCCATATTTTTTAATAGTTAGAATTTTAATAGTTAGAATGTCCATGAAAATTTCAACCAGTGGCATGAAGATTTATTTTTCCATTGTGTGTGTGTGTGTTTGTTGTTGTTGTTGTTGTTTTTGCAGCTAATAGGGGTGTGACATGTTTAATATAGTGAGCAATGATGAAACAGTCCAGTTTCTTTTTTGATACTTGCTTGTTGCAGTTTAATAACACATGCAGGGTGTGTCTCTCTTTTGCTTTGTCTGCTTCTGTATGTTGGAATGTCTGTGTGTGCAACTCTGCCTTGTTTCCACATGTTAGTAATAAAAAGTAAACAGTTTATCAACTGTCCTGTATTCATTGTATGCTGAATTGGATCTATTCAGTGCATACCCCTCAGTTTCCATCCATCCATTTTCAAGTATTTCCTCCTCCCCACACCTGTTTTCTGTTGTGTTACATATTTTGCTTTACTTCACAGAAAAGAAACGAAAGATGCCTTCCCCATCTCTTAGGTTGCTAGTATTAAATGATATGCCAAAGCTGAGGCCTCCAGTGCTCTTGGATAGTAATCAGAATACTTGTAGGTACTCCTACTAAACTTGGACATACCTGAATGCAAGGCATCTTATAGGGTATTTCAGCATCAAAGTAGACAAATGCATTTGTATTTACAAGCACTGCTAAACAAATTAAAGACATGCTTTCCATCAAATCTGTATCTTGCAAAAAGTGGAATTCAAAGATATAGCCATGTTCATCTGTAGAATAAGTATGTAGAGAGATCGTAAAGTATCTATTGATGGATTTTTGAATATGTATTGGTTTTATATGGTCTGTTAACTGATGTTATTTGTTGTATTGATTTTTGTTTTTCTTTTGTGTGTGCTCTTTGTTGTTGTTCCCCTCCATGATCCATAAAGCAGGGAGAGGTAGTTAAAAATATTATTCTTTCTTATCTGAGAATTCTGAACTATCTACACAAGTGGTAGATATAAATTACTTTTATTGCTGGAAATTTAAAATGCTTAAACGTGTTAGCCTAGAGTAGGTATTAGATCGATATATGATTTAATGCTTGTTCTGATTTTTGTACATACTATTTGCTATCTATTATAATTGGTTAAATTGTTATGTTGTAACCATTATTATGACTGCTCTTAAGGCCACTATTTCATGTTTTATATTATGACTGTTTTTATAATCATTTATTGCTTTTTCACCATTTTATGTATCATTTCAATAAATTTCAAATTTGCTTTACCCTGCAGTGTGTGACTGGTTCACAGGTGATAGTGGTAGTGATGGTGGTGATGATTATTTTATCATTTAAGTCTTGCCTTTCCCCCAATCATGGAACACAAGGCAACTTATAAATTATTAAAACCAGGAAAGGTGTTTTTTTTTTAAAAAAAAACTCAAACAAACAAAAGCCATAGAGATAGTGAGTGAAAATGAATTTAAAAAACAAAAAAAATTATAGAGATTTATAGAGATAAAGCCATTTGAAATTCATTAAAAAGTCAGAACAAAACAACACACTATTAAAACCATAACAGTCAATTCCAGAAAGCCTGATGGAATAAGAAAAATTTCACTTGCCAGTGGAAGGACAGCAAGCAGGAAGCAAACCTAGCATTATAGGGCTTAATAGGTTTTGACTATAAAACCTTATACAGTCTTGAGTCTAAGCTATTTGAAGGACCTTATCTCCCATTATTATTATTATTATTATTATTATTATTATTATTATTATGTATGTCCCGCCTTTCCTTCAAATCAAGGTGGGATTACAGCAAATAAACTATACACAATACAGTCAGCAAATAGTAAAGACAAAAACCTAATGCATCATCATGTATATACCTACAATATCACAAATATTCACAATATCACCTATGCATAACATCAGTATAAACTTGTACAATACAATATCAACAAGGCAGTTTACAATATAAACATAGTCAATCATTTACAATTACAATACCATTACAACAAGCATAGGTTAATCAGATTAATCCCGAAGTCCTCCGTAAACGGCAAAATTGTACAAGCCCACCAGAGTTTTGAAATCATTGGGAGAGGCCCTTTTCTCTGTCCCACAACCCTCTCAGGTGCATTTGGTGAGAACCAGAAAGAGGGCCTTCTCAGTGGCTGCTCCCAAGCTTTGGAACTTCCTTCCTAGAGAGGCCAGGATGGCGCCATCCCTACTATGCTTCCAACGCCAGGTAAAGACGTTTTTGTGCAGTCAAGCCTTTTAAGCTTATAGGACTGGGTTTTTAATGCTGTGCTATACAACTTTTAATTGTTTGTATTTAAAACATGTTATATTTTAATTTATAACTGTTTTACCTCTTATAATTGTTTAATTGTGTTTTAAATTTTATATTTATGTATTTTTATATTGTTGTACTGTTTTTAAAGTGTATTGTTATATACTTTTGTTTGCTGCCTTGAGTCCCTATATTTGGAAGAAAGGTGGGATATGAGATGATGATGATGATGATGATGATGATGATGATGATGATGATGATGACGATGATAATAGCAGCCCCACCAGGGAAGAAGTTAAAACATGAAGCTTTGAAGGCAGTGGGACAGATGATTCTTGGAAGGCAATGGGACAGAGAGAAGAGCCTCTCCTGAAGAAGCTCACACAGGGAGATTATGGCCCTTTAAACAGCCTGGATCCAAGACAAACAAGATCGTTCTCCTTTGTTCATTAGAGCTATATAACCATTTTCAAGAGGTAAGAGCCAAATGTACTATACAAGTCTGATCTATTCTTGTTGCCTTTTAAAATTTAATTTATTGCTTTTGAAAGTAACATGTCACTCCTTTATGTTACACTTAGGTATTTTGCTACCTAATTTAAAAAATACAATTAGAATACAAAAACAGCCAACAAAACTTGAAATGACTCCCCCACTAGAATGGGATTATCCCTTGGTGAAGAGTTATGAGCAAAATCCCCTAACCTTTGCTAGCAATTTGGACCTTCAGTTCATTCTGATTTTATATTACTGGAGGTCCTAAATACCCTAAAGGCACCGATTCTATCTGATCTTGGAAGATAAGTAGACTCAGCTCTGGTTAGTATTAGGTGCTGTGGGCTATAGATCAGAGGAGAAAACTGGCAAAACCATACATAAGAGTTTATCACATGGGAGGAATTTCTCTCAATTTCGAAAGAAATGGAAGTGAGGCCAGTTTGGAATTGAGTCAATTCGCTAGTTCAGCGAATTTACGTGATTGCATATTGACTCTGCATTGCATTCAGAACTGCCCAAAATTGCCTCCCAGTGCCCGAAATTGTGTGTGATAGTTTCTCACGCAATTATGCGAAACCCCATGATTGCATTCAGATTGCCATTGGATTATACTTCCAATTCCCTTCATGTGATAAACTCCATTGTTATGTCCATTATGTCCCATCTTTGTCACCAGGGGGCTCTGAAGCACTGCACACCAGGGAACAGACTGAGATTGCTAACAAGAGTGTGCATCAAACACATTTTGGTTTCAGAAATGACAATGTGAGGCCAGCTTGCCTGCTCTTTTTGCTTTTGCAAAAGTTCTAGAAAGAACTGGAATCTGCCTGGAGGTGGTTCACTGAAAGTCTTCTGATATAAAAGGTATTTCTAATGGGTTGTTTATATGGTGAATATATGGTTGCAGCAGAATGTGAAAATTATATTATAAAAGTGATTAGTTACAGTTGTACACTCAATGTGTCCCCAAATAGCTATTTATCAGTATAGGCACATTTTTTTTTTAAAGTAACCCATTTCCATTTCTCAAAAATAACTAAGTAATTTGCCTTTTACTTATTTATTAAGTATAGTTTTTAGATTTGGTACTGGTTACATGTTTCAATACTTGTTACTTTTACAAGTTATCTGTTACCATTGCAGTTTAAATCCTGCCAAAAAGTGGTTACTTACAATTATAAACACTTTTTTAAAAGTACCCACTTTCCATTTTTCAAAAGTGACTATAACAGTTACCTTTTAGTTACCAGTCACAAATATCTGCATGCTAGATGTCTCCGTCCTGTGGTGTAAAACATATTGTCTTCTTGTTTGTATTATTAATTATTAATTAATCTCATCTAGATTTCTGTAACATGCTCTACATGAGACTACCCTTGTGCCAAGTTCAGAAGCTTCAGTTAGTCCAAAAGATTGGTCACTTGTACGTCCAGGTCTGACCACATAACACCTGTGTTAAAATCACTTCACTGGCTGTGCATCAGCTTCCAGGCACAGTACAAGTTGTTGGTTACTACCTTTCAAGCCCTACATGGCTTGGGCCCGAGTTAGTTGCGGGAATGCCTCTCCCTACATAATCCACCTCCTACTCTCAGAACATCTGGGAAGAATTTATTAGAATTATGAACAACCAGATTAGTGACAACTTCCCAAAGAACTTTTAGTGCTGCTGCTGCAAAACTGTGGAATAGCCTGCAGGAGAACGGTCTTATTTCCTCCTTGGATGCTTTTAAGAAGGCAGTCGAGATGGATCTCTTCCAGCCGGCCTATCCATCTGATCCTGTATAGGACATCCATCCACTTACCTCCACTCCTTGACTATGTTTATTATGCAATCCATTGTTGACTTGTACTTGATAGAGTTAGTTTTTATCTGATTTTATTGTTGTTGTATTTTATTGATTGTATTTGTATGTATTTTATTAGGTTGTAATCCTGCCTCAATCCACAGGGAGAGGTGGGAAATGTAAATAAATTATTTATCACTACCACCACCACCACCACCACCATCATCATCACCACCACCACCACCACTGTGTAATACTCAAAAAATATGAGCCGGAAGCATTAGGCATATGATGAGTCAGGACTTGAATGTGGTGATATATTTCCCCCACCATATAATGAAGCCACACTCTATAAGAGAGACAGCATGGTATACTGATTTGGGTGTTGAACTAGGATTCTGGAGACAAGGTTGGCCATGGAAACTCACCAGATAACCTTGGGTAAGTCACATTCTCTCAGCCTCTGATGAAGGCAATCACAAACTGCCTCTGAACAAATCTTGCCAAGAAAACTCCATGCTGCATTCACCATAAGTTGGAAATGAAGGCACACAACAACATTCTATAAATACTAGGTCTTATCTGCACTGCAGAAATAATACAGTTTGAGGCTAGGCAGAGCGCCCCTAAGGGGCAGCCTGCAACCGCCTCCAGCTGTGCCAAATGAAGGCTGTGGCAACCGCATGCCTTGCCCCTGATCTCGCCTTTCCAGGGTGCAAAAAAGGAGCTGCAAAAAGCAAAAGCAGCTTTAAGGCACTCCTTTGTTGCTGTGTCATGTGGACACAGTGCCAGAGGAGCACTGTGATGTGGACACCATGCCCTGGCTCCACCCCCAGGCTGACCTTTATGGCCAGTGTGCACAGCCCCATTGACACTGATTTAACTGCCATGGCTCCATCATATGAAATCCTGGGATTTGTAGTTTGTTGTGACACCAGAGCTCTCTGACCGAGAAGGCAAAATATCTCCAAAACTACAAATCCCAGAATTCCATAGCATTAAGCCACAGCAGTTAAAGTAATGTAGTACAGATTAGACCTGACTAAAAGTTATCCCATGCCAAATTGCAACTGTGGTGTAAATGCAGTATTGATGTAAATGTATGTGCTTTTTCTTGGAAAAGGAATTAATTACAGTTGACTAGTTGTTTGAAACTAGTTGCTCTCAAGCTCTGGGTTGTAAAAAGTGTACTAAACAAATAGTAAAGTGGACTAAAATCCATAAAAAGTTTATGGATTAGAGATTTAAAGGTACTGCCAAATTTCTTGTTTCCCCACATGCATTGTTTTTCCTTTTTATGTCAAAAGAAAAAAAATGAAGTGGTGTTAATAAAATATGCATGAGATGTCAGAGATATTATAAGAATCAATTGTTTATTTCAGAACCTTGGCCAGAGAGCTGCCTCACCTTTTGAAAACCAGTCTCTGCATCCTAAATTACAGCTCTCTTCTGCAGAACAGCCAATTTCTTATTTTCTATTGGTTCTCTAATGGTGACACGATGAACATCTACCTCGCTTTTTCAACCAGTGAGAAACTCAAGAGGTGCAGTGTTTACCTGGCTTTGGTTCTCCTTGGTGAGATGATATTGGAATCTGATTGACATTATGTAATATTTATGCTCAGATATACTGGTTGAGAATAGGTTGGAGGGACATCCGCACTGCACTGAAACAGCCAAACTAAATTATTCCCACATTAAATCTCTAGGGCAGGAGTGGGAATCATGCAGTCCTCCAAACGTTGGATTCCATCACCCCAGCCAGCATGCTGTGAGCTGTAGTGTAACATCTGGAAGGTTGTATTCTCACCCCTGCTTTAGGGAGGCAACCAGGTAACCCTGGGCAAGTCGTAATAATATGGTAGAGGTGGGGGGATTGAGGCCCACCAGCCACATGCAGCACACAAGGTCATTAGGGGGGCTCCCACCATTTACCCCTTTCCCCATTTTAGTTTTTGCCAGATATGCCCCATACATAAAGATTTTGTACATACTTCAGTCATTTTTGGCCTGGGAAAGACATTTTAATGACAGCCACATTAATGTTCTACTGTTTTTAATCTAACTTCAGTTTAATTTTATCTTAAAGGGTGGGAGGAGGGATTGGGTTGCTATATTTTAATTGTATCTGTATTTTATATGTTGTACCCCACCCCGATTGCTCATCCAGAGGGACGGGATATAAATAAATATTTATTATTATATTATTTTATTCTCTTTCTGCAACAGGAAATCTATCAGAAGTCAAATTCTGGCTGACTTCTTGTGGTTAAAACGCCCCCTCCTGGGCATAAAAATGGCCCAGAGTTTCCAAGTATAATATAGCAGAATGCTCACCACATGGAAGGACTTTGAGGGCATGGGAGGACCCTGGGGGCCAAATAATTTAATTTATGGGGGGGGGATGTAGGTACAGTAGGCCACAGGGATGAAAAGTGCACCCATCCAAGTTCCCATAGAGGACAAATGTACCCCCCAACTCCAGGTAATTACCTACCACTGCTTCACACAGTCTTTCTGTGTCTTTTCCCCCATCTCTTTCAAACTGCATACTTTAAACTGTCTTTTTTTCACTAGCCTTCTACCTCTGGCTCAGGTTAAGGTGACATCTAGATCACTTGTCTGCTTTGTACAGTCTTATCTAGCCTTCTTAGGCCATCTTAGTGCATCACCTGGATATTATGGGCTATCAGCACTCTTTTGTCAAGTTTCAGAAGTGACCAAAGTATTGACAGTGAAGACCATTTTGTGTAGTCCTGATCATAATGATCTAATACCAGCATTCTCAGCCTTTTGTCCTCCAAATGTGCAGGACTTCAGTTCCCAGAATTCCTGACCATAGGCCATATTGGCAGGGAGCTGAAGGCAGCTGAAATCCAAAACATCTGGAGGACCAAATGTCAAGAACCACTGATCTAATAGGAACCACGACAGTGCACCTGTCTCCTGATCAGTCCAAAGCCCCTGTACAAAGTCTGTGATATACACACATACCATGTTTCCCCAAAAATAAGACAGTGTCTTATATTAATTTTTGCTCCCAAAGATGCGCTAAGTCTTATTTTCAGGGGATGTCTTATTTTTCCATGAAGAAGAATTCACATTTACAGTGGTCCCCCAGATTACGAAAGTAATCCGTTCCGGGATTACTTTTGTAACCCGGAAATATTCGTAACCCGGGGGACCGCTTTTTTTGCCGGACCGCGCGGCAAATTTAAAGGGGCCGCGCGGGTTTTTTTTCGTACCCCAGGGTTTTTTTTCGTAAGCTGGGGCCGTTTTTGTGGCCCCGGCTCTTTCGTACCCCGGGGTTTTCGTACCCCAGGGGATTCGTAACCCGAGGTACCACTGTATTGTTGAACAAAAAAAATGAACATTTATTATATACTGTATATATATTTATATACAAAAACATGCTAGGTCTTACTTTCAGGGGAGGGCTTATATTTAGCAATTCAGCAAAAGCTCGACTAGGTCTTATTTTCTGGGGATATCTTATTTTGGGGGAAACGGGTAGGTTGGGTGCAGAAGCCTGATGACACATTGAATGAGCATATCAAGAATGCCTGTAAGAGATTACCACAGTGTCAACCTATAAATATAAATTTAAGTGCAAAATATTCCCACCAGAGTAATAAAACAGGTTCTTGGTGGTGCCATGTTTTTAATGTTGCTGAAAGACAGGCACTAAAATAACTGTAGTTTGCATTTGTCAAAAGAATCTGGAATCTTAAACAAGAATTTCAGTTCTGTCTCTTTAATGGTAATTTGAGCTAACAAGTATCATTTTGAACAAGATGCTAGTGGTGTCTGCCGCCCATGACTTGTGTTCTGAGGAGCCACATATCTTGACAGGTGCATTGAATTTATTTTCTGTAGCCAGCAACCTCCAGGCCTGCCAAATAGGTTTCGGTACATCTGTTATAGGAACAGAAGCACAGTCTTATGTGACAGCTCCGACGAAGAGGTGTTAGGTTTATTTTAATGAATGTGTTAGCACTCCACAGAAATCATGCTAGATTAGAATATCTTATTTGACTGCTTTGAAAAGACCAGGCAAAGCAAAAAGCCTGAGAAGATACCACCTTGCCTTTCCCTGTGATATGCAAGCAACTGACAATGTGGTGATCAGGAACAGTTCTGAGAGATGAGAAGCTCTTGAAGGGAGTGACATGTTTTCAGTCATGTTGTTTCATTTATTTCATTGGGAGTATTAAAGCTAACAGGATTTAATAGGACTCTTTTGTTAAGTTTTGTTTTGTTTCTCACAAGTCTGTGTCACTTCTGAGGAGTTAAGCACTTCTGTGGGTGGCATGCATCCACAGAAGGTGCCTGCAGCCTTGGAGGAGATACTGGTGTATTATATTCTGAAGATGATTTTTCCAGACCCAGAGAATGTGACAACTACCACCCCATTGTTAACATACCCTTTTGGAGTAAGGTGCTTGAGTGTGTGGTGGATGAACAACTTCAGACTTTCTTGGAAGAAACAGGACATTCAAGAAAATTTAGGACATTACAAAATAACAGCCAAAAACACTAATACAAATATAAATTTATGCTTCTTAGTCATGCTCAAAATGGATTTGTTCAGAGAAGGTTTGCCATTGCCATCCCCTGAAGCTGAGAGCATGTGACTTGCCCATGGTTGTTGCCCAGTGGGTTGTTACACAGCACCAAAAAAGGAAAGTGGCCATAGTGTGGTTGCAGAGCACATGTTTTGCATTCAGAAAATCTCAGGTTCGGTTCCCACCATCTACACTTACAAGATCAGGTAGCAGATGATGTGAAAGCCCTCTCTTTCAAAACCTTTACCACTGCAGAATTATAGCACTATGATTCACTTCAACTGCCATGGTTCCATCCTGTGGAATCATAGGATTTGCATTTTAGGGAGAAGAAATTGGAATTCTCAGCCAGAGACTACAAACACCAACATTTAGAATTCTCAACTGGAAACTATAAGCACCAGCATTCCATACAATTCAGCCAAAGCCATTAAAATGATATCATAGCACTACTGTTCAATGTGGAAGAGCCACCAGTTCACTGTCACCAGTCAGAGTATCAATCTATCATCCTTCACATGAGCTGTGAGAGTATGTAATATGAATCTAGATGATCAAATAATCTGTTCTGGTGCAGCAATTAATTTGAGCTATTCCTTTCTTCTTAAAAGCTGGTGGTGTTTTAACATAACCAGGTCCAACAAATTTACCCTGCATAGTTGCACTGCATACCCTATGAACCAAACAGTACAACTGCTTTATAAGAGAAGATGATTACAAGGGATTGTATTTTATAGCTTTTGCTGATGAAAAGCACCAAAACAAATAAACATAAGATGGTGTGATGTCATTTGTTAAGAAATTATAAAGCATGGGGGGGGGGGGCAAGAAATGGGCCTTACCAAAAAATAAAACACATTTGTAGCACATACTTTGCCTATTAAACCAGGAGTGGGAAACTGTTTCAGATCCTGAACCATATTCCCACCCCTTTGATCCAAAATATGCCAGATTATGGACACTGACACACATGATGCCAAGGCTCTAATAGCCCCCTTAGTTAAAGCACTGGTGTCATACTCAGCCAAGTTGAGGACTTGGAGGATGAAGAGGCTGAGCTAGAGCCTCCACTGGGATCTGAGCCTGAAGCTGAAGTTGAGTTTGAGACTGGCCCTAGTTCTGCTCTACCAGATCAAGCAGAGTCTCCCAGGAGGCTCAGCAGACAAGCCTCCCAGCAGCAGAACCTTCAGGCATGGATGAGGGAGAAGGGACAGCAGCACCTACAGTACCTACCTGCAGCCAGTGTTGAGAAGAAAAGGAGGGCCTCCGGCATTCGAGGAGGCTTTATCTAAAACACAGAGGAAATCAACAGCAGCTAGATTCTTGCAACTTGGGAATTTAAACAGGTGCAGAATGTCTGCCTCAGTGTCAGAGATTATCTGAGCTTCCCTGTGAAAGCAGGCTTGATCCTGACCTTTCTTGTTTCCTGGCTGGAGACCCTGCTGGTTGACTTGTCTCCCTGGACTTCTTGACCTTGGATTTGCCTACTCGTCTCATCAATCTCTGGATCCCTGGACTTCAGATATCTGACAACTCTCTTGGTTTGTGCTCTTGGACTCTCTTACTTGCTTTGATGGACTGCATTAAGTTCTGGACATTGTTGTTATTAGCCTCCTTGGCCACTTTCCCAGGACAACTGGTTTTGCTCTCACCTTGACTTACTTACATGAGGAACCAGCTCATGCTGGACTGAAATCGAGTTAGACCCAGTGGTTAGAGGTCCCTCCCCCCGGCATTACAGATTATTACTACTAATGGTGATACTTTGCCACGAGTGACCCCCACCTGATTCTTTCATTCTGTAACACCATCCATTCAAATGTCACCGTTCTTTATGGTATCTGCTTTGTTTATTGTTTGGTCAATGTGCACGTTCTTATTTTGGCCTCTTCTTGACTACCCAGATCTCCATTTAAGATGAGTTGCTTCCCACACTCACTACTTTCCAGTAACCTTCTAGATTGCCACACTATTTATATCTGCTTATGATCTAATCGCAAAGTCGACACATCCTGGTACATCACTGCTTGAACTATTTCTTTCGTAATTGCATCCAGGCCTCCACTGTTTTACAATATCTTTACAAGCCAGACCTATGGGTAACATAGACCCTGTTATATCTGTGAAAATAAGAGCTCTCTAGATGAAATATGTTAAATAAATAAATAAATGTCATGGACCTGTAGTTGGCCATTATATAATGTCCTATGCCAGAGTGAGGAGTATTTGGGCCTTTGTATGTTTTGTATTACAGCTCTCAGATCCAAAACCTCTGGAAATCCAAAGTCTTCCTACCTATGTGCTATGTCCTATGTCTTATGACTTGTGACTATCATTCTATCCTCTACCTATGTTCACTGTTGTGCCTTCCAGTCTACTTGATTGCCTTCAAGATTTCTCCATATGAGGCTTGTCATTTGTTTTCTTCCAAGGCTGAGAGAATGTGACTTGCCCACAGTCATCCAGTGAGTTTCCATACTGTTTAGGGATTCAAACTCTGGTCTCCTGGACTCCTCATCCAACAATGATATGCAAACACTGTTAAATCATTATATGGTTAATGTGTATGTGTGGGGGGGGGGGACTAGATATGTATAAGCTTTATATACCTTTTATTTTTCTAAAATGAATATATCAGCAACACCCTGTGCACATGATCTTGATTCTCTTGTAAACTGAGTGACTATTTCACCTAATTCAAGTATAGAGAGAAAAAGGGTGTGTAAGAATATGTGGCTTCTGCTGCTGCGGACATACACTAATGCAGCCATACATTAGTATAAGCACCTGCTGACCATATCACTCTGATGAAGTTACAAAATCCTAAATTATTATTGTCATCTGGAATTTTGTCATGGCCTTTTAGGATATATTTCCTGGTTTCAAAATATTAATTGAATGTTTTGCAGTAAAACTTCATGACCTCAGGAAAAGAATGCTTATTTTGCAATAATAGGGTTGTGTCATGTCTGCCTATGAGCCCAGCTCAGAATTTCTTCCATTGCTGTTTGAATGATGTCATGCTTTTGGAAAGAGAAACTATTTTTTTAAATTAAAATACTGGATTGGATGGTTCTTTGATGTTCAGGCATAACACAGTGTACAAAAGCAGGGGGAAACCCTTAGAAATAAAAAATAAGACAGAGAAAAATTACAGTGCAATAATATAAATGTCTAATTGGCTGGACTGTAGCTTATTCCCATATCCCTGGGAATAAACTCCATAGTTTCTGAGTAGACACATATAGTATTGAGATGTAATACACTATTAAATAAACCATAAAAATGGTACTGACAATCCACAATTATTATGATTGGGATTCTATTACATGTTACTTATATAGCACTTCTTCGTTATTTAAGTGGGATCCTTCTTAATTATACTCTAGACTGCCAGTCATACTTACAGCTAATCCAGAAAAAAATGTGTTGAGGACGCAGCCATATTTATTGTTGAGCATTCCTTGTGAGATGCAGAAATTGGTAGTAAAATCACTTTTTCATTTAATTAATCAGCCATACATAGCATAGCGTATGTATCAGTGCATGTGTAAGATTACAAGGATTTGCAAGACACGCACTGAATTTTCCAGTGAAATAGAAATATGTAAACTGTTGTGCAAAATCCCAATTTTTGTGTGTTAGTCATGGAGTGAAGAGGTGTGAGGATGCAGTGAAGAAGAACGACAGTGGCATATTGTAGAAGGAAAGAATTTGACCATTGTGTAGCCAGGTAGGTTTTAGATGTTTCTTTCTCCTTTAACTAACGCTTCAGTCTTAAGGGAATGCAGTCCTGGCAGAGCAAGCTGTTCCCTTCCTCCTTAATATCCCTCCTTGGGGAAATGCTGGCATTCAATATAAAGGAAGAAAGGGTCATAGTCTATGCATTTGAAAATTTTTTAGGTTATACTCCTTTTTACTCTCTTCTTTCAGTCTTACGCATTTAATGCATTTTAAGCTTCTTTTGTTCTGGTCTATGACCATAGTAAAGATGTATGTTCTTTTAGGAATATGGAAGGCTTCCCACCCACCCACCCCCCATCATGATTTATTTTAATTTTAATCTAATTCACACAATTGTCATCCTTTATCTTCTGTATTAAATGCTAGAAATTTCTTTTATACAGCGAAACCAAATAACATGTTATTGAACCTATAAAGTAAAAACAATAGCCATTTCAAGGAAATTCATGCAAACATGTACGTTTATACAAATTTTGTATTTTAATAGCTTGTTCACATATGGATCTTTAAAACAAACCACACTTAAGTACCTACATTGTTTTCCATAATGTCAGTATGACACTGTGCAAGCATAGGTAAGAAAACCTCTGAGGGAAAAATAACAACATAAGAGGAAAGGAAAGAAGGAAGGAAGGAAGGAAGGAAGGAAGGAAGGAAGGAAGAGAAAGTCCTGCATCTCACCTTTAACATAAGATGGGAACACAGTGCTTACTATAGTGAAGTCTGTGCTTTCAGGCTGATTAGACTGCCCTTGTTACATTTCACCGCTTTGACAGTGGGGAAGGTATGTGTGCGAGTTAAGTCATCTTAGCATTATTTAGGTCACTATGTTTAGGAGCAGTCTTTATGGTCTTTCACTGTTGAGTACGTACAGCCACGCAGGGGATCGCGGCACATTTTCTAATAGGCAGTCATCTTATATGCGCTTAAGGATGGGCAAGCACTTTGTAACATAATCTGTGTACAGCAAAATAGCTTCCGTTTATGCCTTGCAGATATATTTAGCCCTAACCTTGCTTGTGGTTAAGCATGGTGCAGCACAGATGCAGACAGCTGATTCTGCAGCAAGCCAGACTCCTCTGCGCTTGTGATTTTGTCAATACGCTCAGCTTTTTGATAATCCGCTGCAGAATTACAGTTTAAGCAATTGTGGCTTTGACTTTTATTTGCTTGAAAACAACAACAACACAAGCAACAACAGTGAAAGCAAAAAGGCATTGTTTCAGAAAATAAAGAAAATACTGTACAGCTATAGCGCTACATATCTACAGTCTAATACGTACTATATGAAATTTTCTTTCATCCAGAGGATATTTCTGAAGATAGACTATTCATCCCTCCCTCCAACAAGCAAAAAGCATCTTCTGCTTTTCTTGATAGAAGGAGACAGTCATTCCGGAGACAGCTTTTGCTACAGAAACTGAAATCCTTACGACAGTATCACTGACGAGCACAGAGCTTCACTGAACAGTGCACAGTAACAATTCATCTTGCATCATCAGTAGATGACATTTTTTCTTCCTTTGTTCCCTCCCATCCAGTTGCTTTAAGACTCGGTAGCTGATTTGCAATGTCACTTAACAACATTAATCAGATTCTGATACTGCATTTAAGGTGAGCAAGTCCCTTGCTGTTCCTCTTACCAGATATGTGCTGATGTAGTGTGTATCATCCTGCTGCAAGCCTAAAATGGCAGGCAGGTTGAATTCTGCCTGTGCCGTGTGCATGCTGTAGAAACAGAATTCATTATACCATCCCAGGGATTTCTGATGGGAGGGTGTAAATGGTATGTGTGCCATAGCATACTGTAAGTGAAGACTTGGGTTTCCTGATGGGCAAAGCTATTCAGCAGCCACCTTTAGAATTCTATTTCATCTTTAGCATAGTGATTTGTATGTTTATCATTGCATTTCAAAACCAACATTCTCTCTCTTTCTCTCTCTCTCCCCATATATATATATATATATATTTAAAATTAGCAAACTCTTTTTCTAGATGGTGACACTCTTGCCTCAACTGCCATTTAAATAATGTATGTTGTATTGTTAATTAATGGCAATATCAAGTTAAACCCCTAGAAACTGGCATATTTATTATGCAGGGACGTCCAATCTATTTTTGACTCTTACGCAGTCTGTGTGCAGCTTGTGCAATGGGGCTTTGGTTGCTGAGGATTTTTTTTTTCAAGCAAGGATAGCAGTAGACTAATTTTCAGCAACTATGACAAGCTGGCCTTTGCGGGGGGTCATCTTTAAGCCTTGAACCTAAACAGAAGGGGAAAGGAAACCCTTGTACTGCAGCTTAAAAAAACCCACCTTGGATGAGGACATGTCCTGCTCACCCCCTCCCTTGCCACAGTTTTCTCCTTCTCATTGATAAGTTCAGTTATCTTGATCACACTCCATTCAAGCAAGCCATTTTTGAAAAGAGGTTCTGGGGTTTTCTGGTTATTATTATTATCATTTTTGGGGGACGGCCAAGATTTCAGTGTCTCTCCATCGCTTAAAATACAGTTGGCTTGGTGGAATACCATGCTAAGACTTCACTAAGGCATATATACAGGTAGGTGGAGATGTGCATGTTTTTTTCCTGACTTTCGTTTCATGATACCAAAATAAGAAATACAAATTGGAAATATGGCTGGGGATCTGTTAAACAGGTTTATTTCATTTAAGGATCCCATTCTAAATTCTAGAACTGTACATGTTGATTTGAAAGTAGACTTTGACTGCTTTAAAAATATACCTCTATCGTGAACTTGAAAATATTATGTCTGCTAGATAACCAGGGCGTGGCACCGCTTATGCCACAAAGAATTTTTTCCAAGCCCAATGTCGTATATGACATATTTGAAGCGAAATACAAAAATGAAGACTAGATTGTTCGCTAAGATGAAAAACTGTAAGATGTAGATATAGCTATAAAAATTAAAATATTAAAATTCAGTCATAGGAAACGGTCTTTTGGCGTTTATTATGAAATCTTATTTAACCTTCACTGTCCTTTTATAAGGATTGCTGACATTAAGTAAGCATGTATTTGATGAGAGACAGAGAGATTAAAACGTCAGGTATTTTAAAGAAACACCTAAAAGAATCCTTGTCACCTTGAAATGAATATGAAAAGATATGGCTTATAAAAACTAAACATGTATCAGTATACCACTCTAACTGCTAGTTATTTTTAAATCATTATTGTATAGATGCAGAATATAGTCTCATATATATATATATATATATATATATTAACATTGGGCCAAAGCCTGTTTCCTTGGCAACCAAATCATATTAGAGGATGCAATGACAAGGATGCAAAGGTACTTATTATTGTTTAATTCCACATTGCAAATGATCTCATGTTACATTCCTCAGAAGCTATAGTTCCTTATAGTGATGTGAGATGTTAGCACTGTACATAGCTGAAACCTCTTTTTTCTCCCTCTAATTGATTATTTCAAGCAATCTGTATGACATAGTTCATAGGGACATACACATAATACATATATGTTAATTTGAAACAGTAATTAGGTTTTCTTATTGTACAGGTATAATTAAAAATTATGGGCTACTGACAAAATATTAATGTTTAAATCTTTCCTCAGCATTGTTTCATTAAACAGTAATTAGTAATTGTGGCAGAGAAAATTGAACAAAACATATCAGTACAGTCTATTTGAATATCTCCTAAAATGATATGGTGTGTGAGAGAGATTATCAATTTTGCGGCTTGTGGTAACACTAATACAAGTTCAAAATATAACATTTAGTCAAAAGCAGTTCACCTGCCATTTCTAATCGTATCTACAGAAACCAAACCTATTTAATGTACTATTCAACACTACTTCACATTTCATATAGTTTCATAAAACATGGTTTCGTTCCTTCCAGTAGGGGTACGTCTCACTGCAAAGATATTTTTCAGCAGGGTAGCCATTTTCTTTTCATATTATCGACTTCAGAATTAATAAAGATGAAGTGTGAATCATAAACAACAAGAGATCCATAGGCTCAGTATGAAATGTAAAAGAGAAAATATATTGGACATTTGTATTAGTGGAAATAGCAAAGCAATTTTACAGATACAATGCTACTTTTACTTTTTTTTTTCACCCCTGAAGCTCACCAGTTCAGTAAAATGTATTACAAAAATGCAGTATTTTGTCATAGATTCCAAAATGGTGATTTTTGATCAATGTAGTGCAAACTGAAGTTTTCTCATTCTGTTTTTTGTAAGTTCTTTCAAAAACTACTTTCTAGTGCAGGAAATGAAATTGATAATAGTATTGATTACCTGCAGCTGAACAATTATGATTATGTGGTTTTGGTAATTCATTTCTTAAACATTAGCTTCTTGGTGCTATCATGAACATTATATTTTCACCATTGCTGTTAACTGCCCTCAAGTCTACCAAGACTCATGGCGACTCTGTGGATGAGGCATCTCTAAGACCTCTGTCCTTCATTGTTCTGCTTATGTCCTGTACATTCCAGCCTGTGACCTCCCTGATTGAGTCTATCCATTTGGCGTGCAAGTTTTCCTCTCTTTGTGCTGCCTTCTTCCTTCCCTAGCATCACTGTGCTTTCTAGTGATTCAGGCCTTCTCATGATGTAGCTAAAGTACAACAGCCTCAGTTTTGTCATCTTTGCTTCTAGAGAGAGTTCAGGCTTGGTCTGTTCAAGAACCTATTTGTTTATCTTTTTGGTGTCCATGGTATCTTCAGCACTTTTCTTCATCACATCTCAAATGAGTCTATTTTCTTTCTGTCGGCTGTCTTCACTGTCCAACTTTCACATCTGTACATGGTGATGGGGAATGAAATGGCTTAGATGATTCTGACTTTAGTGCTCTGTTGTACATCTTCACACTTTAGGATC
Source organism: Urosaurus nigricauda (assembly GCA_034509955.1). Taxonomy (NCBI): domain Eukaryota; kingdom Metazoa; phylum Chordata; class Lepidosauria; order Squamata; family Phrynosomatidae; genus Urosaurus; species Urosaurus nigricauda. The sequence continues at coordinate 241,910,898 of JAOEGL010000003.1, forward strand.
TTGTCTAGTTCTTTCATGGCTGTCCTTCCTATTTCCTACCTGGAGTTATTTTAAAAACAGAAAGTTTTAAGTCCTTTTAATAATCATTTCAATAAAACCAGATGCAAACAATTACAAACTATGTTTCCTGCTCTTTCCTCATACTTCCATCAATTTATTTCACTATGGCTGGTTTTGACCCAGCCATAGTGAAATGATCAAATGTGCATCTCTCTCTGTCTCTGTCTCTACTGATCTCTCTTTATATCTTGTATTTGTGAAACATGAATGTTATGCTGTAATAATTGATTATCTGTGAATGTTATTTAGTTATCAAATGTTCCCAATTTAAATATTTCACATGATTGCTAACAAGGTGTGACACAGTTCAGGGTCAGAAAAAAAATATTTGTTTTGGCTATGATGTTTTGGAATAAATGGCAATAACACTGGAGATTTTCTAATCCAAAGCCTTCTTTTTATACACCAGATAAGAGATATTCTGGTATCTGGTATACTGTATAAGACAAATAAATTTTTATGAAGAGTCTTTACTTGAAGTCTGCTCTCAGTCACAACTACATACAAGGTACCATTGTGTTGACCTATTTTCCCTACTTTCAGTCCATAACACTGAGAAAATTATCCCAGCTTGCCTTACCAGTTTGTGAACCATGAAGAGAAAAGAATATAAAATGGTGGTAAACTGTATGTGACAGTTTGTTCTATCCTGACACCTCAACATATTTTAGCAACTTTCTAGAATGGCAATTTTCTTCAGCATTGTCGCTAAACACCACTGTATAAACAGCTGAATACTATTGCTTAATACACTTAAAAGGACATCCGGGCTGCACTAAATACATTTATAAGGGAGTCAGCTCAACTGAACACAGAAGGACTTACGGCCAAGTCAAAAGGCATGGAACTGCACAGTAGGTATATTTCCTTGTACAGTAGTATTTTCCAGTGTTGGCATGAGCAGCTGAAATAACTGGATCCACAAAATGGAGAGTTAGCAAAAGCAAAATATACTTGGTTGAACAGAAGTGACCCTTTTTAATATAATAAGGCTGGATTAAGAGGGAACTATTTTAATTCTCCCTGACTGCTAGGCAGTACTTCCAAAGCCCTGTGCAAATACCTAGGACTCCATTAACTACCCTTGTAATTTAGTGTACTGGTATTAATTGCTGAAAATTCCCAAGGACAAATTATAATGCTCTTTTTTCTCAACTGTGAAGTGATCCTGTGCCATCATTATTCTAACGTAAAGGTAGAGGTAGTCCCCTGACATGAATGTCTAGTCGTAACCAACTGTAGGGAGAGGTGCTCATTTCTGTTACAAAGCCAGCGTTGTCTGAGGACTGCTCTGGTGGTCATGTGGCCAGCATGACTGCACCAAACACTGTTACCTTCCCACTGAGAAGTGATACCTATTTATCTACTTGCATTTGCATGCTTTCAAACTGTTAGGTTGGCAGAAGCTGGGACTAGTGACAAGAACTCACCCCATCATGCAGCACATCACAGTGAAATGATCCTGTTCTGTCATTATTCTAACATACGTTATTTCAATACCTAGTGCTTAAGTACCCAAACTCTCACTATCTCTCTCTCTCTCTCTCTCTCCCCCCTCTCTCTCACACACACTCTCATGGATTTGGTTGTTTCTCCTTTTTAAAAGACAATACCTGCAACTTTAAGTCAAGTCTCAGAATCAGGATGCAATTTTCTATTGCTTGGCTACTGCTGTATGTGTCTTACTTTGGGCTGATTGAAGAGAAGTAGTAGAACCAGTGAACCTACTGATAAATACAAGTGGAAACAGTGAAGCAAGATAGAACACATATGAATAAATTCTGAATGAACCAGTGCTGGTGCAGGAAAACAGAAAAGGTGTAGGGGAAAAATGAACGACATCATCCTTCCTCAAATTGGTGTCCTCCAGATGTGTTGAGTTAGTATTTTATAGTCTATATTTTTGTATTGTATTCTACTTTTAATTATGTAATCCCGCTTCGATCCTTGGGAGAAGCGGGAAATATAAATATAATAATAATAATAATAATAATAATAATACCATCGTTCATAGACAATTTGGTCATTGGGTCTCTAGATTGGGTAAGAGTGATCAACACTATGAAAGTATGAAACGATTCTTTAAAAAACAACAACAATTGGTTCCCAATAGATTCCAAGAAAACTTCAGTCTATGTAGAAGGATATAGTCAAGAATGACTGTATAAGGATTCTTATTTGTCTGTTTCCCAAATTCTTGTGTGAATATAAATCTGTCTCTAAAATTGTTTCTCTATCTCCTTCTGTTGTTGTTCACACAAAGCAAAGCCATAATCAGTGCATCTATTCATGTTCAAACTCAAACATTCATCCTGGAATAACATACCACTTCTAGTTTCCTCATATTACCAGTCCAGGCAATATGGTTAAATTCAAGTATGTACTGTTCAAATTTCTCTGAAATGTCACATTCAGAGGGAATGTGAATCAATTGCCTCATCATCATCATCATCACTATTGTTTTAATTGAAGCAAGTGGGCTGAACCATTATATCAACAACAGAAAAGCATTATAGTAACATTTTCACTAGGATAGTTTAAAAAGTGGTTTCCAGTCTTGGTTCTACAGATGATTACAATTCCTATTGCCCTTGACTACCAGGCATTCTGGCCAGGGGTGATGAGAACTGTCGTTCATTTACATCTGGGGAACCAAGGTTGGAAATCACTGGATTAAATAAATCCTGGCCAAGTGTTAATGTGTTTTACAGTGTAATTTTCCCCCCGAAAAGAACATCCCAGAGAAAATTTCCCAACCTCAAAATCATTAACTGAACTCTAAGTGTGTAGGAGTAGTCCCAGTCCTGAATTTTTCCTCTCTGTCCTGAGATAAAATCCTTCCCATACCCATCCAGCCCCAGAGCTCTAATAATGGAGAGGAGGTTTTAGATCCACATCAATAGAAAGATACTAAACCAATTCTAGAAAGATTAAAGGGAAGGTTTGATCCCTCCTATTGTTCACTTTGAAAAGGCATTGCTCCTTCCTAATCCAAAGAATCATAGAGTTGGAATGGACCCCCATTCAGAGTTGGAATGGACCCCTGCTGAGTGCAGGATCTCTAGTTAAAGCATCCCAATCAGGTAGCTATCTAGCTCTTTTTTTCTTTTTTCTTTAATGTCCAGAGAAGGAGGCAACACTTCTCGAGGCAATTGCTTCCCTTGCCAAACAGTTCTTACTATTAAGAAGTTCCTTCTAATCGAAATATACTCTCCTGTAACTTAAAGCCATTAGACCTGGTCCTGCCCTCTGGGGCAGCAGAAAACATGTCTGCCCCCTCCTCTCTGCGAAACCCCTTGAGGTACTGAGAGTGCAATCATGTCACCCCTCAGTCTTCTCTTCACCGAGCTGAACAAGCCCATCTCGTTCAACCTTTCTTCATAGATTTTGTTCTGCATGCCTCATATGCTTGTTGCCCTTCTCTGAACCTGCTCCAACTTGTCTATAACCTTCATAAATTGAGGCACCCAGAACTGAATGTCGTATCCCAGATAAGGCCTGACCAGCACAGAAAACTATGGACTTGGAAACTATGCTTCCGTTAATGCAGGCTAAAAAAAGCATTTGCCTTCTTGGCTGAAGCATAACACTGACAGCTCATGTTCAGTTTAAGATCAGCAATAATCCAAGGTCTTTTTTGTGTGTAGAACTGATGAGCCTTTTTTCCCCTCTCTACCACCCTTTACCTGTGCATTTGGTTTTTGTATTCTAAATGCAGAATTTTGAATTTGCCTCTACTAACTTTCATTTTATTTCTTTTTGCTCAATTTTCTAGTTCATATAGGTCATTTTGAATTCTGTTCCTATCTTCCAAAGTGTTAGCCATTCCTCCCAGTTTTGTGTCATCTGCAACTTGACAAGTATTCTCTCCACCCTTTCATCTAAGTCAGTGGTTCTCAACCTGTGGGTCACGACCCCTTTGGGGGTTGAATGACCCTTTCACAATGGTCGCCTAAGACAATCAGAAAACACATATTTCCGATGGTGTTAGGAACTGAGACACTGCTCCTGTATCCGTTGGGAGTCACCACAACATGAGGAAGTGTATTAAAGGGTTGTGGCATTAGGAAGGTTGGGAACCACTGATCTACGTCATCAATAAAAATGTTGAAAAGTATTTATTTTTTACCCATTTATTTTTACTCAAATGCTCTCAGCTGGTCCACTTTGATCACTCCCATGTATTTTTGTATAATGAATTTGTCTTTGACGTATAATGCTTCTACTACTACTTTTCTGACACATCTGTTCTTTTTGAATAGGTTAACCTTGCAATTGTAGTACTCCAATCATGGGAGTCATCCCACTAGGTCTTCGTTATGCCTATAAAGTCATTTATTTGCCTGTGCTAGGATTTCAAGCTCATCTTGTTTGCTTCCCAAATACTGTTTGTTGCTGCATAGACATTTGAAGCTTTGATTGTTTTTGGAGTGCATGCCTCCAAAAGTCACATCAGATTTAACAGCTGAGGCCTTTAGCTTCTTTTTCACGCAGGTGGGAATACATTTTCCAAGACAGCCATCCACAGTTTTTCAATCAATAAATGCTGCCATTAAAATAAATGAAACATTTTAGTTCTATAAACCATTTAAACTTTTCAGTTGGTTAAAATGTTTTACTAGATTCATCAATTAACTAAAAAAGAAGTGTGGAAGCCCTAACTGTTTGACTATAGCTGTCTGGGGCTGATGAGAATTAGAGTGTAAAACATCTGGAGGGCCACAGCTGCCCCACCACTGAACTAAATTTTGCAATTCAATCCATTCTTTATTCTCTGTTTCCTTTCATAGCACATTTCCTTTTCTCTTTCAGCACAATCAGAGGTCTTTCCGCATCACATCTCTGTTGGCCTCCTTGGGCTTTGTTCCTCTGTACCTCATAATATGTGATCTGTTTCTCACTCTCTCTCATTTCCCTTATTTTCTACTTGCTTGCCCATTGGTTATCTTTGAAGTCATTTCTCTGCTTGTTTTTCTCCTTTTTTTGCATCATTGTCCCCCCCGCCCCCGGCTTTTCCTTTATTTTTCTCTGTGTTGCATTGTATCCCAAACATATATACATACATATTTTATAGCCTTGCCTGAGCATCAGTTCTGAACAGTAGCTTGACTGGCAGAAAAGAGCATGTGAAACAGAAATAAAGAAACATCACCTGTGTATATTCAAGTGGTCCAATTATGCAAAACTGCCGACTATTTTGCCACCAAGGCCGAACAGATAGGTAAAAATCAAACCATGGCTTATAATTATCAGCATGAGCAGTATGGCATTTTGGATTCTCCTTCTTCCCCTTTCATCCCAATGTAAGAATAGATTAGAAATATTCAGTTTTGGGGCAAACCAAAGCTTGCCCTTTCATAGGAACTCAACAAACTGTGGTTTAGACTGACCTTAGCTTGCTGAAAGCTGATCAATAGCTGGTAATAGTCCATAAGGCTTCCATTCTCCGGCAACATATTTGCAGCAGATATCATAAAATCAGACCAGTCATATAGTATAGTTAATTATCTGAAATGAAATAGCATTCTCCATGCATGACACTAAATTTAAAATGAGAAATCCTGTGGGCACCCATTTCATGGTCTTACAATAGATGTGCTGCAAAGGATAGTTTCAACAGACTTCACTTGGGGGGTTGTAGATATTCAAAGAGGAGGCTGCAGTCAGCACAGAGGACATATACAGAGCTTGGAGAAAATACCTTTTTGAATTCTAGCTCCCAGAATTTCTAAACCTACTGACCAGGGGATTGGGGAAGCTATACTCAAAAAAAAAAAAAAAGTATATTCTCCAAGCTCCACTCTTATAAGGAATACGTCTTAGCTCTAATTAGCAATGTAAATCCTTGATTATTTTGTTTTCACATGCAAGAGTGAATAAGTATGGTAGTTTTCTCCCCACTGTGGTAGAAAATGAATACTCCTCCACAGTATTTTGCCTGTATTCCAACACCCAAAAGTGTTGTGAAGAAATTTTTCTACAGAGAAAAATATTTTCGTTTGTGCGTGTGTATGTGTGTGTAACCATCCCTCTTCCTTTTCTGGGTAGAAAACAGATGTTCTACTTAGGAAAAAGTGTTTTCTATGCAGTAAACCCAATATGTGTGCAGGAAACAGAGGGGGGGGTGTGGGGAGCACTACTTAATTTTTTTTTTCCTCAGAAAAATTCCTCATTAACACTTTAGGACATTCAAATACTGGGAGGAAATTGTGCAAAATTCTTGCTAGTCTATTTTTCTTTCCAGTGATATTTCCCAGCTGTTAGGAAATTCATTTTTCAACTCGGGAGTGAATAATTCAGAGTATTCTTTCCATCTCTAGCCCTAAAAAGAGATGCCAGTCGGGAACTTCTGCATGCAATGTTTTTATCCTAATATTGAGCTCCAACCTCTATTGTCTCATAACTTGTAGGAAAGGCAACTTTATTGGGTTGGGGAAGACATTGTCTCCTCCCTGCAGCACAAGGGATGCACCATCCTGCTGCCATTGTTGAAAATTTACTATTGTTGATGATGCTTCCATTGTTGTTGCTGGGAAACAAGTTTATCACTTGTTTGGAAGCATAATCCAATGGCAATCTGAACGCAATCATGGGGTTTCGCGTTATTGCGTGAAAGCTGATCACACACATTTTCGGGCAATGGGAAGTCCTTCCAAATGCAATCATGGGTTTCACGTTATTGCGTGAGAAACTATCACACACAATTTCAGGCACTGGGATGCAATTTCTGGCAGTTCTGAACGTGATGCAGCATCAATACGTCATCACGTAAATTCACTGAACCAGCAAATTCACTCAATTCTGAACTGGCCCCACTTTCATTTATTTGAAAACTGAGAAAAATTCCTCCCATGTGATAACATCCTAAGAGAGTGTATCATAATTCACAGAAGATTTCTGGCTTTTGACACCTTACTGTTTACCAAGTAAATCACTTGGATTCTGGTGATGGTGGCAGAAATTCTGGCAGCAGTAGCAAATCTGTACAAATCTGTGCAAATCTAAAGCACTAAATAAATAATAATAATAACAACAACAACAACAACAACCTGAAGTAAGTTACAGCCCATGCACTGTGTTTTCCCTAACTGTTCTATATTAGAAGGAAACATATTTCTTCTTTCTTTAGATAGACTTAACCTTACTACTTTGTTGAGACGTAGGGTTGTGAATGCAATTGAGGTTATATGTTCATGCAGAAAGGGTCATGTAAGAGAATGGTGGAGAAAGAGGCCAGAGTGAGATTACTGAAAAGCAATAATATGTATTGAATAGTGTTAGAGCTGTATTGAAGATGGTTGAATTTAAATCTGCATCTACACTGCAAAATTAATGCAGTTTGACACTGGTTTAACTGTCATGGCTCAATGCTGTGGAATTCTGGGCTTTGTAGACTCCTGGGGTTTGTAGTGTGTGTTGTTTTTTTTTTCTGTGATAGAGCTTTGGTGCCACAACAAACTACAAATCCTAGGACTCCATCAGATAGAACAATGACAGTTAAAGTGGTGTAAAACTGCATTAATTCTGCAGTGTGACAGCAGTGTAAATGTCTACTCAAATAAGAAATTCACTGATCAACATTGGAGAGACTACTTTCTCAGGCTGATCTAACTTGCAGGACTGTTAGTGGGTGGGACTGATTCATGTTGCTTTGGATTGCTTTAAGGAGGAATGGGATGCAAATATAATAAGACAAAGGTGCAATATATTCAAAGTATGGTCACATCCTGGAGGAAGTGGTAAATAATTATACAATGCAATTACTGCAACATACAAATAATCAGTTTCTAAATCCCTCAATGACATAAATTAAATACTTCTAGTTGAAATGAATATTAATGAGTTCCTTTGTTATGTGGAATGTCTTAATAATTAGACGCTATATTGATGGGTCATTTGTAATCAAAAAATTCACTTTGTGAATGCCGCTAAAAGTTGTATTCAGACTAGAATCAGAAAATAATGTCAAATTCTTAGACATGCTTCACTTTTAAACATGGTTCTTCACATGGATTTATTTGTCAAAGACACAAAACACCTTTGTAGGTAGGCTTGTAAAACCGAATATCAAAAGCTGCTTAGTTTTGATAACTGGTATCAGATGATTTGACATTTACGTTGGTTTCCTGAATACACTGAATCCATTAAAATGAAATGGGGAATCATGGTTTTCCACTACAAAGTAAGACTCAAGTGTGTGTTCCTCACATCCCATATCCTCTTATTTTACAGCCAGTTATTTCAGGAAGAGTTGCACTAGGGATATAGTTTGTTTTATTTGATGTAACTGTATTTTACTGTTGTTAGCCGCCCTGATTGATCTCAAAGGAACAGGGTATAAATAAATTTCATTATTATTATTATTATTATTATTATTATTTTAATGGACCATCATCCCCTGTGATCCTCAAACATGGAGAATTATGGTCTGAAAATAAGATCTTAGAGTGTGGCTTAATATTGGTTTGTTCTCAATAATTATTTTTTTAAAACACAGTTTCCCAAGCTGGTACTTGTGGTTAGCTTGAAACATAAATCAGAAATTTTCGAACACATAAAGAAAAATAGGAGGGGAGGGGGACAAATGTGAATCTGAGGCTTAAAGTTACTTTTTCTCATAACAAGAAACCATGGTTCCCTGTTATATCTAAGACCTTAGGTCTGCATTGATATCCATTTGCTTTTTGGAAATATTTTAAGCTGATTACATCACTTTAAAAATAGCAACACAAAGAAAATTTAAAATATATGAATATGTACTTTACATTTTAGAAAATAGCCCTTGAGTCTGTACTTACTGTAAAAAAATAGCTTGATGTTGCCATAGAGCTTCACCTGCTGTGTATAGAAGTGAACATTCTTTATGTTTAAACATTGACTATAAGCAACCACTCAAGTTTTCATCTAGAATTAATCTGAACTATAGCATGTTCCCTTGGCAACCACATAGCAATAAAGGGAAAATTAACAAAGCTGCAGATGTGCACTGGTGCATACATATTAGCCAGCAGAAGGCATTTCTGTACCATGAGCTCTGGGCTCATGATAATTCATGACTGGGTGGGGGAGCATTTGCTAAGACGGATGCTTACAAGAAAGTACCCAGGAGAGGATTTTAAATTCTCAAAGGAATAGGTATTATGGAATTATTAAAGAAAAGACGCACATAGCTTACTGCAGGATGTGATCATGGAAACTGCTGAGTTCCTATTACTCTTGCTGTCCACAGCCCTGAACACATTGGCGTGCAGACTATTTACCACTCTTTTAACAGGAAGCATTTCTATTTACCATAGGGAAATGCATAAATATCACATTATACCTCACACCTACGTATAACTAGATTTTAAAGCAGCAGCAGAAGGTTTTCCAATTCACCTTTGATTTTAGTCCTCGTTTATTTCATCCCTGCTTCCTTATGAAGAATGGCTCAGAATGGCAGTCTATCAATTAAAATGGTTATGATGCTAGCTATATTATATTCAGTATCTTCAGTACCAGAGGTCTCCCAATGCCAGCTACTAGAAAAAAATAAGCTGTGTAGAACTCGTGTCCTGTTGTGCACTTCCCATAGGTAGTAGGTTGCTTGCTATGGTTTTAAAATAAGAAAGTGGCAAGATACACCAAAAAAAAAAAAAACCCTACTATCATATTGTTATAATTGCCACCTAGTCACATCCTTAGCTGAGCATATGACTTGCTAAGGACCAGGCACAGGGTGGTCAGGTAAATGCCTCCTCCTCTGGTTGGAGCCAATGTCTAGGAACCATTTGGAGGTTTCACTGGAATGTTGCAAATAAGGGAAGGCATCCTCTGAAGAAGGTGAGACTCTGTGAGGCAAATGTGTATGGTAACAAAATATATGTTTGGATATACTTGAATTCTGATTGTTTTTGTGGAAATCTAGAATGGTGTAGTGGATCTGCTCCAGAGTACAGAAAAGATAGTTTTTGTGCTACAGCATTCATAACCCTCCAGGCAGTGAGTGAGACCAAAAAGTAACACTTCCAATCTCTGGTTTAGAACCTCCTATGTGTGCTTTTAGATTAAATCTAGTTGGTAGTCCCAAGTAGAGTAGACCATTGAATCAATGGGAACATAGTAAGTCAGCATTTATGTAAGCTGATACAAAAGGTCTACTCCTATTGGGAAGTCCAATTGGGTGTAGACCTTTGTTTTCACCTTCACTTCATTTGTATCTTTGTAAGGAGTTTATCAGATGGGAGGAATTTCTCTCTATTTCGAATGGAGCCAATTCGAATTCATGTAAATTCACTAGTTTAGCAAATTTACGTGAATTCTAATTGCGTTTGAATGTGTTCAGAATGACTTCCCATTGCCCGAAATTGCGTGAGATAGTCTAATATGCAAAAACGTAAAACCCATTATTGTGTTCAGAATGACTTCCCTTTTGCCCAAAATTGAGTGAGATACATTCATTCGCAATAACGGGAAACCCCATGATTGCGTTCGGATTGCCATTGGATTATACTTCCAATTACTGTTGTCTGATAAACTCCATAGTAAATTAAATACTACACAGCTCCAGAAATCTCCAGTCATCTTTCCCACCAAAGGAAGCTCAATTTTGTTAGCACATACCCCAGAGCTTCTTACAACTAGAGGCAGTAGAGAGCATGTAAGAATGTACTGTATGTGCTCTGCTAAACTAAAATAACTTCAAATATACTTAGAGCCAGGCCACCGTCACCAAATAAAGAGAAATAGTTGCCCCAAGCATTTGGAAGATACTTGTGTGGGTTTGTTGTTTTTTTCAAATGCACTGCTTTGGGAGGAAATGATTTTTACTTCATTCTTTGGAAAACGCAAAAGAGTTTCAAGACTGAATAAAATGAGCAAGTGGAATTAATTATTAAAAATGCAAACCAATGTAATGTCTTTAGAAAAGGAGACTACAGCAAAAACATTTACTTGTACCTCGGTACTGTTTTGAGACCCATAGTAACTGTGAGAGTGGAAGCCAAGATAGAGAATGTAGGGAAGCAGACAACAATGCCAAGGAGAGCAGTAGCAAGGCCTAAGGCTCTTCAAAAGCATTAGTGGGTGACCTAGGATAACATCATCCAGTGCTAGCCTGGCACCCTTGTATCCCCAAGCATATTGATGCTGTATTTTAGTCTGAAGATGTTCTGGGAGCCAATCCAGTTTGAAGAGCAGAATATATATATATATATATATATATATAATCACTATCAATAAAGGAGAGTGCATGTTGTCCGCAATAAAGTTCCAAGACTGTGAGTCATAGCTAGCCGAAACTTTCATGGATATAGTAGTGACTCTAGAGCTTGCATCCTGGCATCATTTGATTTTTTAAAATGGATTTATGGACATCAGTTAAAATCTATGAAGTTTATCACATGGGATGGATCCCATGCCAAAACTAGATTTAAAGTGGGGGAAAACTGGCAGGTTTTTCACACGCCATTTGGGGTTAACATGAACAGAAATTAGAAATAACCCGCAAAAGCGGGTAGTTTTTCAGATGACATTTGCATCAATGAGAAATAGTGCTACCTTAATCCGAATGCAAAGTCAACAAAACCTGTTCCTTTTTACTTTCAGGAACTTCCTGAAAGTAAAAAGGAGAGTGTTTTGTCGACTTTGCATTCAGATTAATGTCTCATTATTTCTCATTGACAAAAACGCGTCTTATAAATAACCCGCAAAAGCAGATTTTAAAATCCTGTTTCTGCACGGGATTTAACCAGTTTGCCTCCAATTTGCCTATGTGTGATAAAGTCCTATGTTTAGCCTGCCATACCATCTTGAACCACGAGATGCCAGAACTTCCCTAACTATAGAAGAAAAAGGTGTTGGCACACCTGGGAAATTCCTGCATATGGCCTTCAGCTGTTCCATGTGGTGCCTGTAGGGCCTTCATAGTCTTCAAACAGTTCACAGAGAGTAAGAGTCTGAGAACTCCTAACTGCTGAGGGGCAGCCACATAGTGAGCAAAGGGAAAATACTAGGTGGAAGAAGAGAAAGACCAGTGAGAAAGAAAAACATGGAGGGCAGATTGAGGTGGAAAAAATGTAGAGAAAAGAGAAAGAACTGTGGTGGGGAGACAGCTAATAGGTTTCTAACCCAGTAAAACTGATATGTTTTTTACTGTTCGGTAAGTCAAAGCACATAGACATGATTAATATAGGCTTTGGTCTCAGTCCCAAATGAAATCAGTTGTCGTTAAACCCAGTGAAATGAATTAACTCTAGCATTACTAGCTCTGGGTTGAAATGCAGCCTTTGCTTGCTGGTTTTGTTTTATGCCAAGCAGCTAGAGCAATGGGGGTTTCTTTTAAAGGTTCAGAAAAAGCAAATAAGCAACTACAGTGCATAAATGTAGTTTAATAATTGTACTAGACATCAGCTGAAAAATAACACTGCAAAGATGGAACTAATACTGAAACTTACAGTAAAGACTGCAAAATGTATTTTCAGGCCATATGGATCGCCTTTTTTGTCTTGTACTTGACTGTACTGTGTATGAGTCAGTGCTGTGCTCTGAGTTCATTCTTCATAAAGGAGTTGGAGTTGGGTGAGATACAGAGGTACATTTCTCTTACCCTCCTAAATTAGACCTGATAAGAATAATTTCCATTATTTGACATTAAAACATAAAAAACAGCATTACTGATTTAATAGGACTGTGTCATTTTGATGCAGTTTTACAAACAACATAGGTATTAGCAATCTGCACTAGGGATGGGAAAACCTGTGGTTTTCTCCCACATTCAGAATTTTTAAACCTTAGGGTTTTTTCCATCCTGAATATGAAATCATCTGTAAATTTTGGCTAAATTCAAAAGACAGAGGTATTCTGAGTATGAACAATGGTATGGTGTAATGGAGCATGGTACTACTGTACTGTGCCATCCATGACACAAGGATCTAAATAAACACTTGTAAAAGTTACTCCTAGCCCTGGGCCAAGAGGGATAAATCTGTCAGTATCTATATAAAGGGCAGTAAATTCTTATTTTAAAAAACCCAACTGAAATCATCCCTTCTGTGTGAGCAAATAAGGGGGGGGGGAACCTACATAAGAACATAAACATAGATTTATTTTATTTTCTGTATTTATTTTCAAATTTCTATACTAGACTTCACTCTGAAAAATGGGTTCCAGTATAGCCTATAAAATAAACGCCTAGGTCTTTCATCAGGAGACATCTATGGGGCTTTCTAGATTGGCAAAAAGAAGTGTGTTCATGGCTGCACGAAACTCTAGCCTTTAGATGAGAAAAAGGGAAAGTGTGCCATGAAAACGCTTTTTTTGCGTTTTAGGGGAGAAGAAGCGCCTTTTAAAAGGTGCTGGTTTTCCCAGCTTCTTTTTTAAAAACTGCGGAACAGCGCAGCTCCATCTAAAGGCTGTGGTGCAGCTGCTAAGCATTTAGGAAAAGGCAACTTCATGTCACACTTTCCTGCCAATCTAGAAAGCCCTTATGTATCATGTAGCTATTTATCCTTAATGCTACCCCCCCAATCACGTTGTATATAGCCCCCCCCCCTCAAACAGCCATTTCCATTTTGTCGAAGGATAGAGGAATGAGCAGGGGCATGTCTAGCTATTTTCTATCCAACAATCAATAGCTACTTGATCCCTTTACTAGAGAGTGAAATTGGGAAATTCCGCATGTAAGGGATGTGCTCTTACACTAAGCTATAACTCTTCCCATAATAGTGTGGCTCTCTGGAGATTAAAAATATTCTCCTCTAGTTCATCAGTGTTACCTTCTATTCCAAAATCTTCAGACAGAGAAAGGTTATAGAAAGTATGGACATATGTGTACAATAATATATTACTTCCTTCCTGTGTAAGAAAAGGGTTTTCAGTTGACCAGAATGCAGGATGCCTTAGTGTTTACTCAGCTGTGACAACCTTTTCTCTAATATGAGTAAATGGAGACATTCTAGTAATAACATGGATGCTGTCATTAGCCAACGTCTGATTCTTATCTTTCCAGTAGCCTCTCCCTGTGTGTGAATGAGAAAGTGCTGTATTGCCAGTACACACAATTGTCCATTCATAACACCATTATGAAAGGCTGCCACAGTCCTAAATATGAGGCTGTTGGGATCATCCACAAAGAACAATAGTATTTGTGCAGCTTGCTTTCTCAAAAATATTTGTATTGTACTAGACTAAAGAATCATGCTGTACAAAAATGATCCTGGATTCGTTAATTTTCAAACACTGAGAAACAACAGCACACATATTACAGGATATTGCAGGATTAGAGAGACAATGTGATATAGTGGTTTGAGTATTGGACTAGATCTAGGATTTAAATCCCCATTCTCTCATGGAAACTTACTAGGTGACCATGGGCAAATCACTTTCTAGAAGACAAGGGCAAACCCGCTCTGAACAAATTCTGCACAGAAAACCTCATGACAGATTCACCTCAGGGTTGCCATAAACTACAGGATAAGGAGAACCTCTTCAATCCTCAACTCTTGTATACAGAATTGAGACATTCTCAGGGGATTCAAGGGATCTGCTTTTCCTGTAGTGTTCCTTTGATCCTCGATTTCTAGACATTTGATAATGGGAAGTAAGGACATAGGTCACTACGCTGGAGAAAGTTGGTAAAGTTTTATGCATATTTAATTAGATGCAAGTCTTGTTTGGATCAGTGGGGCCAGACAAATGTTCCTGGGTGCTTGCATAAGGACTCCCATGTTCCAATGAAGAAGAGAAGATGGTATTACCTGCCCTTATAGTGGCAGCTGTCTTGCTCACCAAAGAGCAAATGACTTTACCCCTGGAGCAGATGTCTGTTCCAGCAATGTGAATTCCCAACTTCTTCTCCCCATACAGTGAAAATTACTGAGCTGGACAGCAGAAGCAGAAGCTGCTTCCCCCAACAATGGGAGTATTAAAATTGAATTTAAAATGCAAAGAAAGAAAGAAAGAAAGAAAGAAAGAAAGAAAGGCAGATCACGTCTGCTAATGAAAAATGCATTTGTTATTTTTTATATTTATTTAATGCTCTTTCTCTACAGAGCTTAAGAAGTTCCTCAGGCCCTTCACAAAATTCATGATTCTTCTCTCCTTCCAAACAATCTTGTGAGGTATCCTACCCTGAGATAAGGTGACTGGTCTGAAGTTACTTACTGAGCTTTATGGCTGAGCAGGGATTTTGCCCTGTTTCTCCTTGGCCCTAATTCAATACCAAGTAAGCTGTTGAGATAATCAGTCTGCGGAGATAATCAGACAATAGATTTTGCCAACTTGCTCTAATGAATGCCAGCCACAGAAGAACAAGATAAAGGCAGCTCCTTGAAATATGTATCAATGGAATATCAGCTTAATATTTGAAATGAGAACAGTCAGTGAAAGCAGAGAAATGTTGTATCATGAGCCTGTTACTTGCAGACCTCAAAAGCATCACTAAAATTATGTTGAAAATATTTTGGCTGCTCAGGAGTTCTTGAGAAGGATCCTTCTACCAGTCTTTTAAAAAAATCTTATATGTGAAAATGCTTCCTAGTGGCCTATAGGGACTGGGTTCAATTTTGCCACATTTGTGGGGGGGGGGGGGGGGGGCTCAGCCATTTTAGAAATAGGAGAAGCTTTTTTTTTCCCCCTTAAAAGGATGTAACCAAAAGGTACGTTTCTGGATCCACACCCTAGAACAAAGGTGGGGCACTGTGCAGAGGGCAGAGGCCATTGCAAATAGAGAGGAAATGTCACTTCCAGTTGCCATTATGGTCCATTTTGGGCCAACTGGATTTTTGTTGTTGTTTTGTTTCATTTTTGGTGGGGTTTTCTTGGCAGGTTTGGGTTGTTCTGGAGGGTTAGAGGAAGCAAACCACCACATTTTCAGGCAATTTTAGTAGTGTTTGGCTGGTTGCAGGACAAAAAAAAAAATAAAAAAATATGGGGCACTCAGGGAGTCTCCAGGGGCTATACAAGGGGGCTCTCAAGGACTGCATGCAGCCCACAGACCACACTTTGCCCATCCTTATGCTGTGTTGTGTATTATGTTCCTCCCCCCCCAAAAAATAGGGAGGGGTGCTGAGGAATACAAAACTAGTCAGATGAGCCACATGAAGCCTATGGGATTCACTTTCCATGCTCCTGTTCTGTTCTAGTCTATAGAATCATCCCCGTGGAGAGTCCAAAAATTTATGTGGACATGTTGATCCAAAACAATTTATAGATCACTTGATCTTACTCCAGGAGCACATATTTTGCAAAGCTATCCCCAAATGCTTAATATTACTAAATTGATTGTTCATCACAACATACGATTCCTGGGAAAAATACATTTCAGCTCCAGTCTTTGTGAGGATTGCAACTAAACCAAAAGGCAACAGAGGAATCCAGGGCTTGTGGTGGCAGTGGCGGATGGTGTCGTAGTCCTTTGGAATGAAAAAAAAAATCCTAGAATTCGACGCTGTGAACTCTGGCTCCTTTATTTTTTGTCTGTATTGCAATATCACTTTCTAAGTTACACAAATAACTGAATTCACACAGGTGTGGTAATATAATGATGGTATAACATGGTTATCAGATAAGTAGGATAAAACCTTGAACTACCCAACAGGAAGTATTTGGTTTTGTTTTAGTACAACAAAATAAACCCAGGGAACAACCCAGTCCAAAGCATTAGAAAATGACTTTGTTTTACATATAAGAGATGGGTAAGCAATGATACTTCAAAATGTTCAACTGGATCACATCCTATCTGTTTTAGAACAATAGAATAAATACAAAAGGCTAACATCTGGTCCCCCCCCCTCCCCCAAAAGCTAACATCTTCCTTAGGCTTGGCTATATTATTCTGTTATTCTTTACAACCAGTTTTATCAGCTGTGAACAAGGGTTTTTGGTTTTTTGTGTGTGTCAAGGCTACATTATTAGAGAAATATAAGCAGATCAGAAATCTGATGCTCAAGACCTTAAGAACGCCTTGCCGTCTATTATAGAGGAAGTGAAATGTCATTGCCTGTGCTATCTATAAAGCTATTTCATGTTTCAAGAGATAATGTCAATGTCTCAGCCAATCACAGGACAACAGCTGCTATAAGGTTACTGACGCATAGCCCCGTGATGGCTGTCATGTTAGTATGCAAATCCATACGCCCCAGATTTGCTACTGTGCTATTAACCCGCTCTCGCATCCCATAACAAATATGGCTACTATGACTTCTCATTTCATTTATATTTCTCATTTTGTTATGTAGTCATTATATTTCTCATTTCATAAATCACATTTATATTCCATACAAATGAAATAAATCACATTTATATTTCACATTTATATTTTTATTTACAGATTTATATTTATATCTCCATATATATAAATCACATTTATATTGCCTTTAAATGAAGTAAATAAATAATAATAAATTTTGGGCTACATTTTTTCTCCATTAAAGCCATAATTCTTCTAGCTTTATGAACTGGAAAAGGGTATCTTGATGACGATAATATTTGGGAGGAGGTATTTGCAGTAAATGCCAATACATAGGCCTACGTGATACTGATATAGAGCCTCAGATCAAGATAGTGATTATGCATAATCAGCAAAACCTCTAAATATTAAACAATGAACATAAGGCAATTCCATTTTCAAGCAGCACAAGACAAATTCAATAAATAAAATAAGGTCGTATTGATAATAAAAAGGACAGTTTATTAATTGTAGGTAATTCTATCAGCCTATTTATAAATAGTTTATTCATATTATTGAGATTATATGACAAGCTATTTTTTGTTTTTGTTTCCATTGGACTGGTACAAGTCTTCTTTGCCCCTGGCTCCACCTTGTGGTCACACAAGCAAGGCAAAGAGAAAGTATGTTTTAGACAGTCAGCTGTACTAAAAATGAGGACTGCAGGTCAGAGATTCATACAATGAATTAGATTATAGGAAGATGCAAAACATATATTATTCTAATGATTAGGCTGCCATGGAAGTCCTTACTCAATTATATCATTTATTTTATTGATATTGATAATGATATCCCATCTTTTCCTCAGCCTTAGGACTCAAGAAAGCTTGCAAAGTTTTAAAAAAAATATGGGAGGAAATCCACATCATTACAACATACAGAAGTTAGAATATAATAAAAATTAATTAAATACAATTAACATAGAATTAAATAATTAAAAGCAAATTTAAAACATGCCCATTTTAAAAAAAACAGTAATGTTGCTGTATATTTTGGGTTTGAGGCACAACCTGCTCCTTAAGATCTAGCTTGGGAAGTTCTTCGTCTTGAAGCTGAGAGTCTGCAAACAATGATAGTCACTGCCTTGTTATCAAAATAATTTTTTTCAGGTGATCCTCCCACATCCCCCCGAAAAATGTGGGGGACGAACTTGGCACAGCACCAATGGTTATGATCACTTGGGAGACAAAGAAGCTCTATTCTAAAAAGTAACTTTTCCATGCTCAGTGTGGAGTACAGAATGTGAGGGAGGCAGCATAGGAGCAGAGTAAAAATAGGTCAGTTTTAGATATCTCCATGGAGGACCAAAGGCAGGGAAAAGCAAGGTTCACCAAACCCACTCCTGTTTTCTGGTATGTCTGACTAAATATAATTTATGTTGATATATTAGAAAACAGGAGGGGGGATCATCATCATCATCATCATCACTTCCTGACAATTAAAGCTGTCCAACAGTGGAACAGACTCCTTCAAAGTGTGGTGGAATCTTCTTCTTTGAGGGTTTATAAACAGAGGCTGGATGGTCATCTGTTGGGGTTGCTTTGATTGTGTATTCCTGCATGGCAGGGGGTTGGACTGAATGGTCCTTGAGGTCTCTTCCAGCTCTATGATTATATTGTCATCATCATCATCATTATCATCATCATTTCCTCATACATCTCATCATTATTTCACAAGGAAACATAAACCAAAGTGTGTTGATTAGCAGGTTAGCTGGTGTTTTTTTAAAAAATAAAAATCTGTTAAGTAAAGTAGTGATATATACCAGGAACATAATGAAAAGCTAAAACACACTAATATGACATCTTACATAGCCATTTGCCATAAATTAAGCCCCACTGAGATTCTTCTGAGTAACCACTCTAAGTATCTGAAAATCTGAAAATTGAAGCATGGCCAAAAAGAGCTTTATTATAAATATATTTTAATAATTTAAAACTTACATCTAGAGCATTGAAATGTTCCATTCTGGCCAGGGGATTCTGGGAGTTGTGGTCCAATCCAGTAATTTTTCAACTTCTGATTACGCTAACAGGAGTCTGTAGAGACTGATATCTTTGTTTGCAATCAAAAGCAGTGTGGATAACCAGAAGTAAAAATTGTTACAATATTATAATATTGCTATAGTGTTTTTGAGAAAGTATTACTTGTTCCTCCTCAAAGGGATATGAAACTGTACAAACAGTAATAATAATAATGGTAATTGGATTCACAAACTATCTTAATCCTAGAAATGGGGTCTGGAATACTCTTGAGGTCAGAGTACTGAATATATCCATCATGATTTCTGTCAGTAGGATAGAAGGGATGATATTTGCCATTCTTCTTTTCAGGTTGCCTGTGTTTTAAAGCTGATCTATATTTTTCATCTGGTTAAGGGCTGGAAAGGTTTAAGCTTGTTTGTTCAAACCATACATGTGGGGTATTTTTTGTGCACTGTGCACAATGGCTGTAACGAGCTGGAAGCAGCAATAGCAGAGTCCAGCACGTTGCACACACACTTGCACAATCAGAGCTTTATTGCATGAGAAAAGAAAGACAAAATGAGTGAGAGTGTAGCAGTTTTTGCCATACCTCTCAGCATGTCATCATAGCACTGCTGTTCACTTCCCTGGCAAGTCAGTTGTAAAAGCATGTCTTTTGTCATTCTGAAAAAATAACAAATAAATAAAATGAATGAGCACATTCATTTACTTTTTGTTTCAAAATTGGATCTCCCTTCTTTTTACAAAATTGGGGTAGAAGCTGCCATCACCACATCTAGTTTGGCCCTAACCTTTCATTTATTATAACAGTGATTGTTAAAATAGCAACCAGTAATTTCCAAGTTTAGCAGCTAGTTCCATGGGTATGTAAGGTTTGTTGTAATTTCTTTGCAATATATGATGTATTAATTATTGTATTTGACATGTGACATCCACTACATAACAGAAGGATTAAAAGCACATAGACGGACAAATAGCCTTATGTTGTAACATCCTTAATACACTAAACAGATTATAGTGATTGGCTACAATCCTCACAAGAAATATAGTTCAGGCCTATCCTGGAATTATACTCTGCACTAGTGCAATAAAACTATACTGGCAGAATGATTTTATGTCAGAGCTCCTTCACCATTATATTAATACTATATCTCTGCCTTTTCTTCGCTAGTGAAGATTCAGGAAGGACTCATCCCATGCTTTCTACAAGCGCGTTGATGACTAAAAAGGCCGATCTAGGATAAACAAGTCCGGTTATGGAAAGCACAGCAGAAAGTCTCCTTGGGTGATGTTACCAAGTTGTGGTTCTTTCTGCTTTGTCGTTTCTCTTCAAGACTCGTTCGGCGTGAGTTCTCGAATGAGGCTGCAGCATTGTGGATAGTGCGTCTCCATGCATCCCGATGTGAGGCCAGGGCAGACCATTTTTGGTGATCAATTTGGCCAAGCTTGAGATGTTGTTTCAGAGAGTCCTTGTATCTCTTCTTTGGGGCACCCCTCTTACGCTGACCTGTGGTGAGTTTTCCGTAGAGTACTATTTTGGGGAGGCGGTGGTCCTCCATCCTAGAAACGTGCCCTGCCCAGTGCAGCTGCGTTTTCAGTAGCATGGCCTCAGTGCTGCTTGCTCAAGGACAGCAACATTCATCACATAGTCAGTCCAGTGTATGTTTAGGATTGTGCGTAGACAGCGCTGATGAAAGCGTTCAAGGAGTCGTAGATGTTGGCGATAGGTGACCCATGTTTCAGACCCATAGAGGAGAAAGGACAATACAATGGCTCTAAACACACTGATTTTGTGCTTCGCCTCCAGACTCTTTTGTGAAGTCTTCCGAATGCACTATATGCCTTTGCTAATCTGTGATTGATCTCTTTATCAATCTTGGCATCTAAGAAGATGATACTTCCCAGGTAGGTGAACTGCTGGATGGACTTAAGCAGAGATTTGCCGATGGTGACGTGGGGGTGATAGTACTCTCCTTGTGGTGCAGGCTGATAGAGAACTTCCATTTTCTTCAGGCTGAGTTCCAGCCCAAACAGTTCTGCAGCCGTTGCAAAGCAGGATGTTAGGAGTTGCAGAGCTGCTTCTGTATGGGCAACAAGGGCAGCATCGTCAGCAAAAAGTAGCTCACGGACTACATAGTTCAGAGTCTTTGTGCGAGCCTTCAGATGGCTTAAGTTAAACAAGCTACCATCAGTACGGTAACGTATATAGATGCCATTTTCTTCTTCGAGATCTGCTGTAGCCCTTTGGAGCATCATGCTGAAGGAGATTGTAAACAGAGTTGGAGCGAGAACACATCCTTGTTTCACCCCATTAGTTATTAGAAAGGGCTCTGAGAGAGCATCGCCATATCTGACTTGTCCTTGCTGGCCCTCATGCAGCAAGATAATCATTTTGAGGAATTTGGGGGACATCCTAGTCGTTCCAGGATCTGCCACAGACCTTTTCTACTCACAGTGTCGAAGGCTTTGGTTAGGTCGACAAATGTTACATAGAGTCCTTTGTTTTGCTCTCTACATTTCTCTTGCAGTTGTCTAAGAGCAAATACCATATCTGTAGTGCTATTAGCTCTGAAGCTGCACTGGCTTTCAGGGAGAAGTTCTTCTGCAATAGCAGGAACTAATCTGTTTAGGAGTATCCTTGCAAGGATTTTTCCAGCAATGGAGAGCAGTGTTATACCTCGATAGTTTGAGCAATCAGATTTTGCTCCTTTTTTCTTATACAGGGTGATGATAACTGCATTTTGGAGATCTAATGGCAGTTCACCTTTTTCCCAGCAACTCACAAGGAGCTCGTGGAATTTAGCATGGAGTACATGACCTCCGTGTTTCCAAGCTTCAGGTGGGATTCCATCAATCCTGGCTGCCTTGCTGTTTTTCATCTGCTGTATGGCCTTAATGGTTTCTTCCAAAGTGGGAGCCACGTCCAGTTCATTTTTCATCGGTTGTTGTATCATATGTTGAATAGCTGAGCCTTGGACTTCTCGGTTGGCACTGAAGAGATTTTGGAAATGTTCAGCCCATCTATTCAGGATGGAAGCTTTGACTGTGATTAGAGTTTGACCATCCGTACTATATAAAGAGCTTTGGACCTGGCAAGTAGGTCCAAACACTGCTTTAAGAGCTTTGTAGAATCCTCTGGAATCTCCCAGATCTGCACAAAATTATGTCTTTTCTGCTAAATTGATCCATCACTTGTTCTGAATGTCTCGGAGTTTTTGTTGGAGTTTACTGCATGCGAGACAGAAGGCTGCTTTTCTTACATGGCAAGATGGCTGAGCGAGGTGTGCCTGATGAGCAGTTCTCTTCTTTGCCAACAGCTCCTGGGTCTCTTGGTTGTTTTCATCAAACCAATCTTGGTTTTTCTTGCGGGAGAACCCGAGAGATTCTTCTGCAGACTGCAGGATACTGTTTTTGACATGTTGCCAAAGCACTGTAGGAGAAGAATCTATAGGATGGTCTTCAAGTTTTGATTGCAGATTTGCCTGGAAGTTATCTATCATGGCAACTTGTTGAAGACTGTTGATTTGGAGTCTCCTCTTTAAGATGCCACCCCTCTTAGGTTTGAGCTTTAGATGAAGATTTAGTTTGCATCTTACGAGGCGATGATCTGTTTGACATTCTGCACTGGGCATCACTCGAGTATGACGGACATCGCAAATGTCTCTCTGGTGCACCAGAACATAGTCAATGAGGTGCCAGTGTTTGGATCGGGGATGCATCCAGGTTGTCTTCAAACTATCTTTCTGCTGAAAGATAGTGTTTGTAATAGTCAGCTGCTGTTCTGCACAAAACTCTAGCAGGTGGCGTCCGTTATCATTACATTTTTCAACACCATGCTTGCCTAGAACACCTTTCCAGGCTTCGAAGTTCTTACCTTCTCTGGCATTGAAGTCACCAAGGATAATGATTTTATCTTCTGCAGGGACTTTTTGTATGAGGTCGCGTAGGTCTGAGTAGAATTTGCCTTTCTCCACAGGGTTGGCTTGCATAGTTGGGGCATATATACTAAAGAGAACAACATGAGGGAGGCGTAAAGAGATAATGCGATCAGAGTGACCTGTTGGCAGGGTTTCCAGTTTGGAGGCAATGGAGTTTTTAATCATAAAGCCTACTCCCGAGAGATGTTTTTCCGTTTTTGGTTTGCCAGACCAGTAGAGTGTATAGTCGGCACCATGTTCTTTAAGGCTGCCTTCCTCATGGAGACAAACTTCACTAAGAGCAGCGATGTCAATATTAAGTCGTGATAGTTCATGGGCTATTAGAGCAGAACGACGCTCAGGACGTCCACTATCTGCAGAATCTTGCATGGTTCTGATGTTCCAGCATGCAAGTGTCAGTCTGTTTGCACCTTTGGAGGCCAGTGCGTGCCTTTGTACCTTTGTTTTTGTTTGACTGCATCAGAGGTTGCCTGTTGACCGCGGCTCGCCAACTGGGTGGATGGAGATGAGCTTTCTTTAGGCCACCTTTTCTAGGCCCCTCTCCATATGGAGCAAGCAGTGCTCTCCTTAAAAGGCTGCTTGGTCATTCAGGATGCTGCCAAACAAGACTGTCATCTCCCGGTCAGTCTCAAGCGACCAATGTCCTGAACCACCTGCATGCAATGGATTTTTCTGGTGAAGCGCAGCGTGCACAGAACTGGCCTCACCCTTTAAACCAGAGGTTCGTCTGCCGGGGCCAAGCAAGCAAGGACGGTGGCAGCGAGATCCTTGGGTCATAGGTTTGATTAGTTTCCTTCTCTTAGATGGTTTACCTTACAGGGTTAGACAAGCACCATCTGGCCGGGTTTGGGATTGGAGTTTTCCTTCTCCTAGGATGGTTGCCATAAGGCTAAAGAGTCCATCCTGCCCTTTGACGCTCTTAATCAGACCCTTCGGTTGTGACCTGTCTGGCATGGGAAGCCCTACCGGTGGATGTTTATGCCACCGCCAGCATAGCTCACAGCTTCATTAGGGTACGCAAGCCTCTCCCCCACGACAAGGGGGTGTCAGTGGAGAGGAATACTACATATTACCTCTATATCCCAGCAGTAATAGAACACAGCTACTAGAAGAAGCAAATCTGAACCATTGACAACATGGCTGGGAAGAAGTGGGGTTTATTTTCTAGCCTATCCTATATCTGGACATCTCAGAACACAGTAAAGATAATAAAAGTAATTTATGGCTATTAAGTCTAGAGATAAATGAGATTTATAAGTGACACAGTCCTCCAGAAGAAAGATGATGACCACTAGTTTGCATATGTAGTATGATAATATTTCATATAAAATAAAAGATTTTACATAAAATTAGAAAAAATGCATTCCATACATACACAGCATCATAAAACATAAAAATATATTCTGTTTATAGTATTAAATATATGCAATAAACAATACACACACACACACACAAAATATGCATCATTTTGGCGCAAGATACCAGCTTCATTCATAAAAAATATTGAAAATAGCATAGTGGTTTATAAACCTAGGGAAAGAAAACAAGTAATTCCCTGTGCCCAACAAGAAATTAACTTCAACTGATAAAGAACATACTTTGGTTTCATTCTTAATTAATATTGATGTCAGTTGCCAATTGACCTGCAGTTGATATCTCGTTTGTTATCAACAAATAATGGGATTTGAAGGAAACGGAATCAAAAGCTAAAGGAAACCACTATATCATGAACAGAAATACATTTGTTAATAGAATTCAGAGACCTAGCTGTGTTAGCGTGAATAGCAGTATGCAAAGGAATCTTGCAGCACCTTTGGACTAACTGCACAAACAAGGTTGTAGTGTGAACTTTTGTAAATTTGATCTACTTTCTCAAAGGTTCAAATTGGTGGAAGATCCAAACCTAGTGGATGAAGCTTAATTTAAAAAAAAAAAAGATTTGAGTGCATTTAAAAGACCAGAAAAGGGTAATAAGGAAAAAAAAAACTTCTAAACTTCTAAAATCAAACAAAACTTGCATGCATCCTGAGGAAAGAAGGCACAGGTAACAAAAAAGTTCCATATTTTGTAAACCAGCATACCGTAGTAGTTTGAGTACTGGACTAGGACTCTGGAGACCAGGGTTTAATTCTCTGGCTCATAGCTCAGCCATGAAACCCACTGGCTGACCTTGAACAACTTGCATTCTCTCAGCTTCAGGAAATGGCAATGGCAAACCTCTGCTGAACAAATCTTACATGAAGACCACATTATAGGTTTGTCTTAGGGTTGCTATAAGTTGGAAACAACTTGAAGTCACCCAACAACAACAACAGAGAGACAAAAGGGTGAAGAATTGGTAAATACATGCTCAAGAAGAAATACATATTTAACAAGGTATCATAAAAGACAGACTGAGCATTCTACTGATAAACCAACAGTATCAATAACAGAATGGAGCAACTAGATTGCAAAGAAATCTCAAAGAACAGTTCACCAATGTTTGTGTGCTGGGTATATGTCTATATGTGAGTTCCACACATATATATTCCAACATATCTATCTACAGATAGATAGATAGATAGATAGATAGATAGATACTTTCTATTATACAATTTTAGTGAGCTTCAGTATGAATTTCATATGGGTAGTGATAATTCTTGTTTTGTACTTTACACTGTTGGTGATACATCCTGCAAACTATAAAAAGGTGTGAAATACTGTGGCTGCTGTAGTAAAATCAACAAACAATTCCAATATGCAATAAAGAAAGACTTGCTCAAAGGAAACCTGATACTGATGAAGTGAATATTGAGTGCCTAAATGTGGACACATATGTTTTGGGAATATGGGAGGT
The DNA here is from genome assembly GCA_034509955.1 of Urosaurus nigricauda. Lineage (NCBI taxonomy): Eukaryota > Metazoa > Chordata > Lepidosauria > Squamata > Phrynosomatidae > Urosaurus > Urosaurus nigricauda. The sequence continues at coordinate 241,936,923 of JAOEGL010000003.1, forward strand.
GCTGCTAGAAAAATAGATGATTGCTTACACTGTTTATTTGTGGCAAAATGGAGCACAAAGAGAGGACAATAATTTGTAGTTCCAGCTACTCCCATGAAGGCAGTATGAGAATGTGCTTCATTTAGCAAATTAGGTGCACTCCCATTGCCTGGTTTTGGCCCTAAAGATAAATGGCAATAGAGTATTGGATTTTATCTCAAAAGGTTTCTGGCAATTGTAAGCTAAATATGACAACTTCAAATCCTCCTACTTGTTTGTTTCTTAACAGTTGTCATTTGCCACTCAGGTCAGGTGCCCAAAGATAGATAAATAACTGGCTGGAGGAACGTGGGCACAACTTTATTACTGGATATATGAACATATACGTATATAGGGTTGGCCCAAAGCATAAGGTCTTGATCTGGCACATAAGCAACATCCTGGTTGGTTGATGTACAGTTGCTTGGAGACCCAAGCATTGGGATGACGTAGGTGCCAATCCCTTCCCAATTGCACAGTTATGCAACTGCACTCCAACAATTCAATTAGCAAGGCACCCTAGTCACCAGGTGTTAATCGACTGTGCCCCCTGCGCTGATCGCTCATTGCACCCGGGTCACACGGACTCCTGATCCAGTGCCAGAGGGCCCTGGAAACCCCTCACACCATATCCAGGCCTACGCTGCCGCCCTAACAAGTTGGGACAATCCACCCCTAGCAGGGAGGGTGGGTGGGAGAGCCAAACTAGCAATGGCGCCGAGGGGCACCCCACGCAGCCTTAAATAGGCCTGTTGGCCAATCAGAGGCCTCCAACCAATTGCTGAGCTGGGCGGAACCCCAGTCGGCCAATGGGGGGTCAGACGCTGCTGCAAGGGGAGCCTGGGACATGAAGTCCCACTGGAGTGGCGGGCTCTATTCCCGCTTGCCCCGACAGCCAATCGGGAGCGAGCCTGCCCTCGCACTGGCCGCTGGGGCGATATTTGCCCACCAAAGCGTGGGCCAAATGGCCACCAGCCCCTGCCCAGCAACAGCATCATCCCAATGAGTTTAGTTGGGTGGAAGGAATAATAGCCTTGGTATACTTGGGAATGAGAGCCCATGTGGTGTAGTGGTTTGAGGTACAACTAGTGCCAATATTGGTTTCTTTCCAGCACCAAGCCAAAACATGACTTTTTATTAAAACCTTCAGGACTCATTTATTTCAGACTGTAATTGAACCAGTGTGATGTAGTGGCTTGAGTGTTGGACTATGACTCTGGAGAGCAGGCTTCAAATCTCTCCTTGGCCATGGAAACCCACTGGGTGACCCTGAGCAGGTCAAATCCTCTCAGCCTTGGAGGAAGGCAAATCCTGCCAAGAAAACTCCTTGACAAGGTCGTTTTAGGGTTGCCATAAGTTGGAAAAAACTTGAAGGCACACAACAACATACTTAGGAACAAGAAATCATCAGACCATTCAAAAGATGGTAACTGATGCATTGTGACTGGAGTGGTTGCACAGAGAACGAATCTGTTAAATGTCTGTTAGTTTACACATTAGGAGACAAAGTTGACGGCATGACTTTCTGGACTTTGAAAAATCACTTTATCAATGGTTGCAGTTGTGAAATCTAGTTTAGACGTCAGATGCTTGTGTTTCTAATTCCATATCACATGAACATGGGTGATGTAATCTCAGACCTTGTCTACAGGAAAAGCAGTTGCTAATAATCTGTTATCTAGAAGTGTGGCTGCTTGCCTGAAGCAACAGACTTGTCAGTACTCTTTACGTTGTGGATTCTTGTACGTCAAGCTCCAAAATTATATAGGTTTCCATATATAGGGCCAAAAGACAGAGCTGTAAAAACTATTACAGACTTGAACTCAGTATCTGATTAATATGAACTTTCATTTCCTTTTCCGTCTGAGAGTTACAGGTACAAAATGGGAAGTGTGGCTTCTAAGCTGACATGTATCTTCATAGCTCCACATACTTGTTTTAATATTCAATAATGACTGACATTCTGACCCAGAAACTACCTCCTACAGGATGTAGTTCATTTCCTTTTAAATTGTTAGATACTATTTTCTGTTTCAGAGTAGGCTTTTCAGTTCATCACTCAATAAATATTATCTAAATTATTAATCAGAATTACACATTTTATATACACCATGCACATTTTTTCTGTGAAACCTGGACATTTTCAACAACTGATAGATAGTACTTGACAGGGAAAATTATAACTGAGTTTATTATTGACCTTTGGCAAAAGCAACACAAAGAATACTGAAAATTGCAGGGGGTAGGGGTGGTAATATTTTGCTAAGACTTGTAATTTATATATTTTAAATGTACATCATTTTTAATAGCATGTAAAGATTCTTTCTTTCTTTCTTTCTTTCTTTCTTTCTTATACCATCTATCTACACATTTAAACTGCAATGGCTTGTATCTTTCTTCCATTTATGCGGAGTTAATTCTACTTCAGGTACCTTTCTCATTGCAGAATTTACACTGATGTAGACCTATCATGTAGTCCTCTAGCACAGCAATAGTTAACAGTGGCCCACCAAATTTGGTGAACCACAACTCCCATCATCCCTAGCCTCTGGTGAGGGAATATGAAAACTGCAATACAACAACCTATGGAAATAGTTTTTGTGGAGCTTTCAGGCTATGTGGCCATGTTCTAGAAGAGTTCCTTTCTGATGTTTCGCCAGCATCTGTGGCTAGCATCTTGAAATTTATTATAAAGAAATGGCTTCTCATTCAGATTGTCAGTAAACATGTTAGAAGCACATAATGTGCACAAATAGCAGGGTGGACAGCATATAGCATGCCCTGAGTTTCTAAACAAATTGGTCTCCAAATGCCTGAAATGCCTCCAGTGGGAACAACTGGCCATCCCAAGCCATAGGGAGTTATTTTAGGACCAGGGAGAGTTATTTTCAAAAACCCAAAGAGTTCTACCATCCTGTCTTCTAGGGACTTGTGTCAAGTGTGATTTCATTTGTGATTTTACTGAATATTGATTTTAAAATCTGTTAAACTATACTATATTTCTCAATTGGAAATTTAGATATGCACATTTTCAGTATCTTCAGTTTCAAATTTTCTCTTGCCTTTTTAAGAGAATATAGTCATCCCCAATCAATATCTATTTATGTATAATTACATCTGTAATTCTGGGTGCTTCCAGAGTCCAGGAAAGAGTTTTTAAAAGTTATGTACAAATATTTTTGAGGAAAAGTTCATTTTCAACTAAGCTCCTTCCAGTAGCATTCCTACAATTACAAAGTGTGAGGAAATAGCCCCAGGCATTATAAAGAAGCATAAAATTAATTGTTTAATTAATTATTCATTTGTCAATTTATTAACTACCATCAAGTGAACTTCAGCATGGCAACCCTATGAATAAGATACCGCTAAGTCACTCAGTCTTCACCAACTTTGCTCAGTTCTTACAGATTCAGGGATGTGGCTTCCTTGAGTAAGTCTATCCATCTGGAATTCAGTCTTCCTCTTTTCCTACTGGCTTCTACATCACCAAGCATTATTCTCTTGTCTCTTGTCTATTCTCTTGTCTGTGCAAAACACAGGCTAATTTATAATGAGAATGTCTTCTCATTATAAAATACAACAGCCTCAGTTTGGCCATCTTGACCTCTAGGCAGAGTTCAAGAGTTGATTTGCTCTAGGACCCATTTATTTGTCTTTTTAGTAGTCAATGGTATTTGTAGAAATCTTCTCCAGCACCACATTTCAAATTAGTTTTCTTCCTATCACCTTTCTTTGTTGTCCAGCTTTCACAACTACACATTGAAATAAGAAATACAGTGGCATGGACAATCCTAACTTTAGTATTCATTTATATATTATGAGACTTCAGGATCTTGTCTAGTTCCTTCCTAGCTGCCTTTCCAATTCCTAGTATTCTGATTTCTTGACTGCAGTCACCATTTTGTGTATGACTGGGCCAAGGTATGGAAAATCTTGAACTATTTCAATGTCTTCATTATCTGCTTTAAAGTTGTGTAAATAATTTGTGGCTGATATTTTTCTTTTCTTAACGTTCAACTGTAAACCTGCCTTTGCACTTTCTTCCTTGACATTCTTCAGTACTCATTCCAAGTTTTTGCTATTTTCTGCTAATAGTATGGTGTCACCTGCATATCTTAAATTGTTGATGTTCCTTCCTCCAACTTTCATGCCTCCTTCCTCCAAAGCTCATCCTGCTTCACATGTGATATATTCAGTGTATAATTTAAACAGATAGGGTGATAAGATGCAGCCTTGTTTTACCCCCTTGCCAATTGGAAGCCGTTCCATTTCTCTGTATTCTGTCCTAACAGTAACTTATTGTCTTGAGTACAGGTTACACATCAGGGCTATCAAATATTGTGGCACACCCATTTCTTTAAGAGCAGTCCATAGTTTTTCATACTAAATGTTTATTGCTAAAAACTGGGTCATGAGCTTGTATGTTTTTCTGTGTTAACATAGCTGGGCTGCCTTTGAATATTGTGTAACTTAATGCTTAGGAAAGGAGCCATTTGCTGCTCTGTCTCAGAAAGCAAAATATCCCAGGAAAACCCTGGGGTCTTCTACTTTGTTAATGCCTATGTTGGCTAGAATCCATCAACAACCGTTTTATGTGAATGGGCAGGAGCAGTGCTTTCTGCAAAACACAGGCTAATTGGTTTGTGTTAAACCTAGTTTAGCATTATCAGTTTTTAATTTGTAGCTTATGCAATACAGTGATAAATGGGAGTCCTTCCCATTATCAGAGACTTCTCCCTAGATAACAAAGGATTAAATGTGGGAGGCGGTACCATTACATTTTAATGGGGTTCAGCTGCCAATGGGATGGGCAGGTGGGCAGAAGCAAAAACTTTCAAGATGCTTCTGAGCAGAGGGTATTAAAAAGTCCAAAGTAGCATGAGGGGTTTTGTCTCTGGCTCTCTCTAATTAGACCATGAGGTGAGCTCTAACAAAAGGAGTTTGGGCAATGGGTGTTCCTGTCCCCTGAGTAACTGGTTGAGGCTGGACAAGGGATTCCAGACTCCCATCTGCTCCCTGAACACCAAGGACTACAAATTCCATCTGACCTGTGAGTAGAAACAGAATGGTTCTCAGAGGCAGTATGGGAGTATCAGTGCAGCAGCACATACATACCCTTGCTTTGCCTCCAAAATTCCTCAGAGCTAGAGATTTTAAAAAAGGCAGCTCCAAGAAAAAAAAAAAGTAGCCAGTGGTTGTTTCCACATTCAGTGGCATGTGGGAGACATTGGTGCCAGTGTTGTCTTTATCATTGTCACCTTTTCCTTCTTCTCCTATAGTAGGGAGGATGCAGAGATGCTGCCACCACCAATCAATACCTACTTCTGCTAATGTAGAGTAGGAGCTTTATGCCCCCTTTTCTGGCATGGTGATTTGCTGGTTGCAGTTTTGTGGATGCGCACTGTTGTGTGATTGTGGCCACCACACAATGCAGCCTTATGGCAACCCGCATGAAGTGTGTGTGCTTATTGCTTTTCACCTCAGATGGGAGGAGAGCTTGGGCCTCAACTGAGCATCCTCCTCCTCCTCATTATCCCACCCTTTCCCCAAAACTGGGATTCAGGGAAGCTCACAACATTAAAAACAACAACAACAAAAAAAAAACAGTAAAAGCAGACAAAATAGTACATTATATGGAGTTAAATTATTACAATATCAAAACAAGTTACATATTAAAAGAATAAAATGCAATTTAAAAGATAAAAATGTTTTAAAATACTTTAAAACAATACAACAACACCCCATTCCATGCTTTAAAATTTTTCTGTTTTAAATGCCTGTCTGAACAGGTAGGTCTTAGCCTGCTGGTGGAAGAATAACAAGAAAGGGGCCATTCTGGCCTCCCTGGGAAGGGAGTTCCACAGTCTAGGGGCAGCCATGGGAAAGGCCCTCTCTCATGTCGCCACCAACCATGCTTGTAATGGAGGTGGAACAGGGAGAAGGGCCTCTTCCAAGGATCGCAGAGCCCGGGCTGGTTCATACACGGAGATACAGTCTGCCAAATAGCTGGAACTGAGCCATCTAGGGCTTTATAGGTCATAACCAGCACTTTGAATTGTGCTCGGAAACAAACTGACAGCTCTTTGAAGCAGCTGAAGTTTCCAAACACTCTTCAAAGGCAGCTCCAAGCAGAACATGTTACCGTAGTCCAAATGGGATGTAACCAAGGCATCAATCAGGACGTTCTCCAAAACATAATTTCACACTCACTGCTGGATACCTTCAGTTGGAAGGGTCTCTCTCTCATTTCTCACATTAAAGAGACACTGGAAAGGTGATTAATTAGGATCAGAGGGAGTCCTTTTCATGTAATCCTGCCCAGATGTGTCTCTTAAAAAATTAAACAACATTTTTTCTGCATAACTTGGGAGTCATCTGAACATGCAGAAATAGTTAGCTTTTCCATAAGATGCTTTTCACTGATCTGCTGGTCTCTACTAGAAGGACTAAGGTTAGAAAGCTGGTATAATGTGATACCTTTATAAAGACCTATGTCTCCAAATAAAGATTTTGGACATCATGACATTTTCATGAACAGAAAATAACATTGTTAAATGTGGATTAACTTCTCTCTCTCTCTCTCTTATTTTAAACAGATGACCATCATGACTCATCTAAAAGATCTCAAAGATGATTTCCACAGTGACACGGTCCTCTCCATCCTAAATGAACAACGCATTCGAGGCGTTTTATGTGATGTCACAATCATTGTGGAAGACACCAAATTTAAAGCCCATAGCAATGTTTTAGCTGCTTCAAGCCTTTATTTCAAAAACATATTTTGGAGTCGTGCAATTTGCATTTCTGGACATGTACTGGAATTAGATGATCTTAAAGCTGAAGTGTTCACAGAAATACTTAATTATATCTACAGTTCAACAGTAATTGTTAAAAGACAGGAGACTGTTTCAGATCTTGCAGCTGCAGGGAAAAAACTGGGGATATCATTTCTAGAAGATCTTACAGACAAGAGCTTTTCAAATTCTTCTTGTCTTTATTCATTTTGCAATACTGAAAAGGGTGAAGTGAAAGAAGAAAAAAGACAAGAAGATTCAGCAGTCACAAATGGACCAAGGATTACAAATGCATATTCCATTTATGAAACTGAAAATTGTAATAATTTATTTTCTCCTCTTGACCTCAGAGCAAGTTTTAAAAAAATGCCAGAAACAAATAAAGCATCTGGTGTTGGTCTACAAAAGAATGATGGTTGCAAAGATGTTGAGAGAGCCAGTACATTAGCTGAGCATTCCTATGCTGTTACTACAGGTTGTGATGCTTTTCAACAAAATTCCTTTTACCAGGAAAGTAGCCCTCTTAGTAAAATGTGTGAAGATAGTTCTGAAGCTGGTCAATTGATGACTCTTACTGAGTCTGTCTCTCAAACATTTAGTACATCAAAGACAGTTTTTAACTCCCAGGTCTCTGATATACCTTCAATACAGCTATCAATTCTCAAGGGAACCAATGCCGATGGTCATCAAAAACTAGTAAATGATCACACTATTTCTATTCAAAAAACCCATCCAAATACTGACACTGTTCTGCCTTCCAGAGAAGATGAAACTAAATCAGATCATATTTCTGGATCAATAGTTGCAGTGATTCCACATGTTTATAACTGTAACTGCTGTTCTAAAACATTCAGTGATGGAACTCAATTCAACACCCATCTCCAGCTTCACTCACAAGCTCAAGAAACATTAGTTTGCAAATACTGTAGCAAACAGTTTGAAAGCACAGTTGGACTAGAGACACATGAACAAGGATGTGGAAGACTAGACAATTGTGAAAATGAGCAGAGTTGCTTGGATAATTTTGTTACTTCACATGGAAAAACTGGCATTTCATATATAACCCCAGAGGCCACAATAACTGAAAACGAGTTGGCTGATTATTCTGTCACAATGCCAGAAACAGACCACTTTGTTAAAGTTGTTGATGGACAAGTACTTTATACTTGTAGCGTTTGCAAACGTACCTATGTTACCTTATCTAGCCTCAGAAGACATTCTAATGTTCATTCATGGAGAAGAACATACCCTTGCCATTACTGCAACAAAGTGTTTGCATTAGCCGAATACCGTACAAGACATGAAATCTGGCACACAGGAGAAAGGCGATACCAGTGCATCTTCTGCCTTGAGACATTTATGACATACTATATACTCAAAAACCACCAGAAGTCTTTCCATGCAATTGACCACCGACTTGGAGTAAATAAGAAAACTGCAAATGGTGGCTTGAAACCAAGTGTCTATCCTTACAAACTTTATAGGCTTTTGCCTATGAAATGCAAAAGGACACCATATAAGAGCTATGGAAACTCTTCATATGAAAGCATACAAGCAAACATACAAGTTAATAATGAAGATCCTACTGGTACCTGCATTATTCAGAGCACTGTCACTTCTGAACTGCCATCATTGAATTTTTCCCACAGTATGTTGCCAAACACAACTATGCCCTTGGCTACATCTTCATGTAGTGATGCAACAACAATTTCTGTGAACCCCCCAAGTATATCTTCTTGGGAAACTGGTGCATCAGAAGCAGACCTTAAAAACAATACATGTACTACTGGAAGACTATTGTCCTCAACTCAGCATACTTCTGGCCCTCAAGAATATGATTCATCTCTTCAAACTATTAGTAACAGCAATGCCAGTGACAATTCAACCTCTGTTATTAACTATAATAATTCAGCATCTTCTGTCATCATGCATAGTGGTAGAGTTTCCTCTGTAATCATGCACAGTAATGCTATCAATGCAATAAGTTGTTCAGAACTTTCAGACATTACAGCTAGCCAGGCAGCAAGTGATGACCATGAACATGTTTCAGAGGACAGCAAAAGCAATGTTAGAACAAGAAGCAATAAGGAGAAGAAAAAAGGGTCATTATACAACAGAGAAGAGACTTTGGGAGAATTAAAGCATATGGCAAATGCAGAAATGGCTTCCAACACATCAACAGATGCTTTTGAACCTTCAAATAAGACAGAAACTTACATAGCAAAACCTGCATTGCCAGGAACATCGTCTGATAGCAATGTTGCTCCTCTTTGTCAAATAACAGTTAAAATAGGGAATGAAGCCATTGTGAAAAGACATATTTTGGGATCCAAACTGTTTTATAGAAAAGGCAGAAGATCTAAATATGAATCCAAAGATGATCATACAGTTCAAATTACAGAGAGAGAGAAGAGAGAGAGAAGCATGTCTCGAGTTTGTAGGTTAGACTATCTTGAACTCAATGAAATGTGTGAAGACGTCAGTGATCATGACTCCAGTGATAAACCATGGCGGCCGTATTACAACTACAAACCAAAAAAGAAATCAAAACAACTAAGGAAAATGAGAAAGGGAAGATGGAGAGAGAAATACAGGAGTAGAAATTCCTGCCAAGAAAGTGAAAAGACACATGTCTCAAGCTATGCACTTAGGAACATTCCTGAAGAAAAAGTCCCTCAACAAGAAGAAGATAGGAATATGCCGAGCCTTCATTGCGAGCTCTGTGAAAAAGATAACCCTTCTGTTGAAAAAGCCCAGGATCATTTACACTGGGATACAACTACATCTCTGCCCTATACCTGTGAATTATGCCAAAAAAAGTTCCAGAGCCCATCTGCTCTAAGAATGCATATGCGATGCCATACAGGAGAGAAACCCTATACTTGCAAAACCTGTGGGAAGAGCTTTTCAATATCAGGTAATTTACAGAAGCATGAACGCATCCATTCAGGTGTAAAGGATTTCATCTGTCAATACTGTAACAAGGCATTCGGTCTAAATGAGACACTCAAAATACATGAGAGAATCCATACAGGAGATAAGCGCTACCACTGCCAGTTCTGCTTCCAGAGTTTCTTATACCTTTCTACCAAAAGAAACCATGAACAAAGACATAAGCGAGAACATACTGGCAAAGGATATGCATGTTTTCAGTGTCCCAAAGTTTGCAAGACAGCAGCAGCACTTGGAATGCATCAGAAGAAGCATTTATTCAAAACCCCTAAACAAGAGGATGTAAATGATTATTTGTTTAACGAAAGTAGTAAGCCATTTGTAAGTCATCCCTTCATTGACTCAGATAAACGGGAAACAATTAAACCTTTACTAACACAAAATATAGATGCAGATCGGCATGAAGCAAACAGCACTTAGACTATGCCATCAGCTGTTGGACTTTAAGTAAGAAAAACATAGAACAAAAAATAAAAATAAAAAAGAACATGAGTACAACAAATTAAGGGGGGGGAGTTCTAAAATATGAGGTATTGTATTTCTATATAAATATATTTAATATATTACATTAAAAATGTGCCAGACAAGCAAAAACGGAAATTGTATAGCGCTTCTCATATAGTATGAAGGTCCAATAGACATCTAAAAAGATATTTATGTCCCACAGAATAACTCTATACAGGCAAACAAGAATATATGTAATTGAAAACTTTTTAAATTGCTATTACAAGGTAATTCATTACTGAACTAGATCATATTAAGATTATGTGAAGAAACAGAACCATTCTGGACAAAATAAAGATAAATTATATACGTGGAGAGTATGAAAATGTTAAGAGTTTATTCGATAGATTGTAGAAATCACAGCCTGTATTGATATCCAGAATTTAATGTTAATTTGTCCCAAATTCAATCATGTAATTTGAAAGTTTAATTTAGCTGTAATCTAATGTATGCACTGTACAGCATCTGGTAAAGATTTTAAATTTTGTTACGTGTGGTGGAAATGCATCCACATATTATAAAGCCTGAGTAAGCTCCTGCAGAGCAACCTTATGAGGGCTAATGAGAATGAGAACAATAATAATTAATAAATGCTTACACCATTAAAAGTATATGGCAGTGTGTCATAGGATCATTAGTGTTCAGACAAACAGCTTGATCCACAATTGACTGAAGTTTAAATATTTAGCATATGATTCATTCATCAGTGTTCACAGCCGCACACATGGAAGGAAGTTCACACACAGAGCCTCTTCCCTCCTGCCCCTTACAGTCTTTGCCCACACATACATACATCAGAACGTTCAAGCAATGACTTTCATGCATATCCCACCCACATCTTTCCACCCGCCCCTGCCACAAGGACTTGATCCACAGGACAGTTGGGAAAATGCATATTGGGACTTAACACATGGTCTGCTTCTGAAAATATAGCCTATACCCCTATGCTTATCATGTTCTTATTCCAGGCCCAGAGCAAAGAAGAGGAGAGAGGATGCCTCAGTTGAGCCTTTAGGTCGGTGGTAAACAAACTTTTGGCCACTGAGGGCTACATAGTTTGTCAGTTGGGAGGTCCAGGGGGACACACAACCTAGGGTTCACAGGCAGGAGCTGAAAATCTCTTCTGTCCCCCAGCCATCTCCACTGATATTGCTACCCTCCTTTTGTTATTTATGATGGGGAAATTGTGATCTTGGAAGCCATGGAAAGCATTTCTTTTCTCTTTAGTTACTGGAGCGTGTCCAAAGGAGGGTGACTAAAATGATAAAGGGTCTGGAAACCATGCCCTATGAGGAATGACTTAGGGAGCTGGGAATGTTTAGCCTGGAGAAGGTTAAGAGGTGATATGATAGCCCTGTTTAAATATCTGAAGGGATATCACATTGAGGAGGGAGCAAGCTTGTTTTCTGCTGCTCCAGAGAACAGGACCAGGAACAATGGATGCAAGCTCCAGGAAAAGAGATTCCACCTCAACATTAGGAGGAACATCCTGATAGTAAGAGCTGTTTGACAGTGGAACATACTAACTCAGAGTGTGATGGAGTCTCCCTCCTTAGAGGTCTTTAAACAGAGGCTGGATGGCCATCTGTGGGGATGCTTTGATCAAGAGTTCCTGCATGGCTGAAGGGGGTTGGATTGGGTGGCCCTTGTGGTCTCTTCCAACTCTATGATACTGTGATACCATGATTCTATGATCTGTTGTTGGGCTGCAAGGAAGACTGAGTGGAAGCTTTCCAGATCCAGCAGCCATGAATATGGCCAATGGATGCATACCACTCCAGTCCCAGAAGTTGACTTACTTACTCTGTGCTGACTCCCCCTTCCCATACACAGCTGCATGTATAGCAGTGACATTGTGGGGACAGAGAAAGTTTGCACCCTCAGATTTAACTGTAGAATTATAAATTTACTGGATTGTGATTCAAGCTCTCACTGGGGGGTTTACATTAAATAAGCATCAAGTGTTTATAATCATACAGATGGTAGTCTACTTATGGCATGATAAGAATATCATAAACATGGTGTACTGGTTTGAGCATTGGACTATAGCTCTAGAGATGAGGGTTCAATTCCCCACTTGGCCATGGCAACTCACTGGCAAGTCTCACACTGTCAGCCCCAGAAACCCTTGTTTGCCATAAGTTGGAAGTGACTTGAAGGCACACAACAAAAAGAAGATGGCTATGGCTTGATAAACCAGCTCCGTCCAGTTTACTATTGAATACCTGAAAGGTTCAGTGGGATCTTGTGATGCAAGCCCCATAGCTAGTTTACAGAAACTGTATGGCACCCACATTCCATTCCTAACATCAAGGATTTATGCAACAGTATGTACAAAAGATTTGATTACTAAGCTTTCAATATTTCTTTATCTTTTTATTTTGCTTATTTAGAAACTGTATCTCTTCTTCAGTATATAAGATTAGATCCCAATTTAGATGTCTACAGCTAAACTGAACTTCCCTGATCTTCCTCTCCATGGCAGATCCTTCTCTGAAAATGCTGCAGCAAGGGTAAGCTCTGGTTAAAGAGGAAGGAGGAATCACTGAAAATCAAGGATAAGCATCTTCCATGGTGAGAAGAGACAGGAAAGCCTACTTTCATCAGCTCAGCTGAATGCACTTAATCAGGTTCTCTTTTTAAAAAAAGTTTTAAAACTAGCTTTTGTAGAAATGTTTCAGCAGAAGCTGAAGCCCTCACGGTGAGTGCTGTTGGACCCTAGAAATCTGTGTTAAGAGCATTTCTACATCAACATTTTGCTGTTCCTACAGAAGCCTGCTTACCAACCTCTCTGAGTAAAAGTCTGCATTTACTATCCATGTCTAAAGAAACCCTCGAGTTGCCTTCATGACTCTGGAAAGATGCCCACTAGTTTTTCCAACTCCCATACAAGAAGGTCTATGCTTTCCTCTTGAATAGCATATTTAGGGATCTGAGTTTTTGGACCTCTTCACTCATAAATTTCTATGGGACTTGTACAAGATAAACATATGAGATAAATCTCCCACTACCACCACCATCAGCCTTTTATACCATAGTGGTGACTTTTCTGGTGGAGTAGCTCCACTTCTGGTTTTGGAACATTGGCTTGTGTACTTCTTTTAAAGAACTACCAGCTATCAGAGAATTGATCATCTACCTTTGGAAGCAATTCTTGGAACATTCTTTAGTAGACTATGAACATTCATACAACAAAGTATATCTCTGGCCTTTGTCACCACCACTTTCATTGATCAAACTAGATAGTGTCACATATAGTGGAAGACCAGAAATATATACGTATTTTGTAAAGATTTGTTTGTTTCATACATACTGAGAGTGGCAAATGATACAGAGCTGGCGTGAAAGTAAATTAAAATAATAAAAGGCAAGAAAAATATCCAGATAAATGTTCAGGAAGACAAGAGATTTATTAGGTATATTAAGAAGGAGAAAGTATAGGCATATAGACAATGTGAGGTTCCTAGTAGTATGAGGAGTTTTGACCCTACCCCATTTAATTCTTTTCCACTGTTCAAAACCTAGACTGGAGGCTTTCTCACTCTTCCCAACCAGGTTTACTGGGCATGGACAGTTACACCAGGAGAAAAGTTTTCCCCTTGCCCTCCTGCTCACAGAAGCTGCATTGCTCACAGATTCATTGTCCATTAAATGCATACAATACAATATATTTGTAAGTCCTGGAAGAATACATTTTATTATAATGTAGGAAAGCTGCAAAGAATATCTGCAATACTACACCCAACATTGACCTTGGGCTAAATACAGAGAAATCTTCTTGAGAAAAAAATGAGACTTACACATAAATTGTGCCTAACAAGTTGCCATTCATTTCAGTCAGTCTGCTCTAGGTTAACCCTGAATTTAGCTCAGGGATTCTTAACCTGTGTGAATCCATGGTTGAACTTCATGGAGTTCAGGTACTGGTTGTTAAAAAAAATATCCTCAATTTCTTCACTTTTATTTTTGTGGTACTGAAAACTTTTTGATATCAGATCATACTATTAAGCTGTTGTGTCGTCCCAAACAAGCAAAGGATGGCATAGATTGAAACTATCTAGTCAGGGATAGTAGAATTATCATTTCCATCATGTTCTAGAGAGGAGGTTTCATCAGATTCTGAAAGGATACCATGGCCCCCAAAACGTTAAGAACCACTGATATTGCTCTTTGTTTGTTCATGCACATAACATTATTTAAAATAAATATAACCACTCCCGTTACATATTTATCCTTGCCAGGTTGTGGTTCTGAAAGAAAATAAGCAGGAATTAAATATCCAACTGTTGATATCAGCACTGCAAGAAGTTAACTGTATACTGGAAATCTTTCGGGGTTGTGCTATATCTGTTTTGTTTTGGTTAGAAAATATAGCCTAGGTGTAGCATGGTACCTAAAATAATAAGGAAATTATGGCATTTTCTAAAATGATGCATATGCTAGCAATTCAAGACCAAAGCCACTAATGTGTAATATTTATACATAGTAATAATTTTACAAGTATTTTCTATAATTGTACTGTATAATTCATATGGGGAAATAGCTTCTGCTATGTTTGGGGGCTTTGTATATTTTGATTTTAAAAACCCAATAACTTTGTTATTTTGTCTGTTTACTACAGTTTATAGAACAACAATTTTAAGATGGCAACAGCGTGTTTATAATACATTATTGCAATTTTATTGTATCAGCATAATGGGTAAAATATGGCTGACCACATGAGAATTGAAATTTGAAAGTACATATTGTTAAAAACAGTGGTTTAGTATAAAATGGCATATGTATTTTGTTGTAATAAACTATTAAAATCTGGTGTTCAGAATAATGAAAAGATTCCTATTTCTTTATTTAGGCAAGATTATTGGTTACAATAGTGGGCTTCTTTCAGTAAAAAGAAAAAACCTTACATCTGAGGTTTTACTCCCACAAATACCTTGGGGCTTTCTAGATTGGCAAAAAGAAGTGTGTTCATGGCTGCATGAAACTCTAGCCTTTAGATGAGAAAAAGGGAAAGTGTGCCATGAAAACACTTTTTTTTTTTTTTTTTTTTTTTTGCGTTTTAGGGGAGAAGAAGCTCCTTTAAAAAGGTGCTGGTTTTCCCAGCTTCTTTTTTAAAAACTACGGAACAGTGCAGCTCCATCTAAAGGCTGTGGTGCAGCTGCTAAGCATTAAGGAAAAGGCAACTTCATGTCACACTTTCCTGCCAATCTAGAAAGCCCCCTTGTTATTTTATCCAGCTCTGCATAATATATACTTAGCCAGCTATCCTGAAACTAATCATGTTTAGGAAACTACACTCACTGTAACATTTTATTCTGGAATAGTGTTCAGTTAGGTGATTTTAGACCCTGCAGTCCATGCTCTTATGGGGAAAACACTTAGAAGGCCATCTGAATTATTTCAGTTGTGAAGCAAGCAATTAATTTCTTATCTTGCTGCAGTCTCATTATTCCATGCTTTACCTCTACATTCCTGATACAGGAGAAGAGGCAGTTTGCCAGGCCTGATTCTAAAAGAGAAATCTTCTAAGTGTGTGAAGTTTCACATTTTAAATTCACTTCAATAACTGCATGTGGAAGAATATGCTTTTGTGTACTATCATTGCCTTGTCAATGTGATGGACCATTCTCTAGTGTCCTGTTGTTAACACCACAGTGGACTCTTTCAAACGGGAGGAATTTCTCCCAATTCCGAATGGAGCCAATGTGGATTTATGTAAATTCGCTTGTTTAGCAAATTTACCTGAACCCCTGCTCCGTTCGGAAGGCATTCGGAATTACTTCCCATTACCCGAAAATAACCCCCCCTTGCCCGAATTCGCGTGAGAAGCTTAAATTCGCAATAACGTTAAACCCATGATTGCATTCGGAGTGACTTCCCTTTTGCCCGAATTTGCGTGAGAAGAATTAATTCGCAATAACGTGAAACCCCAGGATTGCGTATGGATTGCCCTTGGATTATACTTCCAATTTCCCATGTCTGAAAGAGTCCAGTGTGACAGATCTTCTGGATTGCTGTTCTTAACTACCGTCAAGTCAACCACAACTCATGGTAACCCTGTGGATGAAACATCTCCAAGTCCCCCTATCCTCCACTGCTCTGCCTAGGTCTTGTACATTCAGGCCTGTGGCCTTCCTAATTAAGACTCACCACCTGACATGCTGTCTTCCACTCTTCCTTCCACCTTCTACCTTTCCTAGCATTATTGTCTTTTCTAAGTCTTAAAGTCTAGGGAAATAAATTTGAAACTCCATTTACAACACAAAAGACACTTCCTTTGAAATCCAGGTTGCTTCTGTCCTTTGCCAGATTAGAATTTTGTTAACTTTTTTTCAGAAAGATTGGTGGCTTGCAAGAATTGTTGGGTAGTATGACTGTATGCTCTACTCTTTCTCTGTGTTTCCCCTTTCATTTCATTTTATTTTTTTAATTGGAGCAAACGTACATGTATTTTCTTAAGAAATTGTTTAGTTTTGAGTGGGGAATCACACAATTTTCTTTGTAATAAAATCTAATAGTTCTTACATAAAGAACACAATGTAGTTAAGGTACACATTTAGAATTGTTTAGATAATCTCCTAGATGCAACATTAGAAAACAACTATGGACTACCATATAATTGTTAACAGAAATATTGCATTACTCTCCACTTTAGATTCACATCTTGGATGCTTTAACATTACACAGATATAGTGCTATGATTCCACTTTAACTACCATGGTTCTGTCCTGTGGAATACTGGGACTTGCCATTGTGAGAAGGGTATTTAGGACCCAATATCACTATGATTTAAACCAATTTGTTGATCGGTTTATATGTGCCTCGTTCACACTGGAAACAATTTCAGACCTGACTGTGTTTGGTTTGAATCATAGAATCATAGAATTGGAAGAGACCACAAGGGCCATCCAGTCCCTGCCATGCAGGAACTCTCCATCAAAGCATCCCCAACAGATGGCCATCTAGCCTCTGCTTAAAGACCTCCAAGGAATAAAACTCCACCACACTCCAAGGGAGCGTGCTCCACTGTTGAACAGCCCTTACTATCAGGAAGTTTCTCCTAATGTTGAGGTGGAATCTCTTTTCCTGGAGCTTGCATCCATTGTTCGGTGTCCTAGCCTCTGGAACAGCAAAAAACAAGCTTGCTCCCTCCTCAATGTGACATCCCTTCAGATATTTAAACAGGGCTATCATATCACCTCTTAACCTTCTCTTCTCCAGGCTAAACATCCCCAGCTCCCTTAGTCGTTCCTCATAGGGCATGGTTTCCAGACCCTTCACCATTTTAATCGCCCTCCTTTGGACCCACTCCAGTTTCTTCACATCTTTTTTGAATTGTGGTGCCCAGAACTGGACATAGTATTCCAGATGCAACCTGACCAAAGCAGAATAGAGTGGCACTATTACTTCCCTTGATTTAGACACTATACTTCTAGACACTGGAGAATTGAGGTGAAGCGAGGCAAATGCAAAAGAATAGCTTTTTTCAAAGACGGATCATTAGATGGTTCTTTTGAAAAGAATCAGTTTGCAAGCATGTTCAACAAATGGGAACGATGTTTGGATCTCAATTGCATTGCACTGAGGGGGGGAGGGACTATTGGAAGGGAGTTGGCAGGGGGGTGTCACCCATCCTGACCCAAGTTTTGGGAAAATCCGCCCAGGCGCCAAAGTTAGGAACTCCAAGAGCCCTTGCAAATCATGCCAGGCAAAGGAGAGGAGCTGCACGAGAAGCAGCAGTGGCTGCAGCAGCCACCCAAGTCCAACTGAAGCACTGCTGCCTGGCTGTCTCTTCTATGGAGATGCAAATGCATGCTTCTCTGCCACGCTCAGATTTTCTGCTCACAACTGGGATACCCCCCCCTTTTTTTTCCATTGGATGAAGGCCTGGATTCAGCCCCAATTGTCCCCTTTGGATAGTTTGCTGTGAAATTTAGGTGAAACTGTTTTATTTGGCCAGTGTAGACATGCCCTGTTTCTGTAAATAGGTGGTAGCCTGCAATAGCAATAAGATGTACAAGACTTCCAGGTAAGTTGCAGGTCTTCTTGCTTACTTGTATGTTTAAGCAATTAGATTTTTAAAATTACACTGAGGACAAAAAGAATATGATACTAAGATTTCCTCTTTGCCAAGGAAAGCTAGAAACTTATTTTAAAGACATCTGACATTTTGAAGAACAGGACAGAAACTGCAGAGGAGGAATGGTACATGGTGCCATGGCACACCAGCTGTTTCTGATCCTTTGACAGTTGGCAAATGAAAAACACATGAAGGAAATGGTTTCACGACAATTTAATGGCTGGTGTGTGCAGTTACTTGTGTTGGACTAAAATGGCAGACTCAGCCTATTCACTCAAACAATGCTTCACTCTTTACACGTAGTACAGTGTTATATTTTTTGGAAAGCAAGAACAAAACACACTTACCATCTGACATCTTCAAACCAACCTCACTCTGACAACTGTCACATTAAATAGTCCTATTGTATAAGCTCTGATCATTGCTATTAGAAATATTCATAACCTTCCTTATATTTAAATAGCAACAATTTTCTTGATTATTTAGAGATCTTTAATAATACCAACAACTGATCTGGTTACAATTGAATTTTCAGTAACCCAACTAATTGTAAAATGAATTACTGGTATCTGCACAAATAAAAATAATGACCTTGTGTCCAGTCTTTTTCAGGTTCACTTTGTGCAAATATAGGGGGCAGGCAGGAATTAGGAAACAAACTCATCAGGTCAGTCAAGGTCATCAGTGCAAGCCACATAGATTTGGCTAGTCCAGAACCTGGTGGCGCAGTGGTTAAATGCCTGTACTGCAGCCACTCACTCAAAACCATAAGGTGGCGAGTTCAAGACCAGCAAAAGGGCTCAAGCTCAACTCAGGCTTGCATCCTTCCGAGGTCGCTAAAATGAGTACCCACATTGTTGGGGGCAAGTAGCTTACAGTTCTAAACCGCTTAGACACTGTTTAGGCAGTATGAAGCAGTATATAAATGAAGCTGTTTTGTTTGTTTTGTTTTCCCTTTCCCCCATCCTCTTCTGACAGCTGGCTCAGCTGGAAGCTGGTGAGTCACTTGGTAATCCCCCTGGAGCTGGCTGCTTTGGAGGCTTCCCTCGCCTTGCTTTAGCCTGGCATGACCTCTTTCCCTTCTCCACAAACCTCTTCTACTTGATTGTGCACTTCCTTTGGTCTGGACCTTATAAGAAAACCCAGACATATTAAAAATCCACCTGGATTGAAATTCTAGCTCTCAAAAAGTGTATGTATCTGGGGAAAGGAGGATGTGTTGTAACATAGTACATATAATAGTTTATTCTGTTTAAAAAAAAAACTAGAAAAGAAAGAAGCTAAACTTACTGGAGAAGGGAGACAGAATTATGCTGGCCAGCAGAGCACACGGATAAAGAACAGATGGGTACATATGACTAGTTGAGAGATGCAGAGTAAATGTGTGCTCTTTCCAGAGTTAAACTATTTTAAGCCTCATGAATTACAGTGGGAACATTCAGCATGTACCTAAATCTCTCTCACTGAAATCAACAGAAAGCACATGCTGTTTTTACACACATTTTACTTTACATGGTTACTTCACACTTACTTTAAAGTTAGTCCCATCAAATTCCATCAGAATGGTTTCTGAGTAAATAGGTATAGGATCTTGTCACAATGACCTTAATGGGGTGAATCATGTCCCTAACTGGAAAATTCTGTCAAACAAATTGTTTAAAATGGCTTCACTGAGTTGCTTCATAAGGAATCTTGCCAAGAAAGCCCCATGATTGTTTGTCTTAGGGTCACCATAAGTCAGATACGACTTGAAGGCACACGACAACAACAATTATTGCACATGATATCTATCTGTATACCTGCCTTCAACATATTAGATTTCGGAGCAATATACAACATAGAATCAGTACAATGAAATACAAAGGAAATTAAAGCCATGATTCCCTCAAATCACATTGTGCAAACAAGCTACAATTGCTCAAATTGCAACAGCAAAAAGATCTGTTAAAGTATCTGTGTAAATGAAAATTATTTCATAGTAACGAGAATAACAATTCAGGCACTAAGCAAACCTCTTTGTGGAGGAATTCCATAATCGGGATACTAATGCCCCTTACTAAAAAGGGTATGATATCTAGTCATAAGGAAGGAATTTAGAGTTTCATAATTATAGAATATAAAAGGGTGATTCAGTAGGATTGCATACAAAGTTACATTAACCATACATTTACTGTATTTGTTTTGTTAAAGTCTTCCTTGCTATAAAACAATTGCGAGATCACACAGAGGTATTCATGCTTACTAGAGATGCAACTGTCTCCACCCTTTCCTAGATATAACTCAGACTTACTTCTGAGAAGACTTGTGTAAGATTGTGCTGTTGATGTTGTTTCACTTGTCCTTCTTAAATCACCTGCATACATAACAGGTGACACCGTTCTTTTTATTCAAGATGTGTTTCACTGTTTTTACATAATGTGGATGATATGTTTCCTTCTACTGCCAGTCCCTCTGACTCATAATCAAATTCTGATCCCTATGACTTTCCCTTCTATCATAGTAATTACACCTGAAAGATAATGTAGCTATCCAAAAGCAGCGACAGATTATTTTCTTTTCAACTAAATTTAGTATCAGTCCCAAACATTCTGTCTCTTCTGAAGCTTGTTTAACAAGAAATATATTTATGTAGTGAATTTTATTAAGAACCACTTTGCCATTTACCTGCTCAACATCCATTCACTATGAAGATATGTATCTATGTGGAATTACCATCATAGAAGTTACCATACGCATTTATTGCTCTTAGGAGCTTAAATTTAAGTACTGTATTATTTCACAAGGCTTTTTCACTGACTTCTAAACAAAGCAGTTAAACCCAATTTGGAAACCAAAAAGATCTTCAGATCACAAATAAATTAATTTTTAAAAATAACTGTAGAAAAGCAGTTTATTATTGGGCTTACAGTGTTACAGTGGTGAAAGAAGAAAAGCTCTACCAGTTCAGCCCAAAGGCTTACCTAGTCCACCACTATTTTTCCACAATGTCCAACTAGATGCCCATAGGAAGTTCACAAGCAAGGACATTAAGGCAACTGCTGTTTCCCACTATTGCTCTCCTGTGATTGGGATTCAGAAGCTTGCTGCCTTGAATTCCAGTAGGAGTACATCTACATCATAGCCAGCACCTACTGATAGCCTTATCCCCCAATATTTTTCCAGATCCCCTTTTAAACCTGTCCATATCATTGGTCATTATACGTCTACATTTTGTGCAAGGAAATGCTAATGCTGCTGCTGCTTCTCCTTCTTTTTCTTCTTCTTTTTATTTTTATTTATTTATTTTTTTGCCTCTGCCTCTCATAATACTAGAAACAAGAAATTTCATGGAGATAAATGACTTGATCTTAATGCCAACCTGGCTTGTATCATAGAGTCTGGCTGAATGAAGCAGGTGGGTTTAACTTCTCCCAGCTTTGTTCATCTGGGTTTTCCATGGAGCAACAGGCAAAGTCTGGGGGATGGAGAGGTGGGGTTTCAGGGGTCCATTGAGATTTCATCTCCCTCATCAGGTGCCCCATCTCACAGTCTGCAAGGTTTGAATGGTGGATAACCGGGACAGAATAGGGACTCTGTTCATGTACTGCCCATGCCACAGTTCAACAGTCTCCCTTCCTGAGCTGGCTGAATTTGTCTCAGTGGTAGTGTTGGAGTCCCCTCAGTTAGTTGTGCTGAGGGTCTTAAACATCTATGCAGAGACCTCTCTGTTGGCAGCAGCTCAGGATTCCATGTCCTCCATGACAGCCATGAGTCTGTCTCAAGTAATATCTGGTGCCATCCATGCTACAGGACACACTCTGGAAACTAGTTTTCTGTACAGGGCAGGATGATTGTGATCTGAATGTGGAGAAACTTTCTACATTTCTTTTGTCCTACACAGATCACTACCTGGTAGGTTCTATACTCACTGGTACTTAGAGCCTCTGTAGGAGTAGGAGCTGATTAAGATGGTCTGCCATAAGGAGGTTTGTGGATCCAAACAGATTCCTGATGGCTATTGGAGTTTACTGTTGCCTTCACAGGTGATTCTGTCAAAGGCTTGGCTAAACTCTGGAATAGGGAAATGGCCAGGATGGTGGACACAATTGCTCCTAAGCATCCCCTCTCATGGAATTGAACCAAGGTTCACTAATGAACTGGAGGTGATCAAACAAGTAAGATGGAAACTAGAGTGATAAGGGCAGAAAACTGGAGCAAGTATGGCCGAACATGGGCTAGAGCAAATGAAAAGGCTCATGCCGTAGCAGAAAAAAGTTTTCACTGCTGCCATTGCATCTTCATGTCATCTAGAAGGGTTGTCTCAAGTGGTCAGAAGCCTTTTACATTCTGCCCCATAGGAGCAGTATATAAACCGCTTGGCAGCTTATTGTGAAGAGTTTGTGCAGAACTTTCAGATAAAAATCACTCAAATCTGCTCTGATTTGGATGCTGTAGCTGATACAGGTCTGGTGGATGTAACCTTGGCCCCTGCTTGTCCAAACCTTTCAGTTTGTGCAACCTGAGACAGGACCCTTGGAAAGGTGGGAGTCACAACATGCACACTGGACCTATGCCCTCCCTGTCTGTTGAAAGCAGCCTGAGGGAGACTGGTTGATTGGGTATAGGGAGCAGTGAATGCCTCATTACAGCAAGGCAGGTTTCCATCTTATCTAAAAGAGGCTATGATGAGGTCATTATTTTAAAAAATCCTCACTAAGAAAGCTTTGGTCACTTTGGTGGATGATTCTGCAGAGAACTACCGTAGATAGGGGGAGTATGTCTCTGTTGGTTTTGTGCAGTTTTGTGTCTCAGCAGCTTTTATCATCAACCATGGTATCCTTCTGGGTGGAGTCCCTGAGATAGGGCTCAGGGATATTGTTTTACAATGTCTCTGGTCCTTCCTGAAGGGGAAGACTCAGAAGGTGGCGCTGAGGGATACATGTTCGGCTTGCTGAGTACAGTACTTACTATTCTGTGGTGTACCTCAGCAATAGCAATAACATTTCTATACCACTTATCAGTGCATTTAGGCACTCTCTAAGCAGTTTACAATGTGTAAGCTAATTGCCCCCAACAAGCTAGACACTCATTGTAGTGACCTCAGAAGGATGCAAGCCCTGGCTGGTACTGAACTCACAACCTTATGGTTTGTGAGTGAGTGGCTTCAGTATAAGCATTTAACCACTGTACCTCAGAGCTCGGTTCTGTCCCTCATGCTGTTTAATATTTTACATGCAACTGCTGGGAGAGATCATCTAGAGTTTGGAGGCTCAATGTCATCATTACACTGATGACACATAACACTCTCCTTCTCATCCAATTCCCCAAAGAAGCTTTTCTGTACTAAACCAGTGTTTGTAATGGTCTGGACGAGGGTGAACAAATTGAAACTTAATCTAGACAAGACAGAGGCACTACTGGTCAGTTGGAAGGCAGATCAGGATATAGGGATGCAGCCTTTGCTGGATGTGGTTACACCCCTCCTGAAATCTCAGGTTTGCAGCTTGGGTATGCTCCAGTACTGAGCCTGGATGCCCAAGTTTTGGATGTGGCCCAGAGTTCAGGTGCATTTAAGATTTACGTATCAATATACATTTCATAATATTCAAGTATGAATGGGGAAATTTTATTTGCTAATAATGAATAGGAGAAATTTAATGGAGTATTAATTTCAGCTAAATTTTCATCTCTTTTACATATATGTTGCCAATTTTTAATTTAAAAGTCTTTAAAAACAAAACAAATTAAAAAGTGGCCCTTGAGCACTTTGCCAACCTGAAAGATGGCCACTGATCCCATTCAAGTAATTGTTCGCCCTTTTACTAAGTCATCCACATTTTAGTGATCCTTACTATGTACTTCTGTGTGGCAATTACTCTGTGGCAGTCAGCTTTGTAATGCAGAATATGATTGAGTCTGTCATTATTAGCTGATAACAGGAAATAAGCGCCATTGACTATTGGCTGCTAATTAATACCCAACTTTGCTGGCCCCAAATATTCCTCTTCTGTTATATCACATTGAAAGAAATCTTTTCCTCTAAATGTTCCATTTCTATAGTGAATCTGTATCCAACAGTTATATATCCATCTGCACTGAATGTTCTCTGAAACCTTCTGCTTATATCCTCCTACTCCTATGATGCTAAAAATATATCTTCCAAAAAGACTTGGGTTTTTTAAAAAACTGATTCATATGCTACACTTGCAGTCCACTCAAAGCAGCTACTGTATATTTTATCACTCAGTTTCTTCCTGGAGCCATGGTTATTGCAAATTAGGAATAGATGACACTAGCCACTGTGAAGATGAGTTAAAATTTTAATTCCTTTTGATTTTTTTTTTTTTTAGCCGAGATACATTTCAGAAGGCTACAATTACTGCTCCACACTCCATCTGGAGTATAGGGACAGCTACATTTTCGAAATAATTTCCAGCACTTGCTTAATGGTGCAATCCTAGACATGTTTGGTCTGACCCAAGGACAGAAAGCCGTGCCTCATATTGAGTCTACAGTTTTTGTTCTACCTGTTTCACAGAAAGGGATGACACTTATTTTCCCAATTCATCTCTAGTAAATTTATTTCCTTGAGCAGAAAGATGAATTCATATATAAGGAACCCAGAGCCAGGAAAAGTTACATTTTTGGCCTACAGCTGACTGGTGGAATTATTTTCAAGCTCTGCACAAAACACACATCCAAAACAGCAAAAAACATAAGAATCTCTCCCCTTTTCTCTGATACCCTCACCCACTGCTGGATCACTGCATTTGTTTTGTTTACATCTCTATTCGTTCAGACATGCAACCATTCACAGCTGAGCAAGGATCTTGGTGGATGCAAGAGAAGTTTTTTTTCACAAGGAAATCTTTTGGATTGTAGCTGGAAGTCATAGCTTCTTGTCTTGCCAAGAAAGTAATCTTCTCCTATAATCTTAATTGCTAATAATAAAATGTATTATTATTCATATTGGCTAACGATTCTCTTTTTTTTTTAATGGTGAGCAATTTCACAGTGACCGCCAAGCTGCCTTATGCCCCATTACTGTAAAGGCGGGATACTGATGATGATGATGATAAATTATTATTGAAATAAATTTATTATTGTTATTGTTACTTTATTTATAGCCAACTTTTCATTTATACCCCACCATGACTATCAAGCTTCCTTGAGTCCATTATTGGAAAGGCAAGATATAAATGAAGTTATTATTATGATAAAAATGATAATAAAATATTATAAATGTTTAGCGATCTTGTAGCACATTTGAGACTAATTGAAAGAAGGCAGCAGCATGAGCTTTCATAGACTTAAGTCTACTGTAAATACTAATGTATAAGTCTAGAAATTTAGGTCAAAAATCGATCCAAAAAACTGAGCCAACTTATCCACAGGTCAATGTAAGTATTATATTTTAACTCTTATTTAAAAGAAGGAACCATCCACTGGTGAAAAGGAAGAGTATAATCTGCCTGGAAGCACTGACCGCCATTACTCTCTCATCCATTCAGCCTTAAGAGTATGCTGCAATTTTGTAAGTTGTTTGACATTGTTTTGTTTTGCTTCATCCTTTAGATCCTTTGCTATATGCCCCTAAGTTTTACCCTTTACCTATCCACAGGTCATAGCAAAATCTATAATTTTGGCCCCAAAACTTGCCCACGACTTATACATGAATGAGGTCAACTTCCAGCAGACATAACTCTTTATGCATACTCTTAAGGTTGGGTGGATTTCAGTAATGGAGGGGTCAGTGCTTCCAGGACAGATTATACTCTTCCTTTTCAATAGAGTATATACGGTACTTCCTCAGGCTCAGATGCATTTGGAGGAAGTAGACTTAAAGCTACAAGGGCTCATGCTGCCAACTCCTTTCTTTCTGTAAGTTTCAAAGGTGCTACAAGATCTCTATTCTATTCTTTACATACTGATTCTACACACTAACATGGCTATATCTTTGAATTATAAAATATTGTTATTATCATTTATATCCTGCCCTTCATTTATATCTCACCATTAATAAAAAGCTGCCTTGACACTCATTGTTGGAAAGGCAGGATATAAGTGACAATAATAATGATAATAAAACTATTATCATTAGTATCAACATTTATATTCCCCCTTTCATTTACATCCCACCATGAGTACCAAATTGCCTTACCTCCCATTACTGAAAAGGTGGGGTATAAATGAAAACAACAATAATAAAATAATTATAACCTATATCCTGCCTCTCGTTTATATCCCACAATAATTACCAAA
This sequence comes from Urosaurus nigricauda, assembly GCA_034509955.1. Classification (NCBI taxonomy): domain Eukaryota; kingdom Metazoa; phylum Chordata; class Lepidosauria; order Squamata; family Phrynosomatidae; genus Urosaurus; species Urosaurus nigricauda. The sequence continues at coordinate 241,963,512 of JAOEGL010000003.1, forward strand.
CTGCCTTGAGTCCCATTATTGGAAAAGTGTGATATAAATGACAAGCATAATAATAAATTAATAAATAACATTATTATTATTATTATTATTATTATCATCCTGCCTTTCCTTTATACCGTGCCACGACTACCACCCTGCCGTGAGACTCCAACTATTAGAAAGGGAGGATATAAATGAAAATAATAATAAAGGTATTATCATTGTTTGATTGTTTTAATAATCTGAATGTCGTTTTATTGTTATAAGGGAATTTTATTTGTTGTATTGGTCAGAGGTTTTATTATTTTATTATATTGTTGTGTTTTTACCTTTATTGTAAGCCGCCTCGACCCTGACGGAAAGGCAGGATATAAATTATTATTATTATTATTATCATCATCATCATCATCCTGCATTTCATTTATATCCCACACCATGACTCCCAACCAGGATATAAAAGCAAGGTATAAATGATTATGATAATAATAGCAAAAATAAATTATTATTATTATTATTATTATTATTATCATCATCCTCATCCTGTCTTTAATTTATACCCCACACCATGACTCCCAAGCAGCCTTGAGTCTCATTATTAGAAAGGCAGAATATAAATGAAAATAATAATAATAATAATAGTAAAAAAATAAAATTATTATTATTATTATTATTAAATATTATCATCCTGCCTTTCATTTATATCTGACACCATGACTCCCAAGCAGCCCATTATTAGAAAGGCAGAATATACATGAAAATAATAATAATAATAATAAATGAAAATACTATTTTTTATTATTATTATTATTATTATTTCCATTTATCTCCCTCCTTCCCAATCCTGGCTCTGGAAGAGGAAGAGAGAGAAAGAGACTCTTCTTTCAACGCAGAAGCGGGGAGTCTTCATTTTCCTCCTTCCTTCCTCCCTTCGCCGGAAGTCAATGAAGCCAGCAGCGCCTGCCGCTGCCTCACTCACTCTGACACTGAGAGAGCAGCCCAGCCCTGAGCGTGACGACACTTCCGGTCCCAAAGGCTATACAGTAATAATAGATCAAAACGACGGAGCAGAGGCGCGCATGCGCGAGACTGACACTCCCTCCCTCCCTCCCTTTTCCTCTCGGGTCGTTGCTGTGTGCCGAGGCGAAGGCCACGCCCCTTCCTTTTCTTAGCCAATGAGAGGGGACGGAGTGGGCGTGGCCGAGCGGGGCCAAGCCTTTTCCTGTTGTCGCCGGGGTATTCACACACAGTTGAGGGAGAGAGGAAGAGAAGCGGCGGCGGCGGCGGCGGCGCGTGAGTGAGTGAGGGCGCGCGCCCTCGAGAGAGAGAGGGGACGCGGGAGCGCGCTCCGTCGTCATTGTTGGTTTAGTTCGGTTTCCGCCACGACGACGGCGACGAGGAGGACGATGGCCGCCGGCGACGGGGGCGACCCAGAGGTGCGGGTGCTGCAGACGCTCCGAGGGAAGATTTGTGAGTCACGGGGAGGGGCCCAGACTGGGAGAGAGACGAATGTAATGTCTGTTTATGGATGCGTCCACACTGGAGAGATAACCCGGTTTGGCACCGCTTTAAATGTCCTGGCTGAAGGCTATGGGATTCTGGGAGTTGGAGTTTGTTGTGGGGCCTATTATTATTATTATTATTATTATCCAAGCAGCTTTGGGTCCCATTATTAGAAAGGCAGGATATTAATACTAATAGTAATAATAGCAAGAATAAAATTATTATTATTATTATTATTTATTCAAGCAGCCTTGTGTCCCATTATTAGAAAAGCAGGATATAAATTTAAACAATAATAATAATAATAGGAAAAAATAAAGATTATTGTTGTTATTATCATCCAAGCAGCTTTGGGTTCCATTATTAGAAAGGCAGGATATTATTATTATTAATAATAATAATAATAGCAAATTAAAATTATTATTATTATTAATCCAGGCAACCTTGGGTTTCATTATAGAAAAGCAGGATATAAGTGTAAATAATAATAATAGAAAAAGATAAAGATTATTATTATTATTATCCAAGCAGCGTTGGGTCCCATTATTAGAAAGGCAGGATAATAATAATAGTAAAAGATAAAAAATACCATCATCATCATCATCCTCCTCCTGCCTTTCATTTATATCCCACACCATGACTCCAAAGCAGTCTTGAGTCCCATAATTTGAAAGGCAGGATCTAAATTAAGATGATAATAAAAATAATAATGATGCAAAAATGAAATAATTATTAATAGCATTATTATCCTGCCTTTCGTTTATATCCCATAGCATGACTCACAAACAGCCTGGAGTACCATTATTAGAAAAGCAGAATATTAATAATAATAATAATAATAGCAAAAGATAAATACTATTATTATTATTATTATTATTTCATTTATATCCCACACCATGACTCCAAAGCAGCCTGGAGGCCTGTTATTATACAGGCAGGATATAAATGAAAATAATAGTAATAATAGTAAAAGATAAAATTATTATTATCATTATTATTATTATTATTATTATTTATCCTGCATTTCATTTCTATCCCACAGGTGCCATAACAAACTACACTTCCCAGAATTCCATATCCTTGAGCTAAGGCAGTGCAAAAAGGGTGTCAATCGGAATTATTTCACTTCATAATCATTATTATTATTATTATTATTATTATAGTTGACCCTCTTTATCCACCAATTTTTTTTATCCACAGATTCAAGCATCTGCAACTTGAAAATGTTCAGAAAAAGCGTAAATTCCAAACAGCAAACCTTGATTTTTCTATTTTATTTAAGAGATCATTTTGTTACGCTGTTGGGTTGAATGGCATCCAGGGATTTTGTTATCCATGGGGGTGCTGAAACCAAACCCCAGTGGATAACAAGGGCCCACTGTATTATTATTATTATTGTTGTTGTTGTTGTAACGGGCCTTGGTTTCAGGACACACACACACCCTGTAGATAATGAAATCTGTGGATGCTCAGGTCCCATTAAATCAGTGGTTCTCAACCTGTGGGTTGCAACCCCTTTGGGGAGCTCGAATGAACCTTTCACGGGGGTCGCCTAAGACCATTGGAAAACGCATATTTCTGACAGTCTTAGGAACCAAGATGGAAATAATTTTATGGTTGGGGGTCATCACAACATTTGGAATTGTATTAAAGGGTCATGGTGTTAGGAAGGTCGAGAACCACTGCATTAAATCAAGTGGCACAGTAAAATGGTGTCCCTTCCTTGTATAAAACAGCAAGATCAAAGTTCGCTTTTGGGGATTTTTATATATTTTTGGGATGTTTTCAAGCTGTGGATAAAGAATCCATGGATACAGAGGGCTGATTCTGCTGTACTTATATCTCGCTTTTCTCCAGATATAGAGACCCAAGGCAGTGAACCGCATGTTTAAAACAATACTTCAGGCCAGGTAAAAAGACAGCAGCCAGTTTGGCCATAGTGGTTGCTTGGACTGCACTCCAAAGACCGGTGTTCGGTTCCCAGCTCAGCCACAAAACCCACTGGATGGCCTTGGAGAGATCTTGTAGCACCTCTGAGACTAACTGAAAGAAAGTGGTAGCGTGAGCTTTCGTAGACTTCAGTCTGCTTCCTCAAAAGCATCTGAGCAAGCAGACTGAAATCTATGAAAGCTCACGCCTCCAATTTCTTTCAGTTAGTCCCAGAGGTGCTACAAGATCTCTCCACATACTGATTCTTCAGACTAACATGGCTATGTCTTTGAATTGTACCGCTGTCGGTGGCCTTGGGCAAGTTACGCTCTCTCAGCCTCAGGGAAAGGCCATGGCAAACCTCCTTTGAACAAAAGTTGCCAAGAAAGTCCTGCGATAAGAGTCGCCTTAGGGGCACCGTAAGTCGGAAATGACTTGAAGGCACACAACAACAGTAACAACCACAAGTTAAAATTCTCATCCAGAATCAGCTCTAATGCTTCATCAGACTACAAACTCCTAGATTCCACAGGATATTGCCATGGCAGTTAAAATGGAAATGTAGCACTATAACTGCATAGTGTGAATGAGTCCTCAAGGTGAGATAGTCAGATCTGGGTGGTGGGTCAGGGTGTCTCTGTGTTTGTGATGGGGAGGGGATTGCTGGCAAGTGACAAATTAAGGTTGTGGAGAGGATGGATGTGTGTTATGTGCCCTCAAGTTGTTTCTGACTTCTCACAACCCTAAGGCGAACTTACCATGGGGTTTTCTTGGCAGGTTTCCTCAGAGAGGGGGGTTGCCATTGCCATCCTCTGAAGCTGAGAGAGTGTGACTTGTCCAAGGTCACCCTGTGGGTTTCATGGCCAAGCAGGGAATGATATGCTGGCTTCCAGAGTCATATAGTCCAATACTCAAACCACTACACCATACTGTCTCTGGAGGATAGGTGACTCCCCGGTCTAGAAAGCAAAAGCTCATTGAGGGAAGCCACCTACCAGATTGCCTAACCATTATTTGAGAGAGCGTGCCACATACTACATTGGGCATCCAGTCTTGGCTGCGTGAGGACTGGGTACAAGCCCATGTTTGGAAACAGCTGCTTGGTGTGTACTGTTGTCAAGGAAAAATTGTGCCCGATAAGACCTGTTAATCTTTCAAGGGTTACAAGACACTAAAAGATCTTTGATGCTTTGAGATAAATTATGTTTTAGGGGAAATGCTTGGGTAGTTTGTAAAAAAAAGGTTTTGGAAATCTCTCAGGTAATGCTTCAGTGTATTTAAAACTCATAGAACATCTCAGTATTTTAGAAGGATTTATACGTACTGGTTAGCCCATGGATCTACAAGCATGAATTGGGTGCACGAGAATATTTTCTTGTAAAGTATGTGTAGAATAAGGGCAGAGGGAGGTTTGAAGATCTTAAGATCCAAAACACTCTGCAGAAATAATCCAATTTGAGACTGCTTTAACTGTCCTGGCTCAGTGCTAGTGAATCCTGGGAATTGTACTTTATTGTGGCCCCAAAGCTCTCTGGCAGAGAACGCTAAATGTCTCACAAAAAAAGTACACTTTCTAGAATTCCCTAACATTGAGCCACGGCATTTAAAGCAGTCTCAAATTGGATGATTTCTGCAGTGTGTTTTGGACCTAAGATACAGAAGACTCTGGGTCTTTTCTGGGTGCTTCTGCCCACCCCCAAAATGCAGTGGGTGGCTTTCAGCTGAAGATCCATCTCAGTAGTGTACCCCTCTACCCATTTGTTTGTTGAATACCCTGTCAAAGGAGAGCTGACTGGCAACCATATTGATGCAGGGCTAAGGCCTTTCTCTTCTCAAATTCATCTAGTTTTAGGTGTTTATTTTATTTTTATTTTACTAAAATTTTGTTGCATACTCCTAATATGTTTTGGTACTGATTATTTGTTGCATTGTGGCCTTACTTGATAACTTTGTGTTCTATCTGTTCACCAGTTGGATGACATATAACTTTTGTAAATAATTGGGTAAGGTGTATGTCTATGTGTACTTTTATAGGAAAGATTTATCAGAAAGACAGGAATGATTTGAACATAGGATATTGCAACTGAACTTAACTGGAGCATTTAAAGGTGAATTAACAATTTTCACCTTCAAGCTTATGTTCTGTACAGGAACAAGAGAAGAGAAGTAGCACCATGCTGAATGTTATCTGCCGATGAAACAGGCAGGAACAGTAGTCCTACCTTGAAGGAAACTGAACATCAGCCATGGGAATTATACACCACCTGGATTTTCTGAAACATCTCTACAGTTCATGATGGATGCTCCCAGGGATCTGTTCTTCCCATCTGTATTCAGACTACTAATACTTGTCATGCAAAAATGATACTGGACATCTAGAGTCCAGTTATATAGTAGTATTGACACTGTTGACAGTTCACTTCTTACATGCATGTTAAGGTAGGGTGGAAACAGAAAGCATAGGAGAGGCTTGAATGTGTACTTAAGCCAGTGGGCTGCCCCATGGTTGTGACTGTCAAAGCAGCTGGGGCAGTCCATTCTTAGTAGCTAGGCAAAATTGTAGCTAGTTGAAAGGAAGTCCTAAATACAAATAGAGAATGCTTTCCTTTGGTTTAAAGAGAAAGTAGAAATTTATTGAGATTAAAAGGTTACTTGAGACAATGTGCTGTTTTGTGTTTTAAAATGAAACAACAAAGAAACAACACGTTTGTTTCTTTTAGATTGTCATACAGCAGGAACTTGCTGCAGGTTTTTGTTTTCTGTTCTAAAAAGGAACTCATTATGTTTTAGGTATCTTAATAAAGTGGAAATTTAATTGGGTGTATGATGCCTGGATCAGAAGTGGCGAAGAAGTAAGAAAAAGTGGAAATAAATATTTTATAATATTTTAAGGGTAAAAAAAAGTGTTACTGATTTGAGCCTGACGTACATTTTAGGACAGCTAGAACAAACAGGATGTAGTGGTTTTCCTATGGTGGGAGGGACTGAAGTACTTTCATGTAAGTCGAATGTAACCCACTTCCTTTCTCACGCCGCTATTCAGTCTTCTAGAGAATGACTTGCAGCATGTATAACTTCCATTTTGATGTGAAACTTGATTTCATAATGGTCCAGTTGAAAAGTATAGGCTGTGAAAGATACTTATAATTATACGAGGGGGTATCCAAAAGTTTTAATGATCACCTTTTTAAAAAATTGACAGAAACTTGGTTTTGATTTGTAATTGTTAACTGTTCTCTGCGTAGTCATTATCTAGATTTATACATTTTTCCCAGCATATTTTGACCCTCTGAATACCTGATATTGTAGAAGCCTGCAGATTGCGCCTGATGAGGATTTTACACTTTAGTCACTTCTGGCAGAGCCGGTCACAAAAATAAAGGACACAATGAGCTGATTTTCTCAGCAACATGCACTTAGGGACCAATTACGACACTGACAAAATTTCATCGATGTACCATAATAACTTCCGGGTGATAATTATTACTTTACGATACCCCCTCCTAAGGCAAAATCTGCAGACTTCTACAATATCAGGTATTTGGAGGGTCAAGATACACTGGGAAAATGTATAAATCTAGATAATGACTGTAGAGATAGGTTAACAACTACAAATCAAAGCAAAGTTTCTGTCAATTTTTTAAAAAGGTGATCATTAAAACTTTACGATACCCACTTGTATAAGCATTCATTTGGTTTTAAACTGATGTATCAAACCTTGTCCTAAATATTCATTCACTGTAACAATTTTTTGCAAGAAAATATTTTCAATTAAAACTTTTTTGAAAGATTGACGTGTTTAAAACACTTGTACGTTTATAGCTAAACTGACATTTGAGTTGTTACTTTGCAAATCATAGCTAGTTTTCTTAGTTTTTGACTGTCTGTGTGTCTGGATAGCAACGTGTTTTTCAGTGCTTACACCTGTGTGTAGTACACCCAGTAGTAACTAGTACTCTTGACATCTTATGGTCTGGGCTGCTGGATAATCTGCTGATGAGTGATACAGAGTGCTTGCTTGATTGTTTCTGTGTAAAACAGAGTAATTGTGATACATGAAGCGTTCATATGCTGCCTCCTTCAGTAGGTCTGAATTTGGAAATTTGATATGTGCATTTGAGACTTTGGGGCTCTGTTTTCATAGTGAGTGCCTTCAGAGCCCCCACCCCAACCCAAAATGAAAACATGTTAATCATTATGGAATGGCACTCTCTGATTACTGGGTCCAATCAAGTAATCTATTTAGGATGTAAAACAGTCAAGAATATCTATACTGTACTTGACCCTGCACTTTATTTTTCAATGATGATGATGAAGGCAGTTTTGACCAGGACCAGATTACTGAACATATTAAAACAATTGTAATCTAGGGCTTTTAAATTGCTTAATATGGCACTGATGCAGACTACTGTACTAATGTTTCCTATAAAACTATTATAAAGAGCTGTCTTATATTGAGTCAGACTATTGGTTTGTCTAACCTAGTATTGTACTGACTGACTCAGGAGCTCTGTGGTTTCAGACAGGATTATTTCTACCTGGGAATATTAGGGTTGAATTTGGGACATTCAATATGTAAAGCATGCACTCTGATATTAAGCTTTGGCTTTTCCCCTGAGGTGCATCAGTTAAAGTGGCTCTTCTGTGTGGCCCGGTCTAAACCAAACAGTAGCGGTTTTGATTAAAATGATAGTTTTGAAGAAAAAAGATAATTAAAACTTAGTGGAGTATATGTATTGATTTCTAAAACAAAGACGTTTGTCAAGTGTTCTGGAGTTTTAATTGGTCCATGAAAATGTTTGGAAACTTCTTTACTAGATACTTGTATTTCCTGTTCTAAGAAGGTCATGGCTATGAATTTACAGGACCTAAGAAAAGCAGTGGAGGATAAGGAGTCTTTGAAATGTCTCTTCCACAGGGTTGCTATGAGTTGGGATCAACTCACGAGTGATTAAGAACAACAACAAACCTATTCAACAGTTGTCAGGAGAATAATTCAAAGTGGAAATTGCTACTTTAACAAAATATAGCAGCCTTAATGTTGTTTCCAGATATCACATGTGGTTTTCTGAGAAAGAAATTGTATATTTATTAGTTAGCCTATGAAAGAACCTTTCATCTGATGATTCCACACTTATTGTGGTGTACCTTCACATAATTTTTGACCCTATGGCCATCTCAGGTTTTTCTTGGCAGAATTTGTTGAGAGAGGGTTTGCCCGCGCCTTCATCTGAAGTTGAGAGAGATGCTTTTCCAAGGTTACCCACTTGGTTTCGATTAGTGAGTGGGGATTTGAACCCTGGTCTCCCAGTGTCCTAGTCAAACACTCAGACCACTACATCAGTTCCCTAAATAAATTTATTTGCAAATGTCTAAAATACATTTCATTCAACTTTCCCTGTGTAGGCTAAGGATTGCACCTTTCACATGTACAGGGAGGTGAAGCCTTGGTGCCATCATCTTGCCTACACCAACGCATGTTTGTCGTAAGAAAGTTGCTGCAGTGAAAAGTTTGTAGTTATAGTTAAAAATACACAATAAACTGTTTTTCATACTTTTTTTCAGAGAACTCTTTCTGATTAGTTTGTTTGCCAAGAGGTTTATATCAGACACTAATCAGACTGGGTCTTCTCTGTTTCCCCAATTGACCCAAGAATTTGACTGCAAACACAACCTGGTTTATTTCCTCCTATGGCTTCATGTTGCAGATCAGGACCAGTATTAGTATGCCAATTAACCTATGTAATTTGTCCTCCTTTATCGGTCTCATTGAAAAATAATAATAATAATATAATAATAATTTATTTATATTTCCCGCCTCTCCCATTGGATCGAAAAATGCTCTTCAGCCTGAAAAAGCACTGATATAAAATGGTCCACCATTCTGAACTTATTTCTTTGACCCTCTTGAGAAAGGGAGGCTAACAATCTTGTGTATTTCTTCCAGCCTTACAGTTCAGTAAAAGAGGGCCTCATTGTGCTGAGTTAAATAAATTCTTTGACAAAAATGTTTCAGTTTTAACTGGTAGGAATTGTTTGGGCAGGAAGTCTAAAGGTCACTGCTGTAAAGTTGTAACATATGGAAGTTTCACAGGTATCACTTACTGAAAGCAGTTTATTTTGCTGACCAAACAAGGCTGTAAAATGAGGATTTTCTACACCTGAGCTCATCTGTTGTCCAAGCAGGATGATTTTGATGGGGCACCACTGAAACAAATAATGTACATTATTTAAATTTACTCAAAAGGAAATATATGTCCCTATTGGCTTCTGAAATTGCACTATTTCATTTTATTCTATAAAAATTAAAACCTTCTTCAGGCAGGACTGTCTAAATATGAAAGATGCTTTATTTACTTTAGGAGCTTCTTCGTTGACAAAGGAGCTGAACTATTTTCCACTCTCCGGAAATTGCCACTAATATGTGAATAACTTGAAATGATTATTTACTAATTACAGTTCGGAGAACTGCATGTTTTGTCACTGAAAGTTAAATGAAAATAAACTTTAGTTATCAAAATTTTTATAATAGGCTTGGAAACTAAATTCTTTGAAAGAAATACTATGAGCCAGTTGACATTAAGATAGTTCTTGCTTATGTTAAAGTTTGCAATTATATTGCTTTCAGCTGCAAACATACAAGTCAACTGCAAGTCTGATTTAGCAAGCTCTGTCAAGCCTAACCGGTTACTAAGATGGGATTCCTCTCTAAGGAAAGTGCAGGTGTTGCAGGAAGTGATGTTAATTAGGGTGTGGATGGAATCCTTTCTTTAGGTCAATAGTGAATATATTCTTAGCATGGGATGCTTTCTTCAAAGAGATTGATTGCCCTGAGATGGGTCAAGAGATAGTCCTAGCTATGACCAAAAATATGGCTGTTTTTCTTTTTTATATATTCAATGTCTTTGTTGTTGTTGTTGACTGCCTTCACATCAATCGCGTCCCATGGTGATTCTATGGATGAGAATCCCCAGGCTCCCCTGCCCTTTACTGCTCTGCCCAGCTACTACAAACTCATATTCCTGGTCTCTTTAAGTCCATCCATCAAGCATGTGGCCTTCCTCTCTTTCTACTTCCCTCCACTTTTCCTAACATTATTGCCTTTTCCAACAATTCATTCCTTCTCATGATGTGTCCACAGTATGACAGTATTAAGTCTTGTCATCTTGGTTTCTAGGGATATTTCTGGCTTGATCTTCTCTAGGACCCATTTGTCCCTTTGGCTGTCCATGGAATCCTCAGCACCCTTCTTCAGCACCACATCTCAATTAAGTTGATTTTCCTCCTATCTTCTTTCTTGACTGTCCAGCTCTCACATCCGTACATGGTAATAGAGAATACAATGGCCTGTATGATATGACTTTTGTGCTGAGTTGTATGTCTTTCCATTTTAGGATCTTGAGTTCTTTCATAGCCATGCTCCCCGTTCCTAATCTTCTTCTGATTTCCTGGCTGCAGTCCCTGTTGTGATCAGTGTTTGATTGCAGATATGAGAACTCTTTTACTATTTCTAGTTTCCCATTGTCTAGTTTGATGTGTGCAAACCTGCCTTTGCACTTTCTTCTTTGATCTTCCTTAGTAGTTGTCTACAGTGTGTAGTCAGTGTCTACAATGTGGTAATTTTTGTGTGCTGTGCTTTTTATTTAAAAAGGCAGACGGATGCAGTTATGAGATGGAAAAATCTTGAAATGGTTTTGAAAACTGGGAGCTTCAGAGACTGCCAAGGGACTTGGTGGCTTCAGAACATACATGGCCTATAAGGGGCACTTCAGCCATGCCTGCATTAGAGTCTTTAATATTGTATAGCTTTTCTTTCAGAATTAAAATGCTGTTCTGTGGCTGTAGCTAATTTTGCATATAATAATAATAATAATAATAATAGTAATAATAATAATATTTATTTATATTTCCCGCCTCTCCCCATGGATTGAGGCGGGAGTACAACAATTTAAAATCACAATACAGTATAACAGCAATATTAAAACAATATTAAACATATTTCTATAATCAAACATATCCAATTGCCATTGTCAGTCCAATACTCCAGTCGTCTAAAAGAAACATTCTGTGGGGTTATTCATGGAGGGTTGAATGGGTAAGCCTGCCAGGAGAGATCTGTCCTAAAGTGTTAATAAGACGGATCTCTTCTGGGAGGCCATTCCAGAGTCTGGGGCAACAGCAGTGAACATTCTATCAAAAGTGGACTTTCGCTTTATTTTCGGACAGTCTAGTAGTTTTTCCCCGAGGTCCTGAGAGTGCGGGGCGGATTGTGTAGGGAGAGGCGTTCCCTCAAGTAACTCGGGCCCAAGCCATATAGGGTAATTTATTGATTTTAATCTGTCATATTGTTATATTGAATTTTATTGTATTGTATTGTATTTAGCTATGTTGTAATCCCGCCTCGATCCGCAGGGAGAGGTGGGAGATATAAATAAATTTTATTTATTAATATTTATTTAAAGGTAATAACCAACACTTTGTATTGTGCCCGAAAGCTAATTGGCAGCCAGAGAAGAGATCTTATTACTCGTGTGATGTGCTCAGATCTAGGTACATCCACAATCAACCTGGCTGCAGCATTTTGGATTTATTGAAGCTTCCGGACTTGGTACAAAGGTATTATTAATATTATTAGGGTTTCTCATATTTGTTTGAAAGTATTTATTTCTTTTTGTTACTAGGTCAAGCCAAAAACTTAGTGCCATACTCAGGACCAAACAAAATGAGAGACTGCTTTTGTACAATCAATTTGGATCAAGAAGAAGTTTATCGCACTCAGGTAGTGGAGAAGTCCTTAAGGTGAGCTCTTTACCATGATAGTTGATTATTGAATTTGAGAAAGCAGCCCTTGGATAAAATTGGCCACTAAAAAATCTCTTAACAACTAAAACATCAGCAGACATGGAACTGTGATCTAACTTCAGATTTGTTGTTGCTTCTTTGTCCTGTTTGATCCTTTGATTCAGAAAGCTCAGTAGCTCAAGTGTGAATCTTGAATGGAGCAGTTGCTGATTCATGTTTAGAATTATGAGAGTAATTTTCAGACTTACCTGTTCCTTCCTTCTGCCATGGCTGTAAAGAGAAAATCAAGAGCTTTGACTTTTGTCATAAGTTCATGTCAGTTTGTGTGTTATCCAAACTGTAAACTCTGGTTAAATGTGGGAGGTTGATAGAAGTCAGCTTTATAAGCTATTATAATATATTTCATATTGTGTACCCCATTTTCATAATGTGAACCCCACTTTTGTATTTGCTGCATGTTCCAATGTGGTATTGTGATCTTGACTAGTGAGGCACCATTTAACTTATACTTTTCCAATCTGTTGCTGTCCATATGTGCTGAACTGTTGTTATTAATTAAAACGAAAAGAACTTTTTCCCCAGAACCAGGACTTGCATTGGCTTACATACTTTAAAAATGATTAAAAGCGCATTAGCAAAAAACAAGCACAAAAATGTTGATAACAAAGTAAAGAAAGTATCTGGAATTAAAAACAAAGTGTATCTATTAAAATGCAAATAATGAAAATAGTAAAGCAAACTATTAAAACCTCTTTTTCTTTGAAACAGTGATTGCCTCAAACCCTGTTAAAATAAAAGAAGTCTTCACCTGATGGCAGAAGGACAAGAAGGAAGGAGCTATTTTAGTGTCATTCTGCCCCCCCCCCCCACCACCACCACCTTCCCCTTGGAAAAGAGGTCCAGAACATTAGAACAGCCAACAAGAACTCACCCTCACACATTCCCATCAAACATGGTCCTTGTGAAAATGGATTGTTTAGGAAAATACAATCCTTCAACTAGGGCCTAGGCCATGCTTGCTGGGCAGTGATGGTATTTAAGAGAATATTCACTGTCTAATGATGATGATGATGATGATGATGGTGATGATGTTTATTTATAACCTACTCCTCTAGCAAAGTAATCAGAGCAGGGTACAGCAAATTTAAAATAATAATAATAATGTTTATTTCTTACCCGCCCCTCTGTAAAAACACTCAAGGCGGGGTAATACAGAGTAAAACAACAATCATACCCCTTCCTGACTGCCCCCCCCCCTTAAAATTGAATTAAACCAGCAAGTATTAAAATCATTAGATCCTAAATCTACTTGTTAATCACATCTCAAAGAGTCTCAGTGAGTTAGTAGGCAGTACTGCTGCCATTCAGCAGTAGATTCTGTGGGTCTCATCTAGTTGGGAATAACTGGATTTATGCCTAGGAGATGTGACCTAAAATGGGCATTAATAACTAATTTGTTGTAAGAGACTTGTATTAAAGAGAAAAAAATGTTGAGAAGTTTGCTTTTTCATTAAAGTTTCAATTAATCTGTATTGAGTTGCAGATATGGTTATTCATTGCATTATAATGAATTTGTTATTTTGCTGAGATACTCTGGGTTTTTTCCCTTCAGCCCTTTCTTTGGGGAAGAGTTCTACTTTGAAATACCACGGATATTCCAGTGCTTATCATTTTATGTTTATGACAAAAACGTTCTCCAGAGAGACCTGCGTATAGGTAAGAAAGAACAGAATTAGCATCTTAATTTATAATAATAATAATAATAATAATAAATCTTTATTTATATACCGCCCTTCCAATGATCAGGGCGGTGTACACATACAAAAATTAAAACATATACAAAAGTTAAAAACAATCATTCAGAAAACAAGCCAACAACCTCGGTCCAAGGGGTAGAGATATTCCGATCCAAGTCATATGGGGGAAGAATAGCAGCGGGGGAGAATCAGGGGTAGGCCTGCTCAAATAGATACGTTTTTAACCCCTTCTTAAACTGGATAAGGGAGGCGGCCAGGCGGAGCTCCGTGGGCAATGAGTTCCAGAGGCTCGGGGCAGCGATAGAAAACGCCCTCTTCCTAGTGATTGACAATCTGGCCTCTGGAACTTTAAGTAATAGTTGCCCAGTAGATCTAAGTGTGCGGGGCGGATTATGTGATGAGAGATGGTCCTTCAGGTACTCTGGGCCCAAGCCATTTAAACAGTAACATTAAGATTTTCATTACTTTTGAAATAATTTAACATCTTAGACAGCAAATTTATTCTGCTGTTGTTCTACTTTCTCTTTTGTGGCCTCTAGTGCAGTGCTTCTCAGGATATCTGATGTGGGGACCAGGAGTTATTTTTCTCCCAATATGCCACGGACTGACACTATATTTGTGATCACTGGATACATGTCTATCCCCCCCCCCCCCCCCCCGAAATTTGCCAGGAGCTGACTGCCAATAGCTCTGGGATAGACATTGATCCAGGGACCACCACTTTGAGAAGCATTGCTGCAGTGTTCTTTTGTCTAGATTAACATCAAACAACTATATCTCTTGCTGTATCATATGTTCCCAGATAGCCACTTGTCTGAAAGGTGGACATTTTATTTTACATTGGGTGTCATCCAGTTTCAGACAGTGGTAGTAATACCCCTCCCCAAACACTTGTTGTAACTGCATTGTATTTAAGGAAAATTACTTGGGATAGCAATAAAAGGGTTATCTTGCTGACTTTTGTCAAGCTGTGAGATGCAACTACTTCCTGTTTGAAAAGTTGTGTTCTTATTTCAATATGTTCACACACAGGTAAACCTTGAACCTATTTGACTGGTGCAATCTAATAGATGATTGTATTTACATTTAATTTGGTTATTTCCCTCATTAGGTAAAGTAGCTATCAAAAAAGAAGACTTGAGCTTGTACTCTGGCAAAGAGACCTGGTTTATGCTTCAGCCTGTTGATTCTAATTCAGAAGTTCAGGTAAAAATTGAATAATTATGATTGCTAATGCTGTATTGTGTAAAATGAAAGTTCCCCTTACATTCCCCGTTTGTAATTCTATTTGAAATCTTTATGCTCATTGAAATGAATGCAGTTGACTTTCCTTTGAATTATTAAATACATTATTTAACTTATTAGGAAATGATGCTGTATTGTTTCACTGCTCTGTCAGAGAACTGTACTTTCCACACCCTCGTCTGGTATTTTAAGACAAAAACCAGGACAGCAGCATACTATATGTTACTATAGCTGTAGGAGCAACTCCCAGAGAACATCCTGCATGAAGAAGTTAGTGCGATAGGATCGAAGCTAGGAGAAGCAGTTCAGGAAGTCTGAGCCTGTCTGAAATCTTCAGATCCAACTAGTTAATGAGTTCTGTAGCTAATATTTATTTGTTAACTATCTTGTCCCAGTGGACCAAATGGAGAAACTATACTAAGAAAACATTCTGTCAGGGTGGTGGATACTTAGTAATTTATGTAATCTGTAGAAAGAAAGCATTATTGAATTATATAATGACTCTTATTTGAGGGGAGGAAACCTGATTAAACCTCTTCATATTGACAGCTGCTTTGATTTCTCTCATTAGTTCAATTTTTTTTCTTGCAAGAAAAAATTGGGACCTTAATCATAGATGAGCAAAGTGTGGTCCTCTAGATGATGCTGGACAAATTCTCAGCACTCCTCAACAATGTCTATGCTTACTAGGCCTGATGGGAATGGCGGCCTGACACATCTGCCAGACGTGTCAGGCTGCACTTTGCCTACCTGTGGCCTAAATTCAGTGTCTAGCCCCAACCTACAGTAGACCTACCGAATCAAGCTATTGAATGACAAGTATACAGCTTTGTATATATCATTTATTCCATGGGTCTGCTGTAAGTGGAACTAGCAATTTTATTCAAGCCTACAGGAGGATAGGAAAGTCTGTCCCAAAGTGATGCCATAGATCTCCTTGCTGGAGCATTTCAGATCTACTAGTCTAGGAGTTTTGCCTTGTACAGGCATAGGAAGCCTGTATGTTCCTTCCATTTATTATAACTGGTATGATATACTTTGTGAACATGGTCGAGTTCATGCTGGAGTATTTGAGCTCATATGTTCAATAGAGATCTCTACATAATTGCCTCAGTTATGTAGCTAGTTCTTGCTTATCCTTCCCCTTCCAAAAACCATCTCAGAAAGGCTTATGGTGCTTTGCAGATGAAGTGGGTGTAAACATTTTCAACCCTTTTTTAAATAAAGAAAAGTCTAATTCTTCCTATAATAAAACAGGTTATAGTACTCTCTTGCAAATGTTGTCTGTTTTTCTAAGAACAGTTAATACCCCTATTATAGCTGAGGGGGTACAACTCCATTTGAGATATGTAAAAAAAATGCATTAAAGTTCTTAGTTCGACAGTTTAGGAACATTGATCCTAAAACAATATTTGTAAATCATGCAGTAAGTTATGTAATAATAGTGGCACATGTACTGCTGGATGTAGGAATCTCCAAGTAAATATTTTGGGCTTGGGTATAGGCAAAGGAGAGTATTTTAATATCTGTTATGCTAGAATGAATGTCCCCACCAGACAATATTGCTTGCCATTTCTCACACACTTTTCTCAACTTGTCTGGGAATTACACTTTCTAAAGCAAATATAGTTGACCCGAGGCCCATTTTTTTCTTCTTTGATACCCACCACAGCCCAAATGGACAACAGCAACAAAAAACTATTCCCAAAAAGTAGCTCAGTGAAAGACAAAACCAGATGTGACAGGGCATCTGGTTTCATGGAGGGGAAGGCACTTGGTATTGTGCCCTTCCTTGGTATTGTGCCGCCCCCCTCGGCTTCCTAGACCAAAACCATTGCTCAAGGAGTACAAGTTTCCACTATTAGCTCATAATAAAAATTCCCCTGTGCAGGTGCAAAGCTATAGGCTGCAAAAGATCTTAGGGGACTGTGCTTTGCCATTCCCTCTAAACTAAGGCATTATTTAAGAGACTATTAGATATACAGAGGAATCATGACCACTTGGCATAATTGGGTAATGACTATATACCTTGTAGATTCTGATCAATTACTGAAACCATATCAAAGCTCTTCAGTCTCTTTGTTTTCTGGGCCCTTACCAGACATGTTTCCAAGCTCCATTGATTTCCACTCTCCCCACTGTGACCCTCCCCCCCCTTCCCTCCCCGCTTTGCAAGCTGCCCTGGCATATTTTTATACGCTATTGTTTTATGTTATTGTTTTATTGATATATAATCCTCCTTAGGTTTTTACTGTTTTGTTTTTGCTTTTATTGTAACTTTTTAACTATGTATGTATTGTGTTGTGTTGTGTTGTGCACCACCCTGATCATTGGAAGGGTGGTATACAAATAAAGTTTTATTATTATTATTATATTATTATTATATTGCCCCTGTGGTTCTTAAAGTAGAAGATTTCTATGTAAAAGAACTTAAATTCCTAAAGTGGTAAACCTTGTGATTATTCAGTGATTCTTAAAGTACTTAGTGCACAGGAAAGTAGCCCAATCTCTTTAAATTTAACTATAGCTCACATTGGAAAATGCTGGCATGATTCAGTAAAAGTTAGGCCTTTACAAATACCATTTGTTTGATAACATTAAGCATGAGCCTAACTGACTAGGATTGTGTCCTCACTTGACAGGATAAAAATTCCCTTATATACTGATTTCATCATATCTTGTTACATTCTCATCCAATCCCAATTTCTGTTTGGGTTGCAAAACAACTTTAGCCCCTGTATACTCATTTGCTTATACTCATTTTTCAGAAGTGTGCATGGTTTTGTGTGGATTTTTCTTTACTGATATACATCACAGATCTTGGGAATATTTAAATTTCCAAGACAATCCACTTTGGTTATTGATACACTGCAGAATTAAAGCAGTCTGACACCACTTTAACCCATCATGGCTCCATCTGTAGAATCCTAGGATTTGTAGTTTGGTGAGATATTTGCCTGGTACCTCACCAAACTATAAATCCCGTGATTCCACAGAATGGAGCTGTGACAGTTAAAGAGGTGTCAGACTGTTTTATTTCTGCAGTGTGGATGCATTCTGAGTCTCATTGCCAGTCTCAGAAAGTAGAAGATTTTCAGAGTCAAATGCAAGGTAGTGAATTTCTTTTCAATTTCTATGTAATGTTGCGTTCTGCTTTGGTTTCAGATGATTGAAATCATTTCAAACAAGTGCTCAGGGTGAATAGCTCATGCTTATGAAAGCATCTGTAGTACATTAATAGCAGTGAATTATTGAGATATTCAGTGTCTGAGTCCGGAAGTGTTCTGGCAGTGACTAATTTATTACTTCCTAAATAACAAGCCTATCTTGCTTGGGGTGTGTATATGCAGACACATAATGCTCCTAGCAATTCAGTATGAAGAAGGGTGAAATTATGAAGTTTTTGCATTGTAGGCTAGCCTTACTTCCCTGGAGCAATTCTGAGGCTTATAAAGATTTTAATCTTCATAAAATGCTCTGCTGTAAACTATCTGGTCATCCTAGCAGATTTCATATGGGTTCTTGTCTTAAAGACAGTGCATACATAGTAATTTTCTGTTTTAAAAAATCTGCTGGAATGTGGAAGTAATTATAATTTTTAAATGCTGTTAATGGGAAAATCCTATATCTAAGCCATACCAAAATTGGTTTTGTTTAAGTTTAAATTTAAGTAAGAACATTTTTACAATTTTTTTATATTTGATTGAAAAATAAAAAGAATATTTGGCACTTGTCTTAACATCTGCAGAGTTCATGATGGTAATATGGACATAGTTTTAAACAAAACTAATGAGTCAGTCGTAGCCTTTATTCTTGTGGATGGTGCTAATCAGGTTACCTTCTTTTGACTTACTGTAAAGCAAGTACTAGATCTAGAGTACATGGCTCAGGTCCATCCTATCTAAGGGACCGCCTCTTCCTGTATGAGCCCCCTCGTACACTTCAATGCTCTGGGAGGAACCTGCTACAGCCTAAGAAAACTAGGATGGCCCAGACCTCCCAGAGGGCTTTCTCCACTGTTGTTCCCAGGCTGTAGAATGGCCTGCCGGATGAGATGCGCCTTATTACAACTTTGGACGGTTTCAAGAGATCCGCAAAGATACATCTCTTCCGGCAGGCCTTCCCAGACAATGATTAAATTTATGACCGCTATTGTCCATCCAGTCTTACCCATAGAGACATTAGTCATTCGAGGCCGCCTATTCATTTTTAACGAGTGTCACATCAATGTTTTATGGTTTTATTTTACTGTTTTTTAATCTTATCTCGGTTTAATTCAATCTTAAGAGGTGGGAGGAGGGATTGGGTTGCTATATTTTAATTGTATTTGTATTTTATATATTGTACTCCGCCCTGATTGCTCACCCAGAGGGGTGGGATATAAATAATAATAATTATTATTATAGAGTAGGGTTGGTTAGTAAAATGATTTGCCTAAATCAAACTTTTTCAGAGGGGCAAACATGATCAGGCATGACATGATGTCATTGTTGCTCATCTAAAAACAGTGGTCCGTTGGATGTGCTGTCTGCATCAGCTGGGGGTTGGAAGTCAAAAATAACTGGAGTGCCAAAAGTTCTCTAGGCTTGCTTTATCCAAATACTCTTTTCTTAAAATTTGAAGGAAAAAAAAAACACACCAAAGGCTTCTTGAAAGGTTCTTTGCACTTGTAATTTCATGTTATGAATTCTGCCCTTGAAAATGGCAGAGCCTTACAACCATCTTATTCTTTTACCAAAGTACCTATATTTCAGAGGAAGGAAATGGCAAAACCACCTTTGAGTATTCGTTGTGAAGAAAATCCTATAAAAGTAAATGAGCAATTTGAAAGCACATACACACACACATGAGAACAGAATTGGAAGGGCAAGCCGCCAAGGGCAACTGATACATTATTCTACTTTCAGGAAATAGTAATTTGTAGCTTAGTATATTATGTGTATGGATTCTACAATGGTCTAATGTCTTGTCTTGTGATAGACTTTTTTAAAGAATGCCAAATGGGGGTCAGAATTCATTAGGAATCTACAAAAGCAACTTCAATCACGTTTTGGTTTTGTCCCTTTAAGGAAGGACTGTTTTCTGTTAACATTTCCTAAACCTAGGGATAGTAATCAGAAAACATTTTGGAAGACTATAGATCTTAATTTGTTGTATGCCAAGTGATGTGATTTGACACAAGATCTTTCACCAAAACCTTTCTTTTCGTTTTTTTAATTGACAGGGGAAAGTTCACCTTGAATTAAAACTGAATGAACTGATTACGGATAATGGATCAGTGTGTCAGCGGCTAGTTGTACAGTAAGATCATTTATCAATACTCATTTTAGTTATGCCTGCTTATAAAATGTTTAAAGATGTTATTAAAACTGCTGTAACCATAATTTTGGGAAATTTATCTACAAAGCACTTAACAAAATCATGCAAGAATGCTTTTTGGTTAGTTGATTATTCATTTTGTGTTGGTGATCTCAGTGGCTTAAAATGTTTTGTTTAGTGAAGGATAAATGTCCATCACCCAATAGCCTATCTCATAATTCAGAACAGATGGGCCAAACGAAGCAGCTTCCAGATGCCTTGGAGATGTGGCATTCACACAACGCACGCCTCCAAATCACACAATGTGATTGCCTGGATTTGTTTTCTCATTTTGTCTCTCATAGTTGAGGTCTACCTATGATGTCAATTACAGGCCTCTCTCATCTTTTTTAAGTGGGAGAATTTGCACATTTTGGCTGACTAAATACTTTTTTGCCCCACTGTATATTATATTTTAATTTATAACTGCTTAATTTTATATTTACTGGTATGTATTTTAATATTTTGTATTGTTTTTAGATTGTATTGTTTTATACTTGTTCACCACCTTGAATCCCTATATTGGGAGAAAGATGGGATATAAGAAAATTTATTATTATTATTATTATTATTATTATTATTATTATTTACTGATTGGTGTTCAAGAAGCTCCAGTGTTTGGAAAATGTCTGGGAGTATGTTGTCTTGTAATCTTTATTAGAGCCAGTTCACACAGCTACTTGGGTAAACTGATAGTGGTTCTAAGGCTATTGAGAATCCTTTTACCTTTTCATACTGTATCTGTTGGTCTGTCATTTGCCTAGAGTGCTTTCCCTTTCTCTGAAAACCTCAAAAATAAAACTGAAAAACTATGTACATTAATACTGTAATATTTCTCAAGACTGCTTTGACTGCTTTATTTCTATCCTATGTTTATCAACATTTGGGAGGAATCTTATCTGTTATGCACCATGATTGTAGTCAGGGATGCTCCTGGATCCATCTCTGTTAACACTGCATTTTATCCACTGACTGGTATACAAGTTAAGATTCTACCTGGTGATCTCTCACCTGATTATTGTATTGCATTAAATGTGGCCTACTTGGAAGATGGTCCACATAGTTTGTGCAGAATAGAGCAGCAAGTTCGCTTTCTGGGATAAGTTATTTTGGACTTACTACTCCAATGCTGTGTCAACTGGACTGGTTACCAGTTAGTTTCTGAGTTCTTTTTAATATAGAATCATAGAATCATAGAGTTGGAAGAGACCACAGTGGCCATCCAGTCCAACCCCCTGCCATGCAGGAACTCCAAATCAAAGCATCCCTGACAGATGGCCATCCAGCCTCTGCTTAAAGACCTCTAAGTAAGGAGACGCCACTACACTCCAAGGGAGTGCGTTCCACCGTTGAACTGCCCTTGCTGTCAGGAAGTTCCTCCTAATGTTGAGGTGGAATCTCTTTTCCTGGAGCTTCCATCCATTGTTCCTGGTCCTGTTCTCTGGAGGAGCAGAAAACAAGCTTGCTCCCTCCTCAATTTGACGTCCTTTCAGATATTTAAACAGGGCTATTATATCACCTCTTAACCTTCTCTTCTCCAGGCTAAACATCCCCAGCTCCCTAAATCATTCCTCATAGGGCATGGTTTCCAGACCCTTCACCATTTTAGTTGCCCTCCTTTGGACACACTCCAGTTTCTCTGCATCCTTTTTGAATTGCGGTGCCCAGAATTGGACACAGTATTCCAGGTGGAATACTGACCAAAGCAGAATAGAGTGGCACTATTACTTCCCTTGATCTAGACACTATACCTCTATTGATGCAGCCTAAAATTGCATTGGCCTTTTTAGCTGCTGCATTGCACTGTTGACTCATGTTCAACTTTTGGTCTACTTGGACTCTTAGATCCTTTTCACATGTGGTCTCGTTCACCTAGGTGTCCTCCATCCTATATCTGTGCATTTCATTTTTTTTCGCCCTAAGTGCAGTAATTTACATTTCTCCATGTTGAATTTCATTTTGTTAGCTTTGGCCCAGTTTTTTAGTCTATTCAGGTCATTCTGAATTTTGATCCTGTCCTCTGGGGTATTAGCTACTCCTCCTAATTCAGTGTCATCTACAAATTTGATAACTAGGCCCCCAATACTGTCATCCAAGTCATTAATAAAGATATTGAATAGCACTGGGCCCAGGACAGAACCCTGTGGCACCCCACTGGTCACTTCTCTCCAGGATGAAAAGGAACCATTGCTGAGCACCCTTTGAGTTCAGCCAGTCAACCAGTTACAAATCCATGTAACGGTAACCCTGTCTAGCCCACATTTTACAAACTTGTTTGCAAAATTGTCATGGGGAACCTTGTCAAAGGCCTTACTGAAATCAAGATATACTATATCCACAGCATTCCATCTACCAAGCTGGTAATTTTATCAAAAAAAGAGATCAGATTTGTCTGGCATGACTTGTTTCTCTGAAACCCATGTTGACTTTTTGTTTATATGTATTATATATATTCTAGGTTATTGAAATTAAATTGTTCTATTGCTTTAAATTTTAAATTGTTTACATTGATTTTAGTCTAAGCTACATAACAATTTTATAATATACAGATATAAATATTTTAATAGAGAAAATATATTTAGAAACTAAAGCTTTCCTCTTCTGGAAGGCTTTTAGTATTTGTTTTCTTGCTTTTTCCATTACGTTTATTATCATTCAGCACTCTATTTTTGATGCTAGATAGGTTAAATTTAGATTTAGATTTTATTGGGTTTTGTTTTTTATGTTTGTTAATTTATCCGAAGAAATATGTCAGTTGGGCAGTATATTCATTTACAAAACAAATAAATATAATTATTATAACTGTGCAAGCACACATTTTCATTGGAGTATATACTCATGTATAAGTCTAGAAATTTTAGTCCAAAAATTGACCCCAAAAATCTGAATTGACTTAACCATGGGTCATTGTACGTACTGTACTGTAGCTCTTATTTAAAAAGGAACCATCCGCTGGTGATAGGCAAGAGCATAATCTGTTCTGGAAGCACTGACCTCCCCTCAATTCTCTCATCTGTCCAGCCTTTAGTATGAGCATACATAGTTCTGTCTGCTGGAATTTTGTAAGTTCTTTGGCATTTTGTTTCATGCTTTAGATCCTTTGTTACATACCCCTAGGTTTTACCCTTGACATCCATGGGTCATATCAAAATCCATCATTTTGGTCCCAAACCCTGCCCTCAAATCACACATGAGGTCAATTAAGTATATGTGATAGTCTTGAGTTCACCCCTCCTAAAAAAATAACACAGTAAAATAAGCACAAAATAGAATTCTAGCCCATGACTTGCTGCATATTCTGTTAAAAAGAAAATACATCGTGAGGGGGTTTATTTTCATACCATTCGAAATTGCTACTTCGTTTTTTTAAAAAAAGAAAAGCCAATTCAACTGGAAGAATAGAGGGACCAACCAATTGGCTGTGAGCCAGTCCCCATTGGCTTGGTAACAGGAAGAAAAGCTTGCAGTAATCAGTCAGAGATGTCCATTCAAAGAAAAAATATAATTAAGCTTTGTGAAATGCTGAGCAATTTACACCTGTTTTACAGGATGTCAGACATTCTCTTATGCATCCACAGGATGCTTTCAGGAAAGAGACAGTGCCTCTGGGACAAAAATTAATTATTGTCACTTAAATCACAGGATATAGTGGGTGGCCAGCCTCACACTAACATGCTGTTTTTATGAGACAGCATAAGTCAATAGAAAGTTAGTTGACTGAACTTAGAAAATTCATTTCAGTTCCATGAAATGATCACACATAATATTTTAAATCTTTTAATAATACACAGGCCTATAACAATTCCTTTGTATAAGTGAAGTGTGGTCACTTGTGACCCTCCGGATATTTGACTGCAGGTCTTTGTACTTCTTACTATTGGCTGTACCAGCTGTGCTTGATGAGGCTTGCAGTTCAGCAGCAAGTGGGAATGAAGTTTGAAGCTTGTCTCCCCTATAGAGAGAATCCAACAGAATGTCCAGTCTGTGAAAGTTTATTGACTGAAGATTGATGCATCTTAATTTTAGTAGCATCCAAATCAGTTCTTACTCACCTTTATACAGATAAAAAACAGTTCATGTGTAAATCTGCTCTTGTTTTCTTGGTGAATTCTAAGTTGGCAGTTCATATTATGATTTAGACTGTAATGCAACTAATAATAAAAGGCAAATGAAAATACCCAATTGTTAGGTAGTAGTTATTCCTTTTTATGTAACTGATGAGATTCATCCAACTTGACTATCTTAATACTCTGCACAGAGTGATGTTTGGGCATATTCATAGGCCTATCATCTGTATAAATACTATCTGTTTCACCAGATGAGCAATGCCATCACAACCTTTCTTGTGGTATTGGGCAAGTAAGAGGCCCAATCTTAATCCATTGCTTCTCTGATGTGTTAGCACAGCATTTTAAAGGATAAGACAACAAGTAATTCCACATTTTTTGTTTCTTTACTAAGCATATAGGGGAATTAACTGCTTTTAGCAATGGTAAAGTTCATGAAGCTCCTCAGTCTTGAGGCCCTAGTTTCATGGTATGTTAGCAGGCCTCAGAATATCAGGGGCAAAACAGATGGGCAGGAAAAAAAGTGGCTTGAAGCTGACGTTTCTGAAGCCACATTGAAACCCCACCAACCACACTGCCGGCTCCCAAGGCATCTGGAGTGGTCATGTCATGACCACATGAGATGGCTTCAAGCCAGGAAGAAGTGGATAAAAGCTGCTTCTCTTATGTCTCTGCATAAGGGCACTTTTCTGCTGGCTTCAAGTCATGAGTCATCTAAATACTACACCTTCAAGCTAGCCTGAAAGCACCTCTTTTTGTCTGTTTAGCTCCTCAGTTACCTTTACAGGCTTTATAGTGTAACAGCATTCATCACAAAGCGTGCATGCCTCCACACTGCAGAAATAATCCAATTTGACTCCGCTTTAACTGCCATGGTTCAGTGCCGTGGAGTCCTGGGAATGATTGTTTTTAGCACCAGAGCCCTCTGACAGAGAAGCTAAATGTCTCACCAGATTACAAAACCCAGAATGCCATAGCATTGAGCCATGACAGTTAAAATACTGTAGAGTCAAACTGGATTATTTCTGCAGTCCAGATGCAGCCATAATGAATTTCTCTGATAACATAACAATACAGGTAGTATATCCCTTATCAAAATGCTTGGCACCAAAAGTATTTTGGATTTTTTTTTTTTTTTTGATCTTGGAGTTCATCATAAAGATATACATCATAAAGAGATATCTTGGAGATGAGACCAAGTTGAAACACAAAATTGATTTTTTCATATACACCTTATATCCACAGCCTAAAGTGGTATAATTCAAAGATAGAGCCATGTTAGTCTGTAGAATCAGCATGTAGAGAGATCTTGTAGCACCTTTGAGATTAACTGAAAGAAAGAAATTGGCAGGGTGAATTTTCATAGACTAAAGTCTTCTTGTGCATCTGAGGAAGTAGACTTTAATCTACGGATGCTCATGCTATCATAGCCTAAAAGTAATTTTATACAATATTTTTAATAATTTTGTGCATGACACAAAGTTTGTTTACATTGAATCATCCAGAAGCAAATGTGTCACTATCTCAGCCACTGTTGAAAAAAAGTTGAGGTTTTTGGAGTATTTTAGAATTCCAAATAAGAAAAACTCAACCTGTAACACAGAATAGGTGCAGGAAGATTTGCTACTTTACAACATGGAATCTCACTGCATGTTCCTATATTTTATTTATGTACAGTGGAAAATTGACACTGGAGTTGCTGATCTCTGTGAAGAATGTCACTTATAATTTGGCCTAAATTTTCAACTACTGTATTACAATGAAAGCTACAAATGAAAGATGCCTGTTTCTGTATACTTGATTTGTTTGATGGGGGGATTGAATTCATTTGTAACAGATGTAAGAAAATTAAAGTGTAGAATCTCCACCAATATAATGTGTTTCTGCCTATCAGAATATTTTAAAAACCTAGATTATTTTACACATCTCTTTTTCTTGTTTTTAATTCTAGTTTGAAGGAATGTCATGGCCTACCTCTTATCAATGGTCAAAACTGTGACCCTTATGCTACAGTATCTGTTGTGGGTCCCTCAAGGTAATAATTTAAGATGCATTGAAACTGCCTAAGTGTAATAAAGCAAAAAACAACTGAAGGACAAATTTAGTGTTATTTGTAATAGTGCTAATTTGAGAATCAGTCTAATTGTTAATCCCACTTAGAACTGACCCATTGAATAAATTGCTGAATGGAAAATTATTAGTTTATATTATTTTGGTGATTAATGGAAAATAAATTGATTTGTCATTAAATCATTGATGGTATCTGATTTTCAGAGCCAGCATAGTGCAGTAGTTTTGAGTGCTGGACTAGGATTAAGGGAGATCAGGGTTCAAATCTCTGTTCAGATATGGAAACTGATTGGGTGGCCTTGGGCCAGTCACACACACTCAGCTTCAGAAGGGTCAATGACAGACACCCTCTGAAGAAATCTTGAAAAGAAAAACCAATGATAAGTTTGCTTTAAGGTAGTCATAAATTAGACATGGTAGCAGCAATGACAATAAAAAATCATTAATAGTTACAAAACATCCACTGATTCAGTGAGTCAACTGTAGTTGGGAAACTGGTTTGCTAAAATAAGGGAATATGGTGCTAACAGCTTGGGAGAATGCAATATGTCTTCCTGACACAGTGTCGTCTTTGTGGCTCAGTATATTGTGTACATTCTATGTTGAGATAATGTAAGAATAAATACATGTGGGTTTTTAGATTAAGAATAACTAGTCACTGCTGCCTTTAAAATACATTTCTACTTCAGTCTAAATTTTGCTATACTAACCAATTGTTGCTTGAAGGAGTCTGATATATGATAATATCTCCCCCTCCATTATACTAAAGCAAGTTAAGTAGTTCAAGCTGAAAGAGAATGACCAGCTGAAGGTCATCCAAGATTCATGAATGAGCAAAGATTTGAATCTAGTGTTTCCTATTCTAGTATGACTCTTTAATTGCTATACAATACTTCCTTCAGAATTTTGGTCCAACAAATGAAGGGGGTGTAGGACTGCATCAGCTGAGCTCTTTTGGGTACTCCTTTTCTTGAGGTCTGCATATAAAGTGCAGGTGTTGGCAGGGAAGCACCCCTTTGGTCTGCAATTGTACCCGTGAGTGTTTCTGCACAACCGGGATTGTGCAAGATTACAGGTTGTTTGAAAACTTTTGCACATACAGGTTGAATCTCTTTTATTCAATATTATTATTATTATTATTATTAACCTTTATATAGCGCTGTAAATTTACACAGTGCAGATGGTTCTCTGCCCTCAGGCTTACAATCTAAGAGAGACAACACAAAAAGAGAAGGGAAAGGTGGTGAGAAAGGGGATAAGATCCAGTGGTTCTTCTCTCCCTCTGGGGCCTGGACCAAGGCAGATGACTGCAGGGAGGGCTAGGGTTCTTAATACATAGTTAAAAGGAGGCATACTGGGGCAGACGGCACAGTTCTGGGAACGCTTCCCTAAACAATATAGTCTTTAACTCAGCTTTGAAACTGGTTAGAGAAGTGATGAGGCACGCATGTGGGGGAAGAAGGTTCCAGGAGTGTGGGGCAGCAAGTGAGAAGGGACGGATCTGGGACAGGGCAGTGGAAATCCCAGGCTGGGATAGGAGACCTTGACTACCAGAGCGGAGGGTACGAGAAGGAGTGTGAGGAGAACGAAGTTCAAACAAGTAAGGAGGGACCAGCCCGTGGAGGGCTTTGAAAGTCGTCAACAAAAGCTTGTACTGGATGTGGAAGGGGATGGGGAGCTAGTGAAGGGAGGATAAAAGAAGAGAAACATGGTCAAAACGGTGAGCAGATGTGATAATACGTGCAGCTGAGTTCTGGACAGAGATTAAAGGATGGAGGTGAGAGAGAAGAAGCCCTGTCAGAAGAAGGTTACAATAAACTAGTTGTGAGACCACTAGGGCATGGTCTGTCAGATTCTTGGCAGTGGAGGCTGAGAGGAAAGGACGGATTTTTAGCAATGTTGTAAAGAGAGAATCTACAGGCCTTGGCAGTGGCCTGAGCCTGGAGAGTAGACGACAGAGGGGAATAAAAAATGAAACCAAGATTGCGGACTTGCTGAACCGGTTAAATAGAAGTGCCGTCAACAGAAACAGAAAAAGAGTATGGTGGGCTTAGGTGGGAAGACAAAAAGCTCTTTCTTAGACATGTTGAGCTTCAAGCGCCGATGTCGCATCCACTGAGAATGGGCAGCCAGACAAGATGAAACTTGCTGTTCAAGCCCCGGCGAAAGGTCAGGGTGGAAAGATACAGCTGAGTGTCATCGGCATACAGATGATAGGAGAAACCAAAAGAACTGATGAGTTTACCAAGGGACAGTGTGTATAGAGAGAACAAAAGGGGACCCAGGACAAAGCCCCGAGGAACTCCTACAGAAAAGGGAACAGAGGAGGAAGTCTGACCACCTGTGGCCACTGCAAAAGATCTGTCTGACAAGTAAGATTTAAACCAGTTGAGAACAGAGTCAGAGAACCCAAGGTCAGAAAGTAAGTCAAGCAAGAGACAGTGGTCCACGGTATCGAAGGCCGCAGACAAATCAAGAAGAACGAGAACAGAATGGAGTCGATTTGCCTTGGCCTGCAAGAGATCTTGGTGAGGGCTGTCTTTGTAGAGTGCCGTGGGTGGAAACCAGACTGAAATGGGTCCAGGATGGAATTGGCTTCGAGAAACTCAAGACAGCAAGAATAAACTACCCGTTCCAGAACCTTAGAGGGAAAAGGAAGAATAGGGATCGGACGATAGCTAGACAAAGAAGAGGGGTCGAGAGGGTTTCTTCAGAATTGGGGAAATGAGAGCATGTTTGAAATCCGAAAGGAAGGAATCCGAAGAGAGAGAAAGAGATTAAAGATATAGAGGAGCGAGGGCAGAAAAGAATGAGTTATAGAGATTAGAAGATGGGAGTGGATAGGATCAAGAGAACAAGTTGTAGGTTTGGAAGAATTTAGCAGCGTAGAGAGTTCATCCAGAGAAACAGATGGAAACACAGAATGTATTAATAGAAGGTACCAGGAGATTAGTGGGGAAGGGGGGAGCAAATCAGGAGGAACAATTTCGGATCGAATAGTAGTGACTTGGGACCAGAAATATTTTGGATTTTGAATATACATATTTGCATATGTGTACATAATAAGATCTTGGAGACAGGGCCCAAGTTTAAACACAAAATCATTTATGTTTCCTATACACCTTATACACATGGCCTGGAGGTAATTTTATACAATTTTTAAGAATAATAATGTACCTGAAACAAAGTTAATGTATACTGAACCAACAGGAAGCAAAAGTGTCACTACCTGAGCCAACCATGAAAAGAGTTTTGGTTTTTGGGACATTTTGTATTTTAGAATTCCAGATAAGGGAGACTCCGCCTGTATAAATGTGCACAAGACAAAAACATGTAGTCATGTAGTCTGCACATGCAGATTTTGGGGAAGGGACTTCAGCATGGCCTAATATTACCCTCGCATTTTGGTCCAGTGCATCTCAGTGCATCAAAGGATCATTTGAAGAGGAATGTTGTGTCAGTGTGTATGAAATTGGAAATAGATAAGAACCATGTACAAATTATGGCTGTTGTATTTCATGCAAATCATTTCAATGTATTTCAGACTATAATACATGTCATTACTTTTCTGGGTAGTTGAAAACCCACCTGACCTCTTCTAAGAGATCTTAAATTAAAACACTCCACTCTGGCTACAACAATATGTTCTTTGGTTGTTTAGATGATGATTTAGTTAAATTATTAAATTAATAATATTGGTCTATATTTTTATACTTGTAATTTACTGTTTTGTTGCTGTAATCCCGCCTCGATCTGCAGGGAGAGGCGGGAAATATAAATTATTATTATTATTATTATTATTATTTTTATTATTAGAGCCTGGTCCTGTCCAAACACATTACAAGCAGATTTTAAAATCCCCATTGCACATAGTTGTTAGTAGCCAAAATTAGGGAGGTAAAAGAAAGTCATGTATGAATGTATCTAAAAACCATTTTTGTATTCCGACACCCAGCTGTTCTAAATATAAGTGCTCATATGGAGTTTATTGGGGTAATAGAAGTTCAAGTGATTAATAATACCAAAATTGCCTTTCTGTTGGAAGTTGGGTCTTTCATAAGCTGGTTTTGTTCAAATCTGTATAATATTTTTGCAGTTATATACTTTAAGTTTTTAATAGTAAAACTGTGTTGTGTTGGAACAGGAATGACCAAAAGAAGACAAAAGTAAAGAAGAAAACAAGCAATCCACAATTCAATGAAACATTTTATTTTGAGGTAACAAATTTTCTATCAAAATAATTGGTTGATGTATTGCTTTGTCAGTTTATGCTCTTAAAGTTTCCGATTTGTTACTTCACTGAGAAACAATTTTAAAAACGCATAAATCAACAGAAATGTGGTGTCTTACAGTATTACATAGACAAAGTCAGACTCCTTATTGTCCAGGAAAGATGATTAAAAAAACAGGAGAGAGAAGGATGGCAAATGATACTTTGTGGGCAAAAAGATGGAAATGAAAGTGGGATAAGCCCAAGGCTTTGTGAAAAAAAGTGGGCTTTCATTAGGAATTATTCAAGAAAGAAGAAAAGGGAGCTCCAGGTATAAAATAAAGTGAAGAAATATGTGTAGAGACATGAAGTGAGAGCAGTGTAGATCAGAGACAGGAATTGTATTTATGGCTATCTCTGCTGGTACCCTATATTTTACCAAAAAATATGTTCTGTCAAAACATTTCTAGGTCCTCCAGTGACATTCTATGGTAAACGTCCAGTGGAGGTTGACCACAGAATCACAATGAAGGACCTAGAAATGTCTAGACAATTGTTCTGTCAGGTAAAGAAAAATAGTAGGCGTATATTATATTGCTTTTTCCAGTCGAGCAGGGATCTTTCACCCTTAACCCGTGCAAAAGTTGAGGGCCAATTATCCAAACCAGATTATGACACACGTTTAAAAGCTATGCAAAGGGGAGACAAATTATTGTGTCCTCTGGAGATCAAGGAAGAATCTTTCATCATCAACATAGCAATGCAGCCTTCATGACAGCATCATTATTAATGCTGTGGAAGCCTATATTTGCCATGATGGAACAGCACTAGCCTAGATTCTAAACTTTAATCCAAGATCCAAGGCAGCCTAAAGAGACATTAAAGATGGGGTCTTCTTTTATATTTTAGTATATAAATATACTAAATAATGACGCGGTGGCTCAGTGATTAAAATGCTGACTGATAATTGCAAGATTGGCAGGTCAGCAGTTTGAGGTCCTAGTGCTGCCTGACAGAGTGAGCTCCCATCACTAGTCCCAGCTTCTGCCAGCCTACCATTTTGAAAGCTGTAAAAGTGCAAGTAGATAAATAGGTACCATTTCAATGGGAAGGTACTAGTGTTCTATGCAGTCATGCTGGCCACATGATCACAGAGTTGTGTTTGACGACTCTGGCTCTTCAGCTTAGTAATTGAGATGGGCACTGCCCCCTACAGTAGGACATGACATGACAACCTTGTCAAAGGGGAAATCTTTACCTTTTTACCTTATATAATGTTTTTAAATGAAATTTTAATTTTTTTCCCCTAGTAGCTGAATAGTATGGTGAACTCATAGTCTTCAAACTGTGGACTCAATGAGTCATATGAAAGAAGAAACAAATTACTTTGCAAGTTTTATTTACAGGTAACCAGGTCCAGTAGTTACACCAAAAAGTCACAGTTTCAGGTGGAAGAAGAAGATATTGAAAAGCTGGAAGTCAGGTATATTCTTTAATATTAATTTTGCTGTTTCCATTCAAGAAAATAAAGTTATAATAAAATGAAGAAAATGACATAGTGACTTCTAAAAACTGCCAAGATACAAAATCTCTAACTTAGTAGTGTAAAATTACATGCCTTCACAATGACTTCAAACCTTAAATTAATCAGTTAGTAGAAATTTCCCCCACTGCTTAATTTGTGTAACAATTCTAGTGCAGTAAATTCAAAAGTAATTGACTTTTAAAAGTATTTAACTTTTTATACACATTTGGGAGTAATACACTTCTATTCCTGTATAGTTTTATTAAGTTCAGTGGCACCATGCCTGTAGGATTTCAACTTAAATGTTACAACCAGTTTAGGGCTTACACTCTTTTTTCCTGTTTCCTTTGATGTTAGGCAGATAAAGGAATCATGCAATACTCCAGATGTTGACTATAACTTTCTGCAACCGTAGCCATCAGAGCTAATGGTGAAGAAAGCTGGAAGCTGCAGTCTATCTTCATCTGGAGGATTGCATAGTTCCTATCTCTGTTCTAGAGGAAAACATGCTGGAAGCTGGGAGAGGAGCTATAAGGAATAGACAAACCTTTATCTTATTTTCACTTTTGGACTGTATGCCATAGGCAGGCTTTTATTTGGATTTTAATTGCTCATTACGTAAAGCGCCATGTAAACTTAAGGTGTAATAATAATAATAATAATAATATCATCATCATCATCATCCCACTCCCGGTCCTACTTCAGTGGAATCATGAGGGTCATTCAGACTATGATTTGATCAGCTACTTGTAAGGAATAGCTTACTTCTTAACATGCCTTCAACTGAACTTCACTGATAAGAGAGTCTGGATAATAATAATAATAATAATAATAATAATAATAATAATAATAATATTATTTATAGCCCCCTCCCTTCAAATCAAGTTACATAAGAGCTACTGTATATACTCATGTATAAGTCCAGAAATTTTAGTCAAAAAATTGACCCAAAACCTGAGTTGACTTATCCACGGGTCAGTGTAACAACTGTACAGTGTAACAACTGGACTCTTATATATAAAAAAAGGAACTGTCCCCTGGTGAAAGGCAAGAGTGTAATCTTTCTTGGAAGCTCTGCCCCCCCCCCCCCCCCTCTATCCAGCCTTCAGTTTGAGCACATTTATGCCTTCCGGAATTTTGTAAATTCTTTGGAGTCCTTTACTTCATTCTTTAGATAAGTGCCCCTAAGTTTTACCCTAGACTTATCCATGGGTCATAGCAAAATCCATAATTTTGGCTCTAAAATCTGCCCTCAACTTATACATGAGGTCGACTTATGGTCGAGTATATATGGCAATGTCACAGAAGATGTATTTTGTAGGGAGGCAAAAGGGGACATCAATTGCACCACAACACAATGGATTTTATTTTTCTTCTTCTTAATATATGTGCTGTCTTAACAGAAATAACTGTGAGGTAAGACTCAGCAACCCCGAGTGCATGCCTTTGGGACTTTTAAAGCTTTTAAGGTTGTGAGAACTTGAAATGTTTTTGCTAAAAATAAAAATCAGTGCATGTGTCATTGAAATGTCAGAGCTGAGTCAGATAAGCAATAAAATGGGAGTACGATGAAAGCAGGAATGAATTAAAAATGCCTGAGTAGAAAATGGTAATGTCACTTGCTCTTTTCTTTGAGTGCCACAGTACCATCCAGTATTGCTTTTATCTTATTGATATAGTCTCATTTTTAATCACTATGCTGTACATTTCCATGGTTGCCTACTATAGAAATAAGGCATTTCCTCTTAACTTAAAGAAACTCTTGGGAGTGAGATTATAACCTTGTGTGTTTGCATGAAGAGTTGGTGTGATGCTCTACGCGAAATTAAATCAGATAACGTCTCTTAAAAATTATATGAATGTGGAGTATGATACTTATAGTGGCATATTATTATTATTATTTAACTTTCAGAGTTGACTTATGGAACAATGGTAATTTGGTGCAGGACCTCTTCCTAGGAGAAATAAGGATCCCTGTCAAGATGTTAGGAAGTGATTCCTTCCAAGCATGGTAAGAAATTGAACAAAAAGTAACTTGTCATATTGTTAAAACAAATTACAGTGCACAGGCTTGCTATTCGCTGACTCAAGCTCACATGGACAGCAAGCCCTGGGCATTAAAATGGTGCATGTCAAATTGTCTTCTGCAACTGTACTCTAGTTTATAGCAGAAATGTGTGCCAGCTTCCAGATCAGTTACATAAGCTTTTTTGGCAATAGCTCTGCCTCTACATGGGTATAAAGCATGATTCCTGCCTAAATCCTCAGTTACAACTCATACTCAGCCTCTAAATGTGCTAATGTAGTAATGTACTTTTCTTGGTAGTTTGTAAATGAAATACCATTTGAAACATGCAATAAGCCTTCCATTTACTCTCCCTTCTTTAAAAGGTATCTTCTTCAACCAAGAGAGAATGGGAATAAGTCTACTAAAATTGATGATCATGGATCCCTCAGACTGAATATATGTTATGCTGAAGACTATGTACTTCCATCAGAGTACTATGTTTCTCTTAGAAACTTGCTGCTAAAGTCATCAGAAGTGGAGGTAGTCCTGTTGTGGATTTGTTTTTTACATTTAAGAGGGAATGAATATGGGAGGCCCGGCTTCCATGCCTCATTTACATGTTGTGTCATTTCATAAGTCTGCCTTGCATTTTAAGGGCTTAAAAAGGATTTCCAGGATAGCAATGGTAGTTGCAATCCAAAACACCAACACTAATGATACTGACAAACTGTGAGAGCCTGTATCTTTAAAAAAATAGTCCCATATGCTTCATGGAAAAGTGGCATTTCTGAAGCTGTTTAATATATCTGGCATTGGATTTGCAATTCAAAGAAAATTTTCTAAGCATGCATAGATCCTTTAGTGAACCTAAAGAATTCTTTGGATATTAAGAATAACAGAGCTGTTTTTTTTTTACCTCCCCTGTGAGAAATATATAGTACATTGGTGCAAAAAAATTTACCCAGTAAACTTGAGCATGCAACTTCCATCTATCCAGCCCACCATTCCCAGTGATAAGGAACTGTAGCAGTCATAGTATGAAACATTTGGAAGCCTGAACAGTTTCCATCCCAATATATTATCTTCTTATTATCAGTAAGAATATTTTCTTACTGAGTTCTAAAGAGTTGCCCCTTACTCTTTATACAGACAATAATTATTCTTATTAATCAAAAAGCAAATATTAGGTCCTTCAGCCATCAGGAAAGCAGGATTAGTTTTGAAGCAACAGAAAGTAGATCTGCCAGTGTGATGTTCCATCTCTGTAGGGGAAAACCCCTGATGTTTGTTTCTGACATTATGTGCTTTTGGAAAACAAAATGCCCTTTGAGTTTTGGCTGAGGAATGTACCTACTCATTGTAATTTTTCTTTCACTTTCCTCTGGTTTCTCTATCTCATGTTCAGATTAATTAAGACAGAATGATAAAGCCAATATAAACAGAGCTCAGTACAATATGTCTCCCCACTTGAATTTTTCTTAACAGCCTTTCCTGTTCTTCACTCTGACCATCCACAATATACTTTGGGATGGAGATGGAACATACTCCCCAGGATTAGTCTCCAGCAGTCATGGGCCTAACTTGATTTCCCCTACCTACCTATTTAGCTCTAGGCTTGAGAATAGAACAGCAAGTAACCACTGTGTATTGCCATTAGGATCTCTTAAGTGAAGTGAATATTATATTATATGCAAAGGCAATTTTTTGCCAAGACTGCTTTACAGTAGTGGCAATTTGAGATACAGTCCTGTCTGCCTAGAAGCTTTGTCAGCTTTGGTACAGAAGCAAGGAATCCTTTCTACCTTAGTTCTTGGGGTGTGGGCTGTTCATTCAGGCATAGATCAAGCACTAAATATAAGCCACAGCCTTTACTATTATAATTTAAGGACCAGGAAACGTTTGTTGTTTAATTCAAATATTTAAAGGTTTTTGAAGGAATCTTCCATGTATTATCCAAATTGGGATGTGTTTTTTGGTGATTAAAAAACGATTGTGAAAATTTGGACCAATGGTTCTCAACCTTCCTAATGCCACAACCCTTTGATACAGTTCCTCATATTGTGGTGACCCCCAACTATAAAATTATTTTAATTGCTACTTCATAACTGTAATTTTGCTACTGTTATAAATGTTCTTAGGCGATCCCTGTGAAAGGGTCATTCGACCCCCAAAGGGGTTGTGACCCACAGGTTGAGAACTGCTGATTTAGAACGGCATAGCTTTTATGAGAACATCACCCAATTGATGCAGAATGTAATCCTCATTTTACACTAAAGTTGAGGGTGTCCCTTCTCTTTTGCTCCAATCTTATTCACCCTCAAATTATAGTGGAACCTTCATATATGTGCACACCATTTGCACCAGTCATTGAAGGTGAGACACATGACAACATGTTCCTTCTCTATGAGACATCTGAAGTCATTTCTTAAAACTGACAGAATAAATTTTTGTGGGTGGGATGTGAAATTTGTTGAGTGTAACTTTTGTTCAGGATGGGCCCTCCCTTTCTTTCTTGCTTTTGTAATAAACAACAGGGCATGTTATAGTTATCCTTTCCTATCTCACATCTGAAAACAAATCCCAAACATTAACATTCAATTTGGATGAAATTCTTGCAGGCAAAGATTGGAGATGAACATCTAATGTCCCACATTCCACTTGAAATTAGTCTTTTGTTGGAAAAATGACTTGTAATCTATTCATCATAAATTAATTCAGAAACAATTCAGAATATTTTTATACATTTTGGAATTTCTTCAAAGCTTAGACTTCATATTGTTTATCCTGTTTGGTATAACTGGCACTTAATTTGGTCATATCTTCCCCTTTTTTGTAGCCAATTTCTGCTTCTACTGCTTACATTTTGGCTGAAGTGTGTCGTGATAAATATGATGCCATTTTGCCTCTTGTGAGATTGTTACTACATCATAATACACTAGTACAATTTGTCACTGCAGTAGCAGAATTAGAATTGAAGGATACTCAGTAAGTGCTTGGTGTTTTTTTTTTCTTCTATTTTCTCCCTACCATATGTGTCCATCTATTGCCAAATATATCTGTGTATAATTTTTTCTCACACGTTTATTTGAAATTATTTTTGATAGTACATATTAGAAATATTTCACCTCTTCAATTTACATGTCTTAGCCAAAGATACATAACAAGTAATTTAAAATGCTTAAGATTCTGGTAGCATGAAATGCATTTCAACATGGGTCTTCAAACTGATACGTTGCTGCTGGGCCGTCAAGGCATTCAGTGCACCTTCCTGAATATCAAATAAGATTAAAAAGACTTCCTTGAACCCCCTTCTTCTTGGAGAGAAGGTCAATCTAGGTGGCCATTAATATTAGCCAAATTTTAAAGGAATTTGGTCTGAGGTTAAATACATTTTTCTGGAAAAATTTATTGAAATTTCATCATTAACTCCTTATCATAGCGACTCATTTTGTTTTTTAAAAAATAAATAGCATTTTAAATAACATCAAGTCCCAGTTGTAGAAGAACAGAGGAGATTGCCCCTAAATGCTCCAAACACCTTGAAGTGGGCATGGGGGGCATTTTTGCCACTTGGGGGGTTCTTGAGCCATTTTAGGCACCAGAGAGGCTGTTTTTGAAAATAAGGGAACAGGAAGTTACTTCAAAATGATGTCCTGTTTTTTTTTAAAAAAAAAAAAAAAAAGACTCTCCTTAACCTAATTTGGCCTTGAAACCCCCCCTCCCCCAGTGTAGCAAAAATGCCCCCATTTGGAGGCAAAAAAATATTTTTGCAGTGGATGCAGATTACCATTGAGAATAAGAATTGAGTTGGAAAGGGAGATGTACAATATTCTCAGCTGCAGTTTTGAAGTGAGTGTTTAAATAGTTGAACAATCCTCTATAAATTATTATCAGGAAAGTAAGTTAGTGTAGGAATAAGTGTTTGAAAGAAAGTCCTATGATTAGAGTTCTCATCTTTTGACACTAAAACATGTTCATTTTAATAATTAAATTATGTCCTTTAGCATATGATTTCTCTGTGTTGTTGTGAAAGCTGACATGAAGAGGATTGACTCATTTGAAATGCAGTGCTGGATGAGAGTTCCACAGGCACTGTGGACTGCCAAAATGACCAGTAAATGAGAGCAAATCAAGCCTGAACCTTTCCTGGAACTAAATTGAGGTTATTGTACATCAGACATATTATAAGAAAACAAGACTCCTTAGAAAAGGCAAAAATGCTCAGGAAAGTGGAAGGCAGTAGGAAAAGAGAAAACCCACATTACAGATACACTCATTCAAGGAAGCCACAGACCTGAGTTTGCAAGATTTTGAAAATCAATAATAAGGTATTTTAGAGGTTTTTCATTTAAAGAGTCGCCATATGTTGAAGCTGACTTGAAGGCAATTAACAACAAATAATTTTCTGGTTTTGATTTGTCACTTTCAGTAGAATAGGTATATGTTTAGGACAGAATTTTTCCTTGAAGTTCAGAATGAAGATGGCTTGAAGTTGATAATTATCTAAGCACCTAGTAAACATGAATATACTTTTATCATTAGTGAACTCAGAATGCTCTAATCATAGTAGAGATATAAATAAGATAATAACCCCATTTCCTGCATGTTTCTGAGTATAAATTAAGCAGGTACATTTGGCTATGATTCATTCATTCTTCTGTGTTGAATCTTCAATTTTTCATATTGTATTTCAGAGAGGCAAATACAATCTTCAGAGGAAACTCCCTAACTACTCGATGCCTAGATGAAATGATGAAAATAGTTGGAAAGCACTACTTGAAAGTTACTCTAAAACCAATTCTAGATGAGGTATAGTAGCATCATGTATAAAAACTCTTGGGATGTATTGAGAATGCTGGAAAAATCTGAGGTGTCTATAAAATCACACTAACACATGCAATTTAAATCTGATTTGTACCAGAGTTAAGGTGCCCCTGTTGCTGTGCAGAAACCTGATTTATTTTCTCAGCTGCGGTCATGCCAGTGTGCAAGACTTCTTTGTACTTTGAATAAGAAAATCAATTGTATCACAAAATGTTAGTATGTGAAAGGTGTCAAAATGGTACAGCATGTTTTATTTGATGGCCCCCCATGGAATAACAAGACCAGACACAGAAAAATGGGTTAAATAAGGGCCATATCATTTAGCCTGTATCCTGTATAAGCTTATTGGACCTGAAAGAAGCAAGAATGTGGAGCAGTCTGATGCAGGTCCAGCTGAGGCCAGGTGTTTATTCAAGATTACTTCTCTCAGCCTTCCCTTGGGCTAAACACCTGAGTCCCAAGGCTAGTCTAGTGTCTGGGTCTCTCTGTTGCTTTTGTGTGCCTTCAAGTCATTTCTGACTTAAGGTAATCTTAAGGCGAACCTATCATGGGGTTTTCTTGGCAAGATTTGTTCAAAGGAGGTTTGCCATTGCCTTCCCTTCGGGCTGAGAGCCTGTGACTTACCCATGGTCACCCAGTGGTCTTCATGGCCAAGCTGTGAATCAAACCCTGGTCTCCAGACTCCAGCACTCAAACAACCACACCATGCTGGCTCTGAATCCAGGATACTCCCACCCAAGACCCAAGTCAGCCTCCCAGGTCCCAGGGCCTATAGAGGCCATTCCAGACCCTTACCTTGCAACTATCAAAAGAGGTACAGTAAATGAGGGGCCAGCCATGCCTTAAGTAGCCTGAGATCCTCTTCCCATCACATGCCATATTCTGGCACCCTGCACCACATGAAAAGCCTCCTGATCTCTGACCATCAAAAGAGTACCCCCACACACACACGCACACACAGTGATTTTCACCACGCTGGTCCAGGTACATATTTTAGTCTAGCCCCGATAAAATATAGCAAGGGCTTGCCAAGCATTTTTAAAAACAATCTCTTCAGTAGAATAGTCAATACTGGCATGGAGGTTGACCACATGGTAATCTGCATAGTATGCCCATTATGTTCACATTCAAATGGTTGACATACAAACCTATTTGCCAGACTGCCACTGTAATGATGAAATATCCCATGGAAAGTTTTCCTGCGGCGAAGGCGGAGCCATCCTTGATGGGGTTGGTTTCCTCCATTTGCTCCAATCAGGTAAAACTTAGTAAATCTGGCCGTGCACTTGAGGGAAACCACCCCCTGCCAACCCAGTTTTGTTTTTGCCTCGCTCCTTTCAGGTCCCATTTTTTCTTCCTAAAAAGAAAGAAAGAAAGAAAGAAAATCCAAATTTCCCCAATTTATTCTTCCCTCTCCCTCCCTCTCCCTGTGAGCAAGCTAGGGCAGGCTGTAGGGATGGCTTCCCAGAGCACCCGATCTGGGGAATCGAACTCCCCGGGTATGTCAGGCTAGTCCGGAGCACTGCGGAGGACATCGCGCACCAGGAACAGGGCCCTGAATGTGGAGGCGCAGGCTGGGAGCATCCGGCGGGACGTCCAATCCACTCTGTCCCGCCAGTTGTGATCATGACGGATGCCAGTTTGAGAGGCTGGGGCGCAACCATGGACAACCATGGACAATCTGTGCGTGCAGGGAAGATGGAATCGGGTGCGTGCAATCTGTGCGTGCAGGGAAGATGGAATCGGGACAAAAGAATGCACAGTATAAACTGGCTATAGCTCAGGGCGGTAAGGATGGCCTTATTGGCTTTCTCTCAGCACATAAGAGAAAGACCAGTACTGACAACATGACAACGAAGGCTCACCTAAACAGGCAAGGAGGAATTAGGTGGGCGGAAACCAATCTCACATTCATCCAAGCGGAACACATCAGGGGAGAACTAAATTCAAAGGCCGATTGGCTGAGCAGGTCGGACATAGATCAATCGGAATGGCATCTCCATCCGGAAACATTCAATCTCATAACCCAAAGGTTCGGGACTGCTCTAGTCGATCTGTTTGCTTCTGCAGCAAACAACCAGGTGCCAAGGTTCTTCTCAAGGTTCCTAGCACAGGGAGCAGAAGAAATAGATGCTCTTCACTCTCCGTGGCCAAGAGGCCTGTTGTATGCCTTCCCTCCAACAGCTCTGATACCCCGCTGTCTTCAAAAACTAAGGTGCGAAAAGGCCACACTCATTCTAGTAGCCCCCCGTTGGCCTCAGCGAGCATGGTTTGCAGAAATATCAAGCTTGGCTCAAGAGGGATTCTGACTGCCTCTTCGCAACGATCTATTGACTCAAGGTCAGGTGTCATTTCCGGATCCAGAGAGGTTGGACCATCACGCGTGGAAATTGAAAGGCGATTGTTGCTAAAGAATGGCTTGTCTCCCAGAGTGGCTGAGACCATCATTCAATCACGAAGGGATTCCACTTGTAGGATATATGAGTACTCGTATCGTTTCTTTTGCAATTGGTGTGAATCGCACGGTGTCACACCGTCAAACATCTTGGTTGATAATTTGTTGTTATACCTTCAGGACGGTCTCGATATAGAGCTGAGACCTAATACACTTAAATGACAGGTTTCGGCGATTGTGTTGGCGCTTCCATCCAAAACTGCGCATAAATTGTCTAATCACATATATGTCAGGAAATTCTTAAGAGCAGCGTCTCTTATCAATCCTCCCACGGTTCATAAATATCCTAATTGGGATCTTCATGTCGTCCTTCAGGCCCTCACCAAGCCTCCTTTTGAACCTTTTGACAAAGTGGATTTAAAATTCTTGTCTTGGAAGACTCTATTCCTTACGGCCAT
Organism: Urosaurus nigricauda; assembly: GCA_034509955.1. NCBI lineage: Eukaryota > Metazoa > Chordata > Lepidosauria > Squamata > Phrynosomatidae > Urosaurus > Urosaurus nigricauda. Next base: position 242,005,639 of record JAOEGL010000003.1, read on the forward strand.
TACCTCAGCTCGGAGGGTGTCAGAGCTGGGAGCCCTTTCAACTAGAGCAGAGTTGTGCATTTTTAGAAAGGACTCGGTGCTCCTCAGACTGGATCCCACATTCATGACCAAGGTCAACTCTACTTTTCATAGGTCACAGGAAGTTATTCTCCCTTCTTTTGTTCCGGACCCTAAGAAGAAATTGGAGAAATCCTGGCATACATTGGACGTACGTAGGGCTCTATGTTAAGCGCACCGTTGGATTCGAAAATCGGACCGTATATTTGTGTCCTTCAGCAAGGTTTACTTGGGGCGGAAGGTCTCGTTGTCTACCTTGGCTAGATGGATCCGATCCTGTATTTCCAAGTGCTACTCATCGTCGGGGACCACACTTCAGGGAAAAGTCACTGCTCATTCCACGTGTGGTGCCGCTACTTCCGCTGCCTTAGCTACTAATGCCTCTTTGTCCAAAATTTGTAGGGCCACTACTTGGTCCTCCCCATCTACTTCTATTCGGCATTACCAAATTGATGCCTTCCAATCTGAGGAGGCTGCCTTTGGTAGACGGATTCTGCAGGCTGTTCTGTAGCACAGTATTACTTTAGTTTCCCACCCGTTGGGGAGCTTTGGTATGTCCCCCATCAAGGATGGCTCCGCCTTCACTACCGGAAAAAGGGGTATTGGCTCACCTTGTGAGATGTCTGTTTTCGGCATTGAAGGCAGAGTCATCCTACCCTCCCGAAGCTGAGGAATATTTTTTCCGGCATCGGAGGGTTACACAGTTTGTTAGGTTAAAAAGATTGTTGAGGTTAATTGTTTCCATGTTCAGTCTAGTACAGTTGAGTTATTTGTTCAGCTGTCGCTCGGCTGTTTATTTACTGGGTTGGCAGGGGATGGTTTCCCTCAAGTGCACGCCCAGATTTACTAAGTTCTACCTGATTGGAGCAAATGGAGGAAACCAACCCCCATCAAGGATGACTCCGCCTTCAATGCCGAAAACAGACATCTCACAAGGTGAGCCAATCCCCTTTTTCCAGTGATATATGGGATAGTATTATCCGTGTATTTTAACTGCCCTTATTTATTGTGGTGGTAAACTATTGGCAGTATGGGAATGTAGGAGGAGCTGATGCAGTAGGATAAATTCTAAAGGAAGGGTCTCCCCCCCCTGCCCCCCATGATAACAACAGATGCTTAATGTCGGTTGTAGAATGAAGAATTACAAACTATTTGGTTTTTCTTACACTTAGAGCCCAATACTACAGTAAGCAAAAAATCATCTATCTACAGTGTTTTCTACAGCAATTCTTAAGTAGATTCCTACTGTGGGAGTACCTTCTCAGCATATTAAAATGGGGGAGTCTGGTTGAAAGTATCTCTAAAAAATGAGAGACCAGTCCATACTTGCAGTCCAATCCACAGTAAACATTGGAGGGAGTCTCATTGAATTTTGTGGAACTGATACCTGAGGAAACATACAATTGTGCTCTACTTATATTAATCTTGTTTTAGATATGTGAAAATCCTAAACCTTGTGAAATTGATCCCTTGAAACTGAAAGAAGCAGATAATGTAGAAGTACACAAGGTATGCTTTGTGATGTTGTCCAGTGGATATATGAGGGGCATTACAGTAACTTTGCATAATGAACTTTGCATAATGTTAATATTGAATATTAACAGTTACTGCTGTGCAATTTCAGCAGCAAGGAGAAAAACTGGAATATACTTGCTTCAACTTTTTGAGTCTCTTTCCATGTACCAATAAGGGTTCTTTGAGCCTTTACAGGTATCTGATTACACTTGTCTTTTTCTCAAAGATTTCAATTATATGGGCAACTGGAGACCATAATATGCTAATTTGTTAACACCCAATATGTATGGGGGATAGGTTCCTGCACTTCTCATGCAAGTGTGAAACAGCAGATAATAGTGTACCCCATTGAAATGAATGATTTCCAATGGACGCATGAATCGCTCTGGAGGCCCAAGAAATGCATGGAGAGAACCCCTGTAGGAATTTCTAGGTTCTCCAATATACCTCTATGGTCACTTCCAGCAGAAGCATACCATAGAATTGTGTGTGTGTGTGTGTGTGTGTGTGTATATATATATATATATATATACACACACACATACACACACAGTGCCACCCTTCTGTTTTCGTGGAGGATCCATTCTGGACCCCTCCTCCCGTGAAAATGAAAAATCACCAATATTCAAGCCCCACCATTGGCTTGAATGGCAGTGTGCACCCCATTTTGTCCCCCTTCATTTGCCACCCGCAAACGGGTGAGGGATGCGGACTCCCAAGTCTGCGAAAACAGAGGGATGAGTGTGTGTGTGCGTGTGTGTGTGTGTATTTGTATTTTATGTATTTTAATCTGTTGTAACCTGCCTGGATTCCTAGTGATTGGGTGGGCTATAATTATTATTATTATTATTATTATTATTATTATTGGAGGTGGGTAAGTGAAATCACAGGTACTGGTGCTGTGTCGTATTGTAGAATTAAAATGGTGGGAGTTCCTTATATTCTAATAGAAAAGCTTGACTATTTGAAATCATTTGTTTGTCTTTACAGGAAAACCTGCGCTACTATGTTGACAAAGTATTCAAGACTGTTGTACAGTCAAGTATAAGTTGCCCTACACTGATGTGTGATGTGTTTTGTTCCCTGAGACGCTTGGCAGCTGAAAGATTCCCTAGTAAGTGTGTTAGGGTGTTTCGCAGGAAATCTAACATGATTAAAGTCTGTCTGAAGACAGTGAAGATGGCACCTAACAAAAAAGATCATAAATAACTGAAATGGCAGAATCAACAACTGAATTTGTTGGCTTAATTTATTGTTTGATGGGATTTGTTGGATTTATTATAAGTACTCTGTAGACAGTATACAAAATACATGCATTACTGAAATAAATATTTGGCATCAGCAAAACTGCACTTCTGTTACACAATATAACATAGTGCCAGGTAAGAGATTCAAAAAGGCAAAATAATTACAGAAGGTGCTGTAAAATCTTATTAATAAAAGTAATAGTTAGCAATAGCAGCTTCGTTTATATACTGCTTCATACCACACTAAGCAGTCGCTAAGTAGTTTATGACTGTTAACTAACAAGCTGGATACTCATTTTACTATGCTAGGATGCTAGGCTGAATCAACCCTGAGCCCCTGCCTGGTATTGAACTCACAACCTTGTGGTTTTGTGAATGAGTGGCTGCAGTACTGGCATTTAACCACTGTGCCACCACAGCTCCTTTACTACTCTGTAAATTGTGTGCTGTTCTGAATAGCAATTGGTTACATATACTATATGAAACATACATACTACATGTTTAAAGAGGTAGAATTGCCCTTTCTAAAGAGTAAAATAGTTGTACTCTGAAAAGCATCAGAATTCTAGTAATTTAATGTACAATGTTTATAGCAGCCGTATATCAATATAATTTTAAGTTATAGTTTAGGGTTACATCACCATGTTTCCAGTTTGTGAGCTTTTGCTTCCCATCCTTTGGTAGGATTATGAGAGGAAGACTGAAAGTTTTTAATCTCCATTTTAAACTAACCTGAGTTGCTTGTTGTGTCCAAACCTGGACAGTCTGTGCTTAACTGTGGTTTAGAGAAGGCGTGGAAATTGTGGCCTGCCTGGTATTGTTAATTTATTGCTCCCAGTAGCCCTGGTCAGCATAGCCAATTGTAGGGAATGTTGGTACTTGAGGCCCACTGTTAATTAGAAGGCTATACTTCCCCACACTGGTTTAAAGAAATGAACACTAAACTGTGGTTTACTTCTTTGGCTTGTTTGCTTAAACCTTGGTTAAAATTATTCATGCTTTTTAGGTTTGGACTTAACAGCAAACAATAGTTAATTAAAAGAAAACAAAACTTCCAGTCACTGTACAGCTTCACCAGAGCTGGAAGAGGATAAAACACAAAGCCAAGACATGAGCATATAATTCTAAGACATAAATTAGTATTCCATCCAAGCCAGATTTGTGTGCAGTAATTTTGATGTGTGGCTCATAATTCATAACAAAGCATCTTGCATCATAACCTCACTTCCATTTCATGCTACTTGCTAGTTCTCTATTCTGCAAAAGAAGAGAAGCCCTCTTCCTACTGACTTGGTCCTGCTAAGGATTTTTCACTGTCTTCACTTCCTACTGAGTTATAATACATTTTACATATCATGGTTTTTCTCTGCAGATGACCCTCATGTACAGTATTCTGCAGTGAGCAGCTTTGTGTTTCTTCGTTTCTTTGCTGTAGCTGTAGTATCGCCTCATACTTTCCATTTACGACCCCACCATCCAGTAAGTTTTGCTAACATTATGTTCAACCTCTGTAGGCCACCTTTGTTAGGAGGGTGTACATAGAAACAAATCTTTTTACAGCAGAGGGACTGTTGAGTTGAGAGCCTGAATTTTTTAATTGACTGAATTTTTTAATTGACTAGTGTACTGCTTCTAAATGGCAAAACGTTCTGAACTGTTTCCATATGCAAAAGTACTTGCAATTAAACAACCTGCATGTGGGAGAAAATCAGGTATATAGATAACTGTGCACTCTGACCTGTATCATACATTAGGGAAAGTTCATGAAAGAAAATACAATGAGCTGTACAGTAAAATTTTGCAAATTAATTTGGACCAAGAATTCTGGTTTGTTGTGGATAGGTGTATTTACTAGTGCTCACTAGGCAATCATTCCTGCTTACAGGCAGGAGCAGCTAAATAAATCATGGAACCTTTGTTCATAATTTCTTTATCCTGCTAGACCTGGCAGGACTAGGCACTCTGACTTGTCTCTCATTTCTCAGAAGACAGAGAAATAGTCCATGGTTTTCTGTTGATCGTTCTTTCTGGTTTGATGGCAAGAGAACTGACCCAAGTAGCAAGTCCTGCTGGATTCAGATGCAATGATAAATAAATTATGTATAGAATATTTGTTGGAGGGATGTGCTATTCCTCCTTTTAGTGAGAATAATTAGGCAGTGTACCTCATCACATGGCTCATGAACCATAAGCTAGTGATACTACTCCAGGACCTACAGGGTCAATGCCAAATGGCATGGTTACAAGTTGTCATATGTGCAGCAGGCAACATGTTAGCTTCACCCCTTTTCTTACACAGAAATGTGGTCCCACTGGCTGATCCACATGTACTATTCTTTTTTTCCACTGATTTAAACTATTTTAAGTTGATGATGCTTGTTATGGCAACATTTTTTTCCCTTCAGTTAGAAAATACTAAATGGTATTGCTTAGTGAAACCCTTTCTTTTCAGTTCTTGGAGCACTGTGCTCCACTCCTTACCAGCACACCATGTTTGCACAGTGCATATAGTATCTACTCATTTTCACCTATTCACTAAACTCTCTCTCATGCTTCTTTAGATTTCAAATTCTTTTTTTAGCAAGAGAGGTTTTGTGTCTAGAACTGGCAATGCTGTGCCTTCTGCTAATTTGTTGAGACACTAGCCTCTCTGAAAGTGACAGTGTTTAAGGTGTTGTATGTTTCTTTGTTATCTCCAGAGCAGTATAGGAGTATTGCCAGTGACTTCAGAGGGAGAAAGTACCACACACACACATTCCATTAAAGGGGGGGGCGGCTCTGGTAGATTTCAATGCTCTATATTTAAGAAATGTAGGCATTTATTCATGCCAAGAAACCCCCATGATAGTTTCGCCTTAGGGTCACCATAAGTCAGAAACAACCTGAAGGCACACAATTACAAGGGTTTTTTTGCTCGTCTACACATCACAGATTTGTCTTATGTCATTTTGGTGAAGTTTATGTTAGAGCAGTTATTTCCAAACTCTGGTCTTTCAAGTGTTTTGGATTTCAACACTCAGAATCCCTAACTATTGGCCAAGATGGCTGAGACTTCTAGGGACTTAAGTCCAAAACAACTGGAGGAGCAAAGTTTCAGAACCGCTGTATTAGAGAGTTGTGTAGCCAAGTGCTTAGTAGATGTGCCTATAATCCTTGGATAACAGTTGTGATACATTTGACTTGTTCCTTAGGCCAGTTGAATTATGTAACCTGAAAGTAACTTGTTTCTTAAATGTTTTTAGGACGCACAGACATCAAGGACATTGACTCTTATATCAAAGGCCATTCAGACACTGGGGAGCTGGGGAAGTTTGTCCAAAAGCAAGCTAGTAAGTATTACAGCTTTTTGATTTTGTGCTTGCTTTTTATATCTATTGTTAAGGCTGACTGAGGTATATCAATTTTCTCTCCTCAGTCAAGCTTCAAGGAGACATTTATGTGTGAATTTTTCAAAATGTTTCAGGAAGAGGAGTATATTGAAGCTGTCAAAAAGGTACATAATATACATACTACTTGGCTTTAAAGTTTGTTCTTCCTATTCCTCAAAAAGCTTAGACTCGACATAGGGCCTTCTGGGGAAGGGAACTGCCTCGGTCTCTTTTGGAATACTAGAAGGCTACATATAGCCATTTGAGTCCATGCATTCCACCCCATCCTAGGTTTGAAGTCTGCAAATAATGCCCCCATAGCATCTCAGAGGGGTCCTCGCTCTTGTTAGGCTGGACTTTTTTTTCACAAACAGAAAGGTCAATTCCTGTTTGAGAAGAAAAAAAGCCTATCCAGTCTAACATATGTTGAATATCTTTCCGAAATGCCCTGAAAATGTGGCAAAATGGTCCTCAAATATTTTGGGGTTGAAAATTAGACAATTCTGCATTTGAGGTGGGTAAGGAGGACCCTTGAGAAGTTCACATATGGTTTTGGAGGATGCACCCAACCACCCCACCTCTAGTTTTAGGACGTATTACATCTTTTAATTCAGTGATTCTCAAACAGTGGGACAGAAACCCCAGGGGGGATGTGAGAGTTGCAGAAAGGGGGCACAAAAATTAGAGGGCCTGATCCCTCCTCCTCCCAGACTTTTTATGTGTAAAATTTGCACATGCATTGAGTTAAATACTGGATTTACTTTTTAAAAAATGGTTCTAATTTGTACAATGTTATTTCCTCATAAAATGTTAAAATATATATACAGCCCACCTGCCCCCACTGTGGGCTTGCCATCTGTAGATTTGAGCACCCATGAATGTTAAGCCCCATTGACCCCAATGACAGTGCATGCATGCAGCTGCGAGTTGCCATGAAGAATTACGGGTCTTGAGGTCCCATGGTTTTTGGCATCCTCGGAGGCAGGGGGGTCCAGAATGGAATCCCTGTGGATACTAAGGGCCAACTGTACCTGAATATGCATATGAATACTTTCTAGGGGATGGACGTGACATCAAGATAGAGATGTAAAGGGGGATCCCAAGGGTAAAAAGTTTGAGTAACACTAATTTAATTCTCAAAATAGTTGGGTGGATAAGGCCATGAGGTGGTATTACTGTATGTCTACTTCACCATGCCAGTATTTGCACTCCACTTATTTTATTAAGCTACATTTATTGTGGTGTTTTAAAAATCAATATTTTATACAATTTTATATCAATCATGAAGGAAAAATGCAGAAACCAAGTTTTTAAAACAGGACATATTTCTGTAAATTTATTTTGGTAGATAAGAACTGAGTTCTTCATTAATGGCTTTTTAATTGTAATTGAATTTCAAAAACAGTCATTTAAATATGTTTTCCATCTTAAGTTTTTAGATGAAGTGTCATCTAGTGAAAGTAAAGAACCAAGTGTCATGAGTGAGCCAGTGCATCTGAAAGAAGGGTAACTGAAATGCAAAGTACTGTATATAGATTTAGTTTTTTCTTGAATACATTTTGGAAGATGTTTTTTGGTTCTAACTCAAGCCTAAAACCTTTTGTTTCCCTGACTGTTTAATATGTCAACACTCTTTGAAGCAGTAGCTATGAATCTCAATGGCTGAACTGCATTCAACATATTAATTTAAATAGGTTTATAATACCTTCCTCAAATGACGATTACATATAGTCTGTACCTTTCTGTTCAGTAAAAGAGTCTTGTACAAAGAGGCTAGCTAGATTTTGGCTTTACTTTTCCTCTGTAAGTTAAACAACGCAAGGTGATTTCAAGCTTAGAGCTAATAGAAGCTTCCCTTCATTCTCAATTTACAATTTCTGAGAAAATGTAAGAGTATGAACAAGGGCACTCCTTAGCACTGGGAAAGAAAAGGAGTGAAGAAAAATGTTTGGGAATTAATCCATTTATGAATGTACAACTTGCTGTCCCAGACTGTAATACAGAAGAGTAAAATCTGCTAAGCAGAGATCCAGGTTGAATATCCCTTATCTGAAAATCGGAAATGCTCCAAAATCCAAAACTGTTTGTACTTCAAAGTGGCAACAGCACTCCTGTTTGTTTGTACATTCACAAGGTGAAAGCCTCATTTCTCCTTTGTTCCATTAATAAAATTATTTAAAATATTGTAAAAAAAATTTTCAGGCTATATGTATAAAGTGTGCGTGAAACATAAATGAATTTCATGTTGACACTTGGGTACCACCTCCAAGATATCTCATCATGTATTTGCAAATATTCCAAAATCTTGAACACATCTGGTCCCAAGCAATTTGGATAAAAACTACTCAATGTGTTATTCTAATTTCTACCTCTATTGTGTTCCTAATAGCATCCTTGACTATATCACTTTTCAGTAATATACTGGGATGTTTACACTTACTTTCTGGCCAACAAATTTAACCTTTTAATAAACTTGAGTATTTTGTTTGTTTTACTGTTCTGAAAATGACTGACTTACCTTAAGAACCAGAAATGGATTCATTAATTCAAAATCTAAGTTGAATAAATTGGGAAACTCTTGTTCATGTTTTTAGAAATGTCTCTGTATAACACTCTCCTGTGTTCTTTGCACAGGGAAATGTACAAAAGAGCACAAGGAAGAACTCGGATTGGGAAAAAGAATTTCAAGAAGCGTTGGTTCTGCCTTACAAGTCGCGAGTTGACTTACCACAAGCAGCAAGGTATGGGAGTGCTAATTTCTGACTTTCATTTGAAGTTATGGTACATTTTCTGTAATGCACAGTATACAAGCTGTGCTCTTTTGTTAGAGAAAGATAGGATATTATCTTATAGTTCATATTTAAATATGAAATAATTAACCTTTCATATTTTATGGGTTTTAAAAGTTGCATTCAAAGGCATCTGATGGCTTGTTTGGGGGCAGTATATCAGAATGAGTTTTACATGCACTGTTTTTTGGCAGTGGAGTTTAGTATCTTTAGTAGTTCCTGTAAAACTCAACATGGATTTGTTGCCCCAAAGCAGTGGAGCTACCATCCACCTCTAATTGCCTTGACTGTCAAATAATACTTTGTTCCCAAATCTACTTCCTGCTTGCCAAGGGTGTAGTTGATATTGTATACGGCCCTACAAAATAAGCAGCTCTATGCTTTTCTTTACTACATTTTCCAATAGCTTCTAAAGGGGGGAAATTAAAATGAGAAGGTGGGAATTCCCACTTTATGAAGACAGAGTGTTTCACCCAGAATTTATCTTCTGTATTAACCCAGTACTTTAATTTTTATTTATGCAGATAAAGAACCCATTTATACCATTCCAATCAAAAACGTCCTTGCAGTGGAAAAACTTGATGAGAGTGCGTTTAGTAGGAAAAATGTAAGTCAGCTTTAGTTTTGAAGTATGTTTAAGGATACAGTTGGCCCTACACATTTGCAGTGGTTAGGTATGCAGGACCCCCATGAAAGTGGGAAAACTGTGAATGTCTCTAGCCCCCCCCCCCCCCATAGATATGACCAGTGAGAGGAGAGAGGCACCTCCACTGCTATGTTACTAAGTGGGCTTCCTCTGGCTCCTGGCCTGCCTGCCCTGCCTCTCTCTCTGTGACCAGGGCACATGTGATGGTGTGGAGGGGAGGAGCCTGGGAAGGTGGCCAGAGTGAGTGGCAGGGAGGCCATGAGGGAGAGTGAAGTCTTTCCCTTCCTCCTCTGATGCTGTCTTTGGGCTGGCTGAGGGATCAGTGCTGTGTGGGTGGAATCAGCAGAGCCAAGGACAGCACAAGGTTGGGCAAACAAACAAACAAAACAGCTTCATTTATATACCGCTTCATACCCTTAATGAGTGTCTAAGCGGTTTACAATTGTAAGCTATTTGCCCCCCAACAATCTGGGTACTCATTTTAGCGACCTCGGAAGGATGCAAGCCTGAGTCGAGCTTCAGCCCTTTGCTAGTCTTGAACTCGCCACCTTATGGTTTTGAGTGAGTGGCTGCAGTACAGGCATTTAACCACTGCGCCACCAGGGCAGACTGATGTGTTGCGGGATGGCCAACTAGCAGGCAAACAGGATGCAGATTGATCTAACAAGGAGAGAGGCAATCAGGAGGAGGCATAGGCCAACCAGGTGGAGCACCATTTAGAGGCAGGAGTAGCAGTAGAAGACCCTTAGGACCACCTCCCCTATCCCGTGTCCACCCACCTGCCTGTCCATCTTCAGGCAAAATTCACAAATAATTAAGTCTGTAATAATTAAAACTGTGAGTGTGGAGGGCTGACTGTATACTTATTTTTAAGGCCTTTAGAACAAGAATATAGAGTTCTGAAGCATTGTAGTAAAATCCAGCAAGTGCTATAATTCCAGAAAAAGAGTTAACCACAAAGCCCTGCTATACTATCTGAAGGGACAGCTCACTAGTGTTTTTAGAACATATTCATAAGGAAGACATTCCTTTTTAAATGCCTTTCCTGCATACATTGGGCCAACAGTCTTTGTTGAAGAGCCTGCTCCATGAAGAACTTTCTTGAATCTATTATACAGTATTATATGGAGTGAACATATCCTGTGGATTGGTGATGGCAGTAACATATTGGTGCTCCATATCTATCTATCTTGGCTAATAATTCCTTAAGTGTTCAGCTGATACAAGAAGTTTCTAACCCCATCCCACTCTAGAAGAGAACCTTTATTGAATTTGCTCATGCTGGATGGAGTCTTCCTTCTTTTACGCTCCACCTTTGGAGGAGTTGTGAATAGTTGAGAATACTGCCCTGATTCTTCTTTTTAATTATTATTTTTTTGTGAAGAGCTGCTGCTTAAATAACAAATATAGAACCAGAGAGATAGAAGGGGTTTGTGGACCATTGCATTTAGCCCCATGCTCAGTGCAGGATCTCCAGCTAAACTGTCCCCAGCAAGCAGCTGTCTAGCCTCATTTTCTAGACATCCAGAAAATGAGATCCTATTCTAGGCAGTTGGTTCTGTTGCCAAAATGCTCTTAGTGTCAAGAAGCATCTTCCACTGTTCAGTTGAAATCTATCCTCCTGTAGCTTAAAACCAGTAGACCTGATTCTATATTTCTGTTAATCCAGGATAAAATAGAAGGGTCCTGGACCCTTGAGTTGCTGTTTCCTGGCTTAGAATAAAAATGGGTTTGGATGAGAAAAGCAAGCGTGATAGGTATGTGGTGGGAACATGAACAGAACATCTGGAAAATACTGGAGTACAATTGTGCCACTGACAGAAGAGAACACGGAAAATGATTAAACATGACAGCTAGTGAAGAAAATCATGTCTGGTCATTTAATGTCCTCTAAATGAACTTTATTTATTGGATTTATGTCCCACTTTTCTCCCAAACTAGGATTCAAATGGATTTCTTGAATGTTGAACTTAGTTGCTTTCTAAACTAAAACAATTGCTTTTTTCCTTCCAGATGTTTCAAGTTATACATATTGAAAAGCCACTCTATGTGCAGGCAAATAATTGTGTGGAGGCTAGTGAGTGGATAGAAGCTCTCTGTAGGGTGAGCAGGTGCAACCAAAAGAGACTGAGTGTTTACCATCCATCTGCTTTTCTAAATGGGAACTGGCTTTGCTGCAAGGCCAAATCAGAGAATTCTGCGGGTTGTACACCTTGTACAGCGTAAGTAACATCTGTAAGGAGGTTTGTGTGGTGTGTTTATGCATGCATGTGCTTGGAAATAAAACCAAAATCAGGTTTTGTAATTTTTTTCTCTGACATACTCATTACTATGCTCTCATATCAAAAAGTTTGTGCTTTAATTTAGAGTCAATTGTTAGTTCCATTTATGTTTTGAAATCATTAAATCTTAAACCATAGCTTTATAAACAGCCATCAAATCTGTTTACCAAATTATATAGGATAATACCAGATTGCTTAGGTTTTTAAATACAAGTGGCCCTTCACATTTGCGACTTTGACTTTTGCTGATTTGATTATTTGTGGTTTTAATTATCTCATATAAAAAGAATAGAGGTTTTTTTATTTGCATTATTTTACACATTCACAGGAGTCCTTTATCCCTAACCCCAGCAAATGTGGAGGGACCACTGTAGTTTTTAATACATTTTAATATTTTGTGTGTGGACTGTTTTTAACTTTTTTAATTAATTGTTTTTTAAATGTTATACTTTGTAATGCTTTTGTATTATTTTTAATTTGTACTGTTTTAAATTGGTCGGTAGTTGTCCTGAGTCCCTAAATCAGGAGAATGGTGGGATATAAATAAATTATTGTTGTCATTGTTGTTATTGTACTTATTTACAAATATTTACTGCTTAAAACTGGAAATTTCAGATACACAGTATATGACTTCACAATACACAAATTGACCTAGGTGTTACAATGGACTGAACAGGAAAAATCTTTCAGAACTGATGTGTAAATTGGTCTTGGATTCAAAATTGGAATGGCAAATTTCAGTCTTTATTCTTTACTAACATATACTTCAGCTTAGCATTTATTTTCAGGTGGGCATTTCCTTGTCAGCAGCAAAGTTATAAGAATGGAAGGAACGAACCTGTTACACCTGCATTTGCAGGGAGCTGCTATATAAAGTATCCATAATATGAACTTGCTGTAGAGGAAAAGTTACTCCAACTAGATACATATAACTTTAAACTTTGATTACAGAGGTGTGCCTGCTGAGATTCAAATAGAGATTGATGGGGATCGAGAAACTGAGAGGATCTATTCACTTTTTGCTATCAATATGACAAAGCTGCAGAAGATGGAAGGTACTGATATAAAATTTCATTAAGAAATAGAACATCTCTTACACTCAGAAGGGTCGTCCTAATGTTTGGGTAGAATCTCTTTTTCTTGTCATTTTAACTAGCTAGTCACACTCTCTGGAGCAGCAGAAAGCAACCTTGAAGCAGGGAAGAAAAAAAAACCCAGCACTGCATGTGGTTTTTTTTTAATATGAAGCATGTGTGTGTTTTAGTTATGTTTTTAACTTTTGTATGTTTTTGTATTGATTGTTATACTATTTTAACTAGATGTTTTTACATTTTTATTGTGACATTTTAATAACGTTTTATCATATGAGCTGCCTGGGGCCCCTTTTTTGGGAGAAAGGCAGCATAAACATGAATATTTGCTCAGTCTCAGGCAGCACAGGTCATTCCATTCATCAGAGCCCATAATCCGTAGTTTACCAGAAAAGCCATTATAAGACAGAAATTTTGGGACTTTTCTAGTTAGTTCTTATTTATTGGCCCTTCCTTAAGCTGGTACTCCAAAAACCTAGTTTCAAAAGCCAGTTGTGAGCCCTTCTGACAGTTTCCCTGTAATAGGTAGGCTAAATCATTTGGTAATCAAAACTATACAGATTTTTACATCACTGAGTTCAGTTTCATTTATATATCTCTCTTAAATTACCCTTCTTGATGGCAGTTTACAGCAACCAAACATATCTTGGAACTGGAAAAACTGATCAGAGAGAATATTTGCATTTTGGAAAGCAAAAGGAGTTGCTGTTCTTCACAGTGTGTCCTTTCTCTTTTAGGGCAGTGACCTTAATGAATCTGGGTGGGCACAGAGCCATTAAAACTTGTATATGTACAATGGAGCAAAAAAGTATTTTGTCAGCACCCAAAATCACCAAAATTACAAAAATGAGAGACAAAATGAGAAAACAAATCCAGACAATCACATTGTGTGATTTGGAAAGAATTTATTTGCAAATTATGGTGTATTTGGGCAATATCAAAAGTTCATCTCAATACTTTGCTATATATCCTTCGTTGGCAATGACATAGGTCAAATGTTTCCTGTAGGTCTTCACAAGTTTGGCACACACTGTTGCTGGTATGTTAGCCCATTCCTCCATGCCCATCTTCTCTAGAGCTGTGATGTTTTGGGGCTGTCACTGGGCAACACGGACTTTCAGCTCCCTCCAAAGGTTTTCTATAGGGTTGAGATCTGGAGACTTGCTAGCCCACCCCAGGACCTTAAAATGCTTTTTACGAAACCATTCCTTCGTTGCCCAGGCGGTGTGTTTGGGATCATTGTCATGCTGAAAGGCCCAGACACGTTTCATCTTCAATGCCCTTGCTGATGGAAGGAGGTTTGCACTCAAAATCTCACGATACATGGCCCCATTTATTCTTTCATGTACACGGATCAGTCGTCCTGATCCCTTTGCAGAGAAACAGCCCCAAAGCATGATGTTGCCACCCCCATGCTTCACAGTAGGTATGGCGTTCTTTGGATGCAACTCAGCATTCTCTCTCCTCCAAACACGACGAGTTGTGTTTCTACCAAACAGTTCTACTTTGGTTTCATCTGACATTCTCCCAATCCTCTTCTGGATCATCCAAATGCTCTCTAGCAAACTTCAGATGGGCCTGGACATGTACTGGCTTAAGCAGGGTGACACGTCTGACACTGCAGGATCTGAGTCCCTGGCAGTGGCATGTGTTACTGATGGTAGCCTTTGTTACGTTGGTCCCAGCTCTCTGCAGGTCATTCACTAGCCCCCCCCCCCCCCCGTGTGGTTCTGGGATTTTTGCTCACCATTCTTGTGATCATTTTGACCCCACGGGGTGAGATCTTGCGTGGAGCCCCAGATCGAGGACGATTATCTGTGGTCTTGTAAGTCTTCCATTTTCTAACTATTGCTCCCACGGTTGATTTCTTCACACCATTAATACTGGTAATGAGTGGAGGATAGAGGAGCCTTTTAAAGAAGAAGTTACAGGTCTGTGAGAGCCAGAAATCTTGCTTGTTTGTCGGTGACCAAATACTTATTTTCCACCATAATTTGCAAATAAATTATTTACAAATCAGACAATGTGATTGTCTGGATTTGTTTTCTCATTTTGTCTCTCATAGTTGAGGTCTATCTATGATGTCAATTACAGGCCTATCTATTATTATTATTTATTATTATTATTATTATTATTAACCTTTATTTATATAGCGCTGTAAATTTACACAGTGCTGTACATACAATCTTAAATTAGACAGATCCCTGCCCTCAGGCTTACAGTCTAAAAGAGGCAACACAAAAGGAAGAGGGGAAGGTGATGGGAAGGGGGTGAGGTCCGGTGGTTCTTCTCTCCCTCTCGGGCCAGGACCAAGACAGATGGACAGGAGGGAGGGCATATCTCATCTCTTTAAGTGGGAGAACTTGCACAATTGGTGGCTGGCTAAATATGTTTTTGCCCCACTGTAGAACTTCTTTGTTCAGGGACAGAGAGCAGTTACTGTATATACTCATGTATAAGTCTAGAAATTTAGGTCAAAAAATTGACCCCCAAAACCTGACTTGACTTATCCATGGGTCAGTGTAAGTACTGTACGGTATCTTTTAACTCTTATTTAAAAGAGAGAACCATCTCCTGATAAGAATACAATATGTGAAGCACTGGCCCCCTTTACCCTCTTATCCATCCAGTCTTAAGAGTAAGCACAAAGAGTTGTCTGCTAGTACTGTATAAGTTCTATGACATTGTTTTGCTTTGTTTCATCCTTTAGATCCTTTGCTATATGCCCCTAAACTTTACCTTTGACTTATCCACGTGTCATAGCAAAATCCTTAATTTTGGCCCCCAAAATTGCCCTCAACTTATGCATGAGGTTGACTTATAGTCGAGTATATACGGTATGTGTTCTCCCCACCAACACTTTCTTGGTGAGGAAGGCCACTTGTTAAACTATAGCTCTAAACTATAGTGATTTAAAGGCTTGCATCACTGCAGTTTATATGATACAGCATATCTCAAAACCAGTAAATGTCATGATTTGTTTTTGTTTTTCCTAGCAGTGTATACCTAAGGTATGTAAGGCAGTGTAAATGTAGCCCCTGGTGCATTCACTAGACATTACAATCTAGATAGTGTGCCCTTAGCTTAGCCTATCTTATTGAAAAGGGTAACAGCTACTACCATCCTATCCTAATATTCGACTTGTTGGGCTACTTCCTATTTATGAAAGTCTCAGTCAGATGGATATTGGAACAGTGGTTTCTCATTGTGATGTGGTATACAAGGGACTTCTATCCCTTCCTTCACAAGTAACTGGTAACTTATTTTGCTAGCCTGGAACTGTCATACTACAGGAGTCTCTGTCCTTTCGGTGGGAACGAGGCTAGTCTGCCTGCCTTAATTTTAATTTGTTAATCTCACAGACTTCTAATGCTCTGTTTAATAGCTTTCCATGGAAGGGGCTGGTAGGTGGAGCTAGGAATCCCAATACAAAACAGACATAAGTAACCATAGAATCTTTGCCTATACTTTGTGGTATTCTCAGATAAGCACAGACATTCACAGTAACATTCATTCATATTTTCAGAGGCTTGTGGCAGTATAGCAGTCTATCAAGGTCCACGGAAAGAATCAGATGACTATTCTAATTTCAAAATTGAAGACTCCGTAGCAACTTTTCAAACTCTTCAACAAATAATATCTGTTGTAGAAGATCTGAATGAACATCATGACAGATATCGGAAGAAACGATCATCTAGCGCTAAATATGGCAGCGAGTAAGTATTGTATCTACTACTTTAAGGATAGCTCTGGCTTCTGACAAAATTAAAATGTATGTTAATGTTATTCTGTCACCAAGTAGGTGCCCTGAACTGTCTGAAATCCTATCAAACAAATTATCAAATGAATTATGCAGGTGTGCCCTGTTTTTTTAAAAAAAATGAATTGCACCTTAGCACTCACATATTTGCATATTTAGCATGTAAAGAATAGGAAGCATACAGTGAGAATAAATGGTCAGTTCTTGAAGTGGAGGAATATAAGAAGTAGGATTCCTCGGGGATCTGTATTGGGACTAGTGTTTTTAGCCTGTTGGTATACAATCTGGAGTTAGGGGTAAGTAGTGAAGAGGCTAAGTTTGCTGAGGGCAATTGATTATTGAGGGTAGTAGGAATCTAAAGTCAGATTGTAAAGAGCTCCACAATATCTTACCAGACTGGAAGAATGGGCAGTAAATTAACAAATGAAATTCAGTGTAAGCGACTAGATTTAACATCTCAAAGAAGCAGAACCCTCACCCTTCTCCAACCACCTCTAATGGACCATGACCAATTATAAAGAATCTTGTTAAGTAATGATATAAATCCAAAGTTGCTTAAGTTTGTAGTTAATGCTGGACTGCACCAGGAATTTTGCAAACAGTAATGATTAAGAAGTATAGCTACTTTTACAAGTGGAAAAATAAAATATTTGTTCTAATTTTTAAGGCACTGTTGCCATGAAATGATAGATGTGATTTCTCTTTCTTTCTTTTTCCAGAGAAAATCCAATTGTTGGGAAAATTTCCTAATCTGCAGCAGAGATGAATTTTGAAGAATTCATCTCTTGAAGTAGTTTTATTTGGTTCTATGCTGATTCAGAATATTTAAGAATGTACCCTACATGGAATTTAATTATGCTCACAATCTATTTAATATTTAATAAGGAAAAAAGACCTGCTAGGGAATCTGATTTTTTACCTTTTTTTTTTTTTTTTTTTTTTTTTTTTTTTTTTTTTTACTTTTTTATTGGTGTGGAAGAAGCATTTCTATATTGCTCAGAGAACTTTTAAAAGTTCCAGAAGATGCAAGAAAGCAAAGCTTCTAGAGCTGGAAGGAACATCAAGGAATAAGCTTTCTAAGGGAGGAAAATACCTACCACTGCAGAAGGGATTTTTGTGTATGCCAAGATAATCATCAGTTAATATGTGAATCATCAGTACCTTTTTTGTGGACAGTGAGTTTTGGCAAAAGAAATCTCAACAGGCAGAAAGATTTGAAGCTTTACATTCATCGCACAGCCACTTTTAATATTGTCTTTTCTTAATCTACAGTAGATGTTTTATAAAGAAAAATTGGTGGTACTTGTTAAATGTACATTGACAATTAGTGATACATTATTTAAGTGATATTACTGAAGCAGGACAAGTCAGGGAGTCTATGCATCTTGTTTACAATTGGAGTGAGTAGTGAAAGGAGTGGCATGGGACCACTGCATGTATTTTGTCTTCTTAAACAACCTGTTATTAGTTTTTAAAAATATTACTTTTGTTTTTGGCAATCGGCTGTTTCAGAAGTACAACTATTTCATGCAGTTAGGGAAATAATTAGTTGATTATAAGGTGATACTTACCAATAATGTGGGGGGGGGGGGGAACAACCCAATCAATAGGAGTTGTACACTGGACATGTGATGCATCCATTTACAACAAGTTTTTAAAAATCACTCCAAGCACTTTAGATATCTGGATAGTCCCAGATTATAATTCTAGATACTTTGTAGTATCTAAATATTATGATCAGTTGAATGATCACTATTGTGGCTTAAGACAATGCTTTTGTGAACATTTTTATATCTAGGTGTTTGTTTTTTTACTTGCCAGATGACATTTTGAACTTAGCTTTGCCTTTAGAAACTATTTATCTTGCCTTGTTGATATATTTCTAGTGCTGATGGGCTGGTTAGTGTCTGTATTTAATGAATGGAAACAAATTATCACTTGGGAGAAGAGGATAAGCTTCCTTTAATCAGTATTATTGGATGTGGTACTAAAAAACCTCATCTTGGGAGCAATTTCCTGAGCACTATTAAAATTGATATATTTCCACTGTAATCACAGCCATGATATCTATACATCATTCTTTTTTGTTTATTTTTTTAAACATTTCTGTTATTATTTGCCACAATTGTAGATAATGTATTAATTATTCAAAAAGAATCAGAAATTTAGAAGTTAGGAGCTGCTTGAATTACTACATCAACTACTAGTATGGCATCTCCTCTAAGAAAATGGGGGGGGGGGGGGAAACCCTCTGTATAGGATTAAAAACTCTCATCCCATAGTTTTCTGTACCACCATAAAATGAATGCACTGAGTAGGGCATCTTTTGGAACAGCTAATATCCATGTCTTGTCACTAAATGCTTTTGATACTTCCATTAGTTTTGAACTTAGTTTGCCATGAGGCATGGTGAAAAGGGAACCTTTGTTCAAGAAACACATTGCATTGGATTTGTGGTCTTAAGTCTAAGAAACTAAAACTGGATTATAATTCATAACTCCCATGTTATATGTGGTGCTCAAGTGTGATGTGTAATATGTACAGAGAGGAGACGAATCAGATAGGTTATCTACCTTTACTATCTTTATCTTTGTCAGTAGAAGTTCAGGCAGCCCAAGAACTGCTGTAGTAAATCCCTTCACATTTACAGAAAGCAGGGGAGGAAGGGGATAGAAACACAGTGCAGGATTTGCTTTGATTGGTCTGACTGGCAGGGCTTAGGAGATGTGTTTTCTCACCACAACTCCGCAACAACAGTTTCAATTTGCTGTGTCCAGATATATCATTAAAAATTGATATCTGTTGATTTATTACATTGCCTTTGAGATTCCAGTAACAAAGATAGAAAATGGTTCACAAGTATTTGCATTACATTCTTCAGTTCAGTCTTTGTGTCATCTTCATGAAAAAATACATTCCTGCCTTGTTCATGATGTCACCATGCAGAAGGCTGACAAATTGCACATTACTGTAAAAATCCATATTTTCATATTATTTCAGTATTTTTAGCTTTCCACCCATGGTTGTGCTCATATTAGTCACATGTAAGTTAAATTAGAAAATCTACAGTAGTGGAGAATAAACATGCAATTTGAAATCCTAGAAGTTTGGGATCCTAAAACACATAAAAAGCACCCTTGGTTGCAGAGGTTCCCTAGTGCAGACATCACAGCAGAATTTCAGAGCAGTGTGTCTACAAAAGTGAAGACTTGAAGCTTAAATCATATAACCCCTTTGTACTTGTTTCTCCTCTTCACAAATGTAACAACTGAAGAATTGCAAAATTGCTGTTAGACTGATAAGGATACAATTCTGTAGTATTCTGAATGTACATGATGAGAGGTGTTAGACCTTGTGGAGAAAATGAAGGAGTATAATTTCTGGTTTTCTGACAGCATTGCATTGTTTGATGTCTTTTGGAGAAACAACCTGGCGTATCTGTATTAGATAGCTCTTCTTTTCTTTTTCTTTTCTTTTTTTTTCTTTTTCTTTTTTTATTTGACATGTAGTCATTGATCCTTGTGTATGGACTATGTCATTTTGGTTCTTAGAGTACCTGTTCTTAGAGAATTAAGTTCACTGTTACTTACTTGGTACACTTGGGTATTATCTGGAGCATTCAATATACAAATACTCAACTGTTGAGACCTTCAATTCTGGTACCACTTTCATCATTGCTTTGTCATTCTTTCTGTTTTTGTATTTGATAAAGTGGGCTTTCCCCATGAAAGTTTAGTGCCACAGAAATACCTTACTTTTTAAAGTGCCACAGAATATTTTCCATATTCATTCCATTAATTCCTCTAGTTGGTGTTACTGTATTTCTGAAAGAATTGTTTTTAGAATAGTGAATTCCATGATTGTACTTGTACCAGTGAACAAAGCATGATAGTGCTGAGAGCCATCACTTTGCAGACACTAGTGCTGAAAGATATATATTTATATTAGATTGTGTAACACTGAGTAAATTGGGATTACTCCTTAATCAGTTCAGTCTCTGCATCATCTTCATGAAGTAATACATTCCTACCTGGTTCATTTTTTAAAAATGAGGTTTTGAAATCTCCACAATTTCATGTACGGGAATGGGTTCATTACATAGCTTGAAGGTCATTTTTGCCCTGTCTCATTGAACATTGAGCATATATAAATTGCAACATGCAACACACTTTATTACATGGTGAGGCTTGGATACATCTCCTTGTCATTCATCTTCTGCTTAGCATATTTACCTTCATACTACCCCTGCAAGTGTTTTACAGGATTGCTAGACAGGAAGGGTACATTGACTTTCTATTGTAACTAGTGAGTGGCACTATTCATCTTATAATATAGATGCATGGCATTTGGGAAGAAGGAGAAACGCAAAGGGCTCTGTCAAGCTGTATACTGATCTGGGGAAAGGAGTCATAAGAACCATGTCCATAATAAGATAGAGCATCCTTAGATTCCTCATGCAGATTCTGAAATGTATGTTTTACCTTTTATCAGTCTTCTAAAAATGTTAAGTGGACTTTTTGGTACAGAAGCAAATGTTTCCAAACATTCATTAGTTATTTCTATTAATAAATCTTATTTGTCCTTTTTTATCCAATACCCACTGTACATGACCATTCTTTGGGAAATAGTGCACTTTCAGAAGTTATGGTACCATATTGTGTAGATTTAAGGCTGTGAGCAGGAGTGAAAGACCATTCATATTCCACACATAAGTATCAGCGCTTTTTGGTACGTGATCAGGTGCCAGGGATATTTCTAGCCTTGCCTGTTCAATTGTTTTTGGCAATAATATAATTCAAATGGAATAGATAATCCAGAATTAAGTTTTGTACAGTAGAGTGTTAAATGTTCAAAGGAGTTTCTACAATTACTAGCTTTGAAATAAAGACTGCTTGACAATTAGCTCTGGTTGACATAAATTTTACAATGTATTTTTAATTTGTTATGATGATGTATTGAATGTATTTTATTTAAAGTTTATTTTCTTAAAAGAAGTATTAAAATTTAGTAGAATTGTTTGAAACTTGAATGTTGGACCCAATTTTAATGTGTTCATCATTTTCAAATGCTTAAACATTTAGATAAAGATTCTTGTCTGTGGTGGATACTAAAAGGCTTTTTGTTTTATGCCCGTCCTTATCAAACACACTGAAAATACAAATTGGCAATGTACATCAGCCTCTTGATCAGACTTTCTGAATGAAAGAAATTGTAGTAATTAGTATTATTTCTTCATGGTTATTAAAAGGTATTATTTACAAAGTAAACATAGAACACTCTGTTTTAGTTGGTACAACAAAAACGGGTTGTGAGCATTTTAAAATATAATAACTCATTTCATATAGGATTACAGGAGAAATAAATTTTTGAAGAAGGAATTTTTCCAACAATGGATAGAAAGCATCCAGAAGTGGGTTGCTCTTCCTAATCATACAAGTATGCAGGGCTTAGACTTTGAGAGTTACTGGTAAGAGAAGCAATCCTCCCTAGTTCTCAGTCTAGTTCCTATAACTGATCCAATTGTGTTATTTTCCTGAAGGAGTGGTTTCAATCAATGAAGCTGTGAGACGACTGATTCCCCCCTCCCTGTCTCCAATACAGCCTCTGTGTCCCTTAGATGACTATGAAGCCTGCGTGGAGGAAGAACATGAGAGAAAGTTGCAATCCACTAGCAAAAGTCTGTTAGCACAACATTGAATCTCAGTCTATCTAAAAAAAAACAAAAAAAAAAAAACAACCTCACACCTTGATAAATTGATTAGCTTATAGGAAAATTTAAAATGAAGAAATAATGCACATTTTATCTGAAAAAATGGTTGAGAAAAGAGGAGAGGCAAACTGGAATTCTAAGAAAACTCATTGTAGACACTGTCTAAAGTGTACTGATTCTTTCAGGCACATACAATATCAAAAACTGTATAATTTTCTACTGGGTTTGATAATAGTAATAATAATAATAAACTTTTATTTGTATACCGCCCTTCCTGCAATCAGGGCGGTTTACAGCATGTACAATTAAAACATTACAATAAAAAATATTAACAAATAAAACATAGTCATCCTAATACAGTGGTGATATTCCAACGGCTTATCAGAAGACGAGTTATATTAATGACAGTCAAGGATAAGCCTGGTTGAACAGATGTGTTTTCAATGCCTTTTTGAATCGAAGAGAGTCAGTCAGACGGAGCTCGATAGGTAATGAGTTCCAGAGGGTCGGAGCAGCTAAGGAGAACCCTCTTTTGGCAGTTGCCGATAGTCTAGCCTCTGGAACATTCAACAGATTTTGTCCGCTTGATCTAAGCGTGCGGGGCGGATTGTGTGGGGAGAGACGGTCCTTTAGGTACTCTGGGCCCAAGCCATTTAGGGCTTTATAGGTAACGACCAGCACTTTATACTGAGCCCGGAAGCGGATAGGCAGCCAATGAAGGTCTTTCATAATCGGTGTTATATGGTGGGTCCTGGACACCCCAGTGACCACCCATGCTGCCATATTCTGGATTAGCTGTAGCTTCCGAGTGTGGTACAAAGGCTGCCCCATGTATAGCGCTTTGCAGAAATCCAACCGAGAGGTTACCAGGGCGTGTACTACTGTTTCAAGGTCCCCCCGGTCCAGGTAGGGTCGCAGCTGGCGTATCAGCCGAAGCTGATAGCAGGTGCTCCTGACCGTCGCATCCACCTGAGGAGTAAGATGGAGCGACGAATCAAGGAGTACCCCCAGACTGCGTACTGTGTCCTTCACAGGTCCTCTGATCCTCTTACACTTAGTCACTTTCAAGAAAGAAAACTGTTACAACATGGCAGTGCAGTGGCATTAATCATGTTGATATTTGTATAGGGTTACTGACAATAGGAGATGCAACTATTATATCAGAAGCTCATTTAAAAGATAAAGGCAATTTTTACCATTTTGTCCTGATTCTGTAGCTAAAGTCATAAAGTTTGGAAAAACAGGTGGATGATGTGGACATCAGCAGGTCTTTAATGCGTCACCTTAATTTGTGTGTCACCATCAAACATCTCAGAAGCAGGTGCTCTGCCATCTGGCTAAAAGACTGAAAATACAGATTTGTGAGATGTTCACTGTAAACTGGCAACATATCAAATACAATATCAAGCTACATTTAGTTGTTAAGGAGAATGGCATAGCTGTGAATATTAACTATAATACATTATGAGATGAAAAAAGTTATTTTTTTCCAAATAGAAATAAAAGAGTCTATAAAAATAGTTTGCAAAGAGCTATGTCAAGCTCTCTACAAATTAATACAATACCAGTACTTTTTCTTAATTTTAACTAATCATAGAATCATGTAGGTTTATAGTTTAAAATTCAATATAAATATGCTTATGCGAACAAATTGGTGTGCTCTGTGGTGTTGCATGGACTTGGAGAGGGAAGCACTATTGTATTGAGAAGGCTGGAAAGAAGATGACAGCTTGCAGCAACTTAAAAAGATTGTGGCCACTGTAGAATCTGCTGTCATAGTGATTTTTTCTGTCCAGTACTTCCTAGGAATCTCACTAAATACTATGCATTCAAATACCATTACAAATATGTAGTCTTCATTATACTCCAATTTGATTAATTAATTTTGCAATATTTTGCTCAATAATTAATTGGATGAAAATGTAGACATGAATGTATCAGCACTCGGATGTTGAAATATTTGGCATCCTCTTTTTAAGTTACCATATTTTTAAAAAAATTATAAGAAATATATATGTTTGAAATGGCTCACACTTAGAGGCAGGAGTAATTTTGACAATACTAGGTTTTGCTGATAAGTATAACATGAGTTTTTTTCCAGTTAAATATAGAACACCTAGATTATTCATATCAAAACATTCTTTTTTTACTTTCTTTTTTCTTTCATTTACATGCTATTTTTTCTCCAAAATTGGTATTCAAAGTGGCTTACAATAATTTTTCAAAGATTAATCTAAAATGCTAGTTTACAAAGGTTTAAAAATAATTAAATGGCATTTTAAAAAATGGTTTAAAACATCATATCTTTCTGTTATACACTTAGCCTCACCTCACTTTCCTTGCTTAGTTAGCTCACTTACTGTGAGTGGATAACAGGGACTGAAATGCAGGATAGCTATCTGGGTTCTTTAAATAAAACAAGTTTGATTTTGTTTCTTCAGTCCTCCAGCATGGTTGCTAGGTGACCAGGAAACATTCCATTTATAGGAAAAACAAGTTGAGAGAGAAATTCCAAAGCATGAGGTGGGGTAGCCGAACCACACTGTTCTATGAATTAGCACTGCTAACCAAAACTGATACTGTATTACTTTTCCGTTAGTTGCTTTCCAAGGCAGGTAAGCATATTTATGTTCTCCAGTTTGGCAGTGCTCTCTGTCTACTCCTCCGGCTGGCATATAAATGATCAAAAACCACCACTGTATGTGGTGTCGAGCGGTTTTCATTCCAAATGTAAAGGAAAGCTCCGAAAGAAACTTGATCAACTTTATGCAACATTCTGTGGAGGCAAGAGACCAGTTGTAAGAATGGGAATGCTACCCTTTTCATACTGCTAAAAAATTACAGAAAGTATAATGGTACCAAGCAGTGCATCTCTGTTGCTAACAATGGCATCCTGACAACAGGGTCCCAATGAGCTACTGCCTTTGAAACTGATTAATTTGTGTTATGTTCAGTAGATGTCAAAGATATTTGTTCAGAATTGCAGGTTTATGGAGGAGAATTGCAATATAATAATGTACCATTTGAAGCACAGCAATTCTCACTTGTTGGGATGGTAAGCACAGTTGCCCCTCCGTATCCAAGGATTCTTCCACAGATTCAACCATCCAGGCTTTGAAAAGAAAGAAAGAAAGATATATGAATGAATATATGAAAAAGCAAACCTTGATTGCCATTTAATATAAGGGACAGCATTTTACTACACCATTGTAATGAGACTTGAATATTCATCGATTTTGGTATCCACCAGGGATCCTGAAACAAAACCCTAGTGGATACTAAGGGCCCACTGTACTTACGCCAACTAGTACCTAGCCATCTTCAATCCCATCTCGGGAGAAGGCAAAATGTAAATTCAATAAATGAAATAAAATAGTACCTAAAGATTTTTATTTATTTATTTTTGCTTCATTTGGCACAGTTGACGATACTGAAGCTAGTACTGGAAGTGCCTTCCCATAATTTTAGGCTGCATCAGTAGAAGTATAGTGTCTAGATCAAGGGAATTAAGAGTGCCACTCTATTCTGCTTTGGTCAGGCCCCACCTGGAATACTGTGTCCAGTTCTGGGCACCACAATTCAAAAAGGATGTGGAGAAACTGGAGTGTGTCCAAAGGAAGACAACTAAAATGGTGAAGGGTCTGGAAACTGTCCCTCGTGTATCCTATTAATCATTTCCTTCCCAGACTATGCTTATCCAGCAACTCTTTCAACATTCTTAATTGGATTTGAGCTCCAGGCCAAATTGCTTCTGCTCAAACAATTAAATTTTGGAGCAAAAAATGAACATAGGAGAAAGGAGGACTTCATAATAGTTTCTTCCTCAGAATTTTTTCTGCTTAAAATTGTCTTACAGAAACTACTTTTCACCCTGCAGAGAAAGCAATACCATTTACATTTCTATATCACTTATCAGTGAACTCAACACTCTCTAAGCAATTTACAGTCTGTAAGCCAGTGTCCCCCAACAAGCTGGGTACTCATTTTACTGACCTATGAGAGGATGGAAGGCTGAGTCAGCCTTGGAGCTCTGGGATTGAACTCACAACCTTGGGGCTGCAGTACTGGCATTTAATCCCTGTGCCACCAGGGCTCCCAGAAAGAGAAATGGGTACCTAACCACCACAACATAGGAGGAAATCTGGAGCAAGGAAAAATCTGAGGTGAAGGGGATAAGCAGCTACAGTACTTTTCTTTTCCAAAGTCTGGGTCAGTTACAGCCTACTCTGCCTGGGGTGGAGCTGACGCATCTAAAGAGTACTGAACATGTAATTTGGGCCTTGAGCCTATTGATTTCAATGAGCTGAAACATGCTTGCATTGGAGTATAAACATGTGATTCTAATGCATGGTCCATTTTTCATGAAATCACATTTAGACAGGTTGTTCCAAGCAGCGGCATTATGATCTCTGGCCTGGTGGAGACAGTTCTAACTGTCTTGTTTAGGGCTGATGTCACTATAGCAACCTATGCTACTTGTAAGGAATGAATTTTATCTGCCCACAGTTGGTGTCCTGTGCTGGTAAATGTGGCTGGAGAGCCAAACACAGAGATGTAGGTTTACAACAACTTTCTGAACACATTCTGAATATTAAATTCCACTTTAAGATATAGAAGATCATGTGCAGAGGGTGAGTACAGCTCATTTCACTTTTTACAGGGGTTCATTCTCTCCTAACCAATGCATGCCTGGAAGTCTGAGAGGTTCTTGTGTGTGCAATCTGCCTTTTGGATGTCTGAGGATAGATTGTTTCTCATGTAGAAATTGCTTCAGTTTCTTGTTTAATAAGACAAATTGAAGATAGAAGGAATAAATTATTTAATTGATATAAGTGGGCCCTTGGTATCTGCTGGGGTTTGGCTCCAGGACACCACCACCACCACCACCACCACCACCACCACCCCCCCCCCCCCCCCGTGGATACCAAAATCCATGGATGCTCAAGTCCCATGGCATAGTGAAATGGTGTCTTTTATATAAAATGGCAAGATTTGCTTTTGAAATTTATTCTTGAATACTCTCAATCCATGGGTGCTTGAATCCATGGATAAAAAATCTGTGTTTAACGAGAGCTGACTGTACTGAAATGGGCAAATGAGTCAGCAAGGAAGTAAAATGTCTGCATAAAACCTGCCAAATTATTACCATTTGCAAGAAAGCAACAATGGGAGTTGACTATCTCCTTCAGCCCCAGTTCTCTTGAAGCACTCATTTCTCATCAGAAGTCCATTCACACAGCACAGTTATAGCACATTTTAACTGCCATGGCAATATCTTACAGATTTTCAGAGCTTCCTGGCAGACAGTTTTAAATATTCCTTTTTACACTGCAAATCCCAGGATCCCATTGGATGGGACCATGGCAGGTAAAGCAGAATCATAGTGCTATATAATTATGTGGAGTGAAAGAGCTTTTGACTGCTGGGATATATTTTTATTATTCGTATTCTTACACTCTTATTCTAGCCTATAAGGATTGGTCTTTATGTTGTCAACTATTACTTATTTACTTGCATGTTTTCTGCTCCAATTTAAAGTCATCCAGCCTCACAAGTTGGCCTCAGACCTAAAGGTTAAAGGAACAGTTATCTGTAACAAGGAAGTGGGTTAACAAGAGTGTAATAGAGCTACATACCCAAAATGATCTTACCAAGTGGACACATCCTTACCTGGTTTACATGTTACTGTATGAAAGAGTGGAAGTATACTTGTCAGGGGTTGGAAGAAG
This sequence comes from Urosaurus nigricauda, assembly GCA_034509955.1. Lineage (NCBI taxonomy): Eukaryota > Metazoa > Chordata > Lepidosauria > Squamata > Phrynosomatidae > Urosaurus > Urosaurus nigricauda. The sequence goes on from JAOEGL010000003.1 coordinate 242,033,833, forward strand.
GGGGGGGGGGGAGATTCAGCAAATTAGTGCCAGAACATAATTGCACACAAGAACACCAGAACAAATTTTGCTTTGGCAAAAATATTGGCATCCAAGTTATTAAGATTTTGACTATTTCTAGGTGTATTTTTGCAAAACAATAAATTGAATTTAAATAATCATTGTCATCATCATCATTGTCCAAATGAAGGTGATTGCATTCAGTACCTTGAAATCAATAGCAAAATAATTGTAGTTTACTACCTAATCTTACGGCCAGGGTTGAACTCCCTCTGTCCACCATTTATGCACAGACATAAATCTATTTTATACCTACATATTTCTTGGTTGCTACAGAGATTGGATTTCTTTTATTCCTTCCACAACAACCAATCCTCCCAATTTATTATTGAACCACAGCACATCCACCCACAGCCATTCCATGTCCCCATAGCTAAACAACAAAGTGATAACATCATCTGTTAATGTCCAGTGAGGTACTATAGAATTCTCAGTGGATCATTGTAGGGACATAGTCAGATCCTTCTCCATCTCTCCTCCTGTTCTCCAACAGCCACAGAATGGTCATCAGGGGGTGAGCCTGCAGTGGCCCAATGGTAAGTACAAAGGTGTTGAATAGCAAGGTGAGGTGTAACTCTTCATGCGGAAGCATTATGCTATGCTATGCCATAAGCGATGCCAGCCATCATTAAATACCATTAGATACCATTTTTGAGAATAGCTTTCCCCAATCCTGACACTTTCCGCATGTATTAGACAGGAAATCCTACCATTCTCAGCAACCAAACCTATGCACAACTGGAATATGACAGCTGAAGGACCTTGGAGAGATGTGCCATCCTGCTGCAAGCCCCTCCACTAGCACACAGTAGCAGCTAGATTCTGGCCCATGTGCCCTCCAACATTCCTTGTTCTCCTTTCTTTTCTCTTCTCCCTGGTTTTGGTATAAGAAATCTGTGTTGATCTATGTACAATCTAAGAACTATGGAGGATGAATCATGTTTTTAATGTTGTTATGGTTTTAAATTATTGCTAATTTAATTTATTTTTAAGGGGTGGGTGGCTGGGAATGGGTCAATGAAGTGTTTTAATTTGTATGTTTTAATCTTGTTGTACCCCGCTCCGATTGTACTCACAGAGGAGCGGGCTAGAAATAAAGATGATGATGATGATGATGATGATGATGATGATTACAAGAAATAGACTTTTTTTAAAAAAAAAATTGCAAGATACCTGTAGGACTGTAGAATTTGTTCATCACCCTTGCCAACTGCTGCTGAACTTTCAATATGACAGTTGCAAACAATTTCTTCAATAGTTGGTGTATATATCTATATATCTATTTCTCTCTCCTAACCCAGCTTTCTGTGGCAATAAAAGCTTTGGAAAAAGAAGTTATGCCAAAGCTAAAGGGCAAATCAAAAGCCACTTCAAATGCTGTTCTTGAAAGGTTCCTGCAGACATATGAAAAGCACTGCATGATGTCCCAGACTTCTGTCAGCCTGAGTATTAAACAAGACATACAAAAATGTATAGCAAATGATATGTTAATCAATAAGGTAACAGAATTTAATTCCTTCACCTGTGACAGGAAATGAGGATAAACTGATAGAAAAACTTCATCCCAAATTGTAACTCTTTCTGAATGTATTCCTTTAGGGGGCAGCATCAATCTGTTTTATTTCATGTAAATTACACTGCCTCCATATTTGCCTGAAAGCATATCGATGTGAATTTTGTAGATTGATCTTCTTGATGGCTCCTTTGTTATGCCAAGGGAAGAAAAGCTAGTTCTGTCTTCTGTCTTTGAGGTTCTTCTGTTGGCAGGCAAAGACAGTTCTATTTGTCTTTTAAACATTTGGCTTTTAAACTGAATTATTTGCTGAGGTATTGATGAGCTTTTAATTGATTCTTTGATAATTAGAATTCTGTATTGAACATTGTATTTTATTGCTTTTAGCCATATTAAGCATTATTTGTAGAAGAAAGCTGGGATGGATATACAAAGTAGAACTACTAATATTATAAACATAAAAGCAAAATCAAGGAACACCAAAATCACACTCCTTTCATGAGATGCAAGAGCTGCTGTACATATGTTACATGACAGTGGATGTTGTTGTAGGATCATCTTGAACAAAGTTTAATAAACGTGAATTTAGTTATAGTTACCTTATCTACAGTCCAACAATGCAAGGAGCAAGGTTACAATGTTAAATACAAAAGAAAAAAAAGGAAATAAAACAACCAATACAGAATATAGGAAGTAAAGTACACTACAATATAAATCAAAGAATGTATCTTATGAACCACCTAGAGCCCTAAGATCCTCAGGAGAAGGCTTTTCCTAGGTCCCACCACCATCCCAGGTTTGGGCACAAGAGGGAGCCTTCTCTGTGGCTGCTCCCACCCTGTGGAATTCCCTTCCACGGGAGACTAGGCCGGCCCCCTCACTACTGATCTGTCGCCAGTAGGTGAAGACATTTTTATTTGAACAGCCCTTTTAAGATAGGCTTGATTTTATTAGGGGAATGAGGGGGTTTGACTTTGTATGTTTTAAATTTTATATTTATAATTTTAGAAATTTTGTTTGATTTTAATTGTACAATTTTAAATGTTGTTCTAATGTGTTTTATATATGTCGATAGCCGCCTTGGGTCTCACCTTGGGAGAAAGGTGGGATAAAAATAAAATACATACATACATAATGTTATGAGCGATATTGTTACACATTTGTTAAGCTCCCTCCTATTGACACAGTGTGATTAAATTGTTGTTATGATATATTACCAGTATCCTGGCCGATTTTTAATGGTTCATTCTCTCTGGTCTTAATGACTATGGAGAGGAACTTAGCCACTGATAAAGAGATGTTTGGACATATATCTTCTAACAGAATTTTTAACATAAAACTTTTCCAGTCAACCCAGTATGCAGCTCAGTAGGGGAGTTTATGAATCTGGCTGTAGAAGGTGCAAGATAATAAAATATGTGATATTGTTTCGACTGCATGAGACCCACAAGTGCAGAGTCTTGCAGAAGTAGCCAACCCAGCATACCTACCAAGGAGTAGTTTTGTAGGAAAAGCATTGCATCTGGCCTTAGTGAATAATTTGCAGTAGTTTGGCACAGTCAGGTTATTTAGATAGACAGCACTTTGGAAGGGTACCACAAAGTGGATGTTTTAAGCACTGGGCAAACAAGACATGGCATAATTGGCCTGAAAACTACAAAATAAAATATCCACAATTTTAACAGATTTTAACACCATCTCATGATCCAAGTTAGAGAGCAAAGATGAAGACGACAGAGGTCACCTTTTGGGCAATAAATCTGGACCATAGTTGTTCAAAGCAAGGAGGCCTAGTAGACCCTTAACATGAATTTAGTAATTTAATGTCTTTCAATCATTACTTGATTCATTTCTGCCATCTTTATTTTATTACTGTCTATTCCTGAGAAAAATACACACCTAAGTAACCTCAAGAAAAACAATCGTTTTCCCTCTCACACATGTAGCTTTCTGTCTTTTCAAGGAAATGAACTATCTATCATTGATAACTAGACACTCTTTTCTATGGCACATTTTAAGCAATATTTTGTTGTAGCAGAAGGACTATTATTAACTCTTCTGTGTTCTTCTCTAGTTTGTGCTTACCAATGTGGAAACAGCATCAGGAAGTTTGCACCCTGTGTCTCTCACTCCTCTGCTAAGGACAATTCGAGATGAACGATATCAATTGGGAAATGAGCTCTGTGTGTGGGGAATTCAGATTCATCCTCAAGATATTGCTAACCTTGTATGTTTACAAAATCAGATGAATTATATGGGAATCATGGTGTCAAAGTGACAGACTTAGTTTTGTAAATATGAACTGTTGTTACAGTACAATAGTTGCTCATTGGTCTTTGCAGTATCATTTTTCTTTCTAAACCACGACTGTTCTAATTTTATATATATTATTTCCTTCTACCTATAGCTAGCCAGCCAACTAAAAATAACCTCTACTAATAATATGAACAATAGTTATAATATGAAGAATAGTTATTCACAGTCATTCTTTAAACAATCCTCTCAAAATACAGTGCCAGGGCCTAAAAACTCTAAAGGCCTAGATTCTGTCTGATCTTGGATCCTGTCTAATCTTGATCAGTATTTGGATGGGAGGCTGCCAACAAATACCAGGTGCTGCAGGCTCTATTTCAGAGAAAGCAATTGGTAAAACACCTCTAAGTATTCCTTGCCTAAGAGAACCCTATGAAAATTTATGACGTTGCTATAATTCAACAGGTGACTTGATGGTGTACACACACACAAAATGCAATATACCACTCTATTTGCAAAGCTCACCACCCTTGCATTGTAAAGGAATCTCTTGTCATTCTCATCCTCCTTGAGAGTCTTTCTTCATTGAAAGGCGCGCAAGACTTACCTTTGCAGGAGTCACAGCAGACACCTGATAGCCAGCCAAGTCCTCCTCCTGTTCAACAGGTGAGGTCAACCTCAGAACAGAAAGAGGAGCTAGAGGAGAGGGGCCTCAATCTCAGAGAAAAGTGGAGGCTCGGGCATCTGGCCCCAACCATCCGCTGTAGATGAAACAAGAGGCTGCAATCAGAGGAAAACAGCTGTAGAATGCTGTCCCTAAATACTGCCTGGGATCTGGCCATTGGCTGAACAAGCTGCCTATATAAGGTAGTTACAACCATCAGCTACCTTGCTGGAGTCCAACTTCAGTCTTCCTCTTGACAGCTTGGCTTGCAGGTGTGTTTATTGATTTATGACCCCTGGACTGTTTAAGAAGGATTTTGACTCACTGGAATCCTGACTCTGACTTATGGTTTTCTTGATCCTGGACTGTTTCTCACTGGATACCTCTTGTGTCCATGGCTTCCTGATCTAGAACTCTGAACCTTCTTTGGGGTTGACAACAGAACAGTTTGTACTCAGCCCTACAATTCCCTCTCGGCTATGGAGGCTATGCTACCGGAGAACCATGCTCTCAGAAAGCCACTGCTGCAGGGGCTACTCTTCAGGCCTATACTGCAGCCACTCACTCGAAACCATAAGGTTGCGAGTTCAATACTAGCCAGGGCTCAAGCTCAACCCAGGCTTGCATCCTTCTGAGGTCGCTAAAATGAGTACCCAGCTTGTTGGGGGGAATTAGCTTACTTAGAGACTGCTTAGTTCAGTAGGAAGCATTATATAAACGAAGCTGCAACTAGGAGTCCAACAGCCACTATCTCTAGCTTCACCTAAATGTAAGTGCCCTGTTGCCCCACATGAAATATTTTATGGTGCTCCAGATAAATCTCCAGCCTTTGTAGCACAATATGAGCTCTACATGCAGCTCTGCCAATGGCCAACTCCTTATCTCTTGTAGGCCAGTCTGCTCTTGGCAAAGGATGCAGATTTCAGAGTTGCTCTCAACCTATGAAAACCTTCGGAAGGCTGTCAATACCAAACTTTGTACTCAGTGCCTTTGGGACAAGGTGGCCCTCATGGACCTGTTCTGGGAAGGCCTGGTGAATGAAATCTTGGACAAACTGGCCAGGACTAAGCATCCTGGAACCCTGAAATCATTGATTGAATAATGTCTTAACATCAACAGTTGGCTAGAAAACTGGTGACACATCCTTTGCTGCCCAGAGCTAGAACTGGTCATACGTCTGAGCCATATAATCTTTGCTACCGTATCTTGACTAGACCCACCCACCCCCAGGGATTCATGCTGCAGAAGGTGACTGCATTATGTCATTTGCTCCAAGGTCCAAAGACTCAGAGGCTCTAGTAACTTCCTGGATGAGGACATTGCTTGATGGACTCAAATCCAATGGAGTTCTATGAAACCTGCAATCAAAGTAGAGAGCACTGATGGTTGGCCCTTGGCATCAGGACCAGCAACACAATTCTAATTTACACCCCCTCCCATGGCAGCCATGTATGGGTGGTGTTGCAGCAACTGTGTAATCTATGTAATCTTTGTAAATAGTTATGTAACAAAGATTAAAGAACCCTCATTTGAGAGATTCATTCCTGTGTGAGAGGAAATTTGCTATGCAACTCAGATTCTTCACAGACCTTCTTCTGGGTCCTGTCCGTGTGCATAAACTCTGTTTGTGTTCGTTTCCACAAGGGTTATGAACCCAGCACGCATCTTCCTGACATACCTGTACACCAAACCTGAAAAATGAGCATTCAACCTGTCACCAATAGACTCCCTGCTGTATCATATCTTGCCAGCAGGCATTGAGATGGAGGCCCTTGTATTCTGGGAGCCTCCTTGTTGTGTAAAGGTTGTTCAGAGATTCTTGGGCTTTGCCAACTATTATTGCAAGTTTATCACAGACTTTGCCCAAATCACAGCAACCAAATCACAGAACAGAAATCTGGTGGCACAACCAATTACAGTTCCCAGATATTCCATGGCATTGAGTCATGGCAGTTAAAGTGGTGTCAATCCAGATTATTTTGGTCATTCAGGTGCAGCTAGTAAGGAGGAAAAGCACATGAATCTGCTTTTGGAACTTATATAAAGTCATATCTGTCTCAGGTTCTGCCCAAGTAAATGTGTGGCAATGTTGGACTGGAAGATAAAGTGGCATGCAAATAGCATTACTCTCTAAGTCAACTATGTGGTGCCAGACCCACAGAATTCTTACCATCAAACATGATAGAAAAGGCAGATATGTACACATCTCAGCAGTCAATGCAATCCTTCTGTCCATCTGTGGAGATTTAGCTCACCATCTGTGGAAAACTATAGTCTGACAATGTGTGATTCATGCTTCACTGAGCTGATTGTAGGCTTCATAAGAATGCTTTTCCACTGAGAGCATTAGCTGACACTGGCAGTGATAAGCACTCAAATAAAAGCATAAATAATTGGCTTTCATGAGAGTTGTTTGTAAATGATAGTACAGGATGCATGTTAGTATTTTAGGTCTGGAAGAAGGGTAGGATGAACTAAAATCAAAATCCTGTTTTAAGGATGAATATTATTCTTAGAGACCATACTCACATTAAGACCATCTTGATCTCCAGGCATACTGAACTTGTTGATTTGATATAAGAGAATGAAATTATATTTTTTTTTAAATTAGGTTTTTAAAAAACCTTTCAAATGAACAATTATTACAAATGTTAATGTCTCTGATAAATCTTGCTTTTTCTTCTTTTTGTCTATATGTTTAGGCAATCTTACTAGAACTAGATGGGCGTACCATCTATCCATTTTCCAAATTAGAAATCACTTACCATGTCTTAGACCTCTGGAGCATGGAGAGGCTTGGAATCGCTTTACCTTACAGCAATCTGAATTCTCTTGTACTGGATTATTCCAAGTAAGACAAAAAGATGTGTAAGTATGATGATATCTGCCCTAACACATTATATTCTTTTCTCACACTCTTGGCAGTGTGACAAAGGAAACAAAATTACATATAAGAGGTGTCCACATGTTACATTCAACACAGGTGCATACTTACATAAAGCTGATGTGTATTCATCAGTCCACATAAATATATATATGTGTACAGGTATAGTTGTACATTTGAACTGTAATCTAAATTTAAGACTATTCTTGTAGCTGGATACAAAAAAAGGACCTAAAACAGGCACTGAGATACTCATGAACATTTGAATGTGTGCACATACAGTATGAATATATATACAGTGTAATGTGTGAACATCCCAGAATTTAAATGGCAATAGTTTCGGTCACTAGGCACAGGTCCAAAATCTGATGAAAGGTTTTGTTTCTCTCCTTTCATCAAGAACACCACCAAAAGAAAACAGCATCTCAGCTCCAGCCATTTCTTATAGTTCTCACAACTCCTGGGAGCTTCCTTCACTTTACATTGTATTCACTCTTTTATGTTGTACTGTACTTTTACTTAGCTTCAAGAAAACAACAGAGAAGTATTTTATCTGTCAATTTGATTTCAATCAAAATAGTATACACAGGTGCTTTAAAGAAAATAGAGTAGGTTCCAGAATGCCTGATAATTTTTGTCTTTTGTGTCTTTGGTTTGAGAGCCAGCATGATGTGGTGGTTTGAGTGTTGTACTGAGACTCTGGAGACCAGGGTTCGATTCTAAGCACAGCCATGGAAACCCATGGAAACCCACATGGGCAAGTCACATTCTCTCAGCCTCAGGGGAAGACAATGACAAACCTCTGCACAAATCTTATTACAAAAACCCTGTGATAGGGTCACCATAAGTCAGAAACAACTTGAAGGCAAACAACAAAAGCAAACATGTTTGGTTTACTTCTTGATCTGAATGTCAAATGATGCTTTATGAGGAGACAAGAGTTTGATGAAACGTTTCCATATTGTGTGAGGGCCTGCTTTCAACTCAAGTTAAAATTCCACCAAGATCAATTCTTTTCTTCCCACAAATTCCTAATAAGGAGATTAATTCTCTGTATGTGTGTGTAAAACTTATCAACGTTACTGTGGCTCTGAAACAGTATCATCCCTCTCTTAAGTGTATCAGGATTTCACTTGAGTTAGCTCTCTGTTTGTATGTTATTCTAGGACTGATCATATGTTTAATTTGCTGTTTGCTGAATAAAACCTATTTTTGTTAAGCAGTCTCTTTTGCTCTGGGCTATTGCAAGCTCTGGCACAGAAGCAAGCTCTGGTTGCAGTTATTTTTGTGCTCTCCAGAAATAGTATCTCTGAAGGAGATACCAATGAGATTAGGCACTCCTTCTTCCAACCCTATTTTGTAGTTATAGTAAATATGTGTTAAATATGCATAGATTGTATACTAGTCTAATTTTAATTTTAACATTCACAAGTCTTCCATTTATAAATATGTAGTAATGTGGTAGCAGAGAGCCACCGTGGTCTGGTGGTCTGAATGTTGGACTATGACTCTGGAAAACAGGGTTGGAAATCTTCTTTAGCCATTGGGTGACCTCAGACAAGTCATAAACTCTCAGCCTCAGAGGAAGGCAAAGGCAAAAGGAAAACTCTTTCTGAATAAACCTTGCAAAGAAATCTCCATGATAGCATTGATTTAGGGCCGCCATAAGTCAGAAACAGTTGGAAGGCACACAACAATGTGGTGCCAGCTATTATAGATTAAATAATGCTGTGAATTATCTAATGTTTTCAGTTTAAGTCTTTTTAAATTTCATTTGAGTTGACACAACTATATCAAATTTCTGCAATGTACCACAACAGTGAAAAAAAATGTAGCAAGTGTATTAGGGTCAATATTTGAAGATCATGTCTACCTAATGCCTACCTTGTCTACCTTTTCATAGGTGTGGCGATGATGGTGTGAATAAACTTATTTGTGGATTAGAGGGAAACAGAAAGCTTTTAACTCTCAGCCTGTGCTACTGTGATTTAGGACCTCAAAGTGGAACAATATTAGCAACTCTTATAATCCAGACTGCCATTTGGTAAGCTTTGGTGTTAAGGACTTGGGCAGTGTGGTAGTATTATTGCTCTGATCTATTTTATATTGTATGTTATGCTAATTAATGGCTATAGTTAGGAGAATGTTAAATAATTGTCAGAATTAGCAACCTTTGCATATTTGTACTCACTATAATAAACTCACTATAATAATGAATTTGCATGTTTGCTGATTTTGTTTTTATGCTTTTCTCTACATTCATTTTCTTTCCACATTACTTTATCTGTAGGCATTTTCTTTCTCTTCTCTCCACCATAAAACTATGTATCTGAGTATGAACAAGTAATTTGTATCTAAAGCTATTTCTGTATGCCTTACAAATAAGACTGAGCTTATTTTTTTTTTCCTGCTAGACCCTGTGAGTGGGTGGGAGAGAGAATAGTTGTTTTCCAGCTTCTGCCTTGCCCTTGCCAACATCATTATTCTGTTTGTAAGATCCAGTACTATCTGTCACATTTCCCAGCAACAATTATATATGTGTGGAGGAGGCTCCCCCCCTTAAAATTGGCCATGGGGAAGTGGTAACATCCACCACCTGGTTTAAACTGATGCTCTGGTAAATCTGAAATTGGATGTCCAGCTGTGTACAGTTTAAGATGTAGCCAGCTGTTTTCAGGGAAGCTAATACAGGCAGAGTCCTGTCCTGCTACAGGCAAAGCTCCCTACCTGGGAGTATTCACCAAATGACCTAATCACCGTGGGTAGTAAGAAAACGGTGGTAATCAGACAGTGATGGTAGTTAATGGAGCCCTATTCTTTTCTTCCAATGTGTTATCTCTCAACACATGTACAAATGTAGCAGCACAGCACGAGCAATGTATGAACCTGACTGAACTATGGTTAATTCAGGCAATGATTCTTTGGGTTAGATGATAACAGGGTAACAACTGGGAATGTTACAAGTAATGCAAGTTTTTATTTGTGAAGTTTTGTGAATTTGTATGAATCCAGTATGTAAACACTGGCCTTGCTTCCTTTGGTGCTGGCTTATGGCCCTTTTCTGTTGCACAACAAAGCCTTAAGTCTAACACTGGCAAATCTCAGTTTAGGTTGGAATTGCATTCCTGGATTGTAATGTAAATTTAGACTGACATAAATGGGAAGGAACAGTTCCATAGGGGATCATTGGATTCCAGGGGGATCAGTTTTAACTGAGCTAAAGTAACCACAAAGTTAGTGTTTTTACCCAATCCACCATTAATTTTAAAGAGGTTTAAAGCCAGTGTGACCTAGTGGTTTGAGTGTTGGACTAGGGCACTGGGAGCCCACTGCAATCTCAGGGGATGGCAATGGCAAATTTCCTCTGAACAAATCTTTCCAGGAAAACCCATGATAGGTTGACTTTATGGTTGTCATAACTCAGAAATGACTTGAAGGCACACAATAACAACAACAACAGCAACAACAACATAAAACATCAGAGCTTATATTTTCCAGGCTAGAGAAACAACATCCCTTCCAGATGCTAAGGCTGCTCACCCACCACCAAGCAATCAAAGAAAACCCCTTTCATGAACACCAAAACTCCCAAGACTTCTAAGCAGGCAAAGGAAACTCTTTCCCTCCAAAGGATGTCTAGATTCAAGTTTCTTCTTCTCCCTCATGCTCCTCCTTCTAAGCAACAAAGAAAAACCCTTCCCTTCAGCAGTTTTAATACTGCAGTTACTTTCTCCCCCTATGAATTGTGGATGAGACTTGTATTTATTTATAGATTCCTGGGGAAACATTTTAAATCTGAAAATGTTGTAAACTGGGGTATTATGTGATGATGAGTAAGAGAGAGAGTGATTTCTCTTAAAGTAGTTAAGAGTGCACACTGTAGTTACTAGTGTAAAACTCACTTCTTGTTCTAAAAGGAGCAAATATAATGTTTAACCAAGGTCTATGAATTTTTTTAAAATTATTTATCACAGCAACCTGCTTCTCAGTGGTAATCACTTGCAGTGTTTGGGTGCTGCAGAACTCCTCAAACCATTAGCAGAATATGCAAAAAAACTTCAACAAGAAAAAAAGACAAATGCTTTGGTGTGCAGCAATAGTACTTCTCACGACACCCTTGAAGGTAGTATTGGTCATCTACTCATGTAAATTAATCTGTTAAATAATAAATGGAAAGATTCAAATGGGTGTGTGGATTTATTTTTTTTTTTCTTTTTCTTTTTTTAGTGGCTCTTCCCATGTTCTGTGCCGCCACTGCAGATTTTGCTGCTGAAATCCAGAAATGTCTTTTTTCTTTAAAAATGCTATTTTGCCTTGACATGTGCTGCCTTCTTTCCTTGCTTACAATTCATACCCCTGAGAGCCTGACTCTATTCATAAGCAAGGTGGGCCAGCAGCATACACTTTAGTGAAAAGGAAAATTGTGTTTTTAAATGAACTATATTTCTGAGCTGTGATTATCCATTTGAAAGTGGTACATATAGAATACACTTTACAATGTCCATATATTTTATGGGGTTGTTTTTAATTAAATGTGTACATGCAGTATGTATTAACTATTATGCATTACAAGTATGAAAGGAACAAATACAAGGGCTGTAAACATATCATTTAATGCTTGCTTTCCCCAATTTGATCCCTACCAGATGCAAACTGCAACTCCCATTCTTCCCAGACAGCATAGTAAGGCTGTGACTGATTCAGGTTGAGTAAAGGCTGGGGAGCATGAACAGCATTAGTTCACCTTAAATCAATTGACACTATTTTGATGGTCAATCAAGTAATATTGGGAACATATGATAATAAAGATGATAAAGGATTTGAATTCTCTGTCTCTTTGGTTCTGGGCATTTCATGCACCTTGTATTACTAACAGGATGAGCAAATACAAGCAGTACTTGTGTTATCAGTTCTTGGGGAGTTCAAAATTGACATATTGATCTTGCAAATTACAATATCTGTCTCTAGCTGGCTCTGGTGAGAGTAAGGGATATTAAGTTTCATGGAAGAACAAATAATTTCAAAGTTTTCTCCATGCTGTGCAATATTACAAGAGATTTTGCACATTTTTAGCAACTTTCCACACATGAGGACTTCTCAGAGCTTTGTTTGTGCAAAAGGCACTTTTGCACAAAAACAAAGTTTTTTTTGCAATTTCTTAAAACAGCCCAAAATTATGAAAAATTTTATGGATGGCCATTTTCTTAATGCAATATCTTGACATGTCAAGACACCCTTTCTCATGAAGGATGAGAAAAGTGTAAGTATTTACATCCCTCGGTGAGAGTAAGCATTTTTGCCAAATGCTAAATGGTGTGGGTTTGTTTGCCCTGTCACTGTTTAATTTAATTCCCTTGGGTAAAGAATATAAAATTTGATCTCTGAGATCTGTCTCAGCTTCATTGGGACTTAAAATATATAAAATTTGAGCTCTGATACCTGTCTCACAGTTTCATGGGGCCTAAGCTGCTGCTGTTCTGAGACACCCATTTTGTTGATACATAACATTAGCTTACCCTCGGTTGGTTTTGCCTGTGAACACATTCTCTTGTTGTTATTTCAATAACAACCTATTGAAACAATAACAAATAACTGATTATTTCAGTTGGGTTTAGTATTCCTGCCTGGTGCATTCTGGGCTCCAAGTGCTTTTGATTTCGGCTCCCTTGATCCCTAAACATTGGCCATGGCAGTTGGGTTGAATGAAGCTGAAGTTAACAGCATCTGGAAAGCACCAGCTTGAGGAAGATTGATCTATATTCCCATGGCTGCACTCACTCTGTTACTCAGCATCTTTCTGGGCCTTAGGCAATGTGGGATTCATCTAGTACCAAATTATATAGAAATATATAGGTGTTGTTTATATAATTTTTAATTTAAATCAGCTAATAATAAATGTGTTTCTATTTTTAACAGCAAACGAAGATGCAAATATTAGTTCAAAAGTTGTTCATACAAATACCACCTCCAAAGCAAACAACTCTACTGTTACTGCATTAGAAAACACTAGGAAGAAAAAGAAAACAAAAGGTACAGTTAATTTACCCAAATAGGTAGAACTAATTTGGATGATGTAAAGACTGGGAATTGTATCATGATTGGTGCTCTTCTGTTTAATTTTAAATTAAACTTAATTATTAAAGCATGTTTAGGTCTACAGAAAAATATGGAAGTGACTTCTTTCCTGCCTGAAATCTTACAGTCTAAGATCCCTTACTTCATAGTCTAGAATTGCTCCCCTTTCTTCACCTCTTTGCATAATTTATCTATGCCCTAGTTCTCAGTTAAGTCCTCGAGCAGCTGCATCACTTTGGATTGCAAAGGGGGAGGAGCTCACATGTCAACAGAGTGGTGGACTCTCCTTTGGAGGTCTTCCAGCAGAGACTGGACGTTTATCTCTCTTGGGATTGCTTTAGCTTATTCCTGCATGGCAATGGGTCAAACAAGATGGCCTTTGCTGCCCTTTCCAGTTCTATGATTCTCATGATTCAGTAGCTCTCCTCTGTAACACCATCCCTCTATTTAGAAAAATCCTTCCTCTCTGACATACCAATTCCCAAGGTGTTGATAATTTGGTATATAAATCTGTTCAGCCATATGAACAATCTCATCTCTTTGAACCAGAGGTATGGAATTGTACAGGTTATCTCTCTAGTGAATATAGCTGCTCCAGAGACCAGAACGCGGAGCAATGGATGCAAGCTGCAGGAAAAGAGATTCCACCTCAACATTAGGAGGAACTTCCTGACAGTAAGGGCTGTTCGACGGTGGAACACACTCCCTCGGAGTGTGGTAGAGTCTCCATCCTTGGAGGTCTTTAAGCAGAGGCTGGATGGCCATCTGTCGGGGATGCTTTGACTGGGAGTTCCTGCATGGCAGGGGGTTGGACTGGATGGCCCTTGTGGTCTCTTCCAACTCTATGATTCTATGATTCTATGATTCTTGCATAGTGGGAACTATGCTTCACATAGAAAATGGCCATGCAGATTCTGGCAGGCCTATTCATACGGTTTTTAAATTATGAGCTTTAAATTATGGATTTTTTTAAACATGCATTTTAATCTGATGTTATATTCTTTCAACTGATCATTTATTTTAAATTGGCATTTGTGTTTTTAACTGTGTTATACATTGCTGTTGTTTCCCACCTTGATCCATAGGGAGAGGCGGGAAATAAATAAATTAGTAGTAGTAGTAGTAGTAGTATACATATTCATTTCATGTGTGGAAAATGCTGTTTTGTTTTTGTTTGTTTGTTTGCTATATAAAGGTCTGCTGGGAAGTCATAACTACAATATGTTCACTGCATGAAATTTAGGCACAAGGGTGCTGTACATGGCATTGTACACACACACACACACACACATATAATTTTCTACAAAGAGGTTCTTTAAGTGTAGGAATTTTGTAACAAAGTCACCCTAAAAATACAATGCTAGAAAATATAGGAAGAGTTTCACTGACCAGCTTTTATATTAATCAGACTGGACTGTAACAAAGGTAGATTGGAAAATAAGATGAAATATGAAGGGACTGGATAGTTTTACTATAAATATTACTAGTCCCCCTCAAAACTAATGTATCTTTCACAAAACACAGTGATGTCTTCCAGACTATACACACACACACACAAAGAAGGTCACATGTGGTATTATTAGAAATAATCCTTATGTGCATATACTGCTTGCAGGTTTGAAGAAGAAAAGTAAGAAACATGACCCTGGTCCATGGTTAGCTAAACTGCATTTGGCTGATAATGGTATAGATGGACGGTTTAAGCAAAGAGAGGAAAACATATGGGAATTCATTCATCTTTTGATTAGGTAAGGCAACTGGCAGCAGGATGTGCATCACTTTCTGTTGTCATCTATGGCACTGTGGAATGCCCTTGTAATCTGATTAGGATTCAGAATAAATATCCAGCTCTGTACAGGCATACCTCAGTTAACAAAGCATCTGACAAATTTCCTTTTTACTGTATCTTTTTACAGGAGCCCAGCTCAGCCCCCTCTTTTCTAGTCTTCTGTCTGTCTGGAAGCTGGGTCTTCTTGTTTGCTTGTTGGGGAAGGCAATGGCAAACCTTGCCAAGAAAACCCCAAGATACATTGTTTTTGGGTTGCCATAAATTGGAAATGATTTGAAGGCACATGACGACAAAGCATTGGCATTAAGAGGATGGTGAAGGACGACTGGAGAAAGGCAGTATGTGGAGAGATTTTGTAGCACCTTTGCAACTAACTGAAAGAAAGAAGTCAGTAGCATGTGCGTTGGCAGACAAAAAGTCTGTTTCCTCAGATGCATTTTAATTCAGATGCATCTGAGGAAGTAGACTTAAGTCTACTGTGGAGCCCTGTCCTAGCTCTGCAGTCACAAACAAGGACAGAGAACACCCCAGATGACTATTTGTTGATTTGATGCTCCAAGTTTATTGCTAGACAAAGAACACAAACATTTGGCCAAATGGGTGATGAAATTTGGGATGAAAAGCAACAAGTTGCAAGCACTTTTAAAGTTAAACTGAACTCATAGCATATACATAAAAACCAATCACCTTGCCTCTTTCTGCTCACCTAATACAACTTATCAGACCTCCCATTACGTTTGCTCCTAAATGTGTGCTCCCCACCTTCATGCACATCACATGTTCATTACATCATCCCTTTATTCATCTAAGGTTGTGTCAGTAAATTTTATAATGATCTTAATGAAGTCTATAGGTAACTGAGAGGTCAACTTTGTTCCTGCTCTGCTCTCCCCCCTCCCAACTGTCTGATGTAGTCCAGTTTCGGATTCTGCTGGCAAAAGGTCTACTTTGTCTTGCCCTGTTTTAGCTGACTTATGCTTATTTCAACAGTTAGCTTCCTGTTACCTATTGCAAGCTATATGTCTTTTGCAAGCTAAAGCTTTTCTGCCTCTTGCCTTGCCCCATTGCCTACCTTTTAATCAATGACAAAGTATAAAAATTAACTTGTTTGTGGCCTTCTGAAGTAGCATAGCTGGGAATCTTTTTAGGGTGAACCTGACAGTGTATAACACTACAAAAGCTCATGCTACTAACTTCTTTCTTTCAATTAGTCTCAAAGGTGCTACAAGATCTCTCTACATACTGATTCTACAGACTAAGGGCCTGAACAGACAGACCAAATGAAGCAGTTTTGAGCCACTTTGGAGGTGTGCTGGAGAAAGACAGAGTTTCAATGCAGGATTGTGACAATGTATCTGCAGTAAACAATGCAATAAAACTTGACCTGGGAACACATGGGTCAAGGTGGTGGTCTAGGTAATCCTACTGTAGCTATAGATATGTAGATACTTACAAGAGTCTAGGGACTCTTTCAGACGTGGGAAATTGGAAGTATAATCCAAGGGCAATCCAAATGCAATCCTGGGGTTTCATGTTATTGCGAATTAGAGCTTCTCACGCAATTTTGGGCAAAAGGGAAGTCACCCGGAATGCAATCATGGGTTTCATGTTATTGCGAATTAAAGCTTCTCACGCAATTTTGGACAAGGGGGGGGGGGTTATTTTTGGGTAATGGGAAGTCATTCCGAACGCCTTCCGAACGCAATGGGAATTCACGTGAATTCACTAAACTAGCGAATTCACGTGAATTTGCATTGGCTCCATTCAAAGTTGGGAGAAATTTCTCCCGTGTGAAAGAGTCCTAGGTAAATAGCTGCCTTCAGAATCACATACTGAGCATGTACAAAGGGCAAAACAGAAATTAATAGATTAGTCTGTCTGCAGTGCTGACAAAGTATAAATCTATAAATTTAAAACCATGATTTCTAGTCTGAAGAGTTACAGTTAAGACAATTTTTCTACCATATTCTGCCTTAGTAGTCAAGACTTAAATCATATTAAATAATAATTTTTTAAAAAATTAAAAAATGGGGGTATGCAACAATGGTGCATGTTCTTGTATTTTGGGACTCTTATACATAATTATTAAGACTAATAATAATAATAATAATAATAATAATAATAATATATTTCCCACCTCTCCCTTCGAATCAAGGCGGGATTACATCAATAAAACAATAAAATACATATATAAAAGTACAATAATGAACAGTAGCAATTTAGATTGTATGTATGAACAGAAAGATTTGACATGCATCTCTTTTTGGTGTTAACTTTTTAATCACAGTCTAATCAAGAATTCTGACTACCTAGTGGAAGTTGATATTGATGGCAATGCTATAGGGGAGCAGTGTGCAGTCAAGATTTTGGAAGCTCTCAAGGACCGAAAGAAAGGTGGGCTCTTCTAATCAATACTTGAAATATACCCTGTTGATATATTTATTTTGTACACACATACCTGGTGAGTTAGCCTTAAAGAACCCAATGGATGCATAGGGTTGTACTGTAGTATCTCCTCTTCTCAAACCTGTCCTGTCTGGAACTTTTAAAGCAAATACATACCACTATACTGGCATGCTCCAAGCAGGATGTTTTATATGTATAATAGTAATATCTAGTGTCTACATCTCTAGGATTTCCCCAAACATAAGTGCAAATACAGCCAACTCAGTGGGAAAACCTGTGCAAACAAGTCTGTATTTTACCACTGCACATCATATTTGCATCAAAAATTATCTCTGAGAAACTGTTAAGGTACAGCATCTCTCCTTTTGTATAAATAGGAAAGTGATGTGTTTACTGATTTTGCTTCAACAGAAGAAATGCCACGCTTAAAAATTAAGGTAACCCCCCAGATATCATCAGTAACCTTTGAGGAAATTTTCAAGATTTGCTCAAAAAACAGTCCAGCTAAAAAAAGAAAGAAGGTAAGGAATTTCACTTCCTTCACTTGTTTTCCGTGCATTTTCCTGATCACTAACCGAATCTGTTAACATTAGGGATCTTAGTCAGATATATTGTTTTATCCTATTGGAGCCAAGTGGAGCTGGGAATGTACAGAAATGATGGAGGAAGGATCTGGATTTGGTCCGTCCTCTCCTTCTGCTTTTGAATAGATGATTGGTGCTCGTGATTACTATCTGTCTGGAATTGTGTATATGCAATCTTGTGCCCTGGTGTTATCTTTCAGCTCAGAAAACGCATGTGCAGCATTGACTTCTCTGCACATCTCCTCTAGCTAGATAGGTGGAGTTAATCTGTGAGTTTACTTTAGTCTAACCAACACAGGTAGCTTCTTGTTGAAATTTACTGACATTGGCTCTGTGTTTTTATTTTACAGAAAATCAAGGGATAATAAAGTTTCCATCTGCTTTCAGAAGATGTTAAGTTCAAGACCTCAGCAAATTTTTACATGATGTTCTACAATCTGTGTTCCCAAAGTTTCTTCTTATGAATGTACAGAACAACTTGATATAACACTTTTTACATATTTTATTTATTAAATTAAAATTATGCAACTGCCTAAAAATAAAAATAGCCCAAAAAATAAACACACTGCACAACAACTTAACACCCACATTGGCTTTCTTCTATTATTTTGAAGTGGTATGCCAATATTATTTATAAATGTGTACACACTATCCTGTAAAGTTTACATATCCCCATGTGCTTTGTTTGTATGCTAATCAGAATAACAGAAACTTTATTCCCCTCATGCAATGGCAACATTAACTACATTTTTTTGTTCCAAGGGGAAAGTTAAGAATGTTGAAAGCTACAGAAACCTAGATCACCCTTCTTGCAGCTTATCTAGCATAAATCATGCAACATACTTTTACTGAGTAGTAGCCGAGTATGCAGTCCATGTTCCAGCTGTTGACGATGCAGGCAATACACAAAAAAGAAGAGATAGGATGACCCATGAAAACTAGAGACCAGGTCCTTAAATCTAGTATCCTAGTATAATACCCATGTGAACATTATTGTACCAGCTGTCACTGTGGGCATCAAGTCTCAAGCAAAAGCATGCATGAAGGATCATGACTGATGACTGGAGGAAAGTAAGTTCTCTTTTCAAGAAAAGATAAAAGGGAGAAATCCTACGTCCCTTTAGACTAGAATAGATGGGAGGACCAGCTGCTCTGTTTGAGGGCTACTTTTTTCAGAGGTGAAAAGGGGGAAAATTACTGGCAGCATGTGTCATTCCTGATCTTCTGATGAACCTTACAGAGAAAAGGAGTGATGTGCACAGTGACCATGAAACAAAGATGTGAGAAGACTGAAGTGTTAGGGAAAAAAAACCCTGCAAAGGAATCATAAAACCCAGCAATTTACAGAGTATGTAGAGAGATCTTGTAGCACCTTCCAAGACTAACTGAAATAAAGAGGTTAGTCTCAAACAAGCTACAAGATCTCTCTACATATTGATTCTACACACTAACACGGCTATATCTTTCAACAATTTAAAGAGTTAGGCATGAAGATTTTTAAACTGAACTGGCCATGGATTGGAGGCAGAGCCCAGCAGGGAATCACTCCTTGCCCTTTGCCCAAAGCAATGTACAATCAAGGCAACCAGAAGGCCACACAAATACATGGAGGTTGAACCCTAGAAGAAAGATCCCAGGATTCCTAGCACTGAGCCAAATCAGTTACAGTGGTCACAGACTGGATTATATCTGCAGTGCTTTGGAACTAAATTAGGTTAATTAGACCTGAAAACAACTTGATATGTTAGTTTCATCCATTGATCTACCAATTGATCCCAATCTACCTGGTCCTGCCACCCCAGTCTACAGAGGGAAGCTGACTTTGGAGGAATCATGGGTACCACTGTTTGTTTGTTTTTTCCTGGAAACATAAGGAACCACTATTCTCAGTCTCACTGATGTACATCAAAGAGCCAGAATGGCATAGCAGTTTGACCATTAAAGTAGGACTCTGGAGACCAGGGTTTGATTCCCAAATGGGCCATAAAACCCACTGGGTGACCTTGGGCAAATCACACTCTCTCATCCTCAGGGGAAGGCAATGGCAACCCCCCCTCTCTGGAAAAATCTGCCAAGAAAACTCTTAAGAGGGTTGCCTTAATAGGTCCTCCTTTTCTAAGACATGTCTTAATGTTTCAACCTTCTGGCCAGGAGGAAGTTTCAAAAGGTCCTCCGTTTTTCCTTGAACACCCTCCATTTTGCAGTGCCTTGTCCTCCTTGGTGGTTAGGACTACACTACTGTTTTGAATAATAAATAAATAAATAAATAAATAAATATACACAACAACTGTTTTGAATGAATAAATAAAATACACAACTGTTTTGAATAATAAACAAACAAAATGCACAACTATTTTGAAAAAAGAAAATACACAACTGTTTTGCATAATAAATACGCAACAACGAAGAATGACGAAGAAAAAGCTGGTTGTAAGCCATGTGGTAAGTAGTTGGATGTGTATTGAAATGAAAATGTACACATGTATTTACATACATCTATATACATGTGTATACTTTTTATTAAAACGGAATCTACCATCTCATTGAGTACTCTATAGCCCCACTCACCTGTCTCTGATCATTTTAATGGATTATTTTATTGCTTAATGTGTCTAACTGATGTTTTAGGGGAGGCAGGGAATAATTATCATTTTTTGACAGAGAGGTGGGTTAAAAGAATAAAGCTATTATATTGTTATTATAAAAAAATTATTATTCTTTTTTTTTAATAATGGAAAAATTCCATAAAAACAATTTGACCCAGAAAATACACAACTATTATATTATTATTATTACAATTTTTATTCTTTTTTTTATGGAAAAATTTCATTAAAACAATTTGACTCAGAAAATACATAAGAACAATTATTATTTTTAAGATTTCATTCTTCTTTTTTTAATGGGAAAGTGCCATAAAAACAATTTGACCCAGAAAATACAACACAACAACAATATTGTTGTTATTATTATTATTATTATTATTAAAAATTATTATTCTTTTTTTTTAATGGAAAAGTGCCATAAAAACAATTTGACCCAGAAAATACACAACTATTTATATTATTATTATTATTATTAAAATATTATTTTTAATTAGAAAAGTTCCATAAAAACAATTCGACCCAGAAAATACACAATTATTATAATATTATTATTAAATTTATTATTAGAAGTAATTGTTATTCTTGTTCTCAATTGATAAATGGAAGCTGCAATGTTGTATAGATGGTTTGATACTGTCTCGGATTTACTTTGTATAGTTAAATTTTAAACTGTGTAATTGTCTTATTGATTGGTTCTGTATTGGTCAATGACCGAATAAATTTCACTACTACTACTATTTTTTTTAAAATGGAAAAGTTCCATAAAAACCATTCGACCCAGAAAATACACAACAATTATTATTATGATTATTAAAATTTTATTATTTTTTTAAATGGAAAAATTCCATAAAAACAATTCGACCCAGAAAATACACATTATTATTATTAAAATTTTATTATTCTTTTTTAAAAAAATTGGTAAAGTTCCATAAAAACAATTCGACCCAAAAAACACACAACAACAATTATTATTATTAAAATTTTATTATTTTTTTAAAAATTTGAAAAGTTCCATAAAAACAATTCGACCCAGAAAATATTATTATTATTATTATTATTATTAAAATTTTACTATTCTTTTTTTTAAATGGAAAAATTCCATAAAACCAATTCCACCCAGAAAACACACAACATTATTATTAAATTTTTATTATTCTTTTTTTTTAAAAAAAAATGGAAAAATTCCATAAAAACAATTCGACCCAGAAAACACACAACAATTATTATTATTACATTTTTATTATTTTTTTTAAAAAATGGAAAAATTCCACAAAAACAATTCGACCCAGAAAACACACAACAACAACAATTATTATTATTGTTATTATTGAAATTGTGGTAGAAAGGCCTCCTCTCTTCCACCTCAGTCGAAGTAGGCCTGGGCCTCTCCTCTTTTCATCACTGAGTCGTCGCCGTCGTCGCTGAGGAGGCGCGGCCTAACCGTTTTCCCTCAGAGAGAGAAGCCTAACTCCTAACTACGACTAGGCCTCAGTCACTACTAGGCCTAGGCCTCCGCCTCCCGCTGTAGTAGTAACGTTGTTCCCGCCCCTCAGAGCCATGGCGGAGGTGGAGGACGGAGAGGAGCCCGGGGCCTCGTCGTCGTCGTCGGGCTCTCACGGGGGCTCCTCCATGAAGGCCGGCGGAGGAGGAGGGATGATGGAGAAGATGTTTTCCCTCAAGAAGTGGAACGCCGTCGCCATGTGGAGCTGGGACGTCGAGTGCGACACCTGCGCCATCTGCCGGGTGCAGGTCATGGGTAAGGATTAGGTAGGCCTCAGGAGGCATCCACACTGGGGGAAGATAGATAACCCGGTTTCATCCCGCTTTAACTCTTTTTGTGGCTCAAGGCTATGGAATTCTGGGAGTTGGAGTTTGTTGTGGGCCCTTCGGGCCCACAACAAACTCCAACTCCCAGAATTCCATAGCAAGTGAGTCAGACAAAGAGTTAAAGCGGGATGAAACCGGGTTATCTCTCCCCAATGTGGATGCAGCCCTGTGTTTTTTAAGCTTCTCTTTGGCCATGTCCTCCCTCTTTCTGGGAGGCAGGGCTAAGAAGCATGAATTTACATTTTTTTAATATTAATTAGTGTTTTTATTAAGCTTTTATTTGATCTTTTATGGAGGCCCTACATTTTGTGATGCCTGGTCCTCCTTTAGGGTTAAGGAGACACCTGGTCACCCTGGTTATGTATTTCAGTTTTCCTGTCCAGAGAGAATTCCCAAATGGACTCCATTTGGACTAAGAAGCATGATTTTGCATTTATATTAATTATACTGTTTTTAAGCTTTTATTCAGCCATGTCCTCCAATTTTCTGGGAGGCCCTACATTTTGTGGTGCTTTCTCTTTTTTTTTCAGTTTTCTGTCCAGGAAGAATTCCAAAGTGGACTCCATTTGGATTAAGAAGCATGAATTTACATATATATATATATAAATTAGTGTTTTTAAGCTTTTATTTGATCATGTCCTTCTTTTTTCAGGGAGGTTAGGCATTTTGTGATGCCTTCTCCTTTGGGTTTAGGACATCTAGTCACCTGGTTACCTTTCCACCTTCTCTCCAGGAGGGATTTCAAAATTTCCTCCATTTGGAGCAGGACTAAGAAGCATGAATTTACATTTATATTAATGTTTTTAGTCTTTATATGGTCATTCCCTCCATTTTTCTTCAAGGTCCTACATTTCACTGTGCCTTCTGTCTTTTTTCTTCTTCTTACAGCCTAGAGATCAACGAATGGCGTCTCCAGACTTAATAGGATCTATTTATTTTACTTGCATAAATAATTATTTTACTTGAAATCCTTTGGGGCTAAGACATCTGGTCATCCTGACTACATTTCCGCCTTCTGTCCAGGAGGGGTTCCAAAATGTCCTCCATTTTGAGCATGACTAAGTGCTAGGGATTTCTGGGAATTGTCATTTATTGTGGCCACAGACCTCTCTGACAGAGAAGGCTAAATGTCTCATCAAACTACAGTTCCTAGCATTCCCTAGCATTGATCCAGGACATTTAAAGTGGTCTCAGACTGGATTATTTCAGTCGTGTGGATGCAGGCAAGAGCTGGGCAGAACCTGCACCATCAAAAGACAGCCCTGAAAGGCCACTTTCCTTTCTTGGGAGGTGGAAGGGTGACAAGCTTTGCATCCACACTGCACCAATAGACAGATTTGAGACCACTTTAACTACCATGGCTCAAGGCTATGGAATTCTGGGAATGGTAGTTTGCTGCCTAGATAAATAAATGCATGCTTCTTAATCATGTTCAAAATGGGAGGTGTTTGGGGATTCCTCCTGGACATAAGGTTGAAATGAAGGATGTGTTCTGGAAAAGGAGGGCATCTGCTCACCCTGATCCAGAGTTCAATTCCCCGCTTGACCATGAAACCCACTGAGTGACCTTGAGTGAGACACACTCTCTGAGCCTCAGAGGATAACAGTCACAAACCCCCTCTGATAAAACTTGCCAAGAGAGCCCTGTGATAGGTTCTCGCCTTGTTGTTGTGTGCATTCAAGTCATTTCTGACTTATGGTGACCCTAAGGCGACCCTATTATGGGGTTTTCTTGGCTAGATTTGTTCAGAGCTTTCCCCCCTCCCCCCATTTCCTTTCCCTGAGGCTGAGAGCATGTGACTTGCCCAAGGTCACCCAGGAGGTTTCATTGCTGAACTGGGAATCAAACCCTGGTCTCCAGTGTGCTAGTCCAACACTCAAACCGCTTTGCCATGCCGGCTCTCAAAGGATTGCCATAAGTCGGAATGGACTTGGAAGGCACGCAACAACAACAATAACCTCAATGAAAGGGGATTAAAGTGTAGGGAAGAAATCTGCTGCCTTGTTCTGTTTCTGTCCTGACAGAAGCTGCTGCTGCTGCACTGCAGAATTAATGTATTTTGACACTGCTTTAATTGTCAAAGCTCCATCCTATTGAATCCTCAGGCTTGTAGTTTGTTGGGGCACCAGAGCTCTCTGAGAGAGATGGCTAAATATTTTACAAAACTACAAATCCCAGAATTCCATAGCATTGAGCCATGGCAGTTAAAGTGATGTCTGATTCTGCAGTGTAGATGCAGCCAGAATAGCAGGATTCTCAGGCCAGACATTTGCAGGAACCCAGGAAATTAACAAAAACTACCAACACCACCATCCCTTTGGGGGAAGGGTGTGATTTGTAGTAGTTTGGGTATTGGGCTAGGACTCTGGAAATCCAGGTTTGAATCCCCAATCCACCATAGGAATCCAGTGGGTGACCTTGGGCAAGGCACACTCTCTCAGGGGAAGGCAATGGCGACTAAGGACTGTACATAGAAGTGTGTACAAATGTTACAAAATAATATTCTGAGACAATTATATTACTTGTTGCAAGATACATATTTATGAATAAGTTCATATATGAAATAAGGGAAATGCACAATTTCCTGCTTGGCAAACATATTGATTATGTATTGTGGGAGCGCATGATTGTATATTACAAGATGATAGCATGTATACAACCACAATCATGATTGAATACATGATATCATCTTGTATCATCTTGTAGTATATAACCACAATATCTTTTTTAGAAGACAAAAGTGCTCTGTGATTTAATACACATACAATAGCAGATGCTATTTGTGACTTAGTACATTTGAACCTCTTAACCTGTAAGGTACTTGTACTGTATACATGTTTCTGGCCACTGAATACAAAGAGATGGGTTCCTTCATGTTAAAGTTTGCCACGTTGTCAGTGCTTGTTTCCACCAATGCATATTACCTTTCAGTCAGAACTTGAAGTTCTTAAAGTAATTGTGTTTTAATATGTTTACTCAGGTGATGACTGATAGTACATGTTGTAAATGAGTACAAGTATAGTTGTTTTCCAAAGTATTTAGAAAGAACAATCTGTCAGTGGCACTTCAGCATACTTTTGCTGAATCAGAAATATATTACAACCCTAGAGTTAGAATAGTTTATAGATGGTTTCCTTCACTGTGTAGCTGTGTCTTTTTTTATAGGATCACGTGAAGAGTTGTATGTATTTTTGCCAGTTCATTCTGGCAAATGAATCATGGCACTTCTAGAGGCTGTTAAAATTGCAGAAATTAATTCACTGCTGTGAAACTTTTGTCTGTATAGTCCTGTAGACAAAGATGGGATCATTAAAAAGCAGATCTGTTTTGTCCCTATGAACCTTTGTGTAAAACTCAAAAGTTTCTTCACACAAAAATCTTCTGTACTGCTGCCTGACTGGTTATGTATAAAAATCAGGCTTGATCATCTCACATACATGATCATGCCATTTACAAATTTTACTTAGACATTATTTAAAATTATTTATTATATTATATATTTACAAATAATGTGAGAAAATAGAAAATCAAGGTTTTGTGGTGTAAATGTGGCAGAATGAATTGGAGAACATATGTTGGGCTTGATTTGTCCAAATGGCTTCTACAGAACTACATGGCACAGTATCTGTGCTCTTTGTTTTTCAGTGATTGTAGATACTTTGGAAAAGCAGTTATTAGAGCTACATTCAGATCATCGTATTTAGTCTTGCTCTTGTTTACATCTAGATGCCTGTCTTAGATGTCAAGCTGAAAACAAACAAGAAGATTGTGTTGGTATGTTGTGATTTCATTTTCTTGTTATTTAACTAAAGGCTTTCTCTTAGTAGGGTGCTTTTTAATGTTTCAAGTAAGACCTCTTATTTTGCACATCAGTAAAATTCAGTAAAGCTTCACTAATGTAAAAGGCATTATTGTATAAAATACATGGAAATCTGCAATTAGTCTTTTATGTGTGTGAACTGGCCATGAAGAACTGGTTACATTAGGTAGAACATTTTATTTGTGGAGGTAATGGTCACTGCATCATCTGTTGTTTCTACAGGCATTTCATATAAAAGATGATGTGTTGAACAAAGCAAAGTTTCATTTTAAAATGAGATAAAATAATTTAGTTCCACAACTTATTTTCCTTGGTAAAAGTTCTTAAAGTTTCAAGAGCCCTATTTTTGTATTATTAACTTCATGTTGTTGTATTTAGAAAGCATCAGAGAATTGAATTGGTAATATCAAACCTTTGATTGATTACAAGCAGTCCTTGGTTTTAAACAAATAGGGCAAGGTCCTGCCAAAATTACTCACTTTCAAGTTCTCTTGACTTTGTTGGAAAACAAGGTGTTTACAGCACATTGCACTTCCTTAGACTGTTTTGCATTTTGTTTTACAGTCGGTAATCAAAATAGATTTAATTGGTATTGTTGCTACTTCACATATATAAGAATCTCAGCACTGTGGAGATGCATTTTTGTTGTTGTGGCACAAAAGTTGAGTAAAAACAACCTGGCACTTTTGGATTGTGTAGTTGTCCCCTGTTCCTGGTCAATCTTTGTAGAAACACCTTTAAAAGAAATTACTGCTGAGAGTCTTCTTGGGTCAATCTCAGCTTTATGCATCTGGATCCTGCAGTTTCTCTGCGCTGTTTGTGGAAAATTACTCAGCTCTGCAGGTTGGTGAACAGCAACTTTCAAGCGTTCCCACAGATTTTCAGTTGGCTTGTATTCTGCATTTTCACTGGCCCATTGTAACACATTCACATGGAGGTGGAGGGTTGAATCTCTTCAATAAAGCCCTGTGTTGTGAGTATCCAGGTGTTAGTTGTCCCTTGGATGGTTTCTCTCAACTCTGTGCAGATCTCCAGGATGTTCAGATTTCCCATTGGCCTCTTGGTTGGTTCTCTAACTAATATTCTCCATACTCACAGAGTTTTGGCAGACAGATTTCTCTGGACATAGTCACAGTTGAGCCATATTTTTTCCAATTTTTTTTTTTAAATAATGGAGTTAATAGTGGTCCAGGAGATGTTCATAAAACAATTTAACCTTGATTGGGTACTTCTGTACCACTATTCCAGACTTGGTTTAATTTGATAGCTCCATTTTCTTCGTGATGCTGTTTGTTTGTTTTTAGAAATGCGCTCCAGCAAATTCTGGGGCCTTCCACAGCCAGGTTTATTGATTTGGAATCATGTGATACTGGAACTGCACCCAAATGGAAACCATTCCGTTATTTAATGTAATTGTACTAGAGCAGTACTGCCTCCCTGGGGGTGATGGAAAGATCAAAGGCGGCAATGAGGGGAAAAGAGGTCACAAGGGAGCTGTCTATTAAAGTACTGGTGTGCAAGAAAGACAGGGGAACCAGTGGCCTTTAGGGCCATAGTGGGGATGAGGAGTTAGAGCACATGGCAGTGAGGGAGAAGTGACAGCAAAAAGGAGCTTTCACATTTGGAACCCTGTTTAAACATTGTGAGCTTTGACAAGACTTGGCTGGCAGGTTGGAGTTGTGCTTCTGCTCCTGCTTTCTTTCATTGAGGCTGAAATAAGAGGTAGCATAAAAAACAATGTTTGGGAGGTGGTATTTGAGGCTGTGTGGAGCAGGACACCTATGAGGAATGAGGGGAAGAGTATCCAGGGTTGATTCTTCAAAAGAGTCCTTACCCCTCTCCCTTCTCTCAGATTGAGAGTCCTTCTTCACTGCAGATAAGCTTCTCCTTTTGCACCCGGTGGTCACTTTGGGAGAGGCAACCAAGCAGCTGGTCCAGCAGTGACTGAGATGCCTCTCATCAAAGATGAGCATGGATAAGAGGCTTCTCAGTTGCTGCTCTACTAGCTTCTTTTTCACTGCTCAACCAGTTGCTCAGTTGCTGCTCCTTTGTACCTGTCACCTTGGGATCAGCAACTGAGTAGCTGGTCAGTTTTCCTTTTGCTATAAGGGTGTTGTGGGCAAAGGAGGAGCAGGCCTGGGCCCTTGCCACTGCCATGTTTGAATATGAAACGTTGAGGCAAAAGAGGAGGCGGTGATGAGCTGGGCAGGCTGAAGTAGACACTGCTGGCCAAGCGATTGCTGCACAAACAATAGACCTAATACCAAGGGGCAGATATTGGAGGGTGAGCACTAGGCTTCACCCAAGAGGAAAGGGAGAGTAGCCTGAAAAAATTTGGGAGACTATGGTATTAGATCTTATTTAGGTGTGTTGTAGCAAATGATGTGAATCTTTACGTGACTAAGATGCCCCATGTCCTTTCTATTTGCTTAACTATTGTGCCACAATAAAAATATTTTACACCTTCACAGTCTTGAGTGTCTTGTGTACATGTAATAGTAACAATGACAATTAAATCCATTTCAGTTCCAGGTTATAGCACAACAAAATGTGGAAAAGTCAAAGCAGGGAGGTGGATACATATTTTAAATGTCTTTTTAATGCTTTAAAGTAATTCATTATCATTGTATTATATGCTTTATTTGTAAAAATATTGTATTATAAGAGTATTATAGTACACTAAAAAGATTAATTTTCAGGTTTCTTTGGAACTGGAAATATTTTAGATAGAACATAATTTGAAATTAATATTCTTAAACACATATTGGTTTTGGTAGCAAATTAAATCACTTGTCATTAAATGAGCAACCCAAGTGAAGTTTTGGGAACCAGTTCTCCCCTTCCCTCATATAGTTGGGAAGTTGAATTAGTAATGATCCGGATTTGCTCATTCCTGGCTTTTTTTATTTTTAATGAATTAAGAATTGTAGTTCAGAAGTACCTTAGAAAAAGTGAAACTGAATCATGGTTTATCCTGCTCCTGCCCATTCAGAAGGAGAAGGTAGTGTTCGGGCCTACAGAAATTCATGGACATTATGTTAAATCATGGTTTATTGTTATTTTTAAAAACTGCCCCATCTGAAATACTAAAATATATTTATCATATATCATTGAAGAGGGTATCAAAAGTGATAGTGATTGACTTCTTCATATGGAATAAATGCATAATGCTTCTGCTTAACAATAAAAAGTGTGTTTCTTAGCTCTTGAGAGCAATAATGTCCACAAATGATTCTGGACATCATTGAGACAGTAAGTTTAATGAGTAATGACAGTAAGTTTCTTGAATGTTGAGCACTGCTACCTAGAAACGTTTTGGAGCACTCTGCATCCAAGAGCTGTAGTACTGAATTGACCTTGAAAGGGGAATCTCTGAAAGTGCAGTATTATACAAGGAAAGGTCAATCTGCTATGTAGTACATGGCCTTAGTACAGGGGTGAAAGAACTGATTTCACACATCTAAGGATTTGTGAGTCCCCAGTGTTTCTCTTGGCTTTCATTCTCTAACCAGTAGGCTTCTTCCACTGTTCCAGTATATGTTGCAAGTTCTCCTAAATTACCAAAATGATTTGCTGTGATGCATGGAATCCTGTTGTTCAAGAAATAAAAGTTAATATATACAGTCGTGCCTCTAGTTTCATGGTCTTAGGATCTGCGTTCCTCGCTTATGTGCTAGTGGCAAATGGAGGGGACTAAAATGAGGGAGGGGGCGCCACCATTCAAGCCAATAGGGTTTGAATATTGGCTGTTTTTGTTTTCGCGGGGAAGTCCAGAACGAATCACCGTGAAAATAGAGGAGCAACTGTATATAAAAACATAGTAGCACGTTGTCTGGATTTATAGTTGTAGTTTATAAAAATTTAAGCCTTATTGGTAAAACCACCTCTGAGTATTCCTTGCCTAAGAAAACCCTATGAAATACATAGGGTTGACATAAACCAACAGGCAACTTGAAGACACATGAGTACAAACACCCACACAAACACAGAAAGGCAGGGAGAGAAAGAGAAGTACAGGCATACTACAATTAATGAAATAAATGTGTTCCCAGGTACAGTATTTAACAGAAGATTGGGTACCAGTGGCAGAAGATGCACAGCAAGAATAGGGATACCTTCCTGTACCACAAGAGGAACAGTTCTAAATGTTTCAGCGAAGATTTAGTCCAGAATTAACAATATACACATGTGAAATGAAAAACTGGGTCAGGTAAACCTTATATAAATAAAGGAAAACGTTCTGAACATTCTAGAGACCATTTGAAAGCTTCTTCCAAGCATCCAGGGATGATATTTTTGTATCACCAGCCTCTACTCACTTTAAGATGATGGTCATGTCTGTAAGCTCTATGCTTTTTTAACATGCTAGAGTTCTCTAGTGAGGCATGCATCTCTCCTTTCCTCTTTTTTCTCCCTTTTGCTATTCATGCTCAGTAAGAGATTCTGGAGCAGCTGCTCTTTACCTTGCCTATTATATGTAGGCACCCAGCTATGGTGTATGTGTCTATTCACATTCAATTGTCCTGTTGACGTACAGTGGTCCCATGAATTTCATATAGTTTTCTTAGGCAGGGAATATTCAGGGGTGGTTTTTCCATTTCCTTCGTTTGAAATATAGCTGATAGCACCTGCTATTTGTTGGTGTGGTAGGTTCGGCTAAAGTAGAATCCCATTCTTTGCTGACTGAAGCTACATAGCATTGTTTACTGCGGAAATGCTGCTGCATACTGACACTAAAAATCTGCTGCAAACTGACACTAAAAGCACCTTCAGCATCCTAGCAATGGTGATGCTGCTAAAAAAAAAACCTTCCAGCTAGACAGATAACAAAGAAGGGAAGGGTGCTGGGCTTTAAAAGGCTTTGTGAAAAGGACCTTGTTTTTCAATGGCTTTGGTAACTGAAGTGTATCTGTACTGAAGATATGTAGAAAAATATTGAAAGGTTGAATTAAATACCTGTCATAAAACATTTTTGAAATCTCAAAACTTGTTTTTTCCCCTTTTCTTTCTTTCAGTGGTCTGGGGAGAATGTAATCATTCCTTTCACAACTGCTGCATGTCACTATGGGTGAAACAGAACAACCGTTGCCCCCTTTGCCAGCAGGACTGGGTGGTCCAGAGAATAGGCAAATAAATCCACTGGCTGCTTTTCTGTTGAACTTCTTTGGAAAGTTAAACAACTGATGTATGAAAGAAAGGAGGGGACACAATGTGCAGAATCAGTTATAGTTAGATCTGCAGACCTACAGAGTTCTGTGGATCTGAGTTGGAAACCTTTCTGTTGGTTTACTAGTTTGTTGAGTCAGTCTTCAATATGGTTTCATCTGGAACATATGTGTATGTTCACAGCACTTAAGAATGTGTCTCAGCATTTAGTGCAAGTAGTGTACATTCGTTTACCAGTTCTTTAGGTCTTTGAGGTCCACAGTTAACCGATTTTTCAAAGCAGTTCCAGCTTGAATTCTCACTATATTTCTCAAGACTGAAGTATTTAACTCAAATAAATAATTGTTGACAAAGCATTGGTTTTTATGTCTTGTTTTCTTTAATTAAGACAAAATCTTTTCTTTTGGTTTTGATAAATGCCAATTTCTCTGGTACTTTCAAGTTTAAATAGAGTTCATTGAAATTTTAAATGTGTCACCTGTGCTCGTCAGCTATTAGGCCTCTTAACCTGTGAAAAGCTTAGGTTGTTTGTTTCTCTAAAATGATATACTTGAAATTTTATCCACTAAAATGTTAACTGGAAATATTAATCATAGCTTGGAAGTGATAACTCATTCTGTATGTGCTAAAACATTTTCAGACATAACCCATGTTCAAGATAACCCTTCAAGCAAAGAGAAGTACTTTTGTACATGGAAACATGTGTCTGAACTTTTCATTCTCACTTCCTTAAATCCCAGAGTGCCCCCTGACTCTTCAAATAATTTCTGGGAAAAGAGGGACAGATTGAAAGAAGGGAAGTGGAGAAAATCCAGTGTCACATGCAGCCCTTTGGTTTGTAGCAATTATATTTGATTATGATTTAACTTTCCACATAGCTAATGGAAAGCTTAGCAAAAAATCAAATCTTAATTCTCAACCAAAATGAAAACAAGATGAACATATTTTTGGAAGGAGATCCTGCACACCTACTCATTCATGTTACAGAACAAAATAAGTATTTCTAAGATTTAGTGTTTCCAGCAGAATTTAAATCTGCTCTGGAGAGTTTGCTGGCTCTGAAAAGTAGGTTTTGGGGGGTGAAGTGAGGCTGCAGGAAGAGAGACTGTTCTCCTCATACTGGTACGTTCACATGGTGCTTCTACAGATGCAGCGATAGCACAACATGCTGGCCGTGTGCCTTTAATATTCAAAACATATTTTTTTGAAAATGCTACAAGATCCTATGTATTCTGTGGCACTTTATCACCCACTTGAACCATTGCTGAACCTTTTTAATCATATAAACAAATCAATTGTTTCATGTTTGATAAGAGTGTGTTTGCACTCTGATAGTGAATAATGGAATAATTTCTGTTTATTTAAAAGCCATACAGCCTTACTACTCAGTGAGACTTTGTTAACTGTCTGGAACAGTTCTTATGCTGTGAAAGTGCATGAGGAGGCAGTTAACTTTCTAGTGACCTGTATAAAATAAAATCTGGAAAATGTGAGAGTGGTTGATGGTACAGTAAAACATGGAAGAACTCAAGAAGTGATTATGGAAAGAAGGTAAGAATATAATTTGAACCACACAGCTTTCTTGGATTTTCTCCCTCTTGGGTGAAACAAATTAATTGAATGTTCTCCTACAGCCATTTTGTCCTCTTGTTCTCTTGCCCTTTATATCCTATAACTGTAGTGATTACCACTCTGTTACTGTTAAAATCTCTTGTAACTAGTTACTTTGCCCTACTATAAAGTTACTTGCCAAAATTACACTTTCTTTACTGTTCTAGAAGCTGTTAAAATCAAATGGAAGCATTTGGCTAAGTTATGTGAGACTGATACTTATATCCAAAATGCCCACTTGAAGCAAGCTATTTATTTAACCAAGCATATAAGTAGTCTTCAGAGGAAAGGGTACAACAATGGCTTACAGCCCTTTTTTAAAAAACCAATTCACATTCTTAGGATTTCAGTATAAAAAAGGAGAAGAAAAAGATGGGGTTGGTGAGAGAAAAAGAAAAAAATATATTTGTAATGTTTCAAGAACCCCAACAATGGTCAGGAATAATGCTGTTAAAATGAAAAAACTAATGGAATACTTTTTAAATGGCAGAAAAATCATTTCTGGGTAATTGGCTGAACCATGTGAAATTTTTGATGTGCTTTATGGGTGGTTGGCCACCACCAAAACTGAGTTATTTAAAATACTAAATTTAATAAGGTTATTTGAAGATACTGCCTATTGTATAACTTAAAGTAATACTTCTCCCATCCCCTATTTGCAGCTTTATTTACATCCATGTTTCATAACTGAACACTTTGTCCCACCTCTAAAAAGATCATTCTAAAACTGCTTCATTTTATTGTATATGATTGAGGGACAAATCCCTCTTATTTATAGATTCCTTACACAAAACTGGACCTCAAAGGGACAGATCAGTTTATGACCTAAACAGTGCTGACTTGTATTTGAGGCTCATACAAATTAACATGGTGTATATGGTATCATAGACCTCTTTATGTCTTATAAAAAAGAGAATATAATATTATTCATCACTGTTTGCTAAATGTGCTATATAATAGTGCTTAGTTGGGAATATACAGAATTCCACTCTGGAATTGACTTGCCTTAAGAGCTCCATGTGCTTTCATATTTCACTGAAAGACTGGGTTAGGGATGGAGATTAGGTAAATTTCCCGATGTTACACTGTAAGTGATTAAGTCCAACCAGGATAAGTAGTAGACTATGATAATGGGAGCTGCAATCCAAGAGGTGAAGTGTGACATTCTCTATACCCACTTTAGGTTATGTGCTAGTTAAATGGGTCTTTAAGCAAGGGCTATTTCCATGAGTATGTCAAGAGGAAACTTCAAGTATGAAAAAAATCTTATTTAACTTTTGTAACCACTTCTGATGTAATGGGCAATATGTCTACAATTTTCTGCCAGTTTCAATAGATTTTCTATTGGTTTGAACTCGGAAGGGATAGCTGAGGCAGATTTAGCCTTCCAAGTTGATTTGGTGCTAGACCCCAACCAGTTCTAGTTTCATACAGAAGCTTAGTTAGACAGCATGTTAACACATGGCTTAGTACATTTATGCTTCAGTGCTGAAACGGACAAAATATTGTTTATGATCAGTTGACTGTTACTTGAATTGAGATTTCAAACTATAGTTTGTGCTCTTTTGACACAATATCCAGAATTCCACTCTGGAATTGACTTGCCTTAAGAGCTCTGTGTGCTTTCTTATTTCACTGTAGGGAGAGGCGGGAAATACAAATATTATTATTATTATTATTATTATTATTATTATTCCAAATTAATAAACTATATTTACAACCATAGATTTACAGCTTCATTTCTATATAATGAAGACAAAAATAGTTGAATATTTTTATACCTTGGCTCAGTCATTAATCAAAATGGAGAATGTAGCCGTGAAGTAAAAAACTTATGGATACATGTACACTAGAAATAATACAGTTTGACACCTCTTAAACTGGTGTAGCTTCAGCCTATGGAATCCTGAGTCTTGTCATTTTACAAGGTCTTTAGCCCTCTCTTCCAAAGTGTGCTGTTGCTTCACAAAACTGCAAATCCCATTATTCTGTAGCATGGAGCCATAGCATTTAAAGTGCATTGTTTCTACAATGTAGATGAACCATATATATGGCTTGGAAAGACTGCTATAAAGGAACTAGATGAGATCCTCAAGGGTGAAGATATAAGCGATTTATCATTAAACACAGAGTCTGAATTATCCATACAATAGTATTTCCAATTTTGATGTATGGGTGTGAAAGCAGGACTGAACAAAGCTGATAGGAAGGAAATCCCATCTCTTGAAATGTACTGGAGTGGTGTTCTACAGATACCATGGACTACAAAAAAACCAAAGCACTCAGTAAAGAAAACAAAGCAGCTCTAAGTTATAGCTTCAACTGGACATCCATGTAGGATGGTACCAAAGTCTTTTCTGTCTTACTGTTGCCAAATGACCCATAAGATGCCTAAGGAAAACAAAATTTAAGGAAAACAGCATCCCCCTCATATTACCCAGCAACTGGTATACAGATAAGGATATCACTAGTAGCCATTGATAACCTTATCCTCTATGTGTCTGTTCATTGTCCCTAGTATGAGTCAGAGAGGATGGCAAAACCAATCTTACTTTACCTTTACTATTTCATCCTCAACATGTTGCCCAATAGGGTTATTCCATGTGATAGAGATCATCTAGCTCAGAGAATCTTGAAGTAGTACACTTGGTACCAACTGTGATACATTTCCTAGGCATGTCAAGGAGAAAGTCACTTGTATTCTCTGAGAACTTGAGGCATCAAGTTCTCAGAGAATACAAGTGACTTTCTCCTTGGAAATGCCTAGGAAATTTATCATAGTTGGTAACCAAGTGTTCAGCTATTACAGTGTCTGTGCATACAAGTGACTTTGCCCTTGAAGTGCCTAGGGAATTTATCACAGTTGGTAACCAAGTGTTCTACCATTGCAGTGTCTAAGGAAGTGCCCAGTGTTCCATCTCGCCATATTTCTTGAAATATTTTCAGTTGCTGTGGCCTAAGGATGTGGAGAAGATGCTTGAGTCAGCCTGTCCCAGCATATGTAAGCTTGATTCTGGCCCATCTTTCCTGATAAAACCCAGCAGCTGTAGATTGGGTGGGTCCAAGGCATGATAAACACTTGGCTACATGGAAGGCAGTACCTGTTCCCTTGAAAGAGGTTGTTGTGTATGCTGTCCTGAAGAGAACTCCCCTGGGCCCAGAGTTAATATTGGGGGGGGGGGGGGGTGTCACTTGACATTTGGGGTCAAAAGTGGTAGAGTGATGACTGAAAAAGTTCAGACGTTGGAGGAAACAAATTATCTTGGACCCATTTCAGTAAGACCAGAGTACGGTATTGAAATGGGCTTGGTTGCCCTGGAAACCTAGTCCAGGTATAGGATAAGGAGTGTCTACTTGTTGAGCCTCCTGGATTTTTAGTAGCTTATAATACCATTATTTTTGGTATTATTCTCTTGAGCAGCTCTGTGGGATGGAAGTAGAACATTACAGTAATTCTGCTCCTATCTGTAGGGCCAGAGAACATAATTAGGGTCTCTTTTTTCAGTCTAATGGGATACAACAAGGTTCTATCTTCCATGCTGTCCAATATCTTTATAAAGTCAGTGGACAAGGTCCTCATGAGTTAAGGGGTTGGATGCCATAAATATATTGATGACATTCAGCTCTCCTTGTGGTCAGAATTGGTAGAGTCTGGATGCTGTAAAGGACTGGATGTAAAGGAACTGAATCCTAATAAGATGGAGGTTCTTTGGATTAGTGTTTCCTTGGTTCAGAAGTTTTGTAACCATCCTGCCCTGGATGGCATTGCAATCGCCCTGAAGGCAAAGGTGAATAGTTTGGGATAACTTCCAGATACACTCAGGTGGACCTTGCAGCATTGAGTGACTGGGGACAACATTAGTTGCGCCAGTTACATCCTTTCCTGGACCTGGACAACCTGGCCTCCATAATTCATATTCTCCTCAGTTGGACTCCTATAATGTGCTTTAGTTGGGGCTGCCCTGGAAGAGAAATAGTGTAAAATAAACAAACTAGCAGCTTCTAAACTGCTGGCTGGAACACTGTAAAACACTTGACACCAGCTTTCACTCATCATCGCCACCAATGCATTTCTTTATTCGAAGTGCTGGTGGTAACATCAAAAGCCCTAAACAGCTTAAAAGGATCCCTGAAGTAAAACCCTGGCCCCATATAAATCTACCACAAATTTTGGGATCTGCAACTAGGGGTTTGTAACTAACTACCTTCCTCTGTTTTTCACCAGAAGGACCAGTACAGTTTCTGAATATGTAAAAGAAGGCCATCCCAGTTGTAGAATGCTCTCCCGAAGAGGTCAGGATGACATGGATGCTGGCATAATTCTGGCACCAAATTAAAATAGGGATTTTTATCAAGGGCTTTGTCATTCCAAAATCTGGAAACCATGCTCTATGAGGAGTGACTTAGGGAGCTGAGTATGGAGAAGAGGTTAAGAGGTGATATGATCACCCTGTTTGAGTATTTGAAGGGATATTGAGGATGGAGCAGGCTTGTTTTCTGCTGCTCCAAAGACAAGAACACAGAGCAATGGATTCAAATTACAAACTATAGATTCCACTTAAACATTAGGAGGAACTTCCTGACAGTAAGAGCTGTTTGACAGTGGAACACATTCCCTCGGAGAGTGATGGAGTCTCCTCCTTTGGAGGTTTTAAAACAAAGGCTGGGTGGCCATCTATCAGGGGTGCTTTGATGGTGAGTTCCTGCATGGCAGGGAGTTGGACTGGATGGCCCTTGGGGTCTCTTCCAACACAATGATTTCATGATCCTAGAACAGTTTTAGCTGTTATTTGCTAGAATCATAGATAATCAGTATGTAGAGAAATCTTGTGGCAACTTTGAGACTAACAGAAAGAAAAGTTGGCAGCATGAGCTTTTGTAGGTATCACTGATAGTTTATTTTAGAGAGCTTAAATTATTTGCTATTGTTTTAAATTTTACATGGGTCTATCAGTGATTCCCAAAACTGTGCCCTTTAAGAGATTTTGGACTTCAGCTCCCAGAGGCCTCAGCCATCTTGGCCAATAGTCTGGGATTCTGGGAGCTGAAGGCCACAATCCCTTAAAGATCACAGTTTGGGGATCACTCAACCTGAGGTCTTATGAGCAGCTTTGATTGATGGCAGAGGGGGGGGGGCGCCCACACCTTGGATTAGCCTTTATCAGGGGCCCCAGATTGTTGGGGAGATTTGGAGGGAGGGTAGGAAGGTTTGGCAGTTTAACTGACAGTCCTTCCATCAACTTCTGCTGCTACCAACACCAATAGCAAATTTGGAGTTGATGGAAGGAGGATGGGAGTAAATAGTTGGTGAGAATTCAGGGACAATGAAGAATAGATATAAACGGATAAAAAAATAATGAGCTTCATTCTTTCATGTTGCAAGAAAGCCTTTTAATAAGGAATTTTTTCCCCTTCTTGTTTAACCTCTGCTAGAGATAGTTCTCTCTGGGGACTTTCTCCATCTCAGTCATGCACCGACAGTGACCCTGAAAACATACAGGCCCATCAATTTCAGGAACCATTTCAGGATTCCTATACACTCATCCCTCCATATTTGCAGCTTTGATATTTGTGGATTTGATTATTCACAGATTTGATTAATATGTTCTCCCTAGGAATATGTAGGTCCTCAAGTGCAACTCTATGGTCAACTTTAACTAAAAGTTGCACTGAAAGACCTAGAGATTCCTAGAGAGAAAACTCTGCCAGGCCTTTGTAGCTCCTCCAGTGCAGTTCTGTGGTCAGTGTCTGTCGGACGTTGGACACAGAGCTGCACTGGAGGACCTAGAGATCCTAGAAAGGTGTCCACTCAGTTAAAAACATGGTGTTTTAGTTATTTGCGGTTTTTCCATATTCACGGGGGTCTTGTGTCCCTAACCCTAGCGAATATGGAGGGACAAGTGTATATTAGTTTAGTTATATAAGTTGAAGCTTAAACCAAAGTATAGGCACCAAAGTAGGCTTAGGTCCAAAATATGTTGCAGAAATAATCCAGTTTGAGACCGCTTTAATTGTCCTGGCTCAGTGCTAGGGAATTCTGGGAACTGAAGTTCTGTAGACATTTGGCTTTCTCTGTCAGAGAGCTCCGGCACCACAATAAACTACAGGTTGCAGGATCTCCTAGCATTCAGCCAGGGCAGTTAAAGCAGTCTCAAACTGGATCATTTCTACAGTGTGTTTTGGACCTTAATCTAAGCCATGCTTTGACGTCACATCTGAAGTGAGTTATTGACCAGTTTTGAACTGATATTACAGTGGACCCTCCAAATTAGCTGGGGTTAGGGGCACAGGGAGCCCAGTCAAAGTGGAAAAACTGCAAATAAGAAAGCACTGTTTTAGAGAACACCTCTCTAGGAATCTCTAGGTTATCCAATGCAACTGTATTGTCAACACCTGCTGGAAGTTGACCATGAAATTGCACTGGAGGACGTACAAGTTCCTAGAGAAGTGTTCTTTCTAGAGATCTCTTGGTCCTTCAGCATGACTTTTGACAGATGTTGACATAAATACACACTGGAGGACCTAGAGATTCCTAGAGAGAACACATTAATCAAATCCGCAAATGTCAAAGCCACAAATGTGGAGGGAGAAAACTAGTCACTTTCCTAATTGTTTATTGCTATTTCTGCCACAGCAATTTAGTACAAAGCTGAGTGTGTTTTAGGAGTTGCATGTTCACTGGCAGCAACTCCAAAACAGTGCCTGTTTTGGCTGTTTGGCTGCTGTTTATGCTGGACCTTTTCACTTACTTCCCCAGGTCACCACAGTTTGCCAGATACATGCAGATGAGAAAAGGGAAATTGACCTTTGCGAATGTTTTCTTCTCAATATTGGAACAAAGCAAAGATGGCTCGAGTGTGTACATTTGTCCCCTGGGATGAGAAAAGAACCAGCCCTCCCCTCCACAATACTGGAGGTGTGAGAGCCATTAAAACACATCACAGCAATCCTTTATAATGAAGTGTTAGGACATCTAAATATAGGGGTCACTATCAGCTCCCTTTGTAATCCCATTAGTCCTGTGAGACTCATAAGGAGTTGAAATCAAAACTCAGTTTGAAAGATGGCTTTTTATTTCAGGAGGCAGAGTTGTGATAGTGAAGATATTTTTTTGGTAATCAGAATAAAGAATAGCTTGTAGTATGAACACAGTTATTTTATTTCTACCTCTCCCATGTTAGGAAGGAAAGGGGGCATCTTGTTTTGGTTGCACTGTTAGGATCAATATTATTTATAGAGCTTGGTCTTTGTCTAAGCCGATTTGAGTCCCTACCAAGGGAGCTCTGTATGACAGAAAGAGAGTCTTTTGTGCAGTACAAAGGTACAGGAAACAAAGCTGCCATTTCTCTGGATAAGATCTTCATGAAGAGATAGTTTTTTAACTCTAGGACTGAAGGATGATGACTTTTAAGACAACTGTTCTCAATCTATTGCTTGATATCCTTCAACTGCTCAACATTTTGTTTTGCAACACGGCAAGAATCAGAAAATTTCAAAATCCCCTTTTAAAAACTTAATTTCAAAGCATGTGGTTATGGTGGGCATACATCTGTGAACTAAAGTTGCTTAGAGCAATGGGAAAGAAATAATAACAGTTCTTTAAGGGCTAACAATAGTGCCATACCTTCTGTATGAAAAGGGTATGGATACAGAAACTAGACTGGCCAAGTAGATTTAAATGTGTAGAAGGACTGTGCATGCATTAAGCATTGGTAGTGGAGCTTCTGCTAAAACATGTAGTTTGGGTGATGGTGGTGGCAGTGAGGTTTCCCTGGGATGTCATCCATTTAGCTATAGATAGCAAACCCAAAGCTCCTTAGAGAGAAACCTCTTACCAGCCACTTTCCACAAATGGTACATACACCTAAAGGTACTTAGTGAAAATCCTTGAGAGGTATTTAATGCTAAAGTAGGCAGACTCTCTACTATTTCTCTGAAGTCCACGCCTACAGCCAAGCAGTGGCGCAGAGAAAGGTGTACTTGGGCAGCTGCCCCAAAGCTAGTCAGTGTTTTTGCCCCAGCTAGACTCTGCTACCCTAACAGATCGCCAAGATGTGTGACATGGGGGGTCTAGATAACTTGATCGCCAACACAGCATATTTACAGGCCAGGAAAAGTGGAGAAGTTGATGCCAAGGAGATGCAAAAAAGGCGGAGGGCCCTTACACTGCCCAAGATTGAGGAATGCGCTGCAATCAAGCAATCCATTACTGTGGACTATGACAGCATTTGTGACCAACAGCCTATCGGCAAGAGTTTTTTCAGGGAATTTCTGGAGACTGTGCCTGAATATTTGTTGGCTAGAGAGTTCTTGGATGAAGTGTCTAATTGGGAGTTAGCAGAAGATAATATCAAAAGCAGCCTCCTTGAGGGCATGGTCAACATGTACCTGAAGAATGTCAGCAACAGCTACTTGAAATTTCTCAGTGCAGACCTGTCCAGCAAGTGTCAGTCTGTGGCTAAGGATGACTTTGAAAACGTTATGCAGTCAGCCAGAGAAGAGGCAATTACCTACCTTAAAGGGAAACCATTTGAAGACTTTCAAACAAGTCCATTCTTTGACAAGTTCTTGCAATGGAAAGCGTATGAGAAGCAACCTGTAACTGAAAAGCTCTTTGATGAGTTCCGAGTGTTGGGAAAGGGGGGCTTTGGAGAGGTAAGAAGCAATTATTCATTCATATTTTTTGTGCAAACAGTAGGGCCTAGGCATTATAATGTATGGTCTTCACCAGACAGCAAGTGTGGAGCAACCTAGTAGCTCTGTCTTGGGAAGTATGCCCATCTTTAGCTCCTTTTGTTAATTATCCTGCAGTAAAACACATTCAGGAACAACAGCAAAGGGTTTATTTTCAGTATTTGTACCCCTGCCTTTAAGTTCCTTAGTTCATCTTATGTTTGTGTTGTTATTTTATTTCTGATGTGCTATGGGTTTTTTTATTCCCAGTGGGTGTGCTTATAACAATAGTATAGATTACTGTTTCATTATATTCCAACACTGTATGAGGAGTGGTAGACAACCCAGAAGTTATATGGTCCCAGCCACAAATTCTTTCAATCTAAGTGAAGCTTTTAATTAGCCTGAAACTCAAGTACATGCAGGTTGCCATAGTAGCCTGCAATAAATAGAGATTAGAAAAGCTGCCTTTGATCTACAACTCTCAGAATCCCTAGGAGATTATGGGAATCATATTCACTCTCATAATATGGGTCATGTGTTGTCTCACTTTGAAATCCACTTTGCATATTTAGACTTTCCTCCTTTTTCATGAAACTTGCTTTAGGTTTGTGCCATCCAGGCGAGAAATACTGGGAAGATGTATGCCTGTAAGAAGCTGGACAAAAAAAGATTGAAGAAAAAAGGTGGCGAAAAGATGGCTTTGCTAGAGAAGGAGATCCTTGAGAAAGTCAACAGTCGTTTCATTGTCACTCTGGCCTATGCTTATCAAAGTAAAACTGCTTTGTGTCTTGTCATGAGTCTCATGAATGGCGGGGATCTTAAATATCACATTTACAATGTGGGTGAAAGAGGCTTGGAAATGAATAGGATCATCTTCTACTCTGCTCAGATTACCTGTGGGATGCTGCACCTTCATTCCATCAAAATTGTATACAGGGACATGAAGCCAGAAAATGTCCTCCTGGATGATAATGGTCACTGCCGATTGTCTGATCTTGGCTTGGCTGTGGAAGTCAAGGAGGGTAAACAAATCAACCAGAGGGTAAGTAAGAGTTCACCATGCAGAGCTGCAAGAGGGTGGAGGTGCTTGTTCTATTTACAAGCCACTGAGCCTAGGCTTTAATTCTTTAAGATTTGTTCCTCACTAAAGATCTTATGTGGTCATTTCATTCTAAGTGACAGATGGTAAGAGGATTTGTTTAATTAACTATTTGATTGCACCATGTGGCAACTCCACCAGCAGGCCTGCTACTTATTCATAACTTACAAGAATTTTATTTTATCTCATTATGTAAAACAACTATTTGCTGTCAAAATAGACATAGCAGTCTACAAAGAACTGGAGCACAGGAGAAAGGGAGAGCTAGCCTAGTATAGTTGGTTTGAGTACTGTACTATGACTCTAGAGACCAGGATCTGGGTCCCTGCACAACCATGGAAACCCACTGGGTGACCTTAAGCAAGTCACACTCTCTCAGCCTCAGAGGCAGGCAAAGGCACACTTCCCACTGAACAAATTTTGCTAAGAAAACCCTGGGATTTTTTTTAAAAAAATTCTTAATATTTTTTATTATTAAGATTCATACATTAAATATTGATTATTGTACAATACATAATTCTGTATATATATTTCCTACAATCTATTACAATTTGTCTAAATATCTTTAATATCCCACCTCAGTGCTCCCCTTTCCTGGACCATTTTCACCCTTTTATTCCATCCAAAACCTCAAATCCTCTTCTTTTCTCAATACTTTCTTAATAAATTCTTTCCAAATTCCATCAGAATCACTTCTTTTCCATAATCCCTTTTTTACTTTCAATTTGCATGTCAATTTATCATTAATCACTAATTTCCATACCTCTTTATACCAATCCTCCAATTCTACAATTATTTTCATTTTCCAACATCTTGCTGTTATTAATCTCGCTGCTGTAATCAAATTGGTTACCAAATAATGATAATAATACTATATTTGGACTTCTATCTATTTTTATATTCATAATACTTTCTATTTCTATTATCACTTTTTCCCAAAAATTTTGTACATATATACATTGCCAGCACATATGCATATATGACCCTACTTCTTGACAACCTCTCCAGCAATTTTTTGAATTATTCTTCTCAATATCATGTAACCTCACTGGTGTCAAATACCATTTCCAGACCCTGTGATAGGGTCACCATAAGTGGGAAATGAAGGAACACAACATCAAGAGGAAAAAGAGTTGGAGAAAGAAGTGTGTTAATTTAAAAATTTCCCCCCTTTCATTTGAAAATACAAAACACAATTCAGTGTGGAGTGATCCTGTGGATGTTTTTGTGGAATTAATAGAATCATAGAATCATAGAGTTGGAAGAGACCACAAGGGCCATCCAGTCCAACCCCCTGCCATGCAGGAACTCCAAATCAAAGCATACCCGACAGATGGCCATCCAGCCCCTGCTTAAAGACCTCCAAGGAAGGAGACTCCACTACAGTCCGAGGGAGTGTGTTCCACTGTCGAACAGCTCTTACTGTCAGGAAGTTCTTCCTAATGTTGAGGTGGAATCTTTTTTCCTGCAGTTTGCATCCATTGTTCCGCGTTCTA
Organism: Urosaurus nigricauda; assembly: GCA_034509955.1. NCBI lineage: Eukaryota > Metazoa > Chordata > Lepidosauria > Squamata > Phrynosomatidae > Urosaurus > Urosaurus nigricauda. The sequence goes on from JAOEGL010000003.1 coordinate 242,078,360, forward strand.
GTCTCTGCAGCAGCAGAAAACAAGCTTGCTCCCTCCTCAATATGACATCCCTTCAAATATTTGAACAGGGCTATCATATCACCTCTTAACCTTCTTTTCTCCAGGCTAAACATCCCCAGCTCCCTAAGTTGTTCCTCATAGGGCATGGTTTCTAGACCCTTCACCATTTTAGTTGCCCTCCTTTGGACTCGCTCCAGTTTCTCCACATCTTTTTTGAATTGTGCCCAGAACTGGACACAGTATTCCAGGTGGGGCCTGACCAAAGCAGAATAGAGTGGCACTATTACTTCCCTTGATCTAGACGCTATACTTCTATTGATGCAGCCTAAAATAACATTGGCTTTTTTAGCTGCTGCATTGCACTGTTGACTCATGTTCAACTTATGGTCTACTTGGACTCCTAGATCCCTAATAGGAACTAGACAAAGCATTGTTGTTTTTTTCAGTGGAGTTTGTATAGGAAAATCTTTATCTGTTCAAGGGATTGTCTTCAACATACATCCTCATCCCTTTCATCAAATTTGGGCAGAAGAACCCACCTGAAGTGTTACTTGCAAATTCTAGCTCAAAATGTAGAAAAAGCTTCAGGTGGGAGCAGGAGGATGAAATGCTTGATAAAAATAGATGTCCAGATCAGTTAGCCTCAGATAAACCAATTAGAACCCAACCCACGTTACAATTAAACACGCGCGCGCGCACACACACACACACACCAGATCCTCTGAGATCACTAGCTACTTTAATCTGAGTTGAAATTCCTTCCCATCCTCAGTTATAGAGACATGGGGCATAAGAAATCAGTTCCAACCTATTCCTGAGGAAGGTTGTTTAGGTCTTCTAATATCATATTTCTCACAGTGGTGGTTCATTCTTGATATCCTAGATGAAAGCCAGAACTGCTTCTTAATGCCAACAAGCAAACATCTTATTAAAAAGGCATGTTCTTCCAAAACTTGTGATTCAAAGATATGTTGGTGTACTATCTTAAATAAAGAAAGGAAAAGCACTTTGCTTTTTGCTATTCTAGTTATTCTAGTCTTTTCTATCCAGCATATTGGCTGGTGTGGGCTAGTGGTTTAAGAATTGGGCTGTGACTGGAGACAAAGTTTAGAATCCCTCCTCTGCCAGGGAAACCAATTGGGTGACCTTGGGCAAGTCACACTCTCTCAGCTTCAGAAGAAGGCAATGGCATGCCCCAAAAAACCCTTGATAGGTTCATCTTAGGGTTGCCAGAAATAGGAAATGACACAACAGCATATTGGCAATATTTGTAGCAATTGCAGATTGATTCTACTATAAAGGGCCTGAGATTCAACAGGTTATATACAAGATAAAGTAGAAAGAAGTAGGAAAAAAAGAAGGGCACATTTAAGATGGATTGATTCAATAAAGGAAGCCACAGCCCTAAGTTTGCAAGACCTGAACAGAGCTCTTGATGAGGGCAGCTCTTGGAGGTCTTGCCATAAGTCAAAAATGACAGTGATAGCAAATAACAATAAATACAGAGTGACTGATTATTTGTTTATCTATCAAAATATTTTTAAACCACAATTCATTCTTGTGGATACCAGAGCATCATACAAGTATAATTAAAATAAAAAACAGTACAGTGAAAACACTAGAACCACATTATAATGCTAAAAACAGAAAGGAAACAAACACAATAGAACAGACAAATCAACCAGTTAAAATGTCTGAGTAAACATAAGTGATTTTGAGACAATACCAAAACAATTGAAGCATCAGCCACAGTTTCTTCCCCTCACTCTAAAAACATTCTAGTTGAGAGACTACAACTCTCTCCTTTGTTGACACAAAAATGACATAAGATACAATGGCCCTTGGTATCCTCTAGGGTTTGGTTCCAGGACCACCATCACCCCATGGTTACCAAAATTTTTGGATGCTCAAGTCCCATTAAATACTCCTTTTTTATGGGACAGCAGCTGGGGAAAACAAACCATGGATTTATTTGATTTGTGGCTGACTCGTAAAGCATCCTTGTTACTCGAGACTGGTTCACATATCATTGTTCACATATATGGTTCACATATCATGTATAAATGTAGTCAATGTGTCATAGTTATGTTATCCAATGTCCCTTTCTTGTACAACTGCCATTCAGACAGGTTAAATAAGGATGAGTTCATAATCACTGCAAGTAATCCTAATACGCCACACATTTTTGAAGTACAAGAGCAAAGCATAGCTTGCCAGGAGTCTTCTAGCATACAAACAAATGTGATTCATAAATGCGTATATGAGATAAATACGATTATATGTATCAAAATTTACATTATCCCGTACAGCTTTTGTATCAACTAGAATTAGCTGATAACTGGTTTAAATCAAATTGTTAGTCTCAAGTAAAGTGCATTGAATCAAGATCCGTTCAATCAATACAAATCAATACTTATGTAAATTCCTTTGATTCAATTGATCTACTGTAACTAGGATTAACAATTTGATTTAAGATAATTACTTTTAACAAAGATCTTGCTCTAAAACGAACTACAGGTGCACCTCCACAGAAATTTTAATCTGGTTGAAATTTCTAAATAAAACCTCCATTAACAACAATGCCAGTGTTAATTAAGTGCAGATCAAATATCATCCACCTCACATGTGTTTCAGCAGGTCAGCTGTTCTCTCCCCTTCTCCAGATTTTTTTTTTCCAAATCTTTCTGGATTTTTCCCTCCTATCAGGTTTTGAAAGGAAACTGATACACAAAATACAGTAATAACCATTTTTTTTCAAGGTAGGCTAATACAAAGCCACTTATATGCATTTGTTGTTGTTGTTAGCTGCCCCCAAGTCAGTTCTGACTCATGGCGACCCTGTGGATGAGACATCTTCAAGAATCCCTATCCTCCACTGCCTTGCCCAGATCCTGCAAGCCCTTACCCATAACCTCCCTGATTGAATCATAGAATCATAGAATCATAGAGTTGGAAGAGACCACATTGAGTCTATCCATCTGATTTATAGTCCTCCTCTTTTTCTTCTACTCTCTATCTTTCCTAACATTATTGTTTTTTCTAATGATTCATGCCTTTTCATTATGTGGCCAAAGTATGATGCTCTCAACTTGATAATCTTTGCTTCCGAGGAGAGCCCTGGTATGATCTGTTCAAGAACCCATTTGTTTGTCTTCTTGGCTGTCCATTGTATCAGAAGTACTCTTCTCCAGCACCGCATTTCGCATGAGTTGATTTTCTTTCTGTCTTCTCCCTTCACTCTCCAGCTCTCACATCTGTACATGGTAACTGGGAATACAATGGCCTGAACAATTCTGACTTTAATGCTCAATTGTATGTCTTTGCTCTTCATTATCTTTTCCTGTTTTTTCATTGCTGCCCTTCCCATTCCTAGTCTGCTTCTTATTTCTTGACTGCAGTCTCCATTCTGGTTAATGTTTGATCCTAGATATGGGAATTCTTTAACTTCAATTTCCTCATTGTCTAGATTGAATTTGTGTATTTCTTCTGTGGTCATTATTTTTGTTTTCTTTAGGTTCAGCATCAGACCTGCCTTTGCACTTTCATCCTTGACCTTCCTTATTAACTCTTCCTATTCCTGAATGTCTTCTGCTAATATTATGGTGTCGTCTGCCTATCTTAGGTTGTTAATGTTGCTTCCTCCAATCTTCACTCCTCTTTTTCTGATTCTAATTCTGCTTTTCTCAGCATATAAGTTAAACAAGCAAGATGATAGGATGCAGCCTTGCCTGACTCCTTTGCCTATTGGGAACCACTCTGTTTCTCCAAATTCTGTTCTTATGGTACCTTCTTGTCCTTGGTACAGATTCCTCATCAGCACTATCAGATGTAGTAGCAACCCCATGTCTCTGAATGCATTCCATAGCTTTTCATGATCTATACAATCAAATGCTTTGCTGTAGTCTATAAAACACATGCTGATTCTTTTTTGGATTTCTTTGATGCACTCCATTAGCCATTGCATGTTTGCAATGTGGTCCCTAGTGCACCTTCCTATTCTGAATCCTGTTTGCACCGCTAGAATTTCTCTCTCCATGTATGGTTGGAGACTATGCTGCAGAATTTAGAGCATTATTTTGCTTGCATATGAGATTAGTGCTATTGTCCTATAGTCGCTACAGTCTTGTGTATCTACTTTCTTGTGGATTGGTATGTATTTCGAGTGTTTCCAGTCTGTTGGCCACTGCTTTACCATATTTGTTGGCATATTTCAGTTGGCACTAAAGTTGCATATTTTTGTATGCACTGTAGCAGTTGAATTGGGATATCATCTGTTCCTGGTGATTTATTTTTTTCCCATTTCCTTTATTGCAGCTTCAACTTCACTTCGAATTTGGGGTTCATCTTCGCATGGCTTCTCATTCCAAATATCATTCATTCCCTCATCTCTTTTGTATAGCTCTTCTGTGTATTGCCTCCAGCGTCTTTTTATTTCTTCTTGTTCCTGTATAATGTTCCTTTTTTCTCCATAGATCATCCCTGCCCTCAGTTTGAGTTTGGCTTTAATTTCTTGGATTTTTTTATAGAGGTGCACAAAAAATGTGCTTCTTCTCCTCTTTTATTTGTCATCATCTGTTACTTTTTCAAAATGTAATATTTTCCATAGACATATATACAAAAATTTCCATTTCCATACATTTTGATAGCAGAGAATCTTTCCCATCCAATCAAAGATTCCACTGAGGAACTCTGGCACCATGACAATGCTGCCCCTCTGGAACAACAAAAATCCACTACCATTCTGTCTGTCCACTACTATACTATTCTGTTGCAAATTATGCTGGCATCATCACTAGTCACTTGTTTGTTAGGCATTCCCTACTTATGACCCATACTTTGCAATGAACATATATTTCATGGGTTGGTTTGACCATCATGAATACTTTTCTTTTTCCTTAACTCCAGATTTGGTGGTGCTGGATCTCTTATCCGTTGATCATGGAACTTGTGTTGTTGTAACAGAAAACTAGATGTAATGTAACCTTAAATTCACTATCAAATATCTTTCCTTAGAAGTTTTTGTACAATGATGAAGTTATACTTCTCTGTATGTGTCAGAAAAACCTTTTAAATTTATAATAGTTTGGTTTGTGAATATACAAAAAGAAAAGCCAACTTCATGCATAGCAATGGCTTATTTTGAGTAACTGGTCAACATTTGTGATACCTAAATATATTAAATCCATGATTTAATTAGAATGTGCATTAGAGATTTTTTAAAAGTGTACTATTAGAGAAAAACTATCTTTCCAGGATCATAACTAATGCTGGATCAGGCATACCTCATTTAACAAAGATTCTGGCAAAGAAGCTCTTTTTCAAAGTATTTTATACCCAACAATTCCCACTTTTTTTCCTCCTCATCTTTCTAGCTGGATTTTTTTAAAGCATCATTGACTTTGGGAGAATGGAGAACAGAGAATTGGTTTCACGTTGTATCAATGTATGTACAGCAAACAATGCAATAAGCTGGACAACAATGGGATTCCACTCTAGGCAATCCTACTGTGTGCCTGCTAACAACAGACAACCTAAACAGCAGCTGCCTCTAGGTAGCCTTACTGAATGTGCATAAACAACAAAGTAGCGAGAAAAGCAAAGAGCAAATAAGTCTGCCTCATCAGGTCCCCTCAGAATTATAAAAAGCATTGATCTACCTGAATAGAAATTTTAAGGAAACTAGACATCGGAGAAAGAAAGAATGAGTCCTGGATGCATTTTGGAAGAAACTTGCTAGTCATCTCTAGAAGGTTCAAAATGTTTTGTTCACTTATGCAAGGCTTAGCTGACCTGGTTCTTTCATTTTACATGTGCATATTGTTAGTTTTGGACAAAAAGCTTGCTGAAACATGTTGAAATGCTCTTCTACTTTTTTGTGGTGTAAGAACCTAACTCTGTGGCACCACAGCTTGAAGGCACTCCTTTGCCACTGTGTTGTATGGACACAGTGCCAGTGGAGTGCCATGCTGCCGTGCATCATGTGCAATGCCTTGACTCTGCCCCCAGGCCAGCCTTAATGGCTGGTTTGAACAGGGCCTAAGTAAGGTATACCTACAGTTATCTGAGGCTCAATAAGAAGCGCTTGCACACTAGCTCTGTGGTATGAAGGTCTGAGGGAGTCCTTAGTTTAAAACAGAGTAGGAAGAAAATCAACCAATACATCGTATTTGTTGCTTGCAGAGGATAGAAAGGAGCAATATGTTTCAGTCAGTAATTGCTAAGGGCTAACAGTATGGTGTTCTGTAATTGAGGATTTTGGCATTCTCAGTAGCAGAAATGTAGCAGCTGTGAGAGCCAGTGTGACATAGTGGTTTAAGCTTTGGACTACAACTCTAGAGACCAGGGTTCGGTTGCTTCCTTGACCATGGAAACTCACTGGATGGTCTTGGATAAGCCACACAGTCTCAGCCCCAGAAAACCCCATAATAGGTTCACCTTAAGTTACGATAAATTGAAAATGACTTGAAGACACACAACAACAAGCTGAATGCTTTCATGTGTAGTTCATTTCATTTCATGGTATTTCAGGCCCTTTATATTAGGATCAATCTGCAGTTGCTAGAAAGACTTTGTAAAAGTAAGCATTTCAGTGGAAGAGACATATGCTTATATCTGTATGTTGCCCTGCAAACATCCAGCAGCCATCCCACCTGGCTGAATTTGAGCAGAGGGTGGAATGAAATCCTGAAGCCTCTTGCACTGGCTCAGCTAAAACCAGTTTGTCAGTTGGTTCCCCCTCTTCTAGCACTGTCTTTAAGTAGTAACAATTCCCTCCAGTATAACCAGCAGGAGCATTGATACAGGAAGGCCCACACCGTCTACCTGGCTGGGACTAGCTAGCATTTGACACCTCCTCTCTCAGAAATGCCTCCAGCAATTACTGTTCCTCTGGGTCATTATATAATTTTATTATGGGCCAAAGCAGACAGCCTAGAAGATTAAATCCGCTCCTAAAAGGACTGGCTCTTGCCAGCTTGGCGCAGCCTCAGCGCAGCTTCCGGACACTTTGGGGGCATGCATCATCTAAACACCACGCCCCCCAAATTGGCCGGAAGTCACTTTATTTGGCCTATCTGTTTCAGGCCATTATAACTGTGATACAGATGGTATTTGAATTTGCTTAATCTCCGCTACTTCTCCCTCCCCCTCACCCCAACACCTCCCGTCCTCTATCGTGCCCCTTGGATTGTAGCCACAATTAACTCCTGGGCAGAAAAGCAGTATATAAAGCAGCAGAGGACTACGTATCTTGAAAGGCAAGAGCAAAGTAGGGATTCCTGCAAGGTTTGCTTGCTTTCATAAAGGAAGAATTAGAACACAAAGGGGAAAAGAGCGTAGTGACCTCAGCTTTCACAATATAACCAGGAGCAGTTTCTGAAAGAGATCAACTAGAGTAAACAGATGAAAGGGTCTCTGATCAAAATTTGTATATATTTGATACTGGGGACAAGACAAGGTTGCTTACTGTCCCCCGTATTGGTTTTAACTGGTCTATAAATTTTAAATAGCAGAATTAGGGGTGAGTCCCAGATAGAGAGGCAGCATAGTGTAGTGGTTTGAGCATTGGACTAGGACTCTGGGGAACAGAGTTTGAATCCCAGCTCAGCCATGAAAACCCACTGGGTGACCTTGGAAAAGTCACACTCTCTCAGCCTGAGAGGATGGCAATGGCAAACCCCCCATCTGAAGAAACTTGCCAAGAAAATCTCATGATAGGGTCACCTTAGGGTCACCATAAGTCAGAAACGACTGGAAGGCACGCAACAACAACCCAGATAAAAGGCCCAAGTATTGGGGGATATAAATTAGACATTTCTCTATTCAGTTCCACCATTTTGGTAACAAAGGCAGGGGCAGATCTGAGTTGGGAGATATCCAATATTCACATTATTTTCAAAGTTTTTGGAGTACAGATATATCAACAATGTTAAAAGAGCTGGTCCAAGGGAAAAAGTGAAGTGATTATATTTGTTCTTCCACCTTCTTCTCATTTGCTTTTCTATTTATCTCCTGTCTTTTTATTTAATTTTGTAAACTACTTTAGGACCATTTTTGTCTGAAAAACAGGATGTATTAAGTAAGAGGTATACCACCATAGCATAGTGGTTTGAGTGTTGGACTATGACTAGCCCAGTCATGAAACCTGCTGGGTGATCTTGGGCAAGCTACATGCTCTCAGACTCAGGGAAAGGCAACGGCAAACTCCTCTAAACAAATCTTACCAAGAAGACCCCATGATAGGTTCACCTTAGGGTCACCATAAGTCAGAACTGTCTCATAGGTGCACAATACACACAAGGAATTGCAGACCTCCAGATTTTATTAGCATAGCCAACGGTGAGAGAATATGAGAGTTGCAGTCCAAATACATCTGGAGGGCAATACTTTGACTACTCCACCTTAAGTAATAATAATGTAAAATTGCTTGAACAATGTGCACCTTGTGGATGAGACATCTCCAAGACCCCCTCCCCCCCATCCTCTACTGCTTTGCTTAGGTCCTGTAATTTCAGACTAGTGAATTCCCTGATTGAGTCTGTCCATCTGGCATGTGGTCTTCCTTTATTTCGACTATCCTACATCTTTCCTAGCATTAGTGCCTTTTCTAATGAGTATTGCCTTCTTGTGATGTGGCCAAAGTATGGCAGCCTCAGCCTCAGTAAAATTATCTTGGCTTCCAGGGAGAGTTCAGGCTTGATCTGTTGTAGGACCCATTTGTTCCTTTTTTAACATCCATGGTATTCTCAGCACTCTTCTCTAGCACCACATCAAATGAGTTGATTTTCTTCTTATCTACTTACTTAACTGTCCAGTTTTCATCATACCTATACATGATGAAGAGGTATACAATAGATTGAACAATTCTAACATCAGTGTTCAGTTATATATCTTTACTCTTTAGAATCTTGTCTAAATCTTTCATCACTGCCCTTCTCATTCCTAGTCTTCTTATGTCCTGACTGCAGCCTCCATTGTGATCAATGTTTGATCCAAGGTATGGGAACCCTTTAACTATTTCAATTTTCAGTTTGTCTAAGCTGAATTTATGGTATGTAGTTCCTCCATGACCATTATTTTTGTTGTCTTTATGTTAAGCATTAAGCCTGTCTTTGCATTTCTTCTTTTATTTTCCTTAGTTATTGCTCCAAATCTGTGGTGTTTTCCATTAGTAGTATGGTGCTCTCTGCACATCTTAGATTGTTGAGGTTCTCTCCTCCTACCTTCACTCCTTTTTCTTCTGAGTCTAAACCTGCTCTTATGAAGTTTTCTGCATACAAGTTGAACAAAAAGAGTGATAAAATGCAGCCAACTGGGAACTGTTCTGTTTCTCTATATTCTGTTCAAATAGTAGCCTCTTGTCCTAAGTACAGATTTTTCATCTATTAGATGTAGTGGCATTCCCATATGTTTCACAGCGGCCCATAGTTTTTTGTGATTTATGCAAGCAAATGCTTTGCTATAGTCCATAAAACACATGCTGATTTTTGCAAATACATCTCAAAAATCTGTAGCACAGCAAGGCTTGCAACCTCTGTCACTTGCAGCTTCTATACTCATGCCATCCCCGCATGCCGTCCCACCCTTTTAATCATCAGGAAAAGGATGGGGAGGCAGGGGTGAAAGAAGAGTGCCCTGCCCCAGAAGCCCCACTGCCTGCACCAGATGACACCTCTAATGTTGATGGACTACAACTTCCATGGCTGCTGACTGTTGCCTATGCTGACTAGGGCTGATGGGAGTTCCACTTAGTATCTAGAGGGTCACACTTGTCCATTCCAACTCTATGTGAATTATAGACATTTTAATACCTATGTTATGCATATATCGTTTTTAAGCAAGCACAAACATTTCACTCCACTCTTTTCAAAGGATCTGGTTATAAATTTATTACAAAGGAAGTTAACAGAGAAACAAATATTATAATAGAGTAATTATATTATATTAGGATATTTTTGATATTGATATTGGGTTTAAATATACAATACAGCTTGGCGTCTAGGCACATGTGCTAAATAACTCTTGCAGAGCTTTATTTTATATATATTTAAAGGACATCATAACATTTGAATAAAGGGGGAAATTGTTTGGTTAAACTCATGTTTCAGATAACCTCCATCCCAAGGTTTGTTTGCTTGTGGGGTTCTGTTTATTAGGAAAACACGATAAAAGCTATTTCGATATATCTTTAATTTGAAGAGAACACTGAAATGCTGGATAGATGTTATGAATGTGAAATTTCAAGTATATTGGTTCTAACATAGCAGGTCATTGCTGATTAGCACTTAATATACCCATAGGTTAGGATTCTGCATGGATGCTTGTGAGTTATTTTAAAAAACAAACAAACATAAATCACATTGAATTGGTACATAATTAGCAGTAAAAAATTTTGTTTTAGTTGCCTTTACTTCAAGATTAAAGAACGCATGGTCCTCTAGATACAGTTGATCTTCAGTTCTCCTTAGCCAAAGCAACATAACCAACTGTGAAACAGGCTGACCAGATGTCCTCCTTTTCCAGGACATGTCCTACATTTCAACATTTTGCCCTGGAGAAATTTCAAAATGTCCTCACCATGATTAGGAAGCATGAACTTATATTTATGTTACTGTTTTTAGGTCTGTATTTTGTAGTGTCCTACTTTTTTACTAAGTATCCTACATTTTGTGTTGCATTGTCCTCATTTGCAGTTAGGATATCTAGTCATCTTTATTGTGAAGGATCTTGAGCTGAAGTTCAGCATCTAGGGACCTGCTTTACTAGAATGTATAGCATTTTCAGAGACTACTCAACCCCAGTAGGTACCTATCTTACTCTTATTTTTGATTGTTTTAAATCATTGATACAGATTTCTTTGCTGAGTTACTGTATAGGTGACATGAGTCAACCTATTTTAGGACATTTACCATATACAAAGGTAATACCAGGTTCCTTTGAGCAAGTGGGCTCTTGCAGTCGAAACAGTGGAATAAGCCCAGCACTACCTCTGGAAAGCCAGAAATTCCCAGAGCTACTTGGAAGGACATACAAGGGCACAGCAGACTGACTGAAATGGAAAAGGAAAGAAAGTTCTAAATATTCCACCAGTGGAACGTTGATTTTAGTCATTTAGTACTAAAAGAAAAAATAAACAATGGGGCTAAACAGATAGGCAGAAAGAGGTGCTTTCCGGCTGACTTGAAGACATGGCATTTAGATGACACGTGCCTTGAAGCCAGCAGGAAAGTGCCCTCTAGGCACCTTATGCTGTTTCAAAAAGAAGCAGCTTTTTCCTGCTTCTTCTTGACTTGAAGCCATGTCATGTGGTCATGACATGAGCACTCCAGCTGCCTTGGGAGCCGGTGGTGTGACTGGTGGGGTTTCATGTGGCTTTAGAAAAGGCATCTTCAAGCCACTTTTTCCTGCCCATCTATTTCACCCCAATCTGAAGCACAGTAGTATGGCCTCTGCTGTTAGCATACAATTCTATAGTCTCTGGTTCTAATCTGTCTTTAGTTGCACTTATCTAGTACCATAAAAGTACTAGGGCTAGTCTACACAATTAAAATAATTCTCATTCCAGTCAAATAGAATGTGGTCCAGTTGCACACAATTTGCAGGAGTTTGGGACTCCCCCCCCCCCCAAAAAAAAGAATGAAAAGAGGTGTAGAAACTTTCTTAAATAAGTAGTAAAATAAAAATAGCTGAGGGGCACTACACAATCAAATTGGGGCCCATTCCCTCTTGCCTTCTTCCTTCTCCTCTATGGTATTTCATTGAAAAGCACAACTTCAGAGGGTTGGATTGCATCATATAAATAAAAAGAAACATGTGTGTAATATTTAATTTACCCTGAGACAGTTTTTATGATTCATTAAGTGTCAGGACACTGAAATGAATGTCAATCTGAAAAAAAAAAGATTTTTTAAAAATTGTTTTAAGAGAAATAGCATATATCTACATGTAATGCCAGTCATAACCAGCATAATGTACTGATTTGAATGCTGGACCATGGTTCCAGTTTCTACTCAGCCATGGAAACCCACTGGGTGACCTTGGCCAAACTACACTGTCTCAGCCTCGGAGGAAGGCAGTGGCAAATCTTCTGTGAATAAATCTTGCCAAGAAAACCCTGTGATACTTTCTCTTTAGGATCACCAGAAGCTGGAAATGACTTGAAGGCACACAACAACAAATTCCAGCCTATCGTAATGTTCTTAATGCAAGTAACCTTTAAAATTAGTCCGACGAGATAGAAGTTATGGTGTGATTCAGATGTTGCTCTGTCCCTATCACCATTTTAGAGAATACAGTTTTGATCCTTCTTTGCTGATCCTTCAGCTAAAAAAGCATAATTGTTATTCATCTTTAATCATTTTCAGTTATTCATTTTTAATCTACTGGTGCTATTGACTTGGGCCATCTGCCTGCAAAGGAATGAGTAATCTTTAATAGCTAGGTTTCCATTCATCTTTTCATTGATCTGTTCTGCAGAAATTATAGAAGACAGGGTGAACAATAAAAAATTCTAGTAGGAGAATAAATGATTCTGAAAAGAGACAAAACAAAACCAAATACCACTGGAAGACCTAAAATTGTTTTCACATGGCCGGGAAACAGAGTTCAGCTGTTTGGGGAATAGGGCTCATCACCTCCTATAAGTTCTGAGTAGATGTACAATCTGACTAACATTAGAACCAGCAACTGAACCGTGACTACAAGAGGATTCGGGGGTATTTAGCCTTCTTGTGGTAAAATAGCCAATTTTAACATAGAACTCCTTGTTCCATTTCAGTCCATGTCCAAAATCTTGTTGGTGCATTATGCTTTTTCCATGATCATTCAGTGGTGATGTGGGAAGGCAGACAAATTGCTGGCTCCAAGTAGCCTTATTTGTCTAATGCTTTACTTCCAGGGTGACCAGAGGTCCTCCTTTTCCCAGACATGTCCAACATTTCAACCATATGTCTGAGCATCCAGGAGGAATGCCAAAATGCCCTTTACTGTGAGCCATAAAACTGTCTTTGTGTCACCCCATGCCTCAATAGGCAAAAAAGAGGTGGCTCAACAAATTTATTACTGCTACCACTACTGCAATCAGCTTGTTGGTTTTCACCAAGCAATAAACATAACTAAGATGTTTAGTCTGCAACAAAACACCCTAATTAAAAAAAAACTGTTGAATGGCACAGTCCCAGAAATGAAGGAGTGAGAAGACTGTCACTGACCATGTGGTGATTTTGTTAGGTGTATGTGTGTTTTTCTGATGGAGGAGCAGAAAGGAAAGGAGGATCTGGGTTATTGAAGCTGACCAGCAGCCCCAAGCAGAAGAAGCAGCAAAAGTGTGGGATTGGGATGAGGAAGAAGCAGGACAGATGAAAGAACAAATGGGAAAACAACAGATGAAAGGAATAATGTAAATCCAGTCAAGGGTTTGTTGCTAGTAAAGTACAATTTTAAGCATTTGTTCTGCTCACAGTCCTATAAGTATCTTACAAGCCAACAATTTTAACAAAGAAAAATTCATCAGAAAAATATGGTTGAATACATAATAAAATTAAGTATATATAAAACAGCTGTAAATAGACCATATGAAATGAATTCATATTTATATTACTGATTCTAGCTTTTATTTGTTAATGTCCTACATTTTCTTGAATGTCCTACATTTTGTGGTGTCTTGTCTTCCTTTGAGGTTATGACATTTGGTCACTCTATTTACTTACTTCGTGACTGCTGTGCCTTGAGCAGAAATGCCTAGAGATGTGTTCTCTCTAGGCATTGCTAGGTCCCCAGTGTGATTCTAGGGTATGCTTGGGCCAGAAGTTGTTCATCTTCAGGTTTCAGGTTGCTACAGGAAGTCTTGGAATGTAACCCCATTGGATACAGGAGTCATACTGTACTTGTATTTATTGCCCCACTAGTCTTAATGGAAACTTTGGAAAGTGCAATTAAGACACTTCTAGTATTTCTACTTCAGTAGGAACTCTCTGCAGCTGCATATGAAAAAAAATAGAGAGAAACTGTTGAGTTGATCCTGAATAAGTTATCTATTTTTGACAACAATTCCTGCTTTGAGAATCCAATAAATTCTGCCAGAGCTGGTACAATGTTAACAAATTTTCTTTTTGTGAGTCAGGAAGTCCTCTGAATTTTAAAGATTTTTGTCTTTTGTCTCTTTTTTCAAGAGTCTTTCCTAATCTTCTAAATCTGTCTGATTTGATTTAGATTTTTCTCAAATTTGAAGGTTTGGACTTAGGTATTTATTTGAGTCATATCATCTGACATTTTCCCCAATTTCCTTCCAAAGTTATCCAAATGAACTGGCATACTCTTGAGAAGAAGAAAAAATGTTTTACAGAGTGGAAAATTTGTTCTGTACTGTGAAAAAGGGATGGAATTTTGTTGGAAACACATGTCTTTGTGAGTGGATTTATGTCTGTAGAAATTAGAATTGTGCAGTTCTGTAACATCCATCTCCAGTAAAGGGCTGCTATTACTTTATTACATAGGAGAGCTAGCAAAGTGATTGGCGCACATTGGTCCTGTTGTGCCTAAGTCCTGTTGTGCACTGGTCCCACTGTGCATCCAGACACCAACTAGGCAGTGCCAACGGACACTGGGCCACTCTTGCTGCTGGTTTGTTATTTGTAGCATCTCTGCTTTGTAGCTAAGTATATGCCAAGTTATGTAATGTAGACTGTGATGGAAAATTCTTGCTAAGATTTTTTTTTTTATAATCTTATTCTCTACTGCAATTTATATTGACTCTGATGTCACAACTTTGGTGATGCATAAGGAAGTTTATTTGCAAGTACAGATCATGTCAACTGTCATACGTGTTTAGCTTGTTAATATCTTCCTTGAGCTAATAAGCTTAAATGATGAGGCTGTTTCTGTCATAGTGCCAAGGTTTTAGAACTCCCTCCCAAATGGAGCTACATCTGGACCCCTCTCTGCTGACTTTTCAGTGAGCAATGAATATATATTTATTCCAGTAGACTTTTAATATGGACTATATGGGATTTAAATAGTGACAAATGGAAAGGGTATTTTTATTAACCATGACTACTTTTTAAACTATTGTCTACACATTTTAGGAACTTTGGGTATGTTTTTAAAGGGAGAAATGGGATAGAAATAAATGTGCATCATAATGCACAAAACTGCCCTTCACTTTTTACAGAGTTTTGTCTAACTTAAATTATTTTAAAAATATTTCTGCTCTGCCTTTCCACCTTCTAGTCAAATGTTTTCAAAGTGATTTACAGCAATATTTAAATTAAAATGCAAATGTTAAACAAACATGGATACCTAAGCTATAGAACCGTAATTTTTAAAAGCAATAACTTGTTCATTAAGGATGGACAAATAAAATCACTTTCATCTGGCCCCTGAAACTGATAGGGTTAAGCACCAGGCAGCCTTAGAGTGGGTATTCCAGAGCTTGGTTATGACTGCCATCTCCCACTGCCAACCTTCTATCCTCAAAAGGTAGAGCCATGGGGAAATGCCTCACTAGATCACCTCAACAAATGAGAAGCCTCATATGGAATTAGGTGATCCTAGCGATTCCTCAATCCTGAGCTGCAGTGACATCGATACAGGGATGTGGGCTGTACCAGGTGACACTATCAGAGAGGGTGACACCAGGCAGTAGCAAGGCATTCCAAGCCCCCCGCCAAAAAGAAAGGGGGATTCTTTTTAGTATGCTGCTCCCCTTAGGGGGGTGAGGATGGGGTGACCTTTCTCTCTGCCTCCCCCTTCTGCATCTTTCCCTTCCAAATTTGTTTGGCTCCTTTCTACCATTGTCCTCTGGGGGTGGGTGGACTGTACACTGTGACTTCTCTATCCTTGACGGTGGAGATCTGGTATAATTAAAACAGTTCTTGTACAGAGAAGCATCCTGTCTTTGATGTCTTGGGGGGCAGTGGCAGGATGCTGAGTTCCCCAGAGTGAGACCCTTTTCCTCATCTGAACCCCAGTTCCAGAAGGTCAATGTTGTCATCATGAGCTACTGTACAGGATGACACCAACCCTAATGATGCCACTGCTTTGTCACTTAAAACCAGCACTTTGCTGTGTACCAGAGGAAGACAGTAAGGCTGATTTAGAACTAGCACAATATGTTTTAATTGATTTGTACTAGTAAGCAATATAGCTGCCATATTTTGAATCCAATGAAATTTCCAATGTATAACACACTTCAAAATTCATCAGTCATGATAGGTAGGTTATCTCTGTCCAGGATCTCACTCTGACACACAAGCTGAACTGCTAAAAGGCATTTTGGATAACTAAACAGTATTAGAGACTGGAATTATTCTTAGCAGAGATGGGATGCTTCTAAAAGGATGGCCAAAACATACAAGCACCTCCTCCTGGTTTTAGAAAATATATTGTAAGGAAAGGGAATGGAGTAGTGTAAACCTTTACTTGGCTTGTGATGGGGAAGATGTTCAGAAACTGTTATTCTGTTTCTGAATAGTTGTTTTCACTTTTGCAGACAGCAGAATAGTCTACCTGCTACTGGCTTTCCATTGCCAAAGGGTATTTCTTGTTTTTGCTTTTTGAGAACACTTTGGTGACTTACATAATCTGAAGCTTATGTCCGTGAGAAAGTAGTTGTTGTTCATGGCTTCCATGCACATGGCTGTATTTAGTATGAATGGGTTCTGCCTCCACACATTTTTAAAAAAGATATCTCTTACCATGAGTTATCTCTACAAAAACAATGACCACACAAACACTTAACCAGAACTACATCTACTTCAGGTTTGCAAGACATACAATGAAAAACATTAAAAGATTTTGAACCCTGATTTTTAAAAATTACTTTCCTGGTTATTTAATTGGGAGATACAAATTGCAAAGGGAAAATTTCCTGGTGACAGGCTATGTCGCTCCTTCAGCTGTCAAATAAAAGCCAAACAAATTATTATCAAATTCTTGTCACTGAAATGAAGGCAGACTAGATTTTTGTGCAGTACAGGGCAAAGTAAGTCATAAGCTGAAGAAAATTAATCTTTGAAACCAAGCACATTGGACAGCTTCCCGTGGTCCAATGTTACATTCCTCCAAGGTCTGTTAAGGCCACTACTAAAGGAAAAACGGAACAGCTGGGATGGAGAACAAAGCAGTCAGCGGCACCCCATGAAGGAAGGAAGGAGTGAGCTTTACAAAACAGCTGATAGGGCTAAATTCAGCTTGTTTTCCCTCCCTGTTCAACAGTTCTTGTGCCATGGCAAATAAAAGATGGATACACAGATTTGTATCTCTGTTTGGTTTACGGGACTCATTGAGTTTGTTTTGTAAAGAACTGTGGGAAAAGGTAGACATAGCTAACTCACATTTTCCCTGTGCTGATGGAACCCCTAGAGAGATCTGCATTGTGACCAATCCACTCCACCCCGGTTCTCTGAGCTTAAATACCACAGTGCTGTAGCCAGGGACATTTTAGCAGTACAACACACTCAGCAGGATGTTTTTTATTCACAATGCATGAAACAAATTTTAGTTGTGGGCCCCTTTTACGTCTGAAAAATCTCTTCAATGTGCTGGGATCCTTTTAGCATTAGTAAATACAACTAGCATTAGGACAGGGCTTATAAAAATAAAACAATTTTCCAGTGGATGAGATTCTCCTGGTGTTTCACTCATGGAATTGTATTTTGAAAATGGAGATACAGGGCAGGAATGGGAAAGTATAACACTCCTTATGAAAGTGTAAAACAAATTGGTATAAAGTCCCTCAGGTTAGCTATAGAGGATTATTTCTATATATGTTTCACTTTCAGATTTCATCTTTTTTGATATGTTATTTAAAAAATGGATTACTGGGTAGGATTATGAGCCCAATTTCCAGTGACATAACTAGTGACATAACTACAATGCAGTCTGGGGCACAGTAAAATCTTGCCCCAAGACACTGGGTCACCAACAGAAAAGGAGAGCAAGCTGTTAGAAATACACCATCTGTCTCCATGCCAAAAAAAAAAAAGTGTTCTGGGCATATAGTTCTCATGGGTCACAAAATGGAAGCAGGAAAACAAAGTCTACCTCTCTTCTTTTATTCTCATGTTTTCTCTTGTCTTTTCCACAGAGGTTGGGTGGTAACAGACTTGTCTTCCTCCATCCTATAAAAGTACAAATATCTCTTTCTCTTATTTGGTCCCACAATCGTCGCAGGCTCACTTGGTGAGGACATGAGAAAGCACCTTCTCAGTGGCTGCTCCCGCCTTCTGGAATGCTCTTCTACAGGAGGCTAGGCAGGCCCCTGCCCTGCTTGCCTTTTGTCAGCAAGCTAAGAAGTTTTAATTTAAACAGACATTTAATATATAATCATCCCAGGGTGGGGTTTTTTGGGGGGGGGAGGGTTGGTTGTGTCCCTTACCTTTTGTGTGTGTGTGTGTGTATGTGTGTGTGTGTATATACCCTGTTTCCCTGACAGTAAGACATCCCCTGAAAATAAGACCCAGTAGAGTTTTTACTGAATTGCTAAATATAAGTCCTCCCCTGAAAGTAAGACTTAGTAAAGTTTTTGTATATAAATATATATATACAGTATATAATAAATGTTCTTTTTCTTTGTTCAACAATAAATGCGAATTCTTCTTCATGGAAAAATAAGACATCCCCTGAAAATAAGACCAAGCGCATCTTTGGGAGCAAAAATTAATATAAGGCACTGTCTTGTTTTGGGGGAAAGACGGAATATATATATATATACACACACACACACACACGTGCGCACACACACACACATTTATAGATTTATAGTTGTGATTTACACTGATTTAGGTTATTTTAACTGTTTTGAATTTTTATTGTATTGTTTTTTAAAATAGTTTTGTTTTTTTATCCATGAAGCACGTTGGGTCCCTTCCAGGAGAAAGGCAACATACAAATGAAATAAATAAATAAATTCTGTTTGCCATTGTTGCACTGAAAAGTGGGGGGTAAATATTCATAAAAGAGCAACCCAAATGACTAAGGGACTGGCTAAAGCAGGGAGAGGAAGGCACTTGCAGAGGAATGTGATTGAAATCTATAAAATTCTGCATCATAGGACAGAGAAAGCAATAATAAGTTTCTCCCTTTCTGACAGTGCCAGAATTTCTAATGAATTAGATTTACTGCAGCTAAGTACTTCCTATGGAAAAACAAAGTCTGGTAAAATTACTTTTTAGGTAGGGAATTCATGGAGTTGTATTCTCATAATTTTTCCAAGTTCCTAAAGAGCAAAAATATACAAGTAAGCATGAAAGTTAGAATAGTACAAGCAATTGTATTCCTCAATACCATGTATGGATGTGAAAGCTGACATTTAAGAAAATGGACAAATAGAGAACAAATTCATTTGAGATGTGCTGCTGGAGAAGGTTGTTAAGGATACCATAGACAGCAAAAACAACAAATAAATGGGTCCTAAAACAGATCAAGCCTGAATTTTCCCTGGAGGCAAAGATGACTAAACTGAGGCTGTCATACTTTAGCCACATCATGAGAAGGCATGAACAATAATGCTAGGAAAGGTGAAAGGAAGTAAAAAGAAAGGAAGACCACATGCTAGATGGATGGACTCAAGGAGGTCACGAGTATGAATCTGCAAGAGCTTAGAAGAAAAGTGGAGGATAGGGAGTCTTGGAGGTATCAGATTGACTCCAGGGTGGTTAACAACAACAACAACAACACACGATTCCAAGATCTGGAATAGACACTTTCAGAGGCTGAGTCTATCAATCTATTAAGGGACTCTGGATTAAAGGGACAGAGACATGGTTCCAAATGTAAAATGACCCCTCTCTGTTTAACGCAGGCAAAAGTGTCCCTATAATGCCCCACAAGGCCCTTTAGGTAAACACTGTAGTTGAACTTATTTGTTTGACTGCTCCGAACATTACTTTGCATTAATTCTGCTAATTTATCACACCCACCATGTAATAAACTGTGATTCCACACATAGAGAGATGAAAAGGAATATACTTAGAAAACACTTTACTGTATTAGAACAGATAATGTATGTCCTTCAGACCTATTGGCCCACATCATCCCCAAATAGCATGGCTAATAGTAAGAGTTTGTGAGAGCTGTCAAATAAAACATCTGGAGTAGCCAAAGGTTGTTTACCAGTGCTCTATATAAAGTTCATTGTTGTTGTCAACTGCTTTCTAATCGACCCTGACTCATGGTGACCCTATGGATGAGACATTTCCAAGACTCTCAGTCCTCCACTGTTCTGCTTAGGTCCTGTAACCTCATATCTGTGATGTCCCTAATAGATTCTATCCATCTAGCATGTGGACTTCCTCTCTTTCTGCTTCCCTCCACTTTTCCTAGCATTGTCTTTTCTAATGAGTCTTGCCTTCTCATGATGTGTCCCAAGTACAAAAGCCACAGTTTGATCTTCTTGGCTTCCAGGGAGAGTTCAGGCTTGGTCTGTTAAAGAACTCATTTGTTCAACCTTTTGGCCATCCATAGTATCCTCAGCACTTTTCTCCAGAACCACATCTCAAATGAGTTGAATTTCTTTTATCTGCTTTCTTCACTGTCCAGCTCTTGCAGCCATTGATAGGGAATACAATGGCTTGGATGATTCTAACTTTAGTGTTCAGTTGTATATCTTTACTCTTTAGGATCTTGTCTAGTTCTTTCATAACTGCCTTTCCCATTCATTATCTTTTTATTTCTTGACTACAATCTCCGCTCTGATTGATGTTTAATCTGAAGTATGGGAACTCTTACTATTTCTACTTCCTCATTGTCGGGGATGAATGCATGTAGTTCTTCCGTGGCCATTGTTTTTGTTTCCTTTATGTCCAGCATTAAGCCTGCTTTTGAACTTTCTTCTTTCAGCTTTCTTAATAATCATTCCAAGTCTGTGATGTTTTTTTGCTAGTAATATGGTGTCATTCATGTATCTTAGATTGTTGATATTCCTTTCTCCTTCTTTGCTCCTCATTTTTCCAAGTCTAAGCCTGCTCTTCATAAGATATTTTCTGCATACAGCTTGAACAAATAGGGTGATAGAATGTAGCCTTGCCTTACCCCTTTGCCAGATGGGAACCATTGTTTCTCCCTATTCTTTTCCAATTGTAGCCTCTTGTCCTAGGTACAGATCTCCAAGTCTTTAAGATCCATCTATAGTTTTTTTGTGATCTATGCAGTCAAATGCTTTGCTGTAGTCTATAAAACACAGGCTGATTCCCCCCCCCCTCGAATTCCTTGATGCTCTCCATTAGCTATCTTATGCTTTCAGTATTGTCCCTGGTATCTCTTCCTTTCCTAAATCCCACTTGCACCTCTGGGATTTCCCTCTTAATGTATGGTTGGAGTCTACGTTGCAGAATTTTGAGCATACTTTTGCATATATGGGAGATTAATGCTATGGTCTTGTAGTTGCTGTAGTCTTTGGTGTCTCCTTTTTGTGTGGATGGGGTTGTATAATGATCATTTCCAATCTGTTGGCCACTGTTTTGTTTTCTAAATTTGTTGACATATATTGGTTAATACTAGTGTTGATTCTATTTGTGTGCATTGTAGCAGTTCTATTGGAATGTCATCTGTTCCTGGTGATTATTTTTCTCAGATGCTCTTACTGCAGCTTCCACCTCACTGAGATCATATCTGAGTAGGAAAAACAAGCACATGTGAGATGACCCTTATAACATCAAACTGTATAGTGTGTTTTATTTAGCCCCATGCAAATAAATCAAACTAATTCTACATAGACTGGGGTACGTATCTCTGTCTGCTAACTTGATGCCCTATTCACTTCTGGGGCACATAACATTTTGTACTAGTGGATTTTGTGGAAATGTTGTACAAACATGTGCATGTAGCTGTTTGTGTATTATGATGCTATGAGCGAAGATAGGTAAAATAAGAAGAGAATATTAGGAAAGTGTAAGATAATCCTCCATTCTTTCATGTACAGTATCTTTATGATCATTTTGACACAGGAGGGAATATTAATGGGCGAATTTTATGCAAAGCACTTATTGCATTGGAGTTGTGGACAAAAAAAAAATTAGCTGCTTCTATCAGAAATTGATTTTTTTTCCCTAGGGAAAATTTTCCATATTATATAAAATGGGTCTTGATTTATTTCAGGGTTACATTCCTGGACTCATGATGTAAATGGAGACTGCTGTAAACAAGCCCAATCCACTCATCTTTTCTTACCATTCAAAACTCCATAAAGCCTCACTCCCTCATCTCACCCTATTACATTTTGACTGGAAATACTGTACCAAGGATTGCTCCTGGGACCTTTTATGTACAACAGTACTACATCCTCTCCCCAAACATTTTTCCCTCCTATCTACCATGCTGTCAGTTCCTTTATCTCATTGTATCCTCCCTTACTTTTTCAAAAGCATGAGTTCCCAACTTATCAGAAGCTCTCCTTTGCTGTCTGCAGCAGAGCAGATATTAAGGAGACTAGCATTTTCTGCACTTCGCTGGGAATTTTCTTCCCAGAGAACCTGTGACAAACACAGTTTCCTTCTCAACAGCAAGAAAAGGCAGGGCGGTTTGCTGGTTGGGGATGGGACTCCCCAGTGCAGATGTTGGAAGAACTTTTCATTCCAGTTCTCATGGGAACGAAATAAGTACTCCCTAGTTGGGAATCCAGCCAGTTGTCCTTTGGTAGACTTCCCCACCTTACCTCCCTTGGCTTGTGTTGCATGTGTGGATTCTTGTATAGTCATGTCCTGCAATGGATTGCTGTTTTGTTGTGTGGATGCTTTGTAGTTACTACGACTTGGAGAAGGCAGTCTGGCCTGGATTTGTGCAGGATGGAATTAGCATCTTTGTGGCTGTTTCCTCCTTTGAGGATCTCCATAGAGGATTTGGAGGCCTGAGGCATTTGGAGTAAAACCAGCTTGGGAACCTTTCATCAGTGCCTCACCGCTACGTGGTATTGAGAATCACACAGTGGCTTCTGCCCCTGTGGATTCCACTTGCTGCCACTTTACAAGCCTTCCTCAGAAAGCAGACTGGGGTGGATTTCATTAGATGGTAGGTAGGTAGGCTATCCTTTACGTGGATGCATGTCTTATGGTGTGCTAAGACTCTAACAGCTGTAATCAGTATGTTTGTTGCAATTTCAACTCCAGCACTGCCTCCTGGGTGTGTTAATGGGGGTCCTTTCATCAAGCAATTTGTCATCATTGTTATATTGTCAATTTTTTGTATTATTATTATTATTATTATTATTTTGCTATCCCCACTTTTGAAAAACAACGACACTACAACCTTTCTTTTCTCTTTTGACCTAGAGAGGAAAAAATTAACTGGCTTTAACTTACTCTTGCTTTGGAAACCAGTGACTACATTCTTAATACACCGTCTTTTAGCCATCCAAATCTCATTAACACTAATGAGTATTACACAGTTACGTACTGCTTCAACCTGTGAATGTGACCCCATGGTGCTATCTCTGTTTTCATAAGCTTCTGCTATTTTGAGAGAAAAGGTGTAGTCAGTTTGGGCTCTGGTATAACCAATGAAATTCAGTTTCCACTGAATTATGCTCTTAATAATAATAATAATAATAATAATAAATTTATTTATGTCCCGCCCCTCTACAAAATGCAATTGAAGTGGCTTACAAAAATTTAAAAACAACAACCAAAAACATACAATCCAAATCCCTCAATCCCCCCTTAAATACTATTAAACAATTTAAGAGTTAAAACATATTTTTTAAAAATACAATAAACAATAGACCCCTGACTAAGGTGAAGTCAGAGTATAACAGTTAGATTTTTCCTTCTAGTGGCTGGAGAACTATTCAGGAAGGGCCTGTTGGAAGAGATCCATCTTTAAGGCTTTTTAAAAGCTGTTTAGGGTGGTAATATGATGGATCTTGTCCGGTAGGCCATTCCACAATCTGGGAACGACAGCTGAAAAGGTCCTCTGGGAGGTCATAGACAGCCTTGTTTTATAAGGCTGTAATAGATTCCTCCCAGAGGACCTAAGTGTGTGGGTTATATGTTATATGTCTTATAGCCAAGGTGAACAGACCATATTTTATACAGATGTAACTCTGTGCATATTTATTCATAAGTAAATCTCATGGTGTTTAATGGAACTTAGTCTATAATAACTGTGTTTAGGATTGCAGTTACAGCTGAACTAAAAATGCAGTCCTGTAGTTTATTCAAAAGTAAGCCTTACTAATTTAATTGAGATTTATTGCCAGGTATTTATTAGTAATATTACAGCCTAAGTAAGAAAAAGCACGTTTCTGCTTCTTCACCTGATTTTGCCATCTAAAAATGTGATATAAAAGGTCTGTGGACTTTTTAAAATGGTGTGAGCTATGGTATGTATGGCAGGCGGTGAAGAATCCCTATAATTACACGAAAACACATTCTATGAAGATAAACACTTCTATTCACAAAAGACAGAGCCGGGTCTTTGTTAGTACTAAGCATGCCCCATGCTACCTTGTCTTTCCCCCTCTCCTATTTTCTCACATGTTAGAATTGAGACTGGCACCATTGAGCATTTAGACTCAACAACACTGTATACACACTCCTAAATTCTGTTTGTAATCCAGGCTAGAATAGATCCGTTGAATAATTTGATGGATGACAGCCAACATTTACATAAATCTCATTGATTTAATGGGTCTGTTCAAGTTAGGACTACCAATAGTATTTAGGCCAGAAGACACAACCAGCCTATCAGATTGGAAGACTTCAGCTGGCACAAAGCCATCCAGTATCTTTGTCAGTAGCAATTTAATCCAGTCTCCCCAGTCTAATAGCTGAGCCACACTGATTTCCTCCCTTTTCTTCACTTTTAAAATATGAGAGGATATAAAAATTAAAGTAGAAACGAAAGGTCTTGAAAATGTTGTATATAGTTCTAATGTATAAACATTGAAAGAGTTCTGTTGGATCATCCCAAAGGCCCATCTAATCCTGTTTCTTGTTTCACACAATGGTCAGTCTTCAGAAAGTCCAAAAGTAGGATGTGAGGGCAATAGACATTTCCCATTATCATTCAAAAGCATGTTATCTCTGATCCTGAAGGTAATAGATAACCAATAGCCACTAATAACCTCATTCTCCATGATTTTGTCTAATCTTGCTTTAAAGCCTGCCAAATTAGTAGACATCATTATACATGCATTGTTTGGATTGCAGCCTATTTCTGTGATTGAGCTGTAGTATCTCGGCCCTGGTTTGTCTGTGTGGTACACTTTTGGCCTGACATGAGAAGGAAATGTATTACCATAGAGAGGTGATATACAAAATTGCAACTCTGTTATGCAATACCATATCATACGATACCATCAAATCTTTATCCCTTTTTTTGAGATAAGTACCACATAACCAGTATATTTGAGGTTAAAATTGGGAAAATCCTCTCTGATACCTAGAAGCTCTTTCCTTACTATGATCGTTTGATAATTATCCTGAAAAATGCAGTGGGCCTGCCACATCAGCTGGCTAGCAATAGGCAGATTGAAGTGTCCACATCTTGGCATGCTGTGCTGACACAGACATGATTATGTTACCACACACTGAATAATATGGGACACAACTATCCATGTTTTTTCCCTAACCATGGGGGCCCCAGAACCAAACCCCCATGTACTGTAATTACCGCTATCTGTATACCTCCATTGATGAAGTAGATGTGTTCCAGGGCATTACTTCTTTACCAGAAATTTTGGTATCTAAGGCAGAAATAACATGATTATACTACAAAAAGGAAGCACACAATCTATTCCACTTTTGAATGGCTTTTATAATCAATTTGTTCTTCCCAATGTTTAGGTAGAATCCCTTTTCTTGTATTCTTAATCCAGTGGTTCATGTTCTAGTTGCTGGAATGGCAGACACCATTCCTTCAAGTATTTAAATATGGCTATCAATCACCTCATTATTTTCTTCTCCACACTAATCATGCCCAGATCCATAAGCTGTTCATCATAGGGGTTAGTTTCCAGACTTTATAAATTTAATTGATGATAGAACAGAAGATATGCAACACCAAATTAGGACAAGCAACTAGTATCCCAGAAGACTATCCTGGTTGCTTTCTTTTGGATATGTGTCTTGAGCTGTGGTGCCCAGAACTAGACTTACTATTCTGAGTGAGTTCTGACTTGAGCCAAATAGAGTGATACTATTAGTTCCCTCAATCTGAACAGAAAACTTCTGTTGATGCAGCCTAGAATTGCACTGGCTTTTTGACTGATGCATCACACTGTTGACTTATTTCTTACTAGTTGTCTATTAGGACTGCTAGATTCTTTTTACATGTACCACCACAAGTGTGCTAGTTTAAAAGGGAAGCATACCAATTTGGCATAATTTCTTTTCACTCGTTTTTCCACGCTAGCACTTTGGTGATCCATGGTAGCATGAGCCACATTGCCAAATGCCCCCTCCTAGGAGGAAGTGGAGGGGAGCAATTTTGTCTGCCAACTGCCCTCACAAAGCTGGCTGCTATGTGAATGTGCACACAGCCACTGGCTTCAAGATGTTGGTCACCACTATCATTACAGGGGAGGGGGAAGGAGCAGAGTTATGCCCGCTCACACCACATGACTGCCTGAACAGAAGAGAAGCAAAAGGGACCTATTGCATGAAGGCAGTAATGGAATAGCAGTGAGATTGGAAGCCTACTGATAGGTTTTCCCCGTCAATGAAAAGGTGCAGTACAGTAACGAATGGAATGCAAGGGAGCAGCAACAGGATGGACACAGCATTGTGTGATGAGTAGCAGCCAAGATGCTTTGATCCTGTTAAAATTCCACTGTTATTGCCTTGTGTGATATACTTTGAAGTCTTCCCCCTGCCCCTTGCAAGGAGTTGGACAAAGTTGGGAACACTGCATTGGAAGAAGGGTGACTGTCAGGGAATTTCTGATGAGGGCACCCAAAAGAAGGCCTCTAATAATGATTTTAAATGCCTTTTTGTGGGAGGTATACCCCAGCCCAAATGTCCTGTATATTTCAATGATGGGGAGTTTGATCACTGGGCAAAGGGATAGTCTGGGTAATATTATATGGGGGCCCAATTCTACCATTGACCCTACCATTGGACTCTGTCAGTGAAAGGGATGGAATACCTCTTTGCTGTGTTGTATCATTCAGCATCAATAATCTGTTGTATCATTCAGAATCAATAAAGCTTATGTATCTAGCACTGAAAGAACTCTTGAAGAGGCCTGGAACTACATCCAGTACCAGAACAAGACAGGTTGTTTTTAATGACAGCACTAGGTTTCTTTCTGTATGTCCTGAAGCATCCTTTTCCTCAGAGCTAACCAGTTCTCTATTTCAGCCCTATCAGATGATCTACAAAGATGCTGTCATCATTGTTTAAAAAACAAACACAGAGAGAATCATAAGGCTGGGCCCAAGTTGGGATGTTTGCTGAATTTGACCGTTGTGAATTTCCACCTTTGCTGTTCACCAGTTTTTGCACTTTTTTGATGTAGTATTTTTCTTAAAATTCAAATTTACGCTTGTATTTAGAGATAAAATACGCATCTAAATTCATATTTAAATATGAATTTTGCCATTATTTTTAGATGGTCAGATTAATAATAAAATGAAACAGAGCAAAATATATGGGTAAAATCATGTGAAAAAGAGACAGACTAGATTCACCCATCACTAGTTGTATGTCTGTAAAAAAATGAAGTACACGTGCAGCAATTTAACTGGTCCCAAGGCTTATCTAATGTGGTCCAATGGCACTCCATTCTGATTAACTGTGAATTATTACTTCCACCAAGATAATGCTTAGACTAAGACAAAACCTTTAGTTTTCCATTCTTTTGCTCCATTTATTTATTTGGTTGTTTCAGTTGTATTATATTCCCATTGTTCCTGGAATGATCACAGAGTGGTGTATCAGCATTTAAATAATACGTTTGCAAGTTAAGCAAGGTCCCTCCTGATTAGTACTTGGATAGGAGACTGCCAATAAATATCAGGTGCTGTAGACTATACATTTCAGAGGAAGGAAATGGCGAAACCATCTTGGAGTATTCCTTACCTAAGAAAACCATGTGAAACTCATAGGGTCACCATAAGTCAAGACACACTGCACACACATGAAATGCTAAATCCAATTGCTAGTTCCAATAAGAACAGACTCAATGGGGCTTTTTAGATTGGCAGGAAAGTGTGACATGAAGTTGCACTTTCCTTAATGCTTAGCTGCTAGACTGCAAGCTCCAGGTGTGCACTTAAAAAGTACAGGGCAGCTAGACTGAGGGGTTTGGGAACGACTTATCTGAGGTCTTTTCTGTGGCTCAGCAGCTACATGGGAAGCTGTCAGAACGCTACAAACACAGGCGGAGCAGCTACATGGGCGGCAATGAACGCGGCTTTTAGCCGCTGTGAACCTTTAATTTTTTTCCTTGCGAACTGCGCAATTCCTCAATGCCCTGCAGGTGTAAAAGCTGGGGTTTATCCGCGAAGTTTTTTAAAGCTCCCAAACCCTAGCTCCACTCCTAATCCGAACCCTAGACATGCGCAGTAGGGACTTTGGGATGCCGTTACTGTTATTCTACTGTGGATAACATGTCAATTCATTCACAAAATAAAGGGGTTCATTCATGATGCACCAGTGCAACGGCACAGTTTAAAAAGGAAGAGGAGCCGCAATGATAATTTGACGGATCCTCATAAGTATACATTTGTGCTGCGCAACTGCGCAGGTTTGCGAACTGCGCAAACGCAGTTACACCATACAGTCAAATTATCATTGCCGGCTGGGAACTGCGCAATTGTGCAGTTCCCAGCCGGCAGCCGGCAAACCTGCGCAGTTGCGCAGGACAAATGTATACTTATGAGGAACCGTCAAATTATCATTGCGTTTCCTCCGCCTTTTTAAACTGTGCCGTTGCACTGGTGCATCATGAATGAACCCCTTTATTTTGTGAATGAATTGACATATTATCCACAGTAGAATAACAGTAACGGCATCCCAGAGTCCCTACTGCGCATGTCTAGGGTTCGGATTAGGAGTGGAGCTAGGGTTTGGGAGCTTTAAAAAACTTCACGGATAAACCCCAGCTTTTACACCTGCAGGGCATTGAGCGTTTTAATTAGAAGTGAAGTCCACACCACGCATGCTCCCAATCCACGATCCATTATGATCCGCACCTGTATCGCTGCCTTTAAATGGGCGCTTTAAAGAGACAGAGCCCTATTTAACCGTGCAACTACACCTTAGCCTTTAGATGCAATAGCAATGTTGCGCCCTTTTTGAAAAAGTAGTGGGGAAATCAAACTACTTTTTAAAGGCACTTCTTCTCCCTTAAAACTCCAAAATAGTGTTTTCATGGCACACTTTCCCTTTTTTCATCTAAAGGCTGGGCTTTCATGCAGCCTTCAACACACCTCTTTTTGCCAATCTAAAATGGGCCATTAAGTCCATTATTGAATAGCAAGTTACAGTTTATGAACATTTTATTGATTCAGTGGGTCTGCTCTATTTAGGACTAGCATTTGGATTTATGACCAGATTAGGTTAACCATAACTTGTAAAACTACCAAATTTCATAGGGGGTTGGGGAACCTATGGAAAACCCATATTCAATGGACAGGTTTCTGCAGAATCCTTTCGGAATATAAGGATTACTGTTCATTAAAGCTATATGTTTGATTGTCACAGGCTGGAACGAATGGATACATGGCTCCTGAAATCTTAAATGAAGAAAGTTACACTTACCCTGTTGACTGGTTTGCTATGGGATGCAGTATTTATGAGATGGTCGCTGGACGAACGCCATTCAAGGATTTCAAAGAGAAGGTCAATAAAGATGAAGTTAAAAAAAGAACCTTAGAAGATGAGCCTAAGTTTGAGCATGCTAATTTTGATGAGCCAACAAAAGATATCTGTAAACTCTTCTTGGAGAAGAAACCAGCAAATCGTTTGGGAAGCAGGTATGTTTTTACTTTTTGATTAAAACATAACTTAAGAAATAATGACGTTCTTTTCTTTTCTTCAAGAAAAAAGTTAAGCGTAAGGGTTTTTATAAAGTCTGTATGGTT
The DNA here is from genome assembly GCA_034509955.1 of Urosaurus nigricauda. Taxonomy (NCBI): domain Eukaryota; kingdom Metazoa; phylum Chordata; class Lepidosauria; order Squamata; family Phrynosomatidae; genus Urosaurus; species Urosaurus nigricauda. The sequence continues at coordinate 242,108,376 of JAOEGL010000003.1, forward strand.
TTCTAGGCCAATTTATACAAGAGGGCTTATTTATGTGTTGTACATGCAGTTGTCCAACTGGTGGGTGTTGCCTGTCAAGATGTCTCTGATACCTCCGTTAGTGCAGAATTCAGATGCCAGAATTTTGGCTGGCACAACTGAATTTACTCACTCCATGTTTGAAAGATTTCATATTTTCCTCTATTAGTACTTATTAGGGTATTAGTACTTATCTTAAAAACCCAGAATGACTGAAGAGGAGCCTCTTCCCACATCAATATGCTCAATATATCTTATGAACTTATGTTGAGGCACTACTGAAAGTGCTTTTCCTTATCAGAAATGTATTGTGTATTGTGTAACCACAAAGCAGAGGGTTCTTTCTGTGGCAGTTTGGGAAAATGCACATAACACCTCTTTCATATTAACCATCAGTAAGCAAGTTAAGGAATTTTCTTCATCCATGCATTTAAAAATGTATATAATAGCATGGTATTGTTTTTTGTAGTTTTATATGCTGCCACTTACTATGATTATGACCTAAATTCAATTGTTAATCCAACTAGAGCAGATCCATTAAATAAATTGCTGAATGGTAAGTCAACAACATAAATTCCATTGATTCAGTGGATTTACTCTGCTCGAGACAAGCAACGGACTTAGACAATTTTCTGTCCAATGGACATTTTGAAGTCTCACTGCAAACATCAGGGAACTACTTTACAGAGCAGTCCTATGGAAGTCAGGTGGAAAGACTCCAGGATGGAGGATCACCTCATCCAAGCCCTCTTGGTTTACAATGGACAGGGAGATTAATGGCAGGCGTTCTCTCCCCCCCAGCTTTTTTTCTCTGCAACCAGTTTTCATTCTGTTGGGCTTGGAAACTACGGATTCTGAAGAAGGAGAAAACTACCTTTAAGGGATTTTAAAGGTCTGCAGAATTATTATTATTATTAACCTTTATTTATATAGCGCTGTAAATTTATACAGTGCTGTACATACACTCTAATAATAATGATGATGATAATAATAATAATAATAATAATTATTATTATTTCTAGCCCACCCCTCTGAGCAAGCAATCGGGACGGGTTACAACAAGAAGTTAAAACACAACAGTTAAAATCAACCAATCCCATCCCCACCTCCCACCCCTAAAATGGGATTAAACCAACTATAGTTAAAGCATAGTAAAATACAAACAACATCATATATCAGCAACAGGCCTAAGAGTTCTTGAGCTGTGTGGAACAGGCCAAGGACATAGAGGAGAAAAACTGGAAAAACTCTAAGGCTTGGACTTGGAGCTGGAAAATTACTAAACATTATCTGGGAAGGCCTGCCGGAAGAGATGCGTCTTTAAGGCTTTTTTGAAGCCATCGATGGATGAAAAGAGACGCATTTCATCAGGCAGGTCGTTCCACAGCCTTGGGGCGATAGCTGAGAAGGTCCTCTGAGAGGTCTGCAACAGCCTGGTCTTCATAGGCTGCAGCAGGTTCCTCCCAGAGGACCGAAGTGTGTGTGTGGGGGGGGTCATACGGGAAGAGGCGGTCCCTAAGATAGGATGGACCCGACCCATGTAGGGCTTTAAAGGTTAAAACCAACACCTTGTACTGCACCCGGAAACTGATTGGCAGCCAGTGGAGAGTGTTATGTGTTCTCTCCTGGATGTTCCTGTAACAAGTTTGGCTGCCATATTCTGAACCAGTTGTAGTTTCTGGGTTAGGCACAAGGGTTGCCCCATGTAGAGCACATTGCAATAGTCCAGACGTGAGGTTACCAGCACATGTACCACAGTTTCCAGATCCCTCACATCCAGGAAAGGGTGCAGCTGGCGTATCAGCCAAAGCTGATAACAGGTACTCCTGACCGTCACATTCATCTGACTAGCCATGTGAAGTGACGAATCAAGAAGTACCCCCAGACTGCGAACAGAGTCCTTTGAGGAGAGTGTGACTCCATTGAGAACTGGAGATTGTATTCCCAAACCGGGTTTTGGGCCAGTAACTGTGAGTACCTCCGTTTTGTCTGGATTAAGTTTCAATTTGTTTTCCCTCATCCAATCCATTACTGCCACAAGGCAGTGATTGAGAAGAGAGACGCCATCTGAAGTCTGAGCAGACGATCTTGTCATGGAGAGGTATATCTGAGTGTCATCAGCGTACTGAAGACACTGAGCTCCATACCTCCGAATGATCTCACCAAGCAGCTTCATATAAATATTAAACAGCATCGGGGACAGGATGGCATCCTGAGGGATGCCACAATTAAGCTCGATCTTTGAAGAGCAACTGTCCCCGAGCCTCACCCTTTGGGATCTGCCGGAGAGAAAGGACCAGAACCACCGAAGCGCGGTGCCACCAATCCCCAACTCTCTCAGCCAATCCAAAAGGATAGAATGATCTATGGTGTCATAGGCCACTGATAGATCCAAGAGCACCAGCAGGGTCACACTACCCCTGTCGTGCTCAAGCAGAAGTCATCTGTGAAAGCAACCATGGCAGTCTGAACTCCATATCCTGCCCTGAAATTAGATGGTTCCCTGCCCTCAGGCTTACAATCTAAGAGAGACAACAAAAAAGAGAAGGGAAAGGTGTTGGGAAAGGGGATGAGGCCCAGTGGTTATTCTCTCCCTCTGGGGCCTGGACCAAGGCAGATGACTGCAGGGAGGGCTAGGGTTCTTAATACATAGTTAGAAGGAGGCATCCTGGGGCAGACGGCACAATTCTGGGAACGCTTCCCTAAACAATATAGTCTTTAACTCAGTTTTGAAACTGGTTAGAGAAGTGATGAGGCATGCGTGTGGGGGAAGAAGGTTCCAGGAGTGCAGGGCAGCATGTGAGAAGGGACGAATCCGGGACAGGGCAGTGGAAATCTTCGGCTGGGACAGGAGACCTTGACTACCAGAGCGGAGGGTATGAGAAGGAGTGTGAGGAGAAAGAAGTTTGGACAAGTAAGGAGGGGCCAGTCCGTGGAGGGCTTTGAAAGTCAACAACAAAAGCTTGTACTGGATGCGGAAGGGGAAGGGGAGCCAGTGAAGGGAGGATAAAAGAGGAGAAACATGGTCAAAGCGGCGAGCGGATGTGATAATACGTGCAGCTGAGTTCTGGACAGAAATTAAAGGATGTAGGTGTGAGAGAGGAAGCTCTGTCAGAAAAAGGTTACAATAATCTAGTTGCGATACCATTGGGCCATGGACCAGAGTCTTGGCAGTGGAGGCTGAGAGGAAAGGACGGATTTTAGCAATGTTGTTGAGAGAGAATCTACAGGTCTTGGCAGTAGCCTGTATCTGGGGAGTAAACAACAGAGAGGAATCAAAAATGAAACCAAGACTGCCGGCTTGCTGAACCGGTTGAATAGAAGTGCCGTCAACAGAAACAGAAAAGGAGTATTGAAGGGTGGGCTTAGGTGGGAAGACAAGAAGCTCTGTCTTAGACAATGCCGCATCCACTGAGAGATGGCAGCCAGACAAGATGACAAGAGTTGCACGCTTCTATGTGCAACTGGTGTCAGGTAATTAGTGACAGTGCTTTAGCTCATAGGCTCTTCTGTGAAATGCCACATAAAATGATGGCCAGACAACATAGAGAAGAGGGAGCGATCATGAATTTTGTCATGAATGGTCCCCAATTTATCAAGGAATCCTGTTGTGGCCTACAGCATGCAGCTTGCACTGTCTTCTTTAGGTACATCCATCTTTTGCAGGCTCCAGAAGTAAATGAGAAAGTCAGCCAAGCAGGTGCAGCCCAATGGAGGCTTCACTACTTTCCATTTTGGAACATTAAAACAAATACCTCAGCATGCCAACAGTCAGTCAGGTTTTTTGTCCCTCCCTCAGTTCTCGGCATTGAAGTTGACTGCAGTCTTTGGGTTATGTTTAACCAATCTGATTTGTCACAAATTTGGGGTTTGCTATGGGGCCACTTCTAGTTTCTGAGGGGGGATCCCCTTAAAGGGATGTTGGTGGTGCAGGAAATCTGAGGTACATCCAGCTTGGGAGGAGTTGAGCCTGCCTGACATCCAGGTGTCAGGGAGACCACACAATGGCTTTTGCCTATGTGGAATCCTAAATCTCTCATTCCTGGTCTACCAAGCAGTTTGTTTTGATTGCGCAGCAGGCTGGTTGACCGAGATCTGCATCCAGACCCAAAGTTTTGGTCTTTTTTTCCCATTCTAACAAATGTTAAAATGCAAGCAGAGCTCCACACAGTCACCACTGGGTCTGCAAATGCTATTATACCTATTTTAACTCTGGTTAAAATGGATAAGCCAAAACACACGCTAAAAAGAAGAGAGAAAGGCACCATTATATATGTTCAAATCCAAATATTATTTAGAAAACATTGATGTGAGCATTTTTGTGTATGTGATTCACATGTTCCAGTCAGTATTGGTCTGCTAATTCTTGTGGTGAAACTAAAACTGAGTATTCATTTCAGGCTAAATATGCATAATAAATATGACTTATTGATACACTTTTGCAGCATTGCAGAAGAACTAGCTATCACACCCTGCAAAACTTCACATATACTGTATGTTGGGAATGGATACATCAAACACTGAAATGTCAGTGATTTAATTTTTCCAAAGATCTTGGAGCAAGGTTGTTTAACCTTTATCTCATAAGTTTTTGATCTAGTGGGAGTATCGAGGACAAAAGGAAAGAATAAAACCTCACTGAAATAAAAGATAAAACAAAAGGTTTCCCTGTGATCAGGAGGTAGAACATCCTACATGTGGGCTGTCTTTTCCTCTTCTCTAAAGACAGGAAACATGTAATGATCTTTGAGGTCATCCTTTAGATAGCGACAACCCTCCTGTATGCCTCAGTTCTGTTTCCTGACTTTGCTTTGTTGGCACTTCTTTGGCTCTGCTCCAGTCAGTGGCATCACTACGGGAGTTCAGGGAATACACACCGCAACAGGTGACGCCCTAAAGAATGTGTGCACAATATTGTAATTTAAAGGTATAATTTAATTTTGCTAGTTATGTCACAACTATTGCCATTACATTCAGTGATATATGGAAATTCCAATTTATGAGTAACATTTTTACAAAAAGCATTTTCCTAGGGATTCTGTATGGCGTGGTATGGGAAGTGGTCAATGGGGGGAGGGATGACATCACCTGGAATCTATCAACTATCTTCTTCAGATAGGGACCAGAGAAGATGTGCCTCCTTTGCAGAGTGTAAGAAGAAAATCAACAAATTCTAGTGCTGAAAACTGAACATCATCTTGGCTACAAGGATTGCTCAAGTCTGGTCTGTTCCAGGACCCCTTTGTTTGAGTTTCTGGCTTTCCACAGTATCCTCAGCACTCCTCTTCAGCACCATATCTCAAATGAGTCCATTTTCTTTCTATCTGCTTTCTTCACTATCAAGCTTTCACATCTGTATGTGGTGATGGGGAATATCATGGTTTGGTTGTTCCTACTGTTGGTGTTACATATTTACATTTTAGGATCTTGTCTAGCTGCATTTCATAGCTGCCCTTCCCGGTCCTAGTTTTCTGATTTCTTGACTGTATTCTTTGTTCTGATTAATGATTGATCCAAGGAATGGGAAATCTTTATTTTGATTTTCTCATTATCTAGGTGGAATTTATGTAAATACTTCATGGTCATTATTTTTGTTTTCTTAACATTCAGCAGTAAGCCTGCTTTTCTGCTTTCCTCTTTAACTTTCCTTAGTAATTGTTCCAAGTCTATATTGTTTTCTGCTAGTAGTATGGTGTTTTCTGCATATATTAGATAGTTGGTGTTCCTTCCACCAGTCTTCACCCCTCCTTTTTCGAGGTCTAAACCTGCTCTTCATATAATATTTTCTTCATGCAAGTTGAACAAAAAGGGTGATAGAATTCAATCTTGCCAGACCCCTTTGCCATTTGGGAACCATTCTGTTTCTCCATATTCTGTTCTAACAGTAGCCTCTTGTCCTGATTAAACATTTATCATCATGACAATCAAATGTATTAGCCCCCCATTTCTTTAAGCATGTTCCATAGCTTTCTGTGGTCTATTCAGTTGAAAACTTTGCTGTAATCTATAAAGCAGATGAGTGCAGCTTTCCCCTCATTTTCCAAAATTAGGGGTTCATCTTCATATTATTTTTTGTTCCATGTGTCATTCTCTCTTTCATCTCTTTCATATAGCTTTTTTGTGCATTGTTTCCATCATATTTTCATAAGCATGTTAAGGCAAGATAAAGACCATGATAATTTCACACTGCTTTTTGGGCAAAGGGACCCTAAAGCAACGGACCAAAAATTAAAATAGAAAATGCAAAAAATAACATGAACTCCAGGAAATTTTGTCAGGACCAGCCATAAGTAAATACCTAGAATAGATCTTAAAGAGAGAAATGCACAGACAGGGGATTAGAATAAGAACACATAAAAGACTAATGTGGGTGGATGGTCTTCAGCATTCATATGAATGAACTGAGTGAGGAAGCTAAAGTGGTCTACACAGGAAAGGAGTGACAAAGGTAAAGGAACTAGATACCTTTTTTTAAAAAGTTTTGTGTCCTTATACTTATAAACCAATCCTTCAAATCCACCCTAAATTTGACTAAATTTGACCAGTCAATAGATCGGCAAAAGGGCAGAGAAACAGTTGCATGCATCTCTTTCTGATCCTGCATCAACCTGCTTCAGCTTGCTGAATGTTATATTAACCTCTGAGGCATCAGAGAATTGCCTTGCAACAATTATTTGTGCAGATGTTTTTCCTGCTGCTGTTGATTTTCTCAAATATGCTGCTTTAGCATTTTTGTAATGATGATAGTTCTATGTGACTGCAACAAGGATTGTCTTCTCTGCCCCCACACCTCCTCTGACATTAGTGGTAAAATTGTTATCTGAGTCTCTCAAAGGCAATGGGAGGAGCTGCAAAGACAAGGTATGACAGTACAAGGAACATAAACACTACTAAAAGCTATATATTCAAAACACAGAACCTTTTACTTCTTTATCCACTATAGACAGATTGTGGAAGTATTGGAGAGAGGAAATACTGGAATCTATTAATTATATGTTTGTTGGTTTTCTTCTTTTACCACTGTCTCAATGTGTACATTAGAAATATTAAGAGCAGGAAGAAAGGCAGCTATTGTGTACTGGAGGTAGCAGAAAGGCTGCCTACGCCTATTATGCTGGAGATATTGTACAAGAACAGCTCATGCTTATGTAAAGATTAGCTAAAAGATTCTGCTAAGGTCATTGAGACCTTGGGTTATCTGTTTAAGTACCTGTTGCATAAGTTAAAGCTGCTCATAGGCAGCTTTAATTTGCACACCTGATCCTTAAAAATGTTCTGTTTGTGATCACGAGCCAGCCACATCAAAAGAGCTAGGGTCACAAGAGATTAACTGTTTCATCTCTTGGGTCCAACCCACATGTGATTTGTGTAATCATCTTTTGCACTCTTGCCGTGCAAAAAGAAATAGCGCAGTCAACAAAAATTAAAGAAAATCACTTCAGCTAGACAATTCCCCCATTTTCCCCCCACAGGAGAGAAATGGATAGTGTCTATGTAAGAGCATTAAGAGTAGCTTTATTGTTATATAATATTTATAGATTGCTCTTCAAAATTAATTTTCAAAGTGGTTTACAAGGTAATTGCATAAAGAACAATGAACAATAAAACCAACAGAATAAGCAAAAATAAAATTTAAAACAACGAGCAATAGTTCATTAAATGATGGCCTCAAAGTCTAGATGAAATATGTTAAGTATTTGTCACTTGCAGAGGACCAGCAAAAATGGTTAATTGTTTAGTGTCCTTATTGCAATTTTACTGCCATGGAGGGTAAATTGGGGGTTGGGGTGGGGATTCTGGGATTTTCTGCTGATGTTTGATAATAACCTGTCCAGCTTCAGGTCTTTTGTATTTTGACTTGAAGGAAGGAGAAGCATTTTCTGATCAGGCAGCAAAATATCCTGTGTCTGACCCCTTTTACATATGAAAAAGCAATAATTAACATAAGTGCCATACAACCTAAAGATAGCAATACAAGATTGTTATAAGGATGACAAAATAGCTGTTACCATAGCAGAAATTCTATAAATAAAGAATAAATACACTGCATTAATAAGAATAATCTAACATTCAAGGCAAAAAAAAAAAAAGCAGAAGCACTACTGACATTTACCATTTCTTTTAAAAGGGGCCTCTATAGAGTGTGTTGCAAGAACAGACTCATTGATGGGAAGTAAAATAATACCTGTCAAGCAATATTTAAATCATTTACCTACCACAAACATCCTGCATCTGCTGGAATGTGAAAATGATGGGTAGTTATTAGAGTAATCCTATCACAATTGTTGTATGCTTACTTTAAAGTACCGTATTTAACAAGCATCCCACAAATCATGTCAGGCCCAGTGAGCATCTATGATACAATCTCATTTTTACTAAACAAAACCTGCAGCCATTATTTCCCTTGCACATTTCTTTGCTGATACTTGTGTGATATATTTGCTTTGGTTTTAAACAAGATCACTAGAACCCAGCAACAACTTGCCTGTCTGTTTGACTAAACAGCATGCTCCCAAGCATTCAGAACTTCCCACTACTTCTGATGTCTTATTTTTTTTATCAGTTTTATATTTTAAATATAATATATTTTATATCTTATATAAATATAAATATTTTATTATATTATTTTGTAATATTATATAAAATACAATATTTGATATTTTAGAAATATTATAGTATAGATAGTGCCTCCGTTTGTAAGTCTGATGGAATTAGAGTAGGGAGAAATGTATTCAAATTGGACTCATCTAAGGAGGTAGCTCATGAAGTGGTTATTGGCAAGTTATTCTCTCTTAATTAACACAGAGAATTGTTGTGAAGAATTGCATAGTACAGGCACATGTACACCATTCTGAGGACTTAGTTTTACATGAAGTGCAAATGTGAGAATTATGCTTGGTTAGATATCTGTCCGCAGGAGAATTGCATATTGAATGGGATATGGCTTATGACACTACCGATATGTAAGAGGTCATAATGTTACTATGGCCTGATTCCCACTACCGTTTAAACCGAATTGCAATCAGTTTGAACTGGTTCAAACGACCCTGGTTTCCACTTAAACCGAATCACTGAAGTGATTCCAAGAGGGGGAGCCATGAGCTAGACTCATTTAACCCACGTCTTTTTTATGTTTATGTTTTACGTGTCTTTTTCAATAACACATTCCGCACAAGTGTGAACCAGATGTGGATCGGAATCGATTTAAGTTTGCCCCTTGGCCAGCTGGAGCGAGTCCATTTTGAATCAATTCATGCATGAATGTGAATCACAAGTGGAAAAAAAACCTATTTTAGAGGTTTAGCTGTCAAATCGATCCATTGATTCAGATCACACACATCTGTAAATGGGAATGAGGCCTTTGAAAAAATGAACTAGGTACTTTTAAAAATTATTATGGGCCGATACAAATGGCCACTAAGTGGTGTATTCACCGCAATTCTAGGGTTAGGCACTGCGCAGCAACTACACAGTCCCTAGCTCTCGTATAGCATGGCGCCGGTGGTCATGGCGACCTCCTATACACACAGGGGCCGCCATGATGCCGGCACTGCCGCTGATGTAATGGTGCCTCTTGCTGTAGCGGCACTGCAAAAAAGGAGCTGCTCTAGGCTGTTTGGTTTTTTGTTTTTTGTTTTTTGGGTTTTTTTTGCGGCGCCGCAAGATCCATTCCCACGGCAGCTGCAGTGCCATGGGAATGGAGCCATGGGAGAATTCTCCCATGGTAGCAGCCACGGGGGTGTCCAGGGTCATGAAGCCCCAAGGACACCCCTTTTCCAGACCATGGGGAAGCAGCATTTTGTTGCTTCTCTGTGGTCTGGGAAAACCAGGGAGGCTGGGGGGAGCTCCGTTTTAGAGCTCCTTGGGGAGATTTCCCCACAGAGCTCCATAAGGGAGCTCAACAAGGCCTCCCTGGAGCTCTGTTTTGGAGCTCCTTCTGGGGAGATCTCCCCACAGAGCTCCGAAAGGTTGCTTTCCTAGTTATTGTCTAGCTCTGTATGAGTTATGGGCTGGAACCACAGAAAATCAATCATGCTTTTGTCTAAGGATGGACAAGATTTGTGGGATGGAAGGTGGCAATTTTAGCCATCAGTTCCTTCTGCAGGATCTGCTGCAGAACTACTCTATGCAGCTGGAATTGGGTGGCAAGGAACAACTGGATGTAGGAGACAAACTACTTTTATTTTATTGGGAAGAGCATTTTCTGAAATAAAATAAGCTATGCAGAAATGTGCATCCATTTTGGAATCAAACTCACCCTTCTCAGCTTCCAGTAGCATGATTTTCCACTAAAACATGGGGGTTGTTTACTTTTGTTTTAGAGGGGAAATGTAAGATTTTTTTCACCATCCTGTTGTTGACATTTAGCTGCAGGGGCTCCAGTGACTGCAAAAATGTCAGCAGGGTGTGTGTGGCCAATGAACCATGAGTTACCCACTTTGCAGTCTGAAACAGTCATGACATTAATGGAGCTAAGTGTAGCTAAACTTCCATTTAATTTAACCTAGTATTTTTTAATTACCCTTTTAAAGACAGTAGTAGCAGGAGTGTGGAATGCATGGCTCTTCAGATAGAGTTCAACTATACCTCCATTATCCCTATGTTTTGTGGAACTGATGGAGTTCAACAACATCTGGAGAGCCACAGGTGCTGCACCCCTGGAGTAGATGATATTCCTAGAGCCTCATTATGATAGAAAAAATTAACAAAAGGGAAATTGCAAAATTGTCATGAGCAATTGAAATAAAAACTCCAGAGACATAGAAATTATTGGAATTCCTTTTAAACATGTATCAGTATACTAAAGGGAGATATTGTTACTGCTGCTAATCTGGCCAAATGTTAAATCCAAGTATAGTCGGCACTCTTTTATTCATGGATTTTTTATCCACAAGTTCAAGCATCCACAGATTGAAAATATTTTAAAAAATTATAAATTCCAAATAGCAAACTTTGATTTTCCATTTTATATAAAGGACACCATTTTACCATGCCATTATATTTAATGGGACTTGAGTATCCATGGATTTTGTTATCTACAGCAGATCCTGGAACCAAGCTCCAGTGGATAACAAGGCCCCACTGTAACATGATTGCCATTTTGCCTAAATTGTAGCAGTGATGTTTTTGGTACAACAAAACAAATACTGGGCTCATACTTGTGGAAGATTAGATGTAATCCAGTTTGTGAGCTTGGTCTCTATCTCTGTAAATGTGTCTGTCAAATGTGTCTCTCAAGTATTCTTACTCCACACCAAGTAGAGATCTATCCATGATCCTACACAGGATGTTCCACAAAGCGAAAGGGTTATTTAACTATGGCTGCACTCTCTTATTGTTTGCTACTTTTTAAAAAAGGGCTCAAAGGCCTATGGTGACAATTGTACAGGCGTAAAAAGGCCTGGAGGTGGTGCTAAAATGTTACTTTCTAAACTGGGCGTAGGTGATGGCTATGCAGTTTATTTAAAATGATCTTCCCTTCCACAACCTGCTGGTACTGAACTCAGGGGAAGACGCAACTCCATGTCTAAAACTAAAGGTTTGTGAGGACTATATGGTGCAAATAATTAATGATGTCAAGATTTCATAACCCTGCACTTTCATCTTATCTGGTTGCTAAAGCTTGGATCATTCTGATAGGGGTCATCAGCCTTTGATAGAAATATGCAAGCTTTCTTTCTTTAATATTACAGAATTGCATGTTTTTGATGTGTATATACAATACTTACTCTCTGTAACTAATATTGGATGCGGGGGGGGGGGGGGAATGTGAACAAAAAGCAGTGAACTAAAGCAGACCCAAAGGGTAACATTTTATTGAGAACTTCATGTTAATAATAATTAATAATAATAATAATAATAATAATAATTTTTATTTCTAATCCGCCCCTCTGACCAAGCAATCAGGGTGGGGTACAACAGAGTTAAAACAGTCACAATAAAAACATTTCCTACAACCCAATCCCTAACCTCCCATCCCTTAAAACTGAATTTAACACAAATTAAAACAACCAAACAGGAATACAAGCAATATAAAATGATAAAACCAGTTAATCTTTGTGCAGCATAGGCAGTGACATCAGGGTTCATAAAAGCAGGAATTAGATGGAAAATTCTAGGATTAAACTTTGGAGCCGGGAGAGATTAAGCAGTTTCCGGGAAGGCCTGCCAGAAGAGATGTGTCTTTACAGCTTTTTAAAAACAGTCAAGGGTCATAATAAGACAGATCTCGCCCGGCAGGCCATTCCATAGCCTGGGAGCGGTTGCAGAGAAGGCCCAACACCTTGTACTGTGCCCGGAACTGATCAGCAGCCAGTGGAGAGATTTGAGCACAGGTGTTATGTGGTCTCTCCTGGATGTTCCAATAACTAGCCTGGCTGCCATATTTTGGACCAATTGAAGTTTCTGGGTTAAGCACAGGGGTATCCCCATGTAGAGCACATTACAGTAATCCAAACGTGAGGTTACCAGAGCATGTACCACAGTTTCCAGGTCCCTCGTGTTCAAGAAAGGGCGCAGCTGGCGTATCAGCCGAAGTTGATAACAGGCACTCCTGACCATCGCATTCAACTGACTAGTCATGTGAAACAACGAATCTAGAAGCACCCCCAGACTGCAAACAGGGTCCTTCGAGGAGAGTGTGACTCCATCTAGGACTGGGAGTTGTATTCCCAGACCTGGTTTTGGGCCTGTGACTGTCAGTACCTCCGTTTTGTCTAGATTTAGCTAAAATTTATTTTTCCTCATCCAATCCATTACCACTCCAAGGCAGTCATTGAGAGGAGAGACGCCATCTAAAGTCTGAGCTGATGATCTGGTCATGGAGAAGTATATCTGAGTGTCATCAGTGTACTGATGACACTGTGCTCCATGCCTCCAGATGATCTCACCCAGTGGCTTCATATAGATGTTAAAAAGCATCGGGGACAGGATGACAATTAAGCTCAATTTTGGAGGAGTGACTGTCCCCAAGCCTCACCCTTTGGGATCTGCCAGAGAGGAGGTTTACATTGTAACAGGGCATCCCTAAAAGTAATAAAACAGGATTGTGGTTTTCTCCATTTTTACTGATGAATTTACTGTGAGTCTGTCCTGTAAATCCAGCCCTGTAATCGTGAGAAACATGATTGGCCTTATAAGGTATAATGCCTCTTTGACATTAACTAAGCTAATTCTGGATGCCCAGGGAATGTTCAAAGTGTCTCATGTATCTTTACTATTGCTAGAACTCCTTTACTACCTTTTTATGTGAAACATATTTCTATGCAGTTTGGAAGTAACTAGATACTAATAACTAGTAATTAAAATCTAATATTGATGGTATAGTTACATTGCAGTTGTAATTCATTCAATTCATTCAATCTTTGGTAGTCTGGGGTGAACAAATCTTGTCAAGAAAACCACATGATAGGTTTGTGTTAAGGGTCACCATAAGTTGGAAACAACTTGCAGGCACACACCAACAAACAAATGCTGCTCATACTTAAGAAAAGCAAGAGGCAAATAAAATGTGTTTGAACACTTCTCTCTGATCCCACAGCTAAATTTATCTAAAATCATTCCATCTCTGAGCTTAAATTTCTGATTCAGAACTAGCATTCTCTTATCTGACCATCTCTTCCCTTATTTCAGGAGCAATGATGACGATCCCAGGAAACATTCTTTCTTCAAGTCAATAAACTTCCACAGGCTGGAGGCAGGCCTTATAGATCCTCCCTTTGTGCCCGATCCATCTGTTGTCTATGCCAAAGATGTTGCAGACATTGCCGACTTCTCTGAAGTACGAGGAATTGAATTTGATGACAAAGACAAGCAGTTCTTCAAGAAGTTTGCCACAGGTGCTATTCCAATACCTTGGCAGGAAGAAGTGATTGAAACAGGATTGTTTGATGACCTCAATGATCCCAACAGAGTAGTTGCAGTTGAGAGCAAATCTGGAGTTTGCTTGTTGTTATAAATATTACTTGTTCAGGAACATAAAAGGCGGGAATGCACTACTCAAACTTCCATGATTTCAAAGGGTCAAAGATGTGTTAGAAAATCCACAAAGGCAAGCTGGATAAGCTGTTCTCTTCTGTCTTGGTATAGGAAACTATGCAATGAAGAATCAGAATTTGTTGAAGGCAGCAAGAAGATTTATACAGTACAGCCCATGGTGGTTTATGGCTAAAATATGAGGGGGTGGGGGGAATCAGCCATTTTGATCTGATATGTCTTTGGTCTTGCCACTGCTTTGTCCGTGTTGTATAGTAACAAATCCAATTTCCTTGTAAAAAGGACTCACCAGTGGGAAAGAAGTTACACAATCTGTATTAATTTTATTTTTGAAAACTCAGAATATTTATACAGTACAATGCTTATCTTTGTTGATTATGCTATTCTACATATTAAAGAGAAACGTAAATGTCACAAGATTTTTTGCTAACGATTTCAATTTCCTATCAGATTTCCTGATAGTGTCTTTTCATTTTGATGAAAGCTGTAGTTTAAATTAAACTACAAATGCATCATGCCAGTTTGTAAATGGTCTTTCAGAGAATAATGCAAACATAATAGGAATACAAACTGTTCACCATTTTTACAAGTGCTTTTAATGTTGAAAAATAATGTACATATACATGTATGGTTTAAATGTGTACTTCTACTGGTTCTTGTACAAAGTTTTGTTTATGTCTCACTTTGAGATTTTTTTTTTAATTCTAAAATTAGTTTGCTTAATCTAACAAACATGTGATAGTAATGGAGAGATACTGAGTACTTCTAGATGATAAAAAACTAACATTATTGAAAAGCAAAAGTTTGAAGTTTTGTTTCTAGTTCAAGTCTTTGGAGGTCGTTTATACAAGGAATAGTTTGTTCAGTCCTCCCTAACTTCTCTGAACTTGTGTTCAGAAGCCCTACAGAGCTGGATGTGGTTAAAAGCCAGATATATTTGAACACACAGGGAGGCTTTTGTCTGGAAAAAATGCTGGATCACTGCACCTTTCATTGATATGACATTAAAAAATGCAAACATATGCTAGTTATTGACCAGTATGTTTAAACATCTGAATGACCTTATATAATAATTATTTTGTAATATATGCTTATTCAATACAAAAACTTCTTCTGAGGTAAAATAAAAAAAAAATAAAAAATACAGTTAACAAGTCTTGAACCACAGTTGCTCCAAACGTCTGTGCGGCTCCCTTTTAACAATGTGGTTCTGATTCAGGTCACATTCTGAATTTCATGCACTAAAATTATCAAACTAATTGCAGATACATTAGATAGAGTTGAAGTTCAACTATTTAGAGAAGTTACCAATTTAAGAATTAACTCCTTTTAATGCATAAACTTCATTGTTGTTCAAATTTATGTATTTACTTATTTTGAAATGTCTACATCTTCTTCTTAATCCTTCACAGGAAACCCCTGTTTCAGATGGAGTGAATGGAGAAGAAACAGACAATGGCTTAACCAAAAAAAGGGAAAGATTTGTCCTTTCTGTATATTCATTAAGCTGAAAGGAAATAAATCAAATATGTTAGCCCAAAATGATTACAAACAAGTTCCTCTTGGTGTGACTGTTAGAATTACAAAGATTACAATTACATAGGTAAGATTCAGGCCTATGTTAAAACCACAAGAAACCTGCTTATTAAGACAGGACAAGACTTACTGTATTATGCCAAATTCTATGGCATACCTAGTATACTGGCAAGATGTTCTTTAGTATGCTGGCAAACTATACCTAGGATAATCTTAAATTTATCTCAGAACCAAGTACTGTATTACATTTGTTCTCCTGAACACCCTTTCAGGCTTCCACACAAATGGCCTCTGTATCTCTTTGCAGGATGTATGACAGACAGCCAAGAAAGACTTTATTCCAGACTAGGGGTAGCCAGTACCTTGTGGAACAGAAGATAGATGAACAGAGGTGGGGTCAAGAGAGGCCCTCTGTACCTCCTTTCTCCCAAGCTTCCAAAAGGTTTGGAGAGGCCATTGAGACAAGGAAACCATGGAAGTAATTCAAAAAGAACTGAATTGTGCTGGTTCACACAACTCAAGGTGTTAATGCACTGTTGAAAACAAGAAATCATAAGATTTATAGAACTGTTCTACCCACAGGCCAGCTGATCCCACCCGCTGTTGAAGAAGCAATAAGTCCATAGCTTCCATCCTGAGAAGTGGCCATACAATCACTATTTGCAGACCATCAATGTGCAACTCCATCATTAATGCAGTGCAATAATAAATACTATATATAATAACAATACCAGTTAAAAAGGAAATAAAAAGTAGGCTACGGTCCAAAACACACTGCAGAGATAATCCAGATTGAGACCACTTTAACTGTCCTGGCTCAGTGCTAGGGAAACCTGGGAATTGTACCTTATTGTGGCATCAGAGCTCTCTGACAGAAAAGGCTAAATGTCTCACAAAACTACAGTTCCCAGAAGTCCCTAGCATCGAACCAGGGCAGTTTAAGCGGCCTCAAACTGGATTATTTCTGCAGTGTGTGTTGGACTTAAGATTTATTGTATGTTGCTTGCCTTAAAGTCCTTTCCAACTTAAAGCAATCCTAAAGCAAATGTATCACAGGGTTTTTCTTGACAGGTTTCTGCAGAAGGGGTTTGTCATTGCCATCCCCTGAGGCTGAGAGATGCTTGCTTGGTCCAAGGTCACCCAGTGGGTTTTCATATGAAGTAAAATGTGAATAATCATTTTTAAAAATGGAATAAACATATTTTCCAACCTTTTTTTTTAAAAAAAACTTGTATATACCTTCCCTTTGGAATTTGCTTGCAGACGAGCAGTTACACTTCTACACATGCTTCCCACTAATATAAAACAGGAAGCCACAGATCTGTACACAGTACTTCAAAAGGTTTCCAAGGACCCTCCAGTCCAAAATCTTGGTGTAGATGCAGGTAATATATTGGCTGATAGGTAGATGTTCAACCTTTGTTTTTAAAAAAACTACAAAGGACTGAAAGCCTACACACTGTACCCTAAAGACAACAGAACCTGTCTGATCTTGCCAAATAAGCAGCATAACCAAGCTCTATTTAGAACTTGGATAAAAGACTGCCAACAAATACCAGGTGCTGTAGGCTATATTTCAGATGAAGTAGCTGCTAAAACCACCTCTGAGTATTCCTTGTCTTAAAAAACCATATGAAATCTATGGGGGTCACCACAACCTGACAGGCTACTTGAAGGTTCATACACACACACACACACACATGAATCCATTAGCAATGCAATGAAACATAGATTAAGATTTTTTTTTTAAATATAGAGAATACCATAATAAAATAAAAACATAAGGTAGGATTGCAAAATTTCATTGCAAAAGTTCAGTTTCCTTTCTTATCAATACTGAGGAGGAAGAGTCTCTGTAACTTAGAGGATCAAGCACAGACTACAGTGAATCAGAGGATAACTCCAATAGCAAAACCAAATAATTCAACTAAGTGTACAACTAAGCCTATGCCCATGCAAGCTCCATCAATCAAAAGTATATTTCCACATGATAATTCATCCCTACAGACCAATCTTTTGGATCTGATCTGATTAGTAAGCTACGCAGAATCCCAGTTTTTGGGGAAAGGTAAGGATATAAACTGTGGCTAGCATTCACTATCTCAGTTATGATTGTGTAAGTCTAGAGTACACATCCGGAACGGCAACAATAAATGCTAGTCACAGTTTATATCATACATGCTCCATATTAATGATCCCTACACATTCATGATCATGCCACTATTGCCATGATTGTAACTGCCTTACCAAACCTCCTTTACCAGGTAGCAGCTGTTCCAAGAGCAGGAGGTCTGTTCTCCTGACAACTGCAGCATGGGTGAATGATGTTTCCATCTCCTCCCATCAACAAGCAAGGTTGTGACAACTAGAAGCAGGAACTTGACACTTAGGGGCCCTGGTTGGTATCGCAGCAGCCACATGCTGTGGCACTGACCCGCTCCCTCAAAAGAAGCTGCACTAGACAGCTTCTTTAAAGGGGCGCCATTATGGCACTCATATGCCATGATGACACCCCCTTCATGGAGCACCGTTTGGCTGCTCTGACAGGGGCACGCCATTATGGCACATGGACGTCAATAGTAGAGCTGGGCACATGTGGACGCCCAGCCCTACCTAGCCCTACTTTCAGGCCCAGGCCAGCACAAAGCACCCATCTGTACCGGCCCTTACTGGTAGGAGGGGATAGAAACACAATATACATGTGCCCTAATTGCCAGCAGAATTGACTTCCTTCTGTTGGAGCAACTGTTACCTAGTAAAGTAGGATGGCTGGACTGGGCCAGAAGACACTACTTAGTCAAAGTAGGATAGCAGCCAAAATTAATTACCTATTACAGCATAACCTCAAATATTGTATTCTGAAAGAATCTGATTTATCCTTTGGAAGGATAAGGATAATATTGACTCCTAGTCATGAAGGCTGTGGCTTACCTCTAATATTTCTTAATACTTACTAGGGAACATGAGTGGGAGGGTGTGGTAGTGCTCATGGCTTGCTAGTGGGTTTTCCATAGCCATCTGGTTGGCCACTGTATTAATACAGTGCTGGACTAGATAGAGCACTGCTTATGTTCATCACTGAACAATTAATACAGACAGTCACCAACCACTTGTGTTTTCCTTGCATTTTTAAGTCAGGTAACTCCTTCCTTTCTTATTTGCTCCCACCAAAAGCTTCCCATTGAATTGTGTGCTGTCATGCAACATGAGACCCAGTCCTGGGAAAAGAGCGGAATACAAATAAATAAAATAAAAATAAAATAAAATAAATAAAACGCAGCATTGCTCTCAGGTGCTGTAAAAATGGAGGGCCACCTGGAAGTGAATATGTATTAACAATCATTAGCAGGAGCAGCAAGTCATTTTGGGCAGAGAAGAAACATTTTTTCATATGAATCAATCCTAATGTCCATGATAGATTGATTATGCCCTATATCCTGTTCTTAATCCTAACTAGATTGGATCCATTCTATCAGTGGGATTACCTATATTTGATCCACCATTCAACAATTATTCTAGTTTTCAGTAACCAACAGGATGCCACCCATTGAGTATTTGTTTATTTGCCCAACATGTTATCACAACCAAGCTCTTCAGTTAAAATAAAATGAAATGACTCTTCATTATTGTATAAAAGAATTAGGAGAAATAATTCTAGTAATCTTTAAAAGTAACTTAAAATTGATGACATATTTCTGAAAATCATAAACTTTCTTTCCCTCACCTTTTTTGATAAAGATTGATCTGGATTTCAGTACACTTCATTTTGTGGGAGTGATATATTTCAGTGCTTAAGACTGCACTGTTAAGTTTTAATCACTAACACTGCTTTAAGTATTCCTTGCCTAAGAAAACCCTACAAAATTAATGGGGTCAAAATATGTCAAAAGGCAACTTGAAGGCATACACATACACACTCACTAGGGTTTTTGTTGCTGTTGGTTTTCCTGTTTTATTGCAACATGTCATTGAGGAGAAACAGAAACATCAAACACTGAAAGAGATGTTTGCTTCAGATGACAACTAGCTGTTAAGATAATTCTCTGTAAACACCATTTTTCCTAACCACCTGTTTCTTCAGAATCTCACTCACATGCTTTCCTGAATTTGTCATGGTCAAACAATAAAGTAGCACAGTAGTATTTAGGTTAGAAAAAAAAATCAAACTGCGTTTGGGCAATTATCTCCCCTCATGCATTTCACTGATCATTTCCCCTTTTTGTTCTTTATACTGTGTTGCTGGGAGAGTGGGATAACCTTTTAAAAAGCAAAGTCATATTAGGACAAGACCATGATATGGATGAAGCTGTGTAAATTTTCCACACAGGCTCTACAGGGCTGGACCAGGCTAATTTGCTTAAGAGGGACAGCCCCCTGCACACAGCAATGTATTCCACACATAGTGAACCAGGTAAGTCATCGAATCTTATTGTATATTGGTTTTAGGGGGGGAAAGCTTCACAGCAGCTAAGACAGGGTGGAAGACTTGATAGCAACAGTTATGTCCTTCAGCTCCTTGCCAATGACTACAGCATTTGCTATACAAAGCAGCTGGCTTACTTTTCCTAATATTAGGGCTGGCCCTGGTATGTGTGCATATGTACCTTCAAGCCATCCATCAACTTATGGCAACCCCATGAATTTCATAGGATTTTCTTAGGCAAGAAATAGAAGCGGTTTGCCGTTGAAGTCCTCTGAAATATAGCCTACAGCATCTGGTATTTCCTGGCAGTCTCCCATCCAGGTATTAATCTGGGTTGATCCTGCTTAGCTTCCAAGATCAAACGACCTGGTGCCTTCAGTGTGGCAATCTGTAACATATAATCATACCTGCCTTGTAAAGTGGAATATGCATGTGTTGAATCAGTATGCCAGCCATGCACTGACCAAGCTATCAGTTGCTATTAAGCTGAGTCTACACATTAATGGGTATGTGCAGAAGGCTTTTGTGTCAAAAGCTCCATCAGTTATGCTTGTTTGGGCCTTTGGCTACAATCCTATGCACACATACCATAGAAAAACACATCTGAACATTATTGGGATTTATGGATAGGATTGTTTTGTGGGTCCCTTTCTCTGACACATTTCTCCTGTTATATACCTAAATGCACATGGGTGACTTTGTTTGTCTGGCTGAACTACATGTAGGTCACACTGCTCATGCTTACAAGGAGCATTTTTAACGTATTTCTTTCTCAAGATGGTTCTTAACTGTTATCAATATACTGATACTATTTCAGAAATGGAGGTCTCAGCAGAATGTGATAAAATGTCACACCAGCGGAACTTTAAGCATGCATCTGCCTCAGTCATGTTTGAAAGTGGCAGAAGTGCAAAGATATGAAGGAATTCCAGAATTTTCTCCACCTATCCTGCTCTGTTAGGTTTCTATGTTAGAATCAAATGTGACTAGAAAAAGAATCTTGCAGGGGTGTGTGCTACCCCAGTTAACACTTCCAACTCATGCCTCTCTTCTGTATTTTAAATTGCATTCCAACCCTGGTTATAGACACATTTAGCCAGGGCAGGGAGACATGTAAAGCACAGATCTGCCTCCTGTCTCATGAAATTTGTGCCATATTCTTCATTGTCAGTGTCTTGATAAGCATTCAATTTCTTTGTCTATTCTGTTTATTATGAGCTTCCATTTCTCACCACACAGATTCTCCTCTCTCATTATTACTTGGTGATTCCATAAGGGCAGAACAGTTATGAATAGCTGCATGGTGAGGCCAAAATTCAGAGCAAAAAGCTTTAGTGGTTTCTAAGAGAAATAAAAACTTACCAGAACAACTTAGTGCCATTTAGCTGAGCACAAAGCAACAAACTAAAAATGAAAATATCGAATTAAAAGTAACAGTGTTGTTTGAAACAAAACAAAAAAAATCCTATGTTGCTTAACATTATTGCTTAAGCTGGTTTCACTAGGCTTCCCACACACATGGTACAAGAGTTGGCAAGCAGGAACAGAAACTCTGTAGTTGATTTCTCTCATCATAGGGAACTAGAGACACATCTAGCATATCCATCTAGCATGTTTGTACAGATACGTACAGAGAAAACACAATAGAACCATCCATTTCAGTCACAGCTGTTTTAAACAGCTAGCCTACTATTGTAAACTGGGTTACAAGTTATGACAAGTGATCAGAGTCACCCCTCTGGTATTCCTTGCAAAAACATTAATCCATTCCAATACCTTTAATCTAGCCTTCAGGGTGTGGACAAAATATACAAACATGATGAACTTTTTGATTCCATTTAGCAGCATTAAGAAATCAAGTCACATAGGTTCTGATACAATTTCGATGAGGAACTGGATGTAATACAACTTCCACCATTCCTGAATCACACTGTTTCCCAGGCCTTATTAGTAACAACATGCCATACACAGTCTAGCCCCAAGAAGGAGCGAGATGGGGCCAAGGCTGCCACACCAGCAGCCTCAAGGCCCCATCCCGCCGCTTCCGAAGGCCACGGAGAAGCAGAAAACTGCCGCTTCCCCACGGCCTCAAAGTGGGGTGCAGCAGGCGCCCTGGGTGCCTGCTCCACCCCGCTTTCCTCAGCGGTGCTGAGGGAAGGGGCCGCTGCTACGGCCCCTTTCTCCCCTGGGTCCTTGGTGCGGCCAAGGACCCGGCGCAAAAAAGGAGCTTAGTTTTCGAGCTCCTTTTTTGCGCTGTGGAAAGGGCGCGCTTGGCGCCCTCCTGCAGCGCCATTGTGTCATGATACACTATTGTGTTTAGATACGCTGTGTGAGCCATAATACTACCATGGCGTGCCCATATGGATGCCACCATTTTAAATTGGCAGCGTCCATATGGCTTAGGGTTAGGGAGGGACTAAACTCTGCACCCTCCCTAACCCCCAAAACACCCTTTCTAGCCCTAATTGCACCTCTTTGTGCGCGTCTAGGTCTGGCCAATATGTTTGAAAATCTTCAGCACGATTGCATGACTTTGCCAGGATAATCTCCTTAGACTTGTGCTTACTTCCTCAGATGCATTTGGTGGAAACTTCTAACTTTCCGATAGGAAGCTCATGCTACCAACTTCTAGTCTGAAAGATGTTGCAAGATCCCTTTGCAATCAAAATGAGGTTTCCCAAGACAGAAGTCAGTTTTAAATTAAACATTGTATAAGTGATTTTTTAAAAATGGTTTTTACCATGTACATTTTTTAAAAACACACAAATAGTCATGTATATACGTGTGTGTGTGTGTGTGTGTATTTCACTTTGTTAAAACAAATCAAAACAAATATGCTCTGGATATAAAGAAAGCATGTCATCAGTGTGGCACATGGGTACCATATGCCAATGATGGAATGGAGACATCCTTTTCAATACTAGACTACCAACTAGTATTCATGAAACTCATCAGAGTACAGTATTTCCTTGGAACGTACTGGTCCATTCCCACCCCACAAAACTCTTGTAGACTTTTTGACACCAACAATAAAAGACATTGAGCAAAGGTCAAAAAAATTCTTCTTCTGAAGAGTCAGTAATTTTACAAGACTTCTGGCTCACTTTAACTAACAGTAACTGTGCTGCAACATTGAAGCTACAGATTTTAAAATTAATCCCTCCTTTTCTTAACTATCTATTGTTACCTCTGGTGTTAACATGTGGCACTAATTTACTGAGAAAAATTGTTCCAGGGAATAATTTCCATTTTCTTAGGTCTTTGATTTCCAATTTAAAGCTGTTTTTTGTTAATTGATTTTTTGCGGGGGGGGGGGGGGGAGGAATGACACATTCCACTTTCATTTCATGACAGGGATAATGATGAGCGAATGTGAATTAATTATATTTCATAATGAATCACAGCATCACTATGGATATGTAAATCCCTTCTGTTTTGTTGCTCAACAAACTAGAAGCTGAAATGCTTTGACCATATTAAGGAGAATATTGTTCCACTACATTTTCTCCTTTTCAAATAGCATTGTTCAGATGAGAGAAAGAGTAATTTAAATGCAGACAATCCAGATTAATTTAATTAATTTCTAATTTAATTTGGCCAGAATTTGCTACAACGAAGGCCACATTAGAAAAAAAGTAATGTAGTTTCATTCTAATTCAGATTTTTCATTCTGCCTTCTCTTGCAGAAATTGACTTATTCTAGAAAGAAAACTTAATTTACTAGAGACCTGCTGGGTAAGCATAAACAGGCAGACTGCCCAGCACAAATATCAAACTGTTAGCCAGTAATAAAATTTTGTGGCTCACAGAAGCTGCTTGCTCTAAGGACACAAGACTATTGGCTAGATTATCTTTTTTTTTAAAAAAAAAAGATGTGAATACTCATAAACATGGTCAGCTGGGATTTCATCATCACAAATAATCCCAGTGAAGTGTGATTTCATTTGCTCATTAATGTTGGTGCAGTGAGGGAGACACACTTCCTTCTCTATATTTCTGTATGTTAATAATTCTGTATCTTACTTAAACTTTCTCTTTGAAAAAAATGTTTATTTATTTCTGACCCAAATGTGTCTACAACCTGATCAAAATATTGCTTTCCTATAAAAAAAACCTGAAAGTAAAATGCTCTTGTATCCCCAGTTTAAAAAAAAAAATCAGGAAGGATGGGAAAGGGCCCTTGTCAGTCACAGCAGACAGTAAATGAATGCAATCTGTTTTTAAAGTTAATGCTAAAATCCTTTTCTAGTTCAATTTTTAAATATTAAAGAAATACAGGTCCAAAACACACTGCAGTAATAATCCAGTTTGAGACCGCTTTAACTGTCCTGGCTCAATGCTAGGGAATTCTGGGAACTGGAGTTTTGTGAGACATTTAGCCTTCTCTGTCAAAGACCACTCTGTTGCTACAATAAACTACAATTCCCAGGATTCCCTCACATTGAGCCAGGGCAGTTAAAGTGGTCTCAAACTGGACTATTTCTGCAGTGTGTTTTGACCTAACTTTTCTCTGAGAGTGTTATAAATAAAAGGAGAAAAAGTATGTTTCTAGTTAATTTGTATTACTGGTGTACTCCCCCCCCAACTAAGCAAAGATAAAATGAAATAATATTATAGTGCTATAGTATTAACATTATATTTACCATGCCAGACTTTACCCCTCCTTTAGGGTAATTCTGCAGGTTTGCAAAGATAAGGATTCCTAGCAAAATTAAAAGAACAATTTGAGATTATGATTTTTCATAACAAATGCTGGAAGTAGTTTCAGCTTCCAGTCTAGTTCACTTCTTAGCATTGTGTATGTGGTTGTACCATCTTTTCCTTGTTCTCAGGCAGCAATAATATTTTGGTCTAGTCCTAGATATTGTGTAGAATGTATACACAGCTAACTGCTTAGCCCTATTTGCTGCTCTTGTGTGCCTTTGAGACATTTCTGATTTATGGTGACCTTAAACCAACACCTATAATGAGATTTACTTGGCAAGATTTGTTCAGAGGGGGTTTGCCTATGACTTGCCCTGAATTTCCATGGTAAAGCAAGAATTTGAACCCTGGTTTCCAGAATCATAGTTTAATGCTCAAGCCACTACATTACACTGGCTCCCACACCATAACCAGTATCTTACCTGTTGCAGTGTGCCTGTAAACAAGAGGTTATCTGACCACCAGCACACACGCACCCTGCAACATATAAAGAACAAAAAGGGGAAACTATCAATTAAATACTGTAGCAGAGATAACCACCTAAAGGCATTAATGTGTTATTTGTTGTTTTACCAAATTAAGGAAAGAATTTGCATGAGATCCTGAAGAAATATGTGGCTACAAGATTATGTGATAAAGAGTCATCCTAAGAAGTGAGTTGTTATTTGAAAGGGAAAAAAACACTCTCCCAGAGCTTGATGTTCCTACTTTTTCTTAGTGGTATGTTGCCTAAATAAGCTCATTTTATCATAACTGTCAAAGGTGGTGCTAACAATTGAGCATCCAAGTGATGTACTAGAATCCAAAGTACACTGATGCTGTTGCGTGTTATTTGCAAATGGGGGGAGTCCAATAAAGGCATAGCATTGGGATCTCATCTTCTAGCCTCTTCAATTCAGTTAGTCATTCAACTGCACCTCTCTGTGCTTTCTGCTAAACCTATAGATTTATGCTTTGTTTCTTTAAAACATGCTGGGAGTAAGTGGTGAGTCAGCTTTATCTGCTTTCTCCTTTTCTCTTTCTCTTTTGCTGTGTTCAGTAAGTGATTCCGAATTTGCTGAATGCTTACCTTGCCTGTTGCAGGCATATATACAATAAGATTGCCTAGAGTAGATTCATACTCTTTCCCAGCTCAAGCTCTATTGTGTATTTTTTTACTGTGGATATGCTTTTGCAATCGAAAACTAAAAGTATGTATTTCTCCAGCCCAATTTTAACATACTCCCAGTGCCAATGTTTGCTAAATAAATAAAATAAAATCCAACTAGACAGAGGAAAAGTAGAAAAGAGGGGCTGGGAGCTAAAAGAAGCTTCACTGTCAGAGCCTTTGTTACTGAGGTAGGACTATGAAGTTTTAATTGGAAGGCACTGATCTGCTGCAAATACAGTAGAAAGTACATTGTTACAAAGATGGGTTGGTAAAACATTTTAAATCTGAAATTTAATGTCTATGAACATTCCTCCTCCTCCTCCTCCTCCTCCTCCTCCTCCTCCTCCTTCTTTTGCATGACTAAAGGGCTGTACAGACCAGCACTTTGTGCTGGCCTGTACACGTGAGGGCTGAGCATCTGCATGCTCAAAGCACTGCTTGAGCACTATTTTGGCACACACCCATCCACATGGTGCACGCCATGATGCATGCCAGGTGCTGTGCTCAAACAGCACAGCATGGAAGGGGCATCATCAAGGCACCCGTGCACCGCCACCTATGGCACCCCTTCCAGGATGCAAAAAGAAGCCTCTTTTTGGCCTCTATCTGGGGGAAAAAGGGGCAGTGTTCAGCCGTCCATCTGTACAGCCCCTCAATCACTCCATCTTTTCTGCCTTCCCACTTAATCAAGAAGTGAGGTCTGCAAAGATCAATGGTAGAGCACATGTTTTGCATGCTGAAACCAGAGATTCCAAAAGCATTCTGTGGCAGCTTCGTTTTTAAATTATCTGATTTCTAATAAGCCCACTCTTCTCTGTACAGGAAACTCCTGCTTATCTGACAGGTTAGGGACTTCAGAGTCTTTTCCTACAGAAGTGGAGGGATAGAGAAGCCCTGCTCTTGCTATAGGATAAACAAGGCTCATCTTTTCCGCATGTGGCTCACAGGGCCTACATAAAGACACTTGCAGGAGGCCAGTGGAAGTGGGAGGCAGAGGGAACATTTGGAGGTGAGAAGTAGCAAGGAGAATATTTTGAACAAGAAACTGGCACTGTCTCTCATCCAGATCAGAGCACATTTATATCATGGAACTACTGCAGTTTGTTCTTCAAGAAAAGAGTGATCAGATTAAGCATTTTTTTTAAAATAAATGGGAATTACCTAATACACAGATTATCCTTTGGCTTGTTTCTAGACTAATTGCTGTTTGTGCTAGACAGGTCCAAGTACATGCCTTACAGTCTTACAGACAGACTAGCGAAGAGATTAATGGTCAACCTGGCTCTTTGGTACATATACATTTACTTTGAACATGGGGAGCCAAAACAGAAACGCACCTTTGTCAATAACTCTGAAGGTTGTTTAAGGTTTCCAAGAATGCTGACAAGAATGCTGGTCAGTCAGGGTTCCTAACAAATGAAGAAGAATTTAGGTGCATAGAAGTGCAAGCACACACCTCCTTAATGTTGCTAGTCATTCATCACTAAAAAGAAGGCAAGTGATGTGGTGGCACTGAGAACGCAGAGTGGCAAACCTATGTACTATTATTGAGACCTTCACATATTTGACATCCATTAAATAAACATTAGTCAGACTGTAATCTGCAGATCATCTCTTTTCTGTGGAATATTTTCACTTCTACTTCTGGCCAATTAATTAGGAAGTTTGTCTTTTGCACTGCTTATTATAAATGCAGTTTTCCAAATACATATATATAGCACAATTTATATCCAGAATGATTAAAATTACTCTTTGTTTTTGTCATCATGCTTATGTGCCTTCAAGTTGTTTTTAATTTATGGCAACTCTAAGGAAGCCTATCACAGGGTTTTCTTGGTGACATTTGTTCAGAGGAGTTTTAACAGTGCCTCCCTTTGAGGCTGAGAGAGTCTGACTTGCCTAAGGTCATCCAATGGGTTTCCATGGCTGAGAAGGGATTTTAACCCCGGTGTCCAGTGTCACAGTTCAATGTTCAAACCCCTACCTCTGGCTCTGTAGTTAGCCTTCCCTTCCACTAAAAATCCACTGACAGTGAGTTATCTTAAAGAAACATTAAGAATTTATTACAGACACCTCCGATGTTCATTTCTAGCATGGACACAAGAGGCCCAAGACATTTTGCTGCCTGATGCAGAGCAGTGAATCGTCAAGGTGCACAGTATCCAAGGCCAACCTAGCAACCTTGGTATCTGAGACAGAACACTCCACAAACACCTCTTCCCCTCCCTGGCAGTAAAAATACATTGGGTTTGATCCAGGCAATATAGATCAGGCCCATTAAAATCAATGGAACTAGATCCAACTCAATTAATTTGCTAAAGATCACTGTTTTTTAATGACAATACCATACAATAAAGATTACTGTTTTTTATGTGCTATAGAAATGCTTAAGAAAAGGAAGAAAATACTGCAGTGCACAAAAAATACTATCATGGATTAGTAAATCTATAAATCAAGTAACACTCTTGAAGCCTTCAAGTTTCATTGTGTCTTGTGATGTCAAGAAATCCTGGCATTGTTTGATGGATATAGTTTTTAATGACCTGCTATTCTTAAAATCTTCCTGTTAGGTAAAAAAAAAAAAGGCAGTATACCATTATTTCTAAAGAACAATGAACAATCTTCCAACAGTACGGAAGAAATATTGTTGTAACTAGAAACTTTATTGTAAAAAAATCTATTATGAGTAAGTGCAATAGCAATGCCAGCCTTTATTGTTGATTCTGACTAGGGAAGACTCAGTGGAGGAATTTCTCTCAATTGCGAATGGAGCCAATTCGCAATTACGTGAATTCGCTAGTTTAGCGAATTTATGTGAAATCTGATTGCCTTCAGAATGCATTCAGAATGACTTCTCATTTCCTGAAAATGACCCCCCATTGCCCGAAATTGTGTGAGATACTCTTATACGCATTAACATAAAACCTATGATTGTGTTCGGAATGACTTCTCATTGCCTGAAATTGCGTGAGATACACTCATACGCAATAACAAGAAACCCCATGATTGCGTTCGGATTGCCATTGCATTATACCCCCAAATTCCATCGTATGATAAACTCCACTGACTCAACTGGATTTACCTGTGTGTTGATTCAGCTTTCACCCATTTATTGAATGGGTCAGCTCCACTTCTTCAGCTGATCAAAAAAGTTCAGATTTCACTTTCTTTGACTGTTGCAGACATCTGAATATAATAAAACATAATATTAAGACAGAGGAATGCACATTTTATGCCTCAGTATAATGCACAATGATATGATGGGAATACTGTTTTATCACTGGCAGGACACTGTAAGTCTCTAATAACTGGCTTTAGTGAGCTTATTGAAGGATCATAGCCAAAATGTGCATTATCATAAAACACTGTAATTACCTGGATGAGTCATGTCCAAGAGAAGAGTCCATTAAACACATTGTTTTCAAGTGGTGTTACGGTGCAAACAAAATTTATATTACAGGAATAATTTCATCCTGCTGAAAATAATTTCCATATCAGAATAATTTTGGCTGGTTTCATAAAAATACTGGAATCAACCCTTTATACATAACTTCTGCATATATAAAGTGAATAAAAAACTTAGACTTAAGGTCTACCCACACTCCAGAATAGAAGTAATTTGATTCTGCTTTAACTGCAATGGCTCCATCCTACCCTGAGATTTGTAGTTTGGCAATGTATTTAGCTTGCTCTGTCAGAGAGCTCGGGTGCCTCACCAAACTACAAATCCCATGGTTTTGTAGGATAGAGTCATGGCAGTTAAAGTGGTGTTGAACTGCTTTAATTTTGCAGTGTGGATATACCCTTGAATATAGATTGACTTATAAATGGTTTCATATAGCCAATAACCTACTGGTTTTGATCACAGATAAAGATAAATCAGGTTCTGGTTTGTTGGATGGTGACTTGTTGCTGTTTCTAAGTCCCTCTCTACCATCAAAAGCATGTTAGCCAGTCTTGGCTTGTTGTAAATTTATAAACTCTATTTTCTTTAAATCCAAAATTGTAGTTCCCTGCTTGGTTTCACAGCTGGTTTCCCCATGAAAACAGGGGCTGACAAAAGGACTGGGAGAGGAACAAATTAGAACTTCAGGAAATGGGGGTTTGTTTAGTAATGTGTAGCACAACTAAACCAGTTTTTATTAAACTAATAAGATCCAACAAAATCTTACCCAGTTTACAACTATAAGCTTCCTTATTAGAAACACATTATTTCAATAAAATAATCTCTGCAGAGTTGTTTTTCTAACCATTTTACATTTATATGCAAATGACATCACCCTGATGAAGTACTGACAATTATCAGCAAGTGACATCTAAACTCTTAAACTGGGCATTATGTTCAAGCCTCTCCAAAATGGCTTACTCACTGCAAATGTTCTTGTTTCTTGTTCTTTCTGAACAAAACATCCAACAAATTAATAAAAGATGAAGACTGAGTAAGTTTGTAGCAGTGAAGCAGCCATTAAAGCTACCACAAGGGAAAGTGCTACCAGGAACCAATTTGCAAAACATCAATACGGTTTATAAATATTTTCAAACTGAAGTATGCATTTGCTTTGAGTCTGGAGGTGTTTCTTCTGTAATGATTTCCTGCCTGCGCATCTCCTGAATCCCTGAATGACTGCCCTGACCCCACCCAGTACAATATGTTAGTAGATCCAAAACAAAACCCCTTGATTAAAATTCAATTTGCTTTCACTTCCACAGAAGGTAGAATTTGAAACTCCCACATCTAAGCTTGCCCATTTGTCTTTTGAGATATCTGCATGGAAGGTGTGGTTCTTACTGTTAATCTTCCTTTCATCTTGCACTGGGATTATAAAACAAAAAGGAAGCACACTCCAGCTTTCATCCTTAACTGGAGAGTCACAGCTACTGGAAGGCTAAATCTTCAGATTCCAAGAAATAACATCAAGACACAGGGGAGACCAACCTGGCCCCATCCTTTAGTCAGAGAGAAGGAACTGCAAGAAACGTTTTTCTCTCAGCCATAGGACAAAGAGCCACCAATTGCTATTCCATGTGAGAAGATCAGCTTGGCCCAAACTGGATTTGAAGTCTACAGTGGACCCTTGGTATCTGCTGAGGTTGGGTTTCAGGACCCCCAATGGTTACCAAGTCCCATTAAATACAATGCCATAGTAAAATGGTGTCCCTTGTATAAAATGGAAAAATTAAGATTTCCTTTTTAGAGTTTTGTCGTTGATGAATACCTCCAAGCCATGGGTGGTTGAATCTGAAGACATGAAGGGCTTACTGTACTTACAGTTCATCCACAGCTAATGAGTTACAAGTAATACAGCTATATGATGATACCTTTTGGGTTGGGGGAGGAATCCCAATACATTTCCAAAATAGTGGAACAAGTGGAAATTGTATTTGTCTAAATAAGTTAGCAATGTTTTCTAGTTAGTTTTTAAAAGTTACTTCTAAATGGCATCATTAGAGGTAACTTAACAGGAATTTAAAAAAGTTATATTCCTTATAAATTCTAAGGGCTCCTTTTCCCAGTAGAAGCAACAAAAAGTAACAAAAAGCTAAGAAGCAATTCAAAGAATAACACAAGTTACTCCATTACCACTGTTATGAGTAATGGCAGGAAGTTATTTTTAAACACTAAAACTAGCAAGTAGCAATAGCAAGTACATTTCCATACCGGTTATCTGTGCACATAAGCACTTCCTAAGTGATTTACAATGTATAAGCTAATGGCCCCAAACAAACTGGGTACTCATTTTAGCAACCTACGGAAGGATGCAAGGCTGAATGGACCCTGGAGCCCTGTCCCAGACCAAACTCATAAGCACAACGTTGTGGCTGTGAATGGCTGCCATACCAGCATTTAACCACTGTGCCAGCAGGGCTCCTTCTACTAATGAAAATTAATTGTTTTTAATTTTTGGAGCTTACTCTGCTCTTGCCTTAAAAAGCTGATCACCCTTTTCTCTTCATTTCTTTTCCTTTGTGTGTCTTGTTTTCTTTTTTCTGGTAGCCTGGTGGCCAGGTCTATCTGTCTCCCTCTCCCTCCCTCTTCACTGAAGTGAGCTGCTGTGAAAGACAAGCAAGATAAGCTTTTGGGCAATCCAAAAGGTACGTTTTATATTTCTCTTACATTGCAAAAGATACAGATGTATGACTGTTAATATGCCTGCCTCTTCTCCTGCCCTCTTTTTCACCTTCTCCCATTTGTATGTTCCCTGTTTGTGAAAGGGCATCATCT
Organism: Urosaurus nigricauda; assembly: GCA_034509955.1. NCBI lineage: Eukaryota > Metazoa > Chordata > Lepidosauria > Squamata > Phrynosomatidae > Urosaurus > Urosaurus nigricauda. The sequence goes on from JAOEGL010000003.1 coordinate 242,140,425, forward strand.
GGTAGACACACTGATGCCCCTACAGCATGCACAGATCAGCTAAAATGCTCAGCATACACACATCTTTTTTCAATGAGCAGCATCTGGACAGCTGAGCTGCAATAAGCTGACTTGGAGATACTCAAGCATTTTGACATCCACATGGCAATGGTTAATCTATCATTACACATTATTATTAGTTACAGCACACTAAAAATATTTAATAGATGCACATTGACAATGCTTAGTTAACAATCCAAAATGCCAGCCTTTTATACCAGCAAACCATGATGCGTATCTTAACAGTTAAATGGCTAAATCTGACAGAGAACAATTTATGCCACTGGCTTATTCAGTACAGTGATCTTCCTTTGGAATCAACATAAAAGCTACCTTGCACCAATTAAACCCTTGTTGGGGACTCTTGCAAGCATGCAAGGTCTATTAATAGGCCCTCATGACTCACAAGCATTCATTTCGGGTGCCTCTAGATCATGTTGTAAAAATACAGCACATTTAAGACTACATCTTACACAAGTCCAATCTGCATAATGTATGTTTCAGACAGAATTCTGTGGGGATCTTGTAAAATACCATGTAATCTTATTTACAACTTACATATTCAAATATATCAAATCATTTATAGAACTATGTACATCATTTGAAAAACATAACTGCCTCCTCCTTTCTTTTAGATTATTACTTATAGAACGATTTAAATATCCAGAGTATTTGATATAACAATCTTAAAAAGAACCCCATGAGATACAGGCCTTCCACTGACTGGACTGCAAAGTTTCCGCACTGTAAATAGAGGCAGGGCAAATACTTTAGAAAAGAATAGTGGTCACATTTGACTGAGTATCTGCCAAATTTTTCTCTCAGTTGTACAGCTTTCTCACCATTGTCCTGATGCCAGAACAGAACCTTGCCTTAGTGTGTAGGGAGTATTTATGGGAATTTATACAATGACTCCATTTTGTTGTGCGCTGCTCATCTGATTCAGTGGCAGCCTGCCAGACCTTTGCAGTCATTTTACTTTCCACAGTGACACAGATATTTTCAGACTAGCTTTTCCTTTCTAGTGGAAGGTCTTTCATTGTTATAGACAGCCTGTGGATACATGTCTCTTATAATTTTTTTAATATCTTCTGTACCTTTTCATATCTTCTCTATCATTAAAGTGATTATCGAGCAGAGGGGAGTAACTAGTGGATCCATGAGCCAATTTTCTATCCTGGGACCTTCTAAGAACCACATAGATTGCCAAATGCCAATAAAATAAAATACAAAAACTTGTATGGTGCATCTGAAACTGAATGGAAGTGGAAAATGGATATTTTGATGTTAGTGTAGGGGCTCTTCAGCTAATTTAAAAGATGAATTGCAGGGGGGGGCATGAGGGAGGGCTGATGTGTCTGTTAATAGAGGAATTACACTACTGCTGCTGGCTTCCAAACCAAGCACTTCTTTTTACTAGAAGACCACTCAGGGATAGCTAGGGCTGAAAAGAAGCCTTGAAGGGCTTTAGGTACCCCATTCACATTTTGCCCACTCTTTATAGGGCCAATCTTTTTTGCCTTTACCACGCATGAACCCTTCTGAGCTCCTTTTTACAAGAGAACAAGGAAAGATGCTGACATCAGCTCAAATAGGAAGACCATCCCATATATTATAAAATTTCTAAACAGAGAAAACTTCCTGTGAGACTATTTTCCAGTTCAGTTTGGACAACAAAATCCAGCAGTTCAACCAAATCTGAAGAGCCAATGATTTCCTCTCCTCCCCCCCCCCCCCCCCCGCCTGTAAAGATTAGCACAGAATCACTTCAGATCAGATGCCATATTACATTAGGTATGTAATTCTTCACCAATTTCATTCCCAAAGGAGGCAACAAGTAATTTTTACCATTTCTTACCACTGCAGTAAAGTTTTCAAAAATATTTTTTTAAGACTATTCTCAGCTTGGGACTTGTTCAGTGAAAAATTTGGTCATGATTTTTTGGGGGAAAGAAAACAGTATTTTCTAAAACAGAAATACTACTTTCTGTACAGAAATATTTTTTAGCCAGAAAATTCTGTTTTCTACATTTAAAAAAAAAAACCCACATGTCTATTTTGTGCAGAATAAGTCCCAAACTGGAAAGGTTCTCATCTATCTAAGTTCTCCTCATCATGGTTTTGTGGCACTCCAGAAATACATTTTTCAATAATTAAAAATATATATTTTCAAGTATTCTTTCCATCCCCTAATACATACATGAAACACACAGAATTGCCCTTTGCCCTGTGAATTGCATGCTTTGGCTATGTAGGAAGTTGACAATAGCAGTTGGGAAATTATATTTGGAGCTGGATTAGTTAGGAGTCTCCTTTGCCAGCATGATTACAGTTAGTGACCTGCATATGCTTAATTCCTGTTTCCATACATGCCACAACAGAGCACTTCTAAAGCTTTTTCTGCTATAATTTCACCCATAATGGGAAATCTTTTACCATTCTTCTCATCACTGTTTAATCTCTGGATATACTTAATATTTAAGAAATCTCTGGAATGTGAGAACAAATCCCTGCTGCAACACCTTTGTCTTGCTGAGCCTCTAATTAAGCATCTTTTTCTTCTGCTCAGTAGGTGTTTGGAGAGTATGGGAGAGAACAAAAAGAGTAAGACAGCAGGTCAGGGTGCTCCAAGGCTCCTGTAAAGAGCCTTGGAGAAAGACAGAATTGAACTGGATAAAGTGTTTACCCCCATTTCACATGGAATGCTCAGATTAGGTTTTGCTTACCTCACATCTGAAATACAAACAGGACCCTACCTGAACTAAAATTGTAACACATGTTACAGCCAACCTTCTCTCTTCTTCTAGTACAGTAACAACATCCTTCAGTGATGCTTTCCAGAGTAAGAGTTGTGTTTGTCCAATTCTGCCCATGCTTTTTGGCAAACACGAAGGGGGATTTTGCAGAAAGAGATGTTTGCCAACTGCTGGGTGAGGTAGAGCTTTCATTTTATTTTTATCTCATGCTTTAACCCCTGGCAGTTTGTGTCCTCTTCAGCAGCGTAGGGTAGAATTTGGAACTTCTAGTTGACTGGTTTTGTAGCTCTTTGACCTTTTCCTCTCAAATGACTGTTATGTTAACAGGAATATAGACTGCATTTGCAGTTATAATCATTAGAAACACATTACACCCAAATTATTGTTCTTTCAGATATATTTGACATTGGAGGAAAGAGTAAATGTTTGGCAAAGTTAGGCCATTATTTTTTACATTTGCATTCAGTGATTGGAGGCAAAGTTCTTAATCTCCACTGCGAAGTAATCAAAATGTTATGAATAATTGTGTTTCTACATTCCTACTCAAGGTGATATACAAGGTGGTAGTTATCACTTTATTCACAGTATATGATTGCAAAGGAAGAAAATGAGAAGAATCTGCTAATATTGTTATTGATTTTAGAAACACCAAATCCAAGAACATTTCTTACCGTTCTTTTCCAAATGAGTTGGCTGATATAGGGACATAAATACAGGTTCAAGGATATGATTTCAGACATTTTAGTTTAAAAATGTTTGCATCCTCTTCAGCATTGCCAAAAAATGCTCCAATTTCTCACTATATTTTAGCACCATAATTAAAAAAAACTAGTTCATGCTCAAAGAAATTAACTTTTTTGTTTATGCTGTATTATTATTATTATTAACCTTTATTTATATAGCACTGTAAATTTACACAGTGCTGTACATTTAGAACCATGTACAGTATACAATGTAAAATGTATTAGAACCAATTTACTTTCAATGCTATTTTCCATGACCTGTGTCTTTCACACACAGCATTCTTATAAAGAGCACAGCATACTTATATATACATGATGGCATGCACCATACAGAAACTGTTTCATGAATCCTCATCGTTGCGGCAGAATTGTGAAAAGCTGCTCATAGACTGCATAGATTCCTGGAACTCATATTCTGCTATTACAAAGAGGCATAGCTGTCTATTTAAACACAAAGAAAAACTTCTGACATATATTTTAATATGAACTGTACAAAGAAGTGGTTTTCTGCCAGGGTATGAATAAGTTTGAGATTGTGGCTTTACATCTCAATTACTTGGGTATGCCACTATAATTTATACCCCTCAATTCATCCTTCTTCAGAAGAGTCAGATCTTGAATAGACCATGCACTTAACACTAGCAGACTTCTTTGTCTAAGTTTTTTGCTTGCTGGTTTCCAAGACTGTATTTGGGTGCCTGAAATTCTGTACACTTACACCATGACTTTTGGGATGAGTTTTGGGGAGGCACAGAAACCTTTTGTGAGACACTTGTTTAATTTAACATTACTTCAGTGGAGAAGCAAGACAAAGGAAGGGAAAAACAGTAGTTACTGTATATACTCATGTATAAGTCTAGAAATTTAGGTCAAAAAATTGACCCAAAAAACCTGAGTCGACTTATCCACGGGTCAATGTAAGTACTGCATCTTAACTCATATGTAAAAGAAGGAACCATCTCCTGGTGAAAAGCAAGAGTATAATCTGTCCTGGAAACACTGACCCCTTTACTCTCTCATCCATCCAGTCTTAAGAATGCACAAAGAGTTATGTCTGATGGACTTTTGGAAGTTATTTGACATTGTTTTGCTTTGCTTCATCCCTTAGATCCTTTCCTATATGCCCCTAAATTTTACCCTCGACGTATCCACGGGTCATAGCAAAATCCATAATTTTGGCCCCAAAACTTGCCCTCGACTTATACATGAGGTCGATTTATAGTTTAGTATATACAGTATATCCCACTAGGGATAATGGCACAGTTCCCATGTGGAAAAAGCCCTATTAACTGTTGTCTTTGTGGTTTGCTGTAGCAAAACTTACTTTGCATATTTAGTTCACTTATGTTGGGGTAGGGAAGCTTTTTGAGGAAGGGGTCCAGACATCTCAAACCATATCCCTTCACAAACTAGATGATGTTAGAGGACAGACACACATCTTCTCAAAATATGATCTCACTGCATTCTCTACATGGAGAAACCAGCTTGGATAAGCAGTCTAAAGTTATCAGAGATAAATGGCAGGGAATAGATTTGTCTGATAATTTTCTTTCTTCCCAAGACTTTCCCAAAGTAAAGCTTATTCTTCACCATTGGATTAAAGATACAGATACTCAATATGTTTTATCCACTGCTCATATCACTTGCTCCTCAATCCAGACTTGTCCTTTAATACTATTAGTGCTGCAAACTATCTTTGAAAACTTGACTATGAGCCTGCATGATATAGTGGTCTGAGTGTTGGACTATGACTCTGGAGACCAGGGTTCAATTCCCCCTTTGACCATGAAACCCCATGGTGACCTTGGGCAAGTCGTATGCTCTCAGCCTCAGGGAAAGGCAATGGCAAACCTCCTCTGAACAAATCTTGCTAAGAAAACCGTCATGATAGGTTTGACTAAGGGTCACCATAAGTCAAAAATGACTTGAAGGTGGGAATTGTGGGGCTTGCCAGAAGCAGAAATGCAGCTCTCAGAAGCCTTAGTAACCAATATAGTCAATGAAATGGAATGCTGGGAAAGGCAGTTCAACAACATTTGCACCATACAATTCTCACTTCGGGATGAGTGCAGGAGCATTGGTGCCCAAATTATAACAGTTTTACTTTTTAAACTGGTGGCTTTAGTATGGGAGACTCAGCTTCAGTCAACAAAATGGTTTGGATTTGCATTGGAAGAAGGAAGGGACATCTAAGGTAGAATAGGAAATGTTTGGCCCTCCAGAGCTTTTTGCCTACAGCTACCCTAAAAAGTAAGACTTCTACAATGGTTTAGCCAGTGGGTCCCATTTGTCTTTTAGTGGTGGTGGTAGATAGAATCTTAGTACAGGCCATATCTTTTTATTCAAGTCTTTTAGTCCAAATCTAAAGTAAAATGAGTGTGATAATATCCAGATGCATCTTGAATTACTGTATAATTCAAATTGGCAGTGGTAAGTCACATGTTTTTAGCTGTGCACTAAAGTCCCTAGTCACCCTATTCGTCTTCCAGCTGAAGGACAAGAAAAGAGGTAGGTGGCATTTTGGGGTCATTGTCCAGATTGACCAGATGTCTTCCTTTTCTAGGACATGTCCTGCATTTCAGCCTTTTGAAGACTCTAGGGTTGGCCACACCAGTTGCAACCTAACCAATGGGATGCCTGGAGCCACTTTAGGCCTGAAATGGGAGCTTCCAATTGAGCACAAAGAGGATCCTGTTTCTGGAATTGTTCCAGGGTCCCAACTATCTTAATCCAGTTTTGCTGTCACTACTGGCTATGATGGCTAGGTCTCCTGGGATTTGATGTCCATGAGCACTTTGTTTTCCCCTCAGCTGAACCCCTGTTTTGCATCACAGCTGAACACCTGCCCAACAAGCAGAAAAGGGTTATCTGTTGGCTATATCTGCATGTGTTATGGCAGTTTGAAGCCTAGGGCTCCTGCCTTTTTATTAAGAAATTGGCAACCCTACAAAGTATAATCTGAATTTGTACAAGGAAACTCCTGAATGAAGTGATTTGAGGGCAGCCAGTTCATTTCTTTACTAATTATTATTTAAGCTGTGTTTCAATACATCCTGAATTTGACTATGGAGATTAATGGATGTATGTGTTTACCTTCTTTCTTTCAGCATGGCTATTGCAACATCTCATTCCTTATATGTACAATGACATCCGAAATCCACAAAACAGTGATACCTTTATTGCACCGACCAAAATGTACAAAGTGTAGTATAGTTAGTGGATTTTTACCCTAAGCTATGTTGCCATTTCTCATCAAGTCAGTTTTAACTTTTAAACAAAATGCACAAAATGCAAGCTTTCAAAGCTCAACTAGCTTCTTCATCAAGCAAAGGTGTTAAAAATAATACAGGAGAAAAAGATTGCAAATGTTAGTCACAGGCCTGCATTTTATCAAGGTGCTGGTGATGGTATTTTGAGTATGGAGGAGTGTTGGACTACAGCTCTGGAGACTAGGGTTCAAATCCCTGCTTGGCCACGAAACCCACTTGGTGGCCCTGGGCAAGTCACACTCTCTCAGCCTCAGAGGATGGCAATGGCAAACCGCCTCTGACCAAATCTTGCTAAGAAAACCCTGTGATAGTTTTGCCTTAAGGTCGCCATAAGTTGGAAACAACCTGAAGGCACACAACATTATTTTTAATGGGGCAGTGTGCTGCAATAGATTGAGTGTTGGGACTACGACCCTAGAGACCAGAGTTCGAATCCCTACTGGAGTATCAAAACCCACTGACATTGGGCAAGTCACACTCTCTCAGCCCCAGAGAATGGCAACAGCAAACTCCCTCCAAACATATCTGTACAAGAAAACCCCATGATAGGGTTGCCTTAGGGTTGCCGTAAGTCAAAAACAACTTGGAGGTATGTTTTCACAAGAGAACAAAACTTAAGGGAAGGAAAGCAATGGGCTGCCTTCCAATTGCCCATCAAAGTTAATCTACGCTGGATGGAGTTACCTTATTTTGTGTGTGTGTGTGTGTGTGTGTGTGTCTATTTTCAACAATATTTTTATTTTTAACACCTTTCCCTGATGAAGAAGCAGCCAGTAGAGCTTCAAGAGCTTGTGACATATATATTTTATGCCTTTTGGGTTGCTCTAATAAAAGTGCCCCTGCCTTGTGGATTTTGGATGTTATCTTACTTTGTACAAAAAGTCTTGTCTTGTGGATTTTGGATATGATCACACTTTGTACGAAAAGTATCCCCATCTTGTGGATTTTGGATGTTATCATACTTTGTTAAAAATCATCCCGTCTTGTGCATTTTGGATGTTATCAAACTGTGTACAAAAAGCACTCCTCTCTTGTGGATTTTGGATATTATCATACTTTATACAAAAAGTGGGCTCATGTTGTGGATTATGGATATTATCATACTTTGTACAAAAAGTACTCTTGTCTTGTGGATTATGGATATCACGGTACTTTGTGCAAAGATGATCCCTGTCTTGTGGGTTTGGGATGTTATAGCACTTTGCTATAGGGCCAATGAAAACCAGGGTGTTGTAGCAGTTCCAGTGTTGGGATTATGACTCTGGAGAGAGCAGGGTTCAAATCCTGGCTGGAGTGTGTGTGTGTGTGTGTGTGTGCGTATGTGTATATAAACACAATACAATAAAGGAAATGTAAACCCACTCTCTCAGCCTCAGAGGATGGCCAGTGGACCAAACCCCCTCTGAGAGAAACCTGCCAAGAAAAACAGGGGCAGCCATAAGTTTATCATACGACGGAATTTGGGAGTATAATCCAATGGCAATCCGAACGCAATTGTGGGGTTTCACGTTATTGAGAACGAGTGTATCTCACACAATTTCGGGCAATGGGAAGTCATTCCGAACGCAATCATGGGGTTTCACGTAATTGTGTATTAGAGTATCTCACAACTTCGGGCAATGGGGGGGGGTCATTTTCAGGAAATGGGAAGTCATTCTGAACGCATTCCAAACGCAATCAGATTTCACTAAACTTAGTGAATTCACGTAATTGTGAATTGGCTCCATTTGCAATTGAGAGAAAATTCCTCTCATGCGATAAAACTCCAAATAAATAAATGTCGGAGTTTATCACACTAAGGAAATTGGAAGTATAATCCGACGGCAACCTGAATGCAATCATGGGGTTGGAGAGAAGGCACACAACCCACAACAACAATAAATATGGCCATGAAATGACTCCTTATATGTCTGCTGTTGACCCCCTAGGAGCCACTGTGTCTATATTTTGTGGGGTGGAGTCCCTCCAAAGGTCAGCCCTTAAGAAGACAAGAGTCAGAGTCATATTTATTTGAGGCTATACAAGGAAAAAAAAAAGGAGGCCTAGTGAGTGAGTGTATGTGTGTGTGTCACTCTCAGACTGCCCAGCAGGTGGCAGTGCAGGGACTGAGGTGGGGAGGAGAAAGGCTCGAGCGGTGATAGGCTGCTGAGTGGGCATTGTGACGTCACCGAGGAGGAGGCCTCTCTCTCCTTTCCGTCTCTTCTGCTCCGCCGCCGGGCGCCTGAAGGAAAAGAAGAAGAAGAAGATTATTATTAGACGCTGAGCGCCTCTGAGGAGAAGGAGAAGCAACGCGCGCGGTCTCCCCTTTTTTGGCCCTCGTCGCTTTCCGTCGTTTTTTAAATTTTTTTTTTTAACCGTTATTCCTTTCAACCCAAAATGGCCAAGGAGGAGAAGAAGCCCTTCAGCCAGTCCATGGCCGAGTGGAGGCAGTTCATCTACAACCCGAACAGCGGGGAGTTCCTGGGGAGGACGGCCAAGAGCTGGGGTGAGGAAGGGGGCTTTGTGGGTTCTGTGTCCACATTGAGGGGATAACCCGGTTTGGTCCCGGTTTAACTCTTCCTGGGGCTCGCTGCTATGGAATTCTGGGAGTTGGAGTATGTTGTGGGCCCAGAGCGGAGCGGAGCTCCGCTCTGGGCCCCACAACATACTCCAACTCCCAGAATTCCATAGCAGCGAGCCCCAGGAAGAGTTAATGCGGGATCAAACCGGGTTATCCCCTCACTATCCCTCCCTCTTCCCTTGATTGACACCTGTCAGTCATTCCTTCCCACTTGAGACTTGAGTCCTGTTATTAATAATTAATAATAATTAATAATAATAATAATAATATTTATTTACATCCTTCCCCGTCTCCACTCAATCTCGCTCCGTAGCCGGAAAGGTCCTCTGGGTAGAGAACCGGTCTGAAGTCAACCCGTTGTGAAAAGGTTTGTGGTTTTTGTGGGTATGTGTGTGTTTTTTGCCCGAGGCTGAGAGAGTGTGACTCGGGCCAAAGTCGCGGCCGTGGGTTTCCATGGTCCGGCCCAGGAATCGAACCCAAAGTCTGACCACGGCGATGGCCCTCGGACGGAGGTAAGGGAGTCAAAATACTGTAAAAAGGCATTAAAAGTCTGGTCTTGGAAGCTAAGCAGGGTCGGCCCTGGTTAGTTTTTGGGAGGTAGGTCGTCTACAAATGCCTCCCCGTTGGCTACAATTCAGAGGAACCGTCTCTGAGTATTCCTTGCCTAAGAAAATTAATTAAACCCAAAGGCGCATAGACACACACACACACAAAACAAACACAATATTGGGTCACCCCGTCCGGTGTGGATTAATTTTGATGTTAAATTGAAAGACGGCAGCCCCTTGTTTGCCTTCCCCTTAAGTTTTGGTTCTCTCGTGATGATTTGAATCTTCCAGCCGTGTATCTCTGTAAAAGGATGTACTAACGCTTGGTTGGGTTTTCCCTCTCTTACCCAGATTGACTCGAAACCTTATTAAGGCCGAAAATTTCCTTAGGGTTTCCGTTACATTTTTGGCAGGCGACTGTGCACTTGAGATGCCGTCGCATACCAGAGCGAGCGAGGGTTTCGCTGTTAGCTGAAGCACAAGACGAGCTGCACACTCCTCGTTGTGTTAGCCTGTGTGCTTTGGGCACATGCTCTTAACCGAAAGCAGCAGAAGACGCATGTATACTCGGTTGCCAAGGCCGTGTGTCAGAAGAAGGCTTTCTCTGGTGGGAGTTTTTCTTCATTCGCACGGAAATAAGGTCCTCTTGTGTCTTACTTATTCTGCAAGTTGAAAATTAGAGAGGAAATTTCCACTCCACTCCATCAGTCACTAGGTTTCTTTCAACTGCGAGGATTGAACAAAGAGGAGCACAGAGGAATGTGTCCATATGGACAGCAACTCCTACTCGTTTTGAAAAGTTATTTAGAATGCTAAATTCTTTAAAAAGCAGTCATTTATCAGCCCTGGAGTGTGGTTAGTCAATTTTGTCCCCCCTGGCTTGTTGCTTCTTTGCCATCAAGCCAGCTTTAGCTTCTGGTGATCCTGTGATGAGAATGTGCTCTGATCATTAGCTTAGGCCTGGCTGAAATTTTAACATCACCAAAACTTCCCATGTTTGAATAACGTATCACTTAACTTTAAAGTGTATGAATATTGTGTTGCTTGATTTGGTGAACAAAAAAAAGGTTTTCTGACTGGAAGAACATTTTAAAAAAATCCAAAATACTCCTTAATTGTTTTTGGTAGCTATCTGCTGATAACAGATTTCTAAGAGGTTTGTAGTAAAATTGGCTATTGAGTCCACAAGAAATGAGGAGTGAAATGTTTAATGTAAATTTTGTGTCTAAACATGAATGAATTCATTCGATTGGCTTAACATCCTGCGCAGCTTCGAGTTTATATTTCTTGTGTCTGTTTAAAAAAAATCTACTGAATTTTTGTCATTCATATTTTGATTTTGAATGGATGAAATCCATTTGTAAAAACATGTTCTCGTTTGGCTGTTAAATGCAATTATATAAAGAGAACACTTTTAAAGGGCAGAGAGAGAGACGCAGAGGAATCAGTAGCAAACCGAATATGCATACAGGTTGAGTCTCTCTTAAATGAGACCAAAAGTATTTTGGATTTCAGAGTTTTTCAGATTTTGGAATATTTGCATATATATAATAAGATCATGGAGATGGAGGGGACCTAAGTTTAAATATGAAATTCATTTATGTCATAGATATACTTTATGCAGATAGCCTGAAGGTAGTTTTATACACAATACTTTTAATAATTTTGTGCATGAAACAAAGTTCATTCACACTGAACCATCAGAAAGCAAAGGTGTCACTATCTTAGCTCCCTATAGAGATAATTTTGGATTTTGGAATCAGAATTCTAGATAAGGAAGAGTGAACCTGCAATAACAAAACACAGTTCTCAGATCTCTGTCTGTGTGGTTTCTGACAGACGAAGTAGCTCTGCAGGTAGCAACATACATAAAATCAAACCTGCAAACATGATTACATTTTTACTAACATTTACATCCTTAATGTATAAAGAGGTTAGGTAATTTGCGTGGCAATCATATACTGTACTTCCTAGTAAGAGATTAGTCCTATGGAATCTTACGTCTTTGCTTGCTAACTTGTAGTGCTACGTATATGTGAAAATACAGTCCAGGGATTCTGAACATGAAAGTTGTGCATGCTATTTTAAATATAAAGGTACAACAACTCTTCCTTCAGCCCCCCTCCCCCCCCCCCCCGAATATTGGTGGTATTAGAAGGCAACACACATTTTCTTAGCAAATGCTTTTGCCTGGCTAGTCTGATTGGTCATTTAATCTTGTGAGAGATCAGGAAACTGAGGGGAAAACAGGTTTTGTATATCTTTTGAGATAATTGAAGAATTCAAACTAATTAGCTTAATCCTCATCCACTTTCTATTTACTGCTGCTATTTTGGGTTCTGGTCAGAAGGAAAAGTGCAATAGAGTCAATAAAAAAGAGGAGTACTCAGAGTGCTGCCTTTAAAAATTGACTTACAGTGCCATAAAATAGTGCATTTTGTAATGATATCTGAATTTAATGTACATTAAAGAAAAATACAAACAGGTATATGTTCGTTAATAAAATAGATGTGTTCTGGGGCATTACTTCTTTAACAGAAAATTTGGCACCAGAGGTAGAAATAATATGGAAAGAATAGAGACAGGTCTTTAAGCCTCAAGAAAAAAGAGCAGTTCAACATGTTTCAGCAAAATTGTTCTTCAAAGCTAACAGTATACACATGTGAAATGAAACAGTTGGATCAGATAAGCCCTGCATAAGTAAACAAAAACTTTTTGAATTCTCTAGAGAGGACTTGAAGCATTCTTCCAAAATTCATTCAGGGAGTACTTTTCACTTTCATTATTCTTCACTTTTCTTATTATTTCCATTTTGGTGGGCAAACATACAAATCTATGTTTCGTTAACATGTTGGAAGTAGCAGGTGAGGAAGTCTTACTACTGTCATGCATGCTTAGTAAGGGATTCTGGAGGCAGCTGTTGTTTACCTTGTAGGATCGGCTAGAGCAGAATGCCATTTCCCCCGCTAAAGCTTTATAGCATTATTTATTGCAGACATGCTGCTGTAACCTCAGACCTGTATTTCTTTGCCCCCCTCCCCCCACCATCCTCCAAGTGCCAACAGTCCTAAAATAACTCCCCGCTAGATGGAGGATGAGAAAGAAAAGGGGGATGGACAGACATAGGAAATCATTAAAAAAGAGCTTCTTTCTCAGAGGGTTTGTTATGTGTGCCTGTACTTTATATGCACACTCTTATTTTCTTAACATGCTGGTATGTTACAGTTAATGATAATTTCATTGTTTAGAGTCAGTTATTGGGCTATTACAAATGAGTGGGCATGTATATCCTTAATAGTGGCTGCCAGAGATTTGCAAATCATCACTAGCATTGGGATACATATTCTAACAACTAACAGTACCATCTTCTACATATTCAACCCATAGTGTTCATTTGTGGATATCTCTGGTGTGTAAAGGGGGTGGGTTCACATTGATACTGAAAGTACCATCCCACTACAAGAAAAAATGCAGTGCACCCCCATCCTCCTTCACTTACTCAGATTCAGGGGAAAGGACATGATAATTGTCTGAGGCTTAATCATTAATTGCTTAAGATGGGGTTCTTGAGTCTGAAGGGAATTAGGACACCTTTTAGAATCAAAAAGTTGGAAGAGACCATAAGGGCCATCCAGTCCAACCCCCTGCCATGCAGAAAATCTCAATCAAAGCATACCCGACAGATGGCCATACAGCCTCTGTTTAAAGACCTCCAAGGAGGGAGACTCCACCACACTCCAAGGGAGTGTGTTCCACTGTTGAAAAGCCCTTACTGTCAGGAAGTTCCTCCTAATGTTAAAGGGAGTGAGGGAAGAGGAATGGGCTTGGTGGATGTATTCCCTTTACTTTGAGAAATAAAGACTGGGCAATTCATGGCCAAAACAGACAGCCTGGTAAAGCCACCTTCTGGGCAGCTTGGGAGCGAGGCATTTACACACTACATGTCTCCAGAATGTCTGGAAGCTGCCCTGGTTGATTACGTGGGGGCGGCTTCAAGATGCTCTGGGGGCATGGCTTTTACAAGAAGCTGCCCTGAGATTGTGGCGGGGCTGTCAAAGGCGGCCCTTTACTGGCCCAAATGGGAGTGTATCTCCAGGGGTAGCCCCAATCCTCCTTTTTTTGGGCCATCTGTTTCAGCCCTTAGTTACTTGAACATTTATCTCGCATCTTGTAGGGAAATGTTCTGCTTAGTCAATGTTCCTTTCTATCGCTTCTGGAAATTCTGTGTATGTGTTGTCGTTGGGTGTCTTTATTCTCATGTTTAGCAGATAACATTCTGCACAGGAGAAAACATGGGCTACATCAAAAATAGTGTTAGGGAAAGAGGTATAGATCTCATAGATATCTCAGAGGAAATCTTACACATTTAGAAGAAAGTCCCAGTGGACACAGCATGTATGAAATTATGGCCTTAAGTTGTTGGTTCTCTAAATCTGTGCTTCTTGAGGTATCTAATGTGGAGGACTGGCCAGTTTTCCCCATTGTGCCAGGGACTGGCACCATATTCTTGCCTATTGGCTACAGTTCCCATTTTCCTGAACAGTCACAAGGGACTGGGAGCAGATTGCTCATGGACTGGCACCACTCTAAGGACCCCTACTTTGAATAGTACTCCTGTAAGTGACTGAAGTTTCTGCTTTAAACACTGTGATGTAAATCCATCCATCCCTGGGCTAGATTGTAGGGAAACATGCCTTTTCTATAGTTGACATAGGAAGGACCTGCATTTTTATCTTCCATAATTTTGTAAAGACTGCACATTCCCTGTGCATTAAAAGGCTCTACGGGGAAATGATAGCAACTTGCATGCTGTTCGCCGGCATGTAATCTTGGGGGAAAGCATTCTAACTTGAAACTACAGTGGGCCCTCCACATTCCTTGGGGTTAGGAGTGCAGGACCCCTGTGGAAGTGGAAAAACCACAAATAAAAAACACTATTTTTTTTTTACTTGAGAGAACACCTCTCTAAGAATCTCTGTGGTCCACAGCTGCCGGAAGTGGAACCATGGAATCATGCTGGAGGACCTACAAATGCCGAGAAGCATTTTCTCTAGTAATCTCAAGGTCCTCCAGTGCAATTCTATGTTCAGCTTCTAGCAAAGCTGTATTGGAGGACCCAGAGATTCCTAGGGAAATATATTAATCAAATCCACAAATAAAGCCCCAAAAGTCAAAACTGCAAATGTGGAGGGCCAGCTATAAACATGTCATAGCAAGATAGCTTTTTAAATCAGCTTCACTGCCTATTTAGAGAGCAGAGAAAATGGACGCACCAGATTTTGAATGGTGATGTGGAAGCCCCTGGTGTATAGTGGATGCGTGGTGCAGTGTTGTCTTCGAATGCTAGAAAGCAAGGCACAAGTGTACTTTGGATTTATTCCAAAATCTGACTAAACAGATTTTGAAATGGAGCAATCTGCATCTTGAAATGGCAATTAATGAACCAACAGTTTTAACATGGAAGGATGTGGTGGAAGAAAGTTCTGGTCCTGTGGTAACATCACACCAATTCCATAAGCAGGAACCATTCTCTAGCCCAAGTTATTTATTCTACCCTTTATAAGGGAAATAGGCTAAGGGATATAGGAAGGCAAAGTAGTGAAAATGAAGTGTTCTTCATTCCCATTTCCTTCCTGTCCATTATTTTCATCATTGCTATGGGTAAAACAGCAAAGTTTATTCAAACATGGGAGTATTCTTCTGCACCCATCCAGG
The DNA here is from genome assembly GCA_034509955.1 of Urosaurus nigricauda. Classification (NCBI taxonomy): domain Eukaryota; kingdom Metazoa; phylum Chordata; class Lepidosauria; order Squamata; family Phrynosomatidae; genus Urosaurus; species Urosaurus nigricauda. The sequence continues at coordinate 242,156,055 of JAOEGL010000003.1, forward strand.
AATGTTCTGTTTCCATATGTGTACTTATATGTAGGATGCATTTGGAAGTTGTTATAATTTTTCCTATCTCTTACGTCTTGAACCCAGTTTATGGGGTATATTAGAGGGAAGCTTTGAAAATGCACTATCCCTTCTAAAATGTGGCTGTGTCACTGTGGTGGGGGGAGATGATCAGCAATTCTGTCCCCAGCTACAATTATTTAAATGTCTTTCATTAGAAGTTAATCACAGCTGTTAAGATATGCAGGAAAAGGTAAAAGTGCATTTGGAAAGCCTGCATGGTATAGTGGTTTGAGTGTTGGTTTAGGACTCCAGGAGACCACAGTTCAAATAGTTGCTCTGCCATGGAAACTGGGCGGTCTTGGGCAAGTCACATTCTCACAGCCTGAGAAGAAGGCAGTGATAAACCTCCTCCGACTAAATCTTGCCAATCAAACCTTATGAGTCACCACAAATTAGAATTGTCTTTAAGGCTTATAACAACAGAGATACATTTTTAGACAGTGGAGTAGACACCAAAGGTTTCTACCACCATTAAAGATCAAGCTTTTTCCAAACTATATGACTCCATCCTATTTCTTAAATTATTATTATTTTATATTATTTTCATATATCCTGCCTTTCTCCCAATACAGAGACTTTCTTAATCATGCTAGTGTGGTACTGGTTGAATATTTGAAGAATATGTCAGAGAGGTATATTGAAAGACTGTCTGTTGAGAACTAATATGCTATAATATATATTTTAAAAATTTGTATGTCACTTGTTTATTGGAGTAAACCAAATACTGTAGTACTGGATATATGTAGGGGGTGGGTTATGAATTGATGCAGAGTGCTTGCTTTTAGATTTGATAGAAAGTAATTTTCTTATTAGCTAGTTGGTTGAGAATTGCATTACAGCTCATGTTTCAGGAGGTTGGTTGCTAAGAAATCTCATTCAATTTTTCCTTGAGATTGTATGATCCCAATGTTTATGTCAGATCTGTAATTTGATGGTAAAAATTTGAGACATTGCTAAGAATTCCTTATCTGGGTTAACACATGTTGGTAACGATAACCATGCAGCTAAATTCAATGTGGTGTGGTTGTGAATGCTACTGCAAGCATGTCCTACCGAGGGAGAGTTGCAGTGGGTCCCTATGAGAGAACTGGTTAAAGAACTGTGATCTTGAGGGCTTTACAACCAAAAGCTATAAATTATTTCACTTTTGGAGGATTTTTTAAAAAGTAGAACTTTCTTTGAGTTCAAAGACTTGCAAAACAGGAAGCAACAAATTAAAAATGTATTTATACTCTCAGCAGTGATGTGCAATGGAAAATCTTCTAAAATAGAAAATTTTCCACTACTATTTTTTCTCTGTAGAATTTCCCAGTTTTAGAAATGCATTGTTACGTACAATCAGTAATATCAATCTGTCAGATTAAAATTTTCTTGTTGCTAAGCCTAGAAAGCAGGTATTTAAGCGCACTTCATCAAGTGTGCTAGAATTAGTATATTAACAGACTTCAGTGCTGTTTGCTGAACACTAAATGTGAGGGAAAGTTATGCTGTAAGATAATGAAATACTTGCAAGTATTCCAGGTATTTTAGTAACTTAAAAATAAATATCTGAATTTGTTTGAAAATTAGATATGCTTTATTAAATTGTTTTTCTAGTCAAGTATTTTCAGTACAAAACTTCTTTTGACTATTGCAGGTTTATGCAGCTCATAAAATTCTCATGACATACTATTTTACTTCTTCTTTTTAGCTAAAGAGGAATCCATCATACTGAAAAAAGTGTGCCTGCAGACATACGGAAGGTCAAGCATTAGCTGGGGCAAAAGTGGAAGCTCACTTCTAAGATATATTTAACCAGGATGACTGTGTACCCTGGCATTAGAATTGATTGTACATTTCTGCTTGGTCTTCAGGCCTTCCTTTCTTATTTCACCCAAAACTGCTATGTCTTAATTGTTCTAGCTAGGATCACATTTCTCCTCAAAGGAGAGAGATACCAATTTCAGGCAAACTTTCCTTATAGATTTGGATGTACTTAGTAACTTTGTCCAGGAGCATATGATCAGCAGGTACTGTATACTTGATTTGTGTATTTTTTTCCCCCTGGTGTCAAGGATCTTGTCATCATTCATGCTATGTTAACTGCTTGGATTTATAATTGGAATAGGCCATGAATGAAGTTTCCTTTGAAAATGTAACATCCTTGGTAGGGTTGCTGTGGAGAGGAGAGAGAAAAACCATTGCTCAGAAATTTCCCATATTGCACCCTGCCCACTAGAATAGTAGGTAGAGAGAATGTGTTTTAATTCCATTCAAGTGGGGAAAGATTAATGCTGCTGCTGGTGTTTGTGTGTGTGTGTATATATAAAAACACAGGTCTGAAGCCAACATCCTTGAGAAGGTAAAGTGTGTACACCTGCTTTACAGCCTATAAGCTGGGTTGATAAACATTTGATTTCTGTATCTAACAATTAAGTAGATTTAGTAATAGAACAACAAAAAGGATATGCCACAGAAAAGTGGAAGTTCTGGCATACTGGATGAGGGGATCCAGGTACTTAGAAAAACATTAGTTTGTATAAGTGAAGCAAAAACAACAGTCAACAATAATAGCCTCATTGTCAAAAGTTCACAGTTACAGCTGCCATGGCAACCATGGATTTAACTCTGGTGATCAAAAGATCAAGAACAATTTTTATAAAGAAGAGGTAATTTATATATTTTTTAAGAAAAATGTGTTAGTGTTTCTGACATGCCTTTGTTGCAGTGTACCCAATTCAATCAAGAGCAAAGCATAGAATTGTCAAAATACTTCTATAGATGCCCCTTTCTGTTGTTCTCCCCCCCCCCCCATCTTGCTTTTTTTCCTCAACCTCTTCTCATTTCTCTGCCTCTGGTACCTCCAGGATATTCCACTATTCTTCCCATCATTTTTCATATGTAAGACAAAAGTGTTCATTGGGGTTGGAGAACAAGAGAAGTTTAGAAGTAAGAAATTGTGTTTGTAAATAGCTACTGGACAGTTGGGGGGGGACTAAGGAGGTAGGGAGAGAAGAGGAGGATGTTCATCAGTTCAGTTTAGTTTACTTTCAAGAGGAGGTGCTTCCTTTGAAAAATAAAGTACAGGGACAGTTGTGCATGTGGAGAAGCTATGCCTCTGTCCTTCAAACTTTGCTTTTGTTGAAACGTTTTGTATAGGATACAGAGAACTCTCAGATTCTGTTCTGATCTTTCCCATTCTCTTGTAACTTGTCTTACCTTTTTAAAAAAGAAAGAAAAAACTTCCTCCTCTTAGTCTCATTTAAAGAGGTTTCCCTGTTCTGCTCTGATGCCACCATATGGCTTCTTAATCCTAGCTCCTGCCATTAGCCTTCTTTCCCAACCTGTACTTAACATCCCTCTATGTATTGCATTTGGATGTGGTAATATCCCGTATCTTTCTACAACAAAGCATATATCATTTCTACTATTCACTTAGCTGCCACTGGCTCCTTTTACTAGCTGTGATGACCATTGGTTGAGTATACATGTATTTGGTGTCAACTGTTCAAGAAGCAACCTGTTGACTTTCCCAGCCTGCACAAAACAAAGTACAGTATATCTAGTTTATCTAGACAAGTGAGTGCCAAAAAGCACTTTTACTTGTTCATCTTACAGTGTCATCTTCTGTAACCTTGTCCAAAAAAGTCTGGTTGTTTTATGAATGTTTGGACTATCCTTTTTCTTTTTTTGCATGCAGTAAAATTGAGTATATCTACAAGACAACGATTTTTATGTGCTGTACATGTGTTTACTTGATTATCCATGTTGGGATAGTAAACCTGTCACCCACCTTTCTCCTTTTAACTATTTTTTTACAACCATCATTAAGACTGTTTCTTATTCTATCACTATGTCAGTATGGTTTTTTCCCCCCGTTTCTTTTGAGATCCTTCCTGCTCCCCCCATTAAGATAAAGATCTGTCTTAAGAGGCTGTTCCCATTGTATCTGAGGAAATGGGCTGTAGTCCATGAAAGCTTATACAGAAATAAGTGAGTCTTTAAGGTGCCACAGAGCTCCTTTTTGTCTAATATATAATGCTGTCAAATTAACCAGAGTACTTATAACATTCTTACTCAACATTAGATTGATGTCTTATTTAGAAAATTTACAGTTGGAAAATTATCTTTACAGTTTCAGCTCTATATTTTACTGAAATTATAAAGATATTTTTGAACACCCTGTACTTCCATCTGAAGGTGGGATGTTGTGAAAGAGAGAATGGTATATGTGCTTGCTACTGAAAGAGCCTTTACCCTGGTCTGTCTGGATGCATGAGTGTACCATCTGGGTAAAGGCTTGTTGACCTTCATTTTTCCATTGCTTTAACACACTACCTTCTTCCTCCAGATGATGGAGTAGAAAGTGCCCTCCCTTCAGGAATTTTAGAGTCTGAAAGCAGTAGTCAGGGCCAGAAATAGGTTGTATCCTTACTGACTCAACACTTTATCTGTATTCTTGCCTGAAAGTGATAATAACTCTTCAAGGCTTCACTAGAGACAGCTACATGAGCATCATGTTTTGTCTCCATTAGTCTTTTGTTCTTGCTTCCTCTCCCCCCCCCCCTTCTTCCATAGTTTGAAAATATTTTAAAAATAAACCCAAAAGCAAACCTTGATTTTGCCAACAGTGGGACTTGAGCATCCACAAATTTTGGTATTCACAAAGGGGGCCCTGGAACCAAACCCCAGTGGATACCAAGGACCCACTATATTTAATTGGACTATTTAAATACGTTTTGCAGTTCAAAGATATATTAAAAAGGAGCATTGATATTTACCTATGAGACATCCCTTTCTAGCAGACAAAGGCTGAACATCAAGTAGCGCAGGTTACCCCAGTCTGCTTTCTGCCTGTACTCTTAGCAAGATGTGTTTTTTTGTTTGTCGCTGCAGCTGGTCCAATCGCCATTTTGCCGTTTTCTTCACCGTACCCCTCTCTACTATTCTTTCTTCTATCCAAAAAAAAAAAAAAAAAAAGAGAGAGAGAGAGAGAGAGAGAGAGATTGAAAAAAATAGGAAAAAAAATTAGCTCCTTCCCCCCCTACCCCACTACTTTTCCTTCACTGCTGCTCCCTTCTAGGGAGCAGATGCCAGATTTTTAGTGCAGGGGTGCTGAGGAATGAAGAGAGAGCGTCCACCACTGCCAGCAATCTCTCCACCTCCCCCCCCCCCCGAACTGGACTGTGCTCATCCTGCATGTAGCAGGGGCACATCATGAACCTCCAAACAGCATTGTGCTGGTGCAAGGAGATAAGGGGCTGCCAGGGAGGGGAATTCCCTCTGCAGCCACCCAGCATTATCGCCCAGCCTGTTCTGGGCTAGAGATCTCTGAGACGCCTGCCAGGAGCTTCATAGATCACACAGAGGCTTTGAGTGATATCATAAGATGATTAGATAAATACATACATAATGAGGTTTGTGCATTTTAAATTCAGTAAACAATAGGAGGAATTGGATATATATTATATAAAGATGGGATGTTTGGAGATTCAGAGTGAAATACAGCATTTGGTTTTCAAAATCAGTGTGCTAGATGAGAAGGAAGAGGTCTGTGAACAGGTCTCTTGATGTTTTCAGAGCTTAAAAGGAGATTAGATTGGAACTTGGTGTGAGAAAGGTTAGAGGTTTAGGGAGGTATAATAGTAGAGTGGTAACAGGTTATACAGAAGGTGACTGAATGGCACACAGTCTTATCTTGCCAGAATGTTGAGTGTAAACATCTACACGTGTTACTTATCAGTGAATTGCATTTGCACTACTTCCTATGTACAGAAAGAGTGTTAAGCCTTCTGAATATCTGCTTAATTAAACAGTTAATTTTTTTATCACCCAAAGGAGATTTCAAATGGGATAAAACTGCATTCTCAGATGGATATGGTACATATGATTCCCTCTCTAGTAGGGTAGCAAGGAACCTTGCCAACAATAGTGAAGTTTTGCTGGTCAGTTCAGGAAGAGGAATGAAAAGCAGGATTTGGATCTGTTGTTCTGCCTTTCCTGTCAAATGGCTCACAAGATTTTTAGTTATTTTGAAAGGATACTGTATATAGAGTTTGTGGTTGCAAGTTTATATTTCAAGGATGAGGAAACTCTGGCTCTCCAGATATTTCTCAATTACAGTTCCCAACATGTCTAACTTTGGCTTCATTGCCTAGGTCTGACGGAGTTGAAGTTGAACAATATCTGTAGGATTCCAAGTTTCCCAGCTCTTTTATATTTTTAATACATAATACAGCTTGCAGTTGTTGAAATTATGTACGTTTTCTTGTGTGTCATGGCACAAACTAATGTTTATCTTAAAGAAATGTGCTTAGAAAATATATTTGAGGTTTCTCTGAAGAACATTGATTTTAGAAGTGATTAGTTACCTTAAACTATGGGTTAAGAAGATGGCTTTCTAAAATGGAAGTGGAAAATGCAAGATAAGACCATGTGAGTCTGGAGATTTACTACAGCTTATCTTTTAAATGCAAAATCGTGGTTTGGCTTTACACGTCAGCTGGCTGCCTTGATATTTGTAACATAATTGTTTTACAAGCATGAAGAAAATTTTATTCATGTTAAGTTATCCTCTGTTTCCCTGTGAAATACATAGACAAACTTACCAGAAAATAATGCTTTATAATGGTTGTTAAATGTTTTTAACAAGAGTTAGAAAGGCTTGGAAAAGAATTTACCGGTACTGGAGGGGGCCACACTGGTATCATTCTTTATTTTTTAAAAAGTACTTAGGGTTAGTAGGTTGTACATAGAAATAGTTCAATATTTATAAATTAGCACCCAACAGAATTCTCCATTGGATGTGGGATGCCAGTCTGATATTAAGATGTAATCACATAGCCAGCAAGGTGTAGTGTTTTGAACACTGGGCTACAACTCAGGGTTTGAATCTCTGCTCAGCTATGAAAATCCATTGTGTGACCTTGGGTAAGTCACACCTTCTCAGTCTCAAAGAAGGGCAAAGGCAAACCCTCTCTGAACAAATCTTGCCAAGAAAACCCTGTGATATGTTCACCTTACGGTTGCCATAAGTTGGAAATGACTTGAAGGCACACAACATCAGATCAGATATTCTAAGAAGCAAAGGATGCCCTTCTGTAAGTGGCAGCTTAACTCTTTCATTGCATCATGGAGTTCTCCAATAAAAGTAGGCACTTGTTGATCTTCAGCCTTGATATACACATGCCTAATTCAGCAGGTTGTTGTTGTTATTATTATTAACCTTTATTTATATAGCGTTGTAAATTTACACAAACAAACAAACAGCTTCATTTATATACCGCTTCATACCCTTAATGAGTGTCTAAGCGGTTTACAATTGTAAGCTATTTGCCCCCCAACAATCTGGGTACTCATTTTAGCGACCTCGGAAGGATGCAAGCCTGAGTCGAGCTTCAGCCCTTTGCTGGTCTTGAACTCGCCACCTTATGGTTTTGAGTGAGTGGCTGCAGTACAGGCATTTAACCACTGCGCCACCAGGGCTGATTACATAGTGATACACAGTGCTGTACATACATTGTTATAAATTAGACGGTTCCCTGCCCTCAGGCTTACAGTCTAAGAGAGACAACAAAAAAGAGAAGGGAAAGGTGTTGGGAAAGGGGATGAGGTCCAGTGGTTCTTCTCTCCCTCTGGGGCCTGGACCAAGGCAGATGACTGCAGGGAGGGCTAGGGTTCTTAATACATAGTTAGAAGGAGGCATCCTGGGGCAGACAGCTTGTTTTGGCCTGTATCACAGTTCTTTCCAGAGAACTTTCTGTCCTTGTATTTGAGCTTTACGACTTTGTTTCTATTTGTTGCTGAGTGCCTTCAAGTTGTTTCCAACTTACAGTGACACTAAAGGAACCCTATCATGAGATTTTCTCTCATTGGCTCTCCTTGCTTCTGTTACTGGCTACTTAATTATACCATATAAACCCGTGTACAAGTCGAGGGAAGGTTTCAGGGTCAAAATTCTGGATTTTGATATGATTCGTGGATAAGTTGCAGGTAAAACTTTGGGGGCTATAAGGAAGGATAGAAAGAGGGAAAACACCACTTCTGTCCCTCCTTCTCCTTTCTGGACCTCTCCCAACCAATTCCCAGGTCCTGGAGGAGAGGTTTTAACATTGGATTGCGAAAGGAACCAAGTGTATTTCCTGTTGCTTCATTGTAATGGATGTCAGATTTCAATAAATTGTGGGGATTCCAAATGATAACCAACTTCCAGGACTTTATGAAACAACATTTTGCTAATGTATACTTATTTTTTCCCCCAGGATTAATTTTGCTGTTTTATCTCGTATTCTATGGCTTCCTAGCTGCGCTCTTTACATTTACAATGTGGGTTATGCTTCAAACATTGAGTAGTGATATACCCAAGTATCGTGACCGGATTTCTAGTCCAGGTATGTATGCATCCTTCTTTTCAAAAACGCACACACAGACAGACATTACAAACTCAGCTATCAGTACAGGGTTTCTGTTACACAGTTTTCTTGCCTTCAGGGTAGTACCTAACATTGTTAGCATTATGCTAAGATTTTAGATTTCTTTATATTGCTGACTCCTTCTCATTATAAAACCACTTTTTGGCAAAATTGACTGAGCTAAAGTAAAAATTTAAGCTTCCCACAGATCTTGAAATTACTAAAGAAGCAGAGCAAATTAATGGGCAACCATTTTCTTTTAGCAATAATTCAGGTGGAAGACAAAAGTGAAAGTACAGTTGCTCCTCTGTTTTCGTGGGGGATTCGTCCCCCCCCTCCCATGTGAAAACAAAAATTTGCCTATATTCAAGCCCCATTGGCTTGAATGGCAGCATGTGCCCATGGGCACAAACCTCATTTTTTCCCCCCTCCATTTGCCGCCTGCCAACTTGTGAGGGACGTGAACTAGAAAACCTAGTCAGCAAATACATAGCATGGGGAAGAATGAGTTGAACATTTTCTTATATTCGATAATGCAAACCTTATCAGCTTTCAGTAATAGGGGAAAACTTGCATTTCTGATTAACTGGATAGCCTTCTCTCCATTCTTTAATCAAAAATCACAGTACTGGTTGGAAAGTTCAAGAAGGAAATTTTCCGTGCTCAGTATATTTTCCTGGGTGAAGGAAAACAAAGATAGTTAATTTTGATTTCAACGTAATGGAAAATTCATTGCTCACCTTGCCACTTTAGCCAAAATCCCCCCACTGTCTTCCTTGATGGAGATGAGTACATGCACATAACAACAAAGAGACCATCTCATTTGCTATGTGAAAGGCAGACAGAAAGCATGCATACTTCCACAGAAGCTTGGCAAACCACTTTTACTCTTTTTGCCAGGCTGTGGACGAAGAAACCTCCCCATGTTATGTGAGCTTTCAGAGCAAAAGATGAATTGTATACAGGCTTCAACCACTGTTAGGTGGCAGAACTCAAGAGTGCTGCTACCAAGAAGCATAGCCACCTGTTGTTCCCCAGGGTCAGAAAGGGAGAGAGCTTGATGGTTCTGTCCTGCCTGGTCAAGGCACCCCAAGTAGTTTTGCAATCTAGCCGCAAGACCCCCTGTGTACACAGCTGCAGGGATAATCTTTGCTTGCCTTTGCAGTAGAAAGGGAAGAAGGTTGCTTGTCATGCTTACTAGAGGGCAAGCATAATTGCTCACTGTGGCAAGCATAATAGTTGCAGACAGGATGCAAAAGTTTGTGCTTGTCTCTTGAGTTAGACTTGAAAACTAGATACAAACGGATTCCCAAACCATGCTTTGAGGGAAGATACAGACTATAGTCACAGAACTGAAGTGTTTATTTTTTAAAGTGTAATTTATGCTGCTGCTCACAAGGAAAGTATGTCACAAATCTGGGCTCATATCCCCAAATCCCAGCATACACCAAGCATTTAATGTGGACTGAGACCTTCTATATAGACTAGAAGTGGACAAATTGTGACCCAGGCTATCTTACCCTATGAACATGCCTGAGCCCTGAGATCTTCAGGGGCAGCCCTTCTTTTGGTCTTGCTATGCTCAGAGCCACTGGTGAGGCCCACAGAAGAAGGCCTCCCTTGTAGCTTCTATCAGGCCCTGGAACTACCTTGCTAGGAAGATTAGATTAGCTCCCGCCGTGACCATAGAGTTGGAAGAGACCACAAGGGCCATCTCACGTCTGATGAAAAAAAAATCTATTCCAATAGGCTTTGGGGAACTGACTGAAGGGTTTTTAAATAGTGTACTAATGATTTTGTCATCCAGAATCCTGTTAGGGATTTATGTCTTTGTAAGTGGATTTATGTCTCCAGAAATTAGAATTGGGCAGTTCTGTAATGTATGTATCCAGTAAATGGCTGCTGTTCTATTACATAGGAAAGCCAGCAAAGTGACCAATGTGCATGCTTACTAGAGGGCAAGCATAATTGCTCACTGTGGCAAGCATAATAGTTGCAGACAGGATGCAAAAGTTTGTGCTTGTCTCTTGAGTTAGACTTGAAAACTAGATACAAACGGATTCCCAAACCATGCTTTGAGGGAAGATACAGACTATAGTCACAGAACTGAAGTGTTTATTTTTTAAAGTGTAATTTATGCTGCTGCTCACAAGGAAAGTATGTCACAAATCTGGGCTCATATCCCCAAATCCCAGCATACACCAAGCATTTAATGTGGACTGAGACCTTCTATATAGACTAGAAGTGGACAAATTGTGACCCAGGCTATCTTACCCTATGAACATGCCTGAGCCCTGAGATCTTCAGGGGCAGCCCTTCTTTTGGTCTTGCTATGCTCAGAGCCACTGGTGAGGCCCACAGAAGAAGGCCTCCCTTGTAGCTTCTATCAGGCCCTGGAACTACCTTGCTAGGAAGATTAGATTAGCTCCCGCCGTGACCATAGAGTTGGAAGAGACCACAAGGGCCATCTCACGTCTGATGAAAAAAAAATCTATTCCAATAGGCTTTGGGGAACTGACTGAAGGGTTTTTAAATAGTGTACTAATGATTTTGTCATCCAGAATCCTGTTAGGGATTTATGTCTTTGTAAGTGGATTTATGTCTCCAGAAATTAGAATTGGGCAGTTCTGTAATGTATGTATCCAGTAAATGGCTGCTGTTCTATTACATAGGAAAGCCAGCAAAGTGACCAATGTGCATTGGGACACTCTTGTTGGTGTCTTATTACACATCTTCATAATTCAATGACAGTTCTTTAGTGGCTCTGCTATATAGCTAAGAATATGTAAAGTTTTGTAATTTACACTGTAATAGAGGATTCAAGCCATAATTTTTAACAGGATACTTTAAAATGTTTTCACTGCTATACTTCAATCATATTTTGCAATAGGCTATCGTATATTTTACCTATAAATAGTATTTGAAATCAGTATAGTTCCTTTTGCAGTTTCATTTATTTAGTATCAGTGACTATGTCCTAATGAATATTTGGTTAGAGAATTTAATGTATAATACAAAATATGTGTTATTTTATTCCTGTTGGTTTTTAATAGGTCTTATGATTTCACCAAAGCCAGAAAATGCACTGGAATTTTCACTAAACAAAAATGACTCAGGAAGTTACCGTCATTATGTGGAATCTCTTCACAGATTTCTAGGAGGTTTGTATGAACAGTATTTCATAAATAGCTTGTTTAAATTATTGAATAACTATAAAGACTAGTTGCTTCCTTCTTTCTTCTGAGCAAGCAGAAAATTGTACAGTCTATTTTCTCTAAATTATTAAAATGTCCAAAGGTGAATTACTTCTGTCAGCTGTGGGTAGTTTTTTTAAAAGAGTTTGGGTACTTTTTTGAACCTGAACAGCAAGTCTACTGCAACTCGGTAAATATATCTTCTGCATGATCATATCAGAACTTGGAAAATGTATTGATTAAACTACAATTTGTAGAATACCCCAGACAGGATGACCACTTGTCATGTTATTTGTGGGTTTTGGATAAATGAACAAATCTTGCCAAGAAAACCCCATGATAGAGTCATTGGGGAATTAGGGTAGCCGTAAGTTGGAAATAACAGCAGCAACAGACAAAATTCTAAAAAATAATTTTGCTGAGTTGTGATCAAATTGTGTATATTTGGTGCAAAAATGGAATTGAATTATTCATCAAGGCAACTGTTATACAGTTGGCCTGCCCATATCCACAGATTATTTATCCTTGGAATCAAACATCAGTGACTTGATTCCAAAATTCCAAAAAGCAAACCTTGATTTTTCCATTTTATATCAGAGGCCCGCTGTAATACATACAGTAAATAATTTCTCCCTGAACCTTCTTGCTCCTTTCCTAGACTTCAGAAAAGCAGCTTCTGTTGGTGGTCAGGAATGCTTCAAATCTGTTGCATAAATAAGCTGACTCTGACATATTACATTCCTTGTGAGTGGGAATCTTCCCACTTTTTCAGAAGCTCATGGTTTTTCTACTGCAGTACAGTTTTAGCCAAAAATGGCTCTTAAAAATGGACTGTTCTTGAAAATGATTGAGAACTTTGAGCTGGTAGAGAATGTGTTACCACTTATTTCATTGCTGTTTGATGATGAGAATATATTCAGCACAAGTTTTTCTTGGTCTTTTAGAATGATGACAGGCAGCAGAAATAGCTCCATAATTCAGGTTTTTAGCCTAATACATTTTGCTGCCCTGTCAGATAATTGTATATGTGAGAGAATGGTATGTGGCAGAGACAGACACTCTTGGACATCTTGATTGTGATGCTTCTGTTATATTTTATTGCACTGGTTGCATACATATCAGTCTTTCTCTTCATGTCTTAAAATTGGAGTGGCAACATTCATGTATTTATGGGACACACAGTTCTCTAGGTAATTATCTTTGGATCAGGACAATCTAGCACCTTCTCATATGATGAGGATTTATAATAAACTTGGCATCTCTTAGCAGTAAGGGCTTTCATATTTATGGAAAGCATCCCTTCTGATATGAAGTCACTGATTACTGAGAACTAACAAATGGACGTGCATTTTGAAAACTCTCCTTGGCGTTATTCTTGTTTCCTTTACAGAATGGCCATGGAATGGTAATGTAATTACTCTTATGAGCAAACGTGCAGATTCTGTGCCTGTTTTCCTTAGAAGTGAAGCAGTGTGAATTTAATATATCCAGTTTAAAAACCAGGAAGACCATCAATTCTTCTGTGAACAAATCTGGAACTATTTGCCCTTTTAGATAGTAGGGAAGCAGAGAATTGCTTATGTTACTGTCGCAGCTTTCTGCACTCTGGTTGGGTGAGAAATTGCAGGAGAAAGCAATTTTCATTCGCAGCTGCAGCTTTTAGAGAGGCACATGGGAGGGAGTACAGTTGCATAGGTGAGGTAAGGTAGGCCAAGGTGGATTTGTACTCGGTCTGCAAGCAGAGGCAAATTCTCAAAGCTTGTATACCATACAGTGGAATATATTTTTCACAATAATGATTTTATTTAACTGGTCTGCAGCTTAGGTCAAAACTGACACTGTTGTTGAGTGTTGAGTTTATTGTACATAAGAAAAGTTCTACAATGGCATCCTTTGTGTACTCATTTGTCATTGACCACATATTGAGGCTGTGAAGAATAAACTGAGATTGATTCTAGACAAGATTGCATAGGTATAGTTATGTCTGGGAGTTGACTGTGCAGGCTAACCTAGATGGGTTGTATTTCCTACAAAGAAGATTCACACCATCAAGCACTGTCAGTTGAGGCTTAGGTGGTCTTTGTGGCGATAGATGTCTTTTAGTGGTTTCAGATGGTTGCCAGATGTAGCCTTTCTTTTACAACAGTAATACAACCACAGTGTTTCATGTTTTGTAATTTCCCAGTTGGCGTACTGTAAAACATTACAGTAGTCAGAACGATAACTGATATAGGCAGGTAAACTGATATTACATTGATTCTAAACAAACTGAAGTGGCCACTTAATTGCTTCTAAATTCAGTTCAAGGTGCTGGGGGAGCTTTGCCTCAGGAATGGTCAGATGCTACTTCTGTTCTCCCTGGTCCCTGCATATTCCTTGAACTGCCATATTTCTCACTAAAAGGAAAAAGAGAAAGTGAATTTCCTTTCCTGGAAACCTCCAGGAACAGCAGTTTGTCCCTTGCTTAGCTTGCTTCCCCCCTTTCGCTGCTAAACATTAAAAACAAACAAAAAGCATGTCTTCAAAAGCAGAAGAGGACTTCTGGCAATTAACCTCCTGGAGGGGTATTGTTGCAGTCTATGTATGGACACCAGAGATTCCCAAGAGCAGAAAATTGGCTCATAGACGCACCACAATTGCCCTCCCCTCCTTAACTGGATCCAAATATCTGCAGGAGCATCTGACTTCATATCCATGTGTTCTGACTTAAGATCATCAGGAAGACTCTTGTCTAAGTACCTTGAGTATATTATCATGGCAGTTAAGAAGACCCAGTTTACAAAGATCCTTGCTTTGGGTATGTGACTGGCACAACACCAACTCAGAACATTTTTGTTTCTCAATGTAGTTAAATTGGCTGATTTTATTTGCTTTATTTGTTTTTATGCACACACACTCACTTTCATATATATATTCATTCGTGTGTATATGTGTGTGTGTGTATATCTGTGTAAGTTTTTATCTTTTAACTCAGAGCTGTTAAAATCAGTTTGTAACATGGTCTTCTTTTTTCCCCCAACTGCCTTCCTAATTAATTTTTATACAAAGAGATCTAGTAGAATTGTACAAAAGAAGTTTTAGGATAAGCTTTTGTAGACATGGTCTTCTCTTCAGATGCATCTGTAGACCTAATCTACAAAAGCTTATGCTGCATCTTCTTTTGAATGATCTCAAAGGTGCTACAGGATACTGATATTCCAGAGTAACACGGCTATGTCTCTAAATTTTAATTAATGTATGATTATTCATTATATAATATACAGTGTGCAACTTGCTTTCTTTGTTTGTCCAAGAACCTATTTACAAAGATGCTTCTGCACAACATGCCTGCACAGCAGTGTTTGTGTGTGCACATGCATGTGTATGCGCAAAAGTCCTAAGGCATGTAGCTTAACCTTAAACTAGCATTTTTAAGTAACTATCAATAATGCTGCTGCCTTAATTTTGCAGTTTTGGGGTAAAGGAAGTGAACAAGTGGAAAGTGTTGAGGTGTGGACAAGGAAGGGGTTTGTAGGACTACAGAATCACTTCTAAACATCAGTGTCAAAAACTTATGCAAACAGTGAATGTTTAGCATGGCTGGCATCTGCTTTATGAATACCCTCATACTTTCTACTATTTTACATATTGCAGGCATGAAAATATGAGAGTAGATGAGAGAAAAGTCAGAGAGTCAAAGAAAAGTGACAGAGAAGGTGAAAGAGGATTTGACAAAGGATAAGGGACAGAAAGATGAACAAAAGTGGAGAAGGTAATGACAGGAGGAAGGTGAAAGGAGAGGTGATAGAAGAAGTGAAAGAAAGAGATGGCTGAAGAAAGGGCAAACTAATTAAAATAAAGTGAAAGTAAGTAAGTATGATATAGGTTTTAGTAAGCACAAGTGCTTTTTTGATAAGATGCAAACATCAATATGCTGCTGATGTGTACAGGTATATCTCAGTTAATGAAACAGATGTGTTCCTGGGCTTTACTTTAACAGAAAATCTTGTACCTGAGGCAGAAATATAAAAAGAAATGAAAAGAATAAGGGTAGGTTCCTGAACAACAAAAAACACTAACAATTAAACATCTTTTCATCGACCTTTTACTCAAAACTAGCATTATGCACATGTGAAATGAAACCACCAGGTGAGGTAAGCCTTGCCTAAGTAAACAAAAATAGTTTGAATCTCCTAGCGTTTCTTTCACTAGCCCCTAATTCCATTTTGATGGCCAAACATAGAGATATATGCTTTTTTCTCCAGCCCTCTTCCATTACCCTCTGAATAGCACTACTGCTAAAAGAAAACTTCAGCAGAGGAGGAAAGGGGGGGGGGGTCTAAGTAGACATAAAAAGACTTTGGAAAAAAGGAGCTTCTTTGCCAGAGACTTTAGGCTGGAACAGAGCAGCAAGAAGGGGAAGGTTTAAGCCACCCCTTCTGAAGATGCATTGTGGCCATGGCAAACACACCCAATCCAACTTGAACCTGGCCAGAATAGGAGTGGAAAAGGTCCGCTCCTATTTGAGCCAGGAAGGATCCGGATTTCCCGGCTCTGTTGCAGCCACAGGGTGGCTTTGGGACACTCCTGCAATGTGTAATGCTGTGCCGCTAGAGCATCTTGAAGCCGCCCACGTCTGGGCAGCCAGGTGGCTTCCAGGCATCATTGGAGCATGCTGCGTGTAAATGCCATACTCCCAAGATGCCCAGAAGGTTGCTTTAACGAGCTGTCTGTTCCAACTCTTGTTAACAGAGTCCTGTATTCTGCACTTACCACTCTAATCATTGTAGAGACAATCTGTGAAGCAAAAAGAAGCCAGTACCTGTAGCAACATTATTTTTATGTTGTACTCCAGTTACATTAAATATGGGCTTACTGATATTGGAGAGATGTAGCCTGCTAATACCATAGTGTGTTATTTAACAGAGCATCAACAAGTAGCTGTTGAGGCACTTAGCAACACAGCACCCAAGATATAACAACTTCTGATTAAAGAGAGGAAACAGAAGCAGTGTGAGAAGAGCAAAGGCACTGTTTAATTCTTCCTGAGAGTATTTATTAAAGCCTTAGTTCTGTTATTGTATTGGATTGCATTAAGATAAAGAAGATATAGTTAAAGAGGAACCATTGAGAATATCCACTGATGGGTGTATGGAAATATTTGCTACAGCAAGGCTTCAGTGCTGAAATCTGTACTTTTTGTCAGGCACCACAGCTGAGAATTTTAAGCCACAGTTGAAGACTGAAGGTAGCTCACCGTATAAGACAAAGCAGGCATTTGGAGAGCTACCTATACATTTAGCGTTATTCATGTAGTAACAAATTGTACATTGCATTTCTCTTGGATGTTTGTACAAGTTTTAGTTGTTTGTACAGGTTTAAAATGGAAAATCCAGCAACTTAGGGGCTAAACAAACTGTCCAAAAGAGCTGGCTTCAGGTTGGAGTCAGGGTGTGGTTGTACAACGCACACCCCGATTCCATCCCCAACCCAATGCCACGGCATTATAGCGCTCCTTTGACGTGTCGTTCAGATGACATACGCCAAAAGGAGTGCTGGAAAGTGCTGCCACAGTGGCAAACACCCCCTTTTCCAGCTCCAAAAGGAGTGGCATTTTGCCGCTTCTTTTGGGGCTGTAAAAATGCTGGATCAGGGCCGTAGCATGCAATTGCTGCAGCTCTGATCCAGCGCTCAAAGGAGCAGAGACAAGCTGCTCCTTTAGGGCTGTCTGTTTTGCCACTTAATCACAATTTTGTAGAGACTTACTAAATAACAGACAGTGAGTAATATTTTTTGCGACTTGATATCTGCTATTGTTTTGAGATTATCTTTTCTATGAAGACACCCTTGAAATAACTAGCAAATGAGGTTTCAGTCCTTTGTTACACCCCAGATTCTTTTTGAACCTGGATCCCATGATTGCAGGAGGTTCCAGCTTTTGACAAATTGAAGACCGTTGTGCTGTGCTACAGGAGTGTAACCCCTGTGGTGTTACCTGGTATGGTTCACACCACTGCACACACACCCCTGTGACACCACTGCTTGTAACAACCTCTTACATTGGTCTTAACAAGCATTTATT
Organism: Urosaurus nigricauda; assembly: GCA_034509955.1. NCBI lineage: Eukaryota > Metazoa > Chordata > Lepidosauria > Squamata > Phrynosomatidae > Urosaurus > Urosaurus nigricauda. The sequence continues at coordinate 242,173,763 of JAOEGL010000003.1, forward strand.
TGTCTCTAATTCTTTCCGTTTTTCGCTTTACATTGGTAAAGGAATATCAAGTTTTCAGTAGTAAAAAATACACACTTGCCAATTGACAAGTAAGTTTCCTACCTACTATTCTTCAAAGGCTAATAATCTAGGATGTAACTGTTTATTGAGTGAGTATATAATGAGATTCATTGAATTGTTTTTCCTAGCCTATAATGAATCAAAGCAAATCAGAAACATTCCATGCTCTCAAGGAAAGCTCTTTGAACAGACTTCCCCTAATAAATCGGCATGCCAGTTTAGTCGCACTAATCTAGGACCATGTTCTGGACTACAGGATGAAAATTTCGGTTATGACAAAGGAACACCATGTGTTATTATAAAAATGAACAGGGTAAGTGAAAATAATTTCCTGCATCTTACATAACTTGCAACTTTTTTCAAAGCCTGCTGTGGGGCTGCTTGGCATTTGCAGTTGCTCATCAGCTCTGAGGCACTCCTATATGTATGTTACTATTCAGAGAGAGAAAAGTATGTTTATGTGCAAATTCTATCAGTTTCCCCCTAAGCATACTCCTGTGTTGTGGGAGAGTTTTTTAGAATAGCACCCACACTTGAAATTTGTGGGGAAAACACTCTGGAATGCCCAATGGAGCCTCTGAGTAGTAAATTTTTATTGCATAGAAGAGTGGCTTTTCATCCTGTTTTCTTCCACTAAAAAAAATCCCTAACTATTTAGGAAAAATGTAAGTTTCATATTTAAAGCTATAAGATGCTAGTTTTAATTTCCAGTATTACTACAATTAAGAGCAGTGATTATATATGTCACACATGAGATCACCTGCCAATTGACCAAAAACATCATTCCCAAAGCTTTGCAGCACAGCATTACTGTGACTTTCTAGAGAAAAGGGGCGAGGTCTGTGATTTGACTTCTTGAAAACTCTGCTCTAGATTTATTTGTAGCTAAATATTTCATTTTTTGGCAGTTGACTACATGTTATGTGACATGTTGCTTGCATATGCCATCTGGATTCAGCCATTACTGTTACATGTCTAATTTGAAGTAATGAACTGCTGCTGCTCTAATTGTCACAGGGAAGTGAAACAAACTCAATTGCTGTTGTGATTGTAGTTTAGAACAGGATTGAAACACCTGAACATGCAGACTTCTTTTTAGGCATTTTCCTTCCTTGTAGAGAATTCTTTTCTGCCCAGCAACATATGCAGAGGTAACACAACAAGTGGCTGAAGTGCACATTTCTTGAACATTTATAAAACTATGACTGCATTATTTAGTTATTTTATTTCTGTGTTGCCTTTTTCGCAGAAGGGGACCCAAGGTGGCTCATAAATAAAAATTCTAACAAACATATTAAAATAAAACAATTTTTAAAATCAGCTAAAACAATATAAAATTACAAACATTAAAATCACAATAAAACCACGTTGGGTATCTTAATGAGATTATAGAGTTCAGCTTGCACTACTTGGAAAATCTTAGGGTTAAGGTAGAAGGATAGGGGGAGAGGAGCTGTTCATGTGTGTCAAAGTGCCAAAGCTAGGCTGCACTCACATTGCAGAAATAATCCAGTTTGACACCACTTTAACTGGCCTGGCTCAGTGCTATGGATTTCTGGGAAATGTATTTTGTTGTGGCACCAGTGAATCCAGCCCTGCTTATATCCAATTGGTACATTAATAGACAATATTTGTGGTATTGTACATTGCTGTATCTACTAACAATAAGCAGTTTTAGCATAGCTGAACTTGCAAAGCTATCTGTTATCTGTCAAAGAAGGAGGCTGAGGCAGGTGGCCTAAATATATAGGTATGTGGGATAAAAGCCTAACTGCATGGGCAGTCTGGGAAAACTCACCCAGTTACAGCCAAAATAATATACACAGCAGAGTACAAAAACAAGAATACCGGTTGGTATTGGCAATGCACTGACCACTTTTCACACTTAAAAGAAACACTTACAGACACTTGATTCATCCAAAGCTTCTGGAGGCTTTTATCTTCAGGTTGCAAAGTGTACATTATAATACAGTACATATATATACACACTCCTCTCTGACTTCCAATCAACTCCAGTGTCTGCTCCACAGTTCCATACTGATCCACACTAGCTCACAGCAACAACCTGCTGATTCAACAATAACTCTACACTTAACAGACAACAGAACATGTGATCAGTTTCCTGTCAACTTATACAAAGTGCTTACTGTGAGTCATCATTCAGTGCCTTGCATTGTGCTCATGACTCAGCAGTGAGTGGCTGTCTCACAGAATACGTATCATCTATCAATAATAATAATAATAATAATAATATAATAAAACTTTATTTATATACCGCCCTTCCTACGATCATAAAAATATCTAAAGTCATTATCTGTTCATGTGCACTTCTAACTTGGAAACAGTATCTTGTATCTAAAAATGCATTAGTATCTAAAATTAAAAAATTAATATCTAAAAATCAATAATAAAAATAATCAACCTTTGGATAAAGAGGCTGGGACTGCTAGAATAATATGTAAAATTGGTCCAGAAAAATAAATCTTACAGAAATTCTCTTTTACATTTCAGATAATTGGATTAAAGCCTCAAGGAAACCCATACATAGACTGTACCCCTAAGGTGAGCATGTTAAAATAAGGAAATGCATATACTTGTGTTCTGATGGGAGAACTGAGCAATTATGTACCTTTAGATGTTTCTAGACTACAACACCCTTCAGCCCAAACCACCATAGCCAATGGTAAGGGATAGTTATCTACAAGAAATGGAGATCCACAATTTCCCAATCCTGGCCTAAAGGGAGAGGAAAAGCAAACATAATATAAAGCAGTATACTTCATCACTGTGATTAGTGTTTGGTTTTGTACATTTTAAAAATATTTTAAAGAAATTATTATTAGACAGTTCATCAACGTTAGCATTTTCTGTTTGTAGTTTTCATTTAACATAGATAATATGTTTTACTTATGTTTACTTTATTTTTGTTTTGTTTCATTTCATAACAAACATTTTGTTTTTCTCTCCATGCTGCAAATGCACCTTATATTTATCATGGGTAAGAAAATTAGAATTGGAACAGATAATAGCGTTTGCATTGTGACATTTTTCAGTTGTAAGCACATTCCATTCTATTTATTTATTTATATTTATTGCTGTTGAACTGTATTTTGCTATACTTAAAAAAAATTCCTTTGTGTATATTATATCATGTATGTGTATATTTAAGAAGAATCACTTGATATGGATGAACTTGAACTGCCCTTCTATTCCTTTACCCCTTTGTAGCACCACACAAACAAACTTGGTTTCACACACACACTCCACACACACATGCACATTTGGTTTTATCACTGAGTGGTTGTTGTCAGCCTAAGATAAAGGTATAATCAACATACGCTGTTTCCATTACATGCCCCATGTACATTCTTTTTATTGTAACATTGGCAGTAATTCCATAGCACTCCATCCACTGAAAGTTTCTATTCCATAGCAGCTTTTCTCATTAGGTGTCAGGATAGCTTTCCTGTTCCCAAATGGCTGTGTGCAAGTTTCTGTGACCTTATATAACGGACCAAGAAGTCTCTCACCCATGCTGGCCTTGCAGCAAAGGCTGGTGCTGGCAAGAGGCTTCTTGGTTGCTGTTCAATCAGTTGCTCAATTTCTGTTCTCTTTGCACCTGATTACCTTAGGAGCAGAAACTGCACAGCTGGATGAGCAGTGACTGAGAAGCCTCTCACCCATGCTGGCCTTGTGACAAAGGCTGGCACAGGGGAGAGGCTTCCCAGTTCCTGTTTGACCAGCTGCTCGGTTGCAGCTCCCAAGCTGACTGGCTGCAAAGGGAGAAGGTTCTCCCCAGTGAGGAAGGACTTTCAATCCTTCTTCATCAGGGTGTAGAGGAGTGCAGCCACCTTCTCACTTTTCTCCCCAACAAAGAAGGACTGTCAATCCAAGATAGATGGTGAATTCTTTTCAAGAATCTATCTCAGATACTCCTCCCTCTTCTATGATTCCTCGGCTGCCTTTTCTTTCAGCTAGATAACTTAAAGCAGGAGCACTAGTGCAGCTCCAATCTGCCAGCCAAGTCCCAGCAAAGCGCACAAAGCTTAAGCATGTTCCCAAATGTGAAAGCTTCTTTTTGCTGCTGCATTTCCCCCCAGCCATGTGCTTTAACTCCTCATCCTCACCATGATCCTAAAGGCTGCTGATTCCCCTTGTTTCTCTTGCACATGAGTAATTTGACTGAAGACCCTTCTGCACCCCCTTTCTCCTCACCACACTCCTGCTGCCCCTTTTCCCCTCACCACCTCCCTGGATCTTTCCACTCCCCCAGGTGGTGGTGGTGGGGCGTATGATCCACTTGGAGAATCACTGCTCTGGAAACACAGCTGGCTGTTCATGTACTAAAGCTCCCTGGGCTCCACATAGCCCAAGAACTGCAAAATTCACATTCCCGATTTAGGGCAACAATAAATGGTATAAACAGCTTAACTGAAACTGTTTCCTGTGCAGACTTCATCATGTCCTTATAAAGCTTTTATTTCCCCTGCCACATGTGGAAAGTTGCATCTCTGCAGATAACAGTATGGTACATCTTACTTCTCCAAAGTTTTAAAGCCAGGGTGGACAGCTGTGGCCCTCCAGATATTATTGGAATATATCTCGCAGCATTGCTTATCAATTGCTGTACTGGCTATGAGAGTTGCAATCTACTTCTGGAAGACCAAAATTGCCCATCCTGGTTCAAGTTATTATTTTTTTTTTTGAAGTTTCTTTCATGGCATTTAGGTTTTCTTCCTGGCATTTTCTTCAAACCTCTGCCAATAAATTGTTTGATAGTATTTCCTAATATTTTCAAAGCTGCACTTTGTTGTGGTATTATTATAGGTATTCTTATAATTTCCATACTCCATATAAAATACTTTGTTAGGTGAAGAGGATCAATCCATTCAGTATCTGTTATTCCTTCACTGCCCAGAAGTAGGTAGGAGTCATGTGACTTTAAATTCGGAATGGACACACCTAACCCCCTCCTGACACTTTTTTCCTAGCCAAGCACAGTTGGAGCCTAAAGATCAACTTAGTGCAACTTAGAAGACATTGTTGGGGATGGAGTTGGATCTTTTAGAAATTTTTAAAAGTCAACCTTTGAGTGATTGAAATGAAGAAAATGCTGCTATTTGTCTTAAAGTATTCAACTTTGATCCCTTATCTAAACCTAGATGTAGCAGGTGAAGTCAAAGGCTTTCATGACCGGCATCCATAGTTTTTTGTCAGTTTTTGGGCTATGTGGCCATGTTCTAGAAGAGTTTTTTCCTGATGTTTCGCCAGCATCTTTGGCTGGCATCTTCAGAGAAAGATGCTCTGAAGATGCCAGCCATAGATACTGGTGAAACATCAGGAAAAAACTCTTTTAGAACATGGCCTTGTGGCTCAAAAAACCCACAAAAAAATAGCTGTAGAAATTTTAGACTCTCTGCAACTATAACTGCTATGACAGCCATAAAATTAGAGATGAATAATTGAGAAAAGGCTTTCTAGGTGACTTTAAAATCCTGGAAGTACATTAACTGTTAGAAGGTAGCAAATACTCTCAGGTCTTCAGAACCTTTTGTGTGGTCCTCATATGGCTCAGTCTTGATGCCAGATCTGTCCATGAGAGAAAAGATTGTCTCAGGCCCGAAACACACTGGTCAAATAAAGCTGCTCCCAGATGCTTTGGCAGTGTGGTGTTTAGATGATGCATGTCCCCAAAGTGGCCAAAACTTAAAGTCACATAAAGCAAGCCTCATTTGGGGCAATGAAGGGATAAACTATAGTGAGTAGATATATACTCTGCACCAATGAGTGAATTAACTTTGGCTATATTTGTTGCTACAGCTAAAAAGAAAGGTGGAAGCTTTAATTGTACACAAGTACCATCAGCATTTACAATGACTGCATCCATATTCCATGGTAAGCAAGAATTCTTGAGAATTCCTGCTTAATGTGAGCATTGCATTATGCTAGTGTATGTTGCTTTGCTTCATGGCAAGTGGAAGCAGCTAAACAAATTATGGGCTTTTATATGTTTATTGTGATATTTTCAACTGGCAACATGGATCATCTTGTCCCTGACAAGCCAACAAAATAAACCAAGAGCAAGCAGTGAGTTGAAGGGGAATTTACTAATTGATTCAAGGAGTGGAGACTAACCGTAGAGTAAAAGAGTAGTTTATTTGGCAGGCAGAGTAAGGCAGGCAAGTGAAGAATCTGACTAGAGAACAAACACAGTCTTCCTCATATCTATGCAGTGAATCATATCCAAGACTATTCAGAATTGCATTTCAGACGTACTCCTTTTAGTTTAAAGCTGGAGTTCTATTGAACACTAAGCTATCTTATCTCACTAATTCTGGGATGGCGTGTTCTCAAAGCATTTAACTTGTTCCTGTTCTTCCCAGGAGTTTCCCAAGAGCTAATGTGACTGCAGTCATCCCTCCTGATTTGCAGACTTGGAGTTTGCCGTCTCACCTGTTTGCAGACGGCAAGCAGTGAAGGGACAAAATGACATGTGCGCCTGGGGTGCGCGTGCAGTAGCACATGCAGGTGCCCGCCGCCATTCAAATCAATGGGGCTTGGATATGTGCAATTTTCTGAATTCACGGGTGATCCCCACAAATCAGGAGGAATGAATGTAGTTCAGGATAGCTGCCAGCACATTTTTCTGTACAAGCCAGAATTTCATTGTAATCCAGAATTTTCAAGAATTCTGGTTTATTGTGGTTTATGAATAATCTGCACTTTTTGGTTCCGTGTATCTATTCCCTTTGTTGTTTTTTGCTCAGATTATATAAGCAAATAGCCAAAGTGAAAATGCAAAATCTTGTCACAGCTATTTGCAGCATGAAGGATTTAAATCAATCATGTGGTCAGATGTAACTGCTACATTAGATATATTCAGATTCACAACTAGTGTTCAAGCCCAAGTATTTCTACAACTTCCTGAAATAATGGGCTTTCTATCCTCTAATGTACTTTTTTGGTTTAGACAAAAAGTAAAAGTAAATCTCTCAATATTTTTAGATACTTCATTGTGTTTTACTATTTTACCCGTGCTGTCTGATCGCCAGTTGGCCTTTGTTTATTTAGCTAGTTTATTTAATTTAGGATGTGTCTACGGTGCAAAATTAATGCAGTTTTGACATCCCTTTAACTGCCATGGCTGAGTGATATGGAATTCTGGGGTTTGTAGTTTTGTGAGATATTTTGCCTTCTCTGTTGGAGAGCTCAACAAACTACAAATCCTAGGATTCCACAACACTGAGTCATGATGGTTAAAGTGATGTCAAACTGCATTAATTTTCCCATGTGACAGCAGTCAAACTCAGCTTTGAGAGGTTTCCTGTGTAAATGTGTGTTCTTTTTGTGTATTCTCTTCATCTGCCTCTCAGTGTCCTTGATCATCCAAAGCTCTGCACCCTATTAATGTTTCTACACTTTGGATAGTTGCAAAATGGTAAATTGTTCATGATGATTTCCAATGTACATGGAAGTTTTGATATACAGGAGTAAATATGAGGTGGGGAGGAAGAGAATTATTCTAATGTTAAATTGTAGGAAAAGGCATATATAACTGCTAAGTACAGTGCTGCTTCTACATTTTTACTAGCCTGTAAAACAATACTTTGAATACAGGCCAGAATTATCTTCATAATGCAGATGGGTTGAAGCTAAAAGTGCCCATTTTTGATCTGGCACCTAAAGCAAAACCTGCCTGACTCTGCTTCTAATTCCTGGGCTTCTCTACTTGCAGAGGGATGGGGTAAAATAAATTTTATTATTATTATTAAATGGTGTATCTGTATATTTGCAGGTTGAGCCCCTTCACTAAAATTAATAGGAACTCTGGAGTGTGCAAAATATTATGTAATCAGAAATACACATTGGACTTCGGAGCAGTACGCACAAAACCTTCTGTTTACATCAAAGGTTTCAAATGATATAAAAATAATATTAAAATGTTCCAGAGAAAGCAGCTTTGGGTTGCAGCCTTAAATTATTCAAATTTGGCAGATGCTGCAAGGTGTATTACATGGTTATAAAAGGTTCCATTTTTAAGTGATTTTGAATGGATTGATTTCAAAATGAGTAGATCCATGGACTTCTGAGAGAATATTCTCATAGGGTTCTACGCACTCCATACATGAGAAAGCCTTCATTAATGTCTACTTTTTGACATTTTGAAACACTAAGTTTCGGAATGGATATAAAAGACAGTGTTTCTTATATAGCAGTGCCTTTGGACTGATGTTATTAGCTTCTCCGTTTTCCTTTTGCCAGCCTGCATTAATTCTGAGGAAGAGCTGAGTTTCACCTTACATAACCTAATAATATTAATCTCTGTCAGCTTGGCAGGAAACTTGGCATTCAAATTAAGAACACATTAGTTAGCTTCTTATATAAATAACTTGAAATTTATTCTCCAAATATGTTTCCAAATTTTTTGGTACTACATGCTTATTGTTGACTGTTTGGAACCCTTGTAGTATTTCTCTTAGGACATGATATAAGATACAAATTGGCATACAGAATTGCTCTATCTCTTCACATCTCTGGATTTATAGAAAACTGAAGTTTTTACAAAATGTGACCACTGTAATTATTCTGTATTTTGTTTGTTACTCTCCACCTTTCTTCCAAGGCGCTTCAGATGGCATATTAAGAAATTTTGTTAGGGAAGAATGTAGCATATATGCGAACATTGTTTTAAATGCAAAATAAGCCAGAATTAAATATTGTTTTTAAATGTTCCAGATTACATACTTGTTATAACATACTGGTTATGTTAAGTAGTATACTATTATTGTTCCCTGTCCTCTGGCTTTTCTCAAATCTTCCTGTAGCAGAGAGAGAGCATGCCCTTCCATCTATTGTTGTGTTGTGTAGATTTTAAATATGCTGTTTGGGACAATTTGATAAATTCTGTGACAGGTTGTCTACTCTTGGCTTAAACCATTTCCCATTTGATTGCTTTCCTTACTTTTATCACCTACATCTCAACAATCCACCAACTTACCAATTTTATAGAGAGTGCTCTTTTCTTTGCTGTGAAAGGGGACCGAAAACAGGCCATCCTTTCCCAGTTTTCATCTCCTAAATCTCCCTCCCTGGATTGGGGTTTGCTGTTTAAGCAAATGTAAAATGTGAAAGTCCATAAAGAAACAGAAATAACTCTTGAGGAAGAATTGATACTGAAAATTTACCACATAATAAATCTAGTAATAATATTGTAAAATGTTATAAAATTTTCTGAAATCATATATTATAATGATCTGCCTTGAAATTTGAAATTCTTGCAAGTTAATAATTGTCAGTCTTTGGTTTTATTAGCATGATTGATAGACCAAGACTGAATTATTTTTATAAAAACTGAATTATATTTTTATTTTGTAACTACAAGGTTTTACTGACTACCTGTAAAATAATATTGAATTATTTTATTTTGAAGGAATAATGCTAACAAAGTTCTCAGTTCCTGGGATGCCCTGGTAAATGCCTATCCATGCACTCTTTTATAAATAAACTAATTCATGCATATATTCTGTCCATAGGAAGAAGGCAAGGCTGTGGTAACTTATTTTCCTCCTGAGGGAAAAATTGATTTGATGTATTTCCCATACTATGGAAAACGCTTGCATGTAAGTATATACTAATTATGTATATGGAGAAGTAGTGTTTTTATATAGATAATCACTATCAGAAAATAACAGATTAGGGTAGCTGGTTACTGTCATTCATCTGAAAGTTGCTGTGCTTTTGTTTACCAGTCAGCACAACTTGGTTAATAGCAATAGCAAGTATACTATACTGCTTATTAGTGAACTAGCACTCCCTAAGCGGTTTACAATGTGTAAGCCAATTGCCCCCAACAAGCTGGGTATTTATTTTACCAACCTATGAAAGGATGGAAGGCTGAGCGGACCCTGGAGCCCTGCCTGGGATCAAACTTACAACCTTGTGGCTGCAGTACTGGCACTTAACTACTGCACCAGGGTGCCTTAAGAAAATTTCACAAAATTCCTCTATACTTGTTCAGATGAATTAAGTGAATCAGTAGAAGGTTTCAGCTAGCATTCATTCTTGATAGTGGCTTGTAAAAGAGCTATTTGTTAAATTCTAAAAAAGGATGTGATGACACTCTCTATCCCTTTTTAGGCCTTAGCATCAGTCATTCAGAATGATGTACAAAACCCTGGCTGTAGGGAGAGATGTTCCATGGCATCTGCCAGAATTAAGGGAATGTGGGACAGCATGTTCCATGATAGTGTTCCATGTGAGATTGTAACTTGGTCCAGTCTTTACATTTATAGTGTTCAGTTCAAGCTAAATTAATCCTCCTAAACTAATGTACTTCTAAACATGTACTCTGCTTATTCTGTGGTGGTTCATCTTCCCTTTTCACTGTTATACTATTGGGGATCTGATTTTTGCTGTTGCTGCTGCTGCTGCTATTGTGTGCATTCAAGTTGTTTCCAATTTATGATGACCCTAAGGTGTATCCAACATGAGGTTTTCTTGGCAAGGTTAGTTTAGACAGGGTTTGCCTTTGCCTTCCTCTGAGGCTGAGAGAATGTACACCCACCCAGTAGGTTTCTGTGGCTGAGCAGGAATTTGAGCCTTGGTTCCAGGGTTATAATCCGGTGCTCATACCATTACACCATGCTGGCTGTCTTGGGGTGGGGGGGTCTGATTTACTCACATTAAAATAATAGTGAGCACCTGCTTGATGTTCATTCTGTCTCCAGCAATTTTTCATAAAGGAGTGATAAAAATAGCATTTTGACAACACTAGAATAGTTATTTTTTACTGTATTTTTTTATCTACATTCTTGTGTGTGCCAAAAGGACTGGACTTTAAGCATAAATGTTACTCTAGTGGGTTTAATTTTTCTCCAGGATGGTTTCATCTTGACACTGGAATAATAGTGCAAACTTATAATATTGATTCGTTATTTGTAAAGTGTTGGATCCAGGTTTAGTCATACTTAGAACACATTCATGGTTGTTTGTGTGCCCTTATCATAAGTTAGGCTAGATCCTATCCAGTAGCCCCATTATTCAGACAAAGTGGTAAGCCTAAGAGCTGAAGGAAGCGCTGCCGTAGTGCTTGCTCTCAGAAGCATTTGCTTTGTGGGTTGTTTTATTTCAGCCTAGAAGCAGGTAGCACTCTGGTTTTTCTTTCCTCTCTCCCTGAACAAGTCAAAGAATCCATAGTTTTTCCTGCGTTTTCAAGGATCAACCATAAAAATAGCCATAATCATTGCAACCTAACAAAAACTAGCCCCAATAGCTGTAATCCTCCAAACCCTCAACAACCTATCAACTACAACTTTACTAACAATAGGAATAATCTCATCAATTACAGGAGGTTGAGCCGGACTAAACCAAACTCAAACACGAAAAATCATAGCCTACTCATCAATTGCCCAACTCGGCTGAATAGCTACAATTGCTACCATTATGCCAAACATTATACTACTAAACCTAACACTATACCTACTAATAACAACCTCAATATTCTACACACTAGTACTACTAAACTCTAAAAACATTAAAGACATAGCAACCTCATGAACAACATCCCAAACAATCATCTCTATAACAATACTAGTACTACTATCCCTAGGCGGACTTCCTCCACTAACAAGATTCATATCAAAATGACTAATCCTAGAAGAACTCACAACCCAAAACCTAACTACAACAGCAACAATCATAGCCATATCAGCCCTATTTAGCCTCTTCTTCTACCTACAACTTAGCTACACCTCAACAATCACCCTATCCCCAAACACAACAACAACAACAAAACACAAATGACGATTTAAACAAACAACGAACACACTACTATTAACAACCACACTTCCAATATCAATCTTAATACTACCAATAACTCCAATACTACTATAGAAGCTTAGGATAAACTACAAACCAAGGGCCTTCAAAGCCCTAAATAGGGGCTATACCACCTAGCTTCTGCCACATAAAACCTGCGTAATACTAATACACATCTCCTGAATGCAAACCAGACACTTTAATTAAGCTAAGGCTTCACAGAGCATTTGCTTTGTGGGTTGTTTTATTTCAGCCTAGAAGCAGGTAGCACTCTGGTTTTTCTTTCCTCCCTCCCTGAACAAGTCAAAAAATCCATAGTTTTTCCTGCGTTTTCTTGGGTGGGGCAAGAGCACTGGCAGTCTTAGCAAATCTTAGCAAAGCCAATGTATATGTTCTTTCAAAATAACCCTACTGGGATGCATTGGATTACTTCAGTTATGTAGTATGGTCTGAATCCTCTTTGGATAATTGTGAAAGCCATTGTAAATTAGTGTGGTCCTTATTGCATCTAAACACACAGACATATACAGCCCTTTCTTACACTATTGACTTGGTCAGTGGGAGGTAATCAACTGTTGTGCAGTGGATGAGCTCAAAGTCATAATGCCTGTTGCAGCACAGTATGGGTTCCCGCATAACCATACTGGCATACCGTATATACTCGACTATAAGCTGAGAAATTTATGCCCCCAAATGGACTCTAAAATCATGGGTCGACTTATCTACGGGGCAAGTTAATACTGCTTTAAAATTTTGTTAAAGAAGTGCCCACCTTCCTCTGCAGCCAGGGCTCTTTGGGAGGTTCCTCTTTCAGTCCTGGCTGCTCCCTAGTGCGCTCTCCTCTCTTCCTCTGTGTGTGTATTTGTGTGTGTGAGAGAGAGAGAGATCCCGACCCTCAGTCCCTCCCTGCAGCCAGGGCTAAGAAGGAGCTGCTCGGGCGGAATGTGGGGGAGAGAGCATGCCCAGACTTGGACCCCGTTTGGCCAGCCAGGAGCCTGGAAATCCTGGGAGAGAGAGAAGAGAGAGAGAAAGGTCTGTCCTCCTCTATTAGTCTCCCTTCTTTTGCAAGCAGTGGAATCCTGGGAGTTTTAGGGAAAGAAAGTGAGAGGGGTTTCTCTCCCTTCTTTTCCATCAGTGGAATCCTGGGAGTTTTGGAAGAAAGAGAGAGAGGTTTCTCTCCCTTCTTTTGCCTCAGTGGAATCCTGGGAGTTTTGGGAAAGAAAGAGAGAGGTTTCTCTCCCCTCTTTTGCATTCCGTTTTTTTTTTTTTTTTTTTGAATGCTTTTGGTAAAGGGAAAGAATATTTGTGCGTGTGTTTGTGTGTTGAGATTTGTTCTGTTGCTAATGGCAGACCTCAGGGTGGGAGGATATGCAAACAAGGATTAATGTCTGCTAACTGGTGCTCATTGTCTGCTGGGAATCCCCTAGCCTTAGGCTGTTTCTCATTTGTATAGGTTGTGCTGGAGTAACCATTGGCCTGTACAGGCCAATGGTTACTCCAGCGCAGACATCAGAAGGGCTGCCAGGCCCAGAAAAACCCAGAAGACTCAAGACAAGCAAGCACCCAAAGGGAAGATATTTTTACCATACATCAAAGGAGTCACAGACAGAATAGGGAAGGTGGTGAAGAAACACAACCTTCAAATGGTTTACAAACCGACGAAGAAATTCCAGCAAATGCTTCACTCAGCCAAGGACAAGAGAGACCCTCTCACAGCCACAGGAGTCTACCGCATCCCATGCAGCTGCAGACAAGTCTACATAGGGACCATCAAACGCAGTGTGCAAACAAGAATCAAGGAACATGAGACACTGCAGACTGGGTCAGCCAGAAAAATCAGCAGTAGCAGAACATGCTATAAACCATTGGAACTTGATAGCATATTGATACTGTAGTATAAATAATGAACCAGGGTTAAATCAATAGAAAAGGCAGGTGTTATCTCACTTAGTCTATTTTTTCAGACAAATGTAGTGACTGAGTGCTTCAAGTTTACTTTGTGATGATTTCACTGAGTTTAGCAGGACTTACTTTTAAATAAACAGATCTAAGTTCCACCAGTCCATTAATGATACTGCCATCTCCAGAGGTCTCTTAGTCTGAGAAAGTGCTGGGCTTAAGATGCACATGAGATGTTCTGGTGAGCGTGGGCATTTACAGGATGTTTTCAGTAACCTGCTTCTCTCTGTTTCTCTCTAACCAGCCTGACTACTTACAACCACTTGTGGCTGTTCAACTAGCATTTAATACAACCAGTACCAAAGAAGATGTAACAATTGAGTGCAAGATCATGGGATCAGACAATTTAAGAAATGAAGATGACCGTGACAAGTTTCTGGGACGCGTTTCCTTCAAATTTCTGATATCCGAATAGACACCACCAAAACCTACACAAAGTAAATCTTCGTGTTCTTTTTTTGTTTTTGTTTTTGGGTTTTTTTTTAAAAAAAATATCAGCGGGACCTGCCATTCTGGAAGATGAGACCACTTTTATGAAGCTTGGGGTGGAACATGGCATCCAGGGTAGCATAATTATGTGCTTCCAAATCATGTTTTAAATCCCACACAAAATAACTGCCCGTCTTGCTTTTGCCTGCCCTCTTGGACCAGTGTACAGACATAGTCATTTTAGGGACCTGTAAATAGTTTCCAGACATGTAATCATGGTGGTCTTTGTACTGTTCCAAAATGTGGGCTTTATCCCCAAGTGAGTGTCTCAGATGTGCTGTGCTGTGCTATGTAAATATTGTATTGGTTTAACACTGGTTTAACTATCATCAGTACGAACACAGTCTTAGAGAGAAGTAAGAGATTTTCAAACTACTCAGCCCAACATAGTGAGTTGTGTTTATGCAGAGATGCCTTAACTCCTGTATTGGGTGAGTGGCTGAGTTTGAGTGGATTTTAAGTGTTAGTATTGATTTTTGACATTATTTATGTACTGAATTAGTCTGTTGTGCTTGTCATTGCAAGTAATTGTGTGTGTATGTGTACTGTTTGGTTTAAATTTGATATTTTAGTTGAAAAATTGACTGTCATATTGTTACTTGCTTGCTGTTATGTGAAGCACAGATAAAACCAATACAATGTCACTTTTAAAACATTTTAGTTGAGAACTACCAGTATGAAACAATTTCTTTACAATGTCTCTGGCTTAGAAACTTGGTAACAATTGTACTACAAAGCTGCTTGAAAAAAGACCTCACTGTGGGTATAGACTTACACTTTCCAATAAAATACATCCCTGAATAGAGAAACGTCTGTTAAAATCTTAAAGCTCAGTAAGGACTGTCTTGATTAAACATTCCTTTACATTAATTTACATAGTTTGAGATTAGTTTTGTTCTGTGCAAGTACCATATTAAACTGCTACCTACTATTCACAAACATATAGTTTAAACACCCTTTATATGTCAAGATGTGATTCACAAATCTCTTTTTAGACTCTGTTAAAGGAGAAGGTGGAGAAAATAGAAACTATACATTGTCCTCTAAAGTGTAATGGTAAAGCTCATTACACTGCTTTAAAAAAAAAAAAAAGCTCTAATCAGTTAAATGCTCATAAGAACAAAAGTGCAAATCAAAAGCCTATCCAAGAGGAAAAATATTCAGCTGCTCTAAAAAATATTCATCATACTAGATAAAGGTGTTTAGGAAGGGAAATCAGTCAGACTAGTAACTGACATCTAGCCCTTGAAGCTTTCCCACACAAACAGAAAATACAGAAAGCTTCACAGATTATACACATTATTATGTGGCTCACAATAGAGGTGTTTCTTGGGGCCGATGTACTTGATTTAGCGAGGCCAGAACCAGCACTTAGAGGATAGTTTACAAGAGTTGCAGTTCTTGTGTTGTGTGATCTCAGAAACTCTCTTTTCTTGGTTGAATAGTAATCTTATTCTCTAGTAGAAACTGTTTTGTGAACTTAATTCAGCATACCTTAGAGTTCTGTCTGCACTAATTCCAGTAGTTTTGAGGGGATGTTGTCCAATCTTGGTAAATAAAACAAAAGAGAACAAGCCTTACTGCCTTGTCATTGCATTGGCAGAACATATGCAGCTTCCCAGTACTAGATCACATGTAGTCAGCATGTGTGTTCATTTCTCCCAGCCATGGAACTGCAACTGGATACTGCCCAGCTCCCCTCCCTTGCTGTGGTGATGTGCACCAGCATGTTGAATCTGCCTTGCACAGAGGAGTGGGGAGTCTTGTGCAAGGAAGTAATGAATACTTCCTTGACAATTAAATGGAACATATGCTCATGTAATTGCATTCCACCAACAGGGTGCTGTCCAAGCCCAACATTGTTTGACAGTGGAACACACTCCCTCGGAGTGTGGTGGAGTCTCCTTCTTTGGAGGTCTTTAAACAGAGGCGGGATGGCCATCTGTCAGGGATGCTTTGATTGTGAGTTCCTGCATGGCAGGGGGGGTTGGACTGGATGGCCCTTGTGGTCTCTTCCAACTCTGTGATTCTATGTGCACAAAGCTCTGCCCTTCCTCCTTTTCAGTAATATGGCGCAGATTCTCTTATATGCCACTTTCTTATATACCGTCTCTTTTTCTGAGGGATTGAGGATCCTTTCCACTTGTCAGATAATTCTGGATTCTGTCAGGAGTCACCTCTATCAACGTCTGGTCACCCAACTAATTATAGTGAATAAACAAGACAGGCCAGATTAACCCCAACACTCCATTTAAACATTTTCAAGTCTTAGAGTTCCAGGATATTTACATGAGAATAAACAGACTCTTTTGTTACTGTTTTAGGCTATTTATTATAAATATATATAGACGTATATATACTTCTCCCTCAGGGAGGACACAGACAGAGCAATGTCTGGGCAGTTTTGCTACATTCAATAACATATGTAAGGCATGTTATATTAAGTCATCAAGATGTTTATCAGGACATTTCATCTTAACACATAACCTGTTACCCATGACAAAATACCATCTCATTTGTTGCTTTCAAGGGTTAATCTTGTTAAGCAGTTCTTGAACAAATCTTAACAATATTAATACCATGCAGACATTTAACTATCCTAGCTTTACAGTCACGAACGAACATTTTAGGGTGACATGTCAGGGTTTATCAGGAACGGTATCTTACTGTTTATTCAAACCGTGTTTTTGGCATTGTTGGAGACATTTTTAAGAATAATTTTTATTAATTGTTACTATTATATCATTTTCCATCAAAATAATATACAATCAAAGATAAAAGAACCAGGAAGGGGGAGGAGGGGGAGAGATAAGGGGAAAATGAAAGATAATAGAGAGAGAAAAGACATACAACTAATAGTACGGTGCTAGCCCTCTAGTCCTGACTTCCATGAAAAGAACAAAAGAGGAAAAATATTATTCTGCCATTACAGATCTGATGAAGTAATCCTACTGAAATTACAAAAAAACCATAGCCACAGATTATTACATCGTTAGATTTCTTATTGCTCAAAAAGTCCATAAACAGTTTGCAGTCTTTCAAAAAGTTTTCACTTGGCTCATCCTTTAGAATCCACATTTCTTTGGTCATTTGGGGCACCTTAACAATCTGCTCTTCCATTGTTGGTGCATCAGTCTGTTTCCAGACTGAATGATATTCTTGTCATTTATTGAAGAAGAGATCCATATTTACTATCCAGGTGTTCATCAATAATGCCCAATAAGAACATTTCTGATAACATTTTTTTGGATTAACATGTAAGTCCTAGGCAAGTTATTTCGCCTTCTTAGAACACTACCACATATGAAAAAAGGAGCCCTCCTTATTTTGATACCCCCAACATTGAAACATTTGGAGCCATTTTTGACAGATTATTTGGGGTTGGATACCATCTATACACAACTCTACACAACTCTAAATAAAACTCATCTCTAATCGGCATTTCTCTTTCCTTGGTTAAATCTGTCCTTAAGTTGCATATAAGCAAACCAATAAAGATCTTTGCCTTCTTTAAGAATTCTCACACTTGATTTAAGCTTCTAGCTATCTTGTTCAAAAATATAAAAGATCATAATAGCAGAACCATCTCTAATTTTAATCAACTCTTTTCTTTAAAAAAGCTTCCTGTGATGAGGTAGCTAATGTTATCTTAGGAAAAAATGTCTGTGCTTATACAAAACACAGGATAGCTTTCTAATACAATGCTTTTTAAATTTAATGTGTGCCTTCTCTTTATTATACCAAAGCTAACCATGCCAACTGAAACTTACATTATGGCCTTCAAGTTCCCAAGAGTTTTACTTCTCTGAATAAATAAATCTCTAACTGTTACCAGTTACTTCACCCATACAAAACAACAGGTCTCGTAATACAGTTTACAGTTAGGGATCCCCAGGTGACCCCTTTCCTTAGCATTGTGCAGAGTTTTAAATTTTATTGCAGGTTTCTTTGCCTGCCAGATAAATTTAGAAATCTCTTTTGGCCATTGCACAAAAGGTATTCCATTTCTTGTAATGGAAATCATTTGAAGGAGAAATAAAAGTCTTGGCAAAACATTTCCCTTTATTACTGCAATTCTACCCAAAAGAGGATAAATGGCAAGTGGAACTGAAGAATTAAGAGTGTAGTAGGCAAGGAACCTTGCAGGTGTCAGTGAATTGTGGCCAGTTGACTGAGTGAAGGGTATTGGCTTCTTGTTCAATGGGGCTGGACAATGAAGGAAGGTCTACATCGGGGTGGAAAATGGTTGGAGCCTAAAGGCTGCAGCAAAGAACTGTACCACAAAAATCAATTTTCCCCACAGAAAGTGACCTGGAAAACATGTCTTGTTTCTTGTTTTTAAAAAGTCATATTTTTGGCCTAAAATGGCCCATGGAGGGCAAAATGTGGCAAACTACCCCCCAAACCCATAGCAGGAATTTGAGGACAAAAGAAATTAATCCTTTTGAAGCACTGGGAGCCATAAAATGGTATAGGGAACCATATATAGCCCATGGTCTCAAGGAGTGGAGATGGCTACCGAATGCAGTCTGAGTACTGGAGAAGAGAGATGATTGTTTGAGAGGGCAGGGGCAAAGTGGGGGCACTGATGGCATAGGTAATTTGACTGAGAAGCATAAGATGCAGAGTGTGCATCCTAGAAACAAGGAAAAAGTGGATGAGATTTTCACATATGTAAGAACAGTCATGTCATGTGAATTTGGCATGAAGGGAATATAGAGTGTGTACATAGAAAGCACAGTTGGGTGGATCTGGGCCAGTGTTTTGGATGGCCCTGATTATTTGGTTCAGTGGGTGAAATAAAACAGGAACTGTCTGAGCACCTACCTGAGACAGTGTTTATTCAACTCTTTATCACCCTGTTGGGTCTGTAGCAAAATGGTGAAAGGAGAACGACTGGATTTGTCCCCTCTTCTAATTTCATTTTCATTACTTAAGTGGGAATGCTATTTCATCTGAATATTGATGTTTTTAAGGATAGAGATTGCCCCTAAGAGGCGGCATGCAGCCACCCCTTTTGTAGCAGCTCTTTTTTGCGCCCTCCAAAGGGCTCCGTATCCGTGGCAGCACAGTTGTATGGCGTTCTTTCGGTGCTGCATCGTGTGGATGCAGCTCCGGAGTCACGTTGTGATGCCGAGTGCTGTCTTGAAGGGAGTGCAGCATCATGACGCCCTGGGGGCAGAGTTAGGATGTCCAGCATCAGGGTGCTGCACCCTGACTCTGCCCACAGGCTGGCACAAAGTGGTGGTCTTTATAGGGCCTTTGTCAGTAGTAAATTGGCCAGGTGGCTGCAAAATGTGGTGGAAATGCACCCCAAGTAACCTTTTGGGGGCAAAGTAAAGCAAAACCATTTTTAATCTTTTGGGACCACAAAAATGGCCCTGGGTTGGGGCTTCATGAGGCCTGTGGGCTGCACTTTGCCCACCCCTGATTTAGTAATAGATGTCTTTATTTTACAATTTCAGACTTTTAAAAACTGTTTTAAAAAATGTCACATTCAGCATGGGAAGACTCATTGTGACTCACAATTTTACATCCAGTACTTTTAGTAATCCCTAACTATCACACCTATTTCTGAGGGACTTTTCTAAGTATTAAATCAAGATCAAAACCAATGGTATTTTTATTTATTGCTTTTCTGTGCAGGTTGTTTTGTCAATTAACATTTTGATCAATTTCTGATCTAACACCCCCACCCCCCTTTAGACAGAGTGGTTCAGCCACCTCAGGTAATTGAACCTGGATGTCATGAAAATATGATTATTTGGTTAATGGCTATTTGTCACCACCCCCCACAGCGCTGGGAGTGGACAAAATAACCTGACCTAGCTTCTGTCACTTTGAACTGGGGAGAGAGGTGCCATTTGCTGTTGTGCCTCGGGCAGCAAATTGTCTTGGGCCAGCCCTGGTATATGGAAATAAATGCTTTGGATCATCAGTCATTTCAGAATGCTTGTAGATCTATTTGTTTCAGGAACTCCAGCCAGTCAAAGCATGTATCACTGCAGATTAACAGCCTTGTAGCTTTCATTTCTGTGCTGAAGCAGAACATTTTGCACAAACTGGAAGCTGGACTTGTGATCTCAAGGTAGGAATCTCTAGTTTAAAAACTGGTGTTATTTATATTCTGGAGACTGCACTCATTGATTTTTGGGAAAGAGCAACTGCATAAAGTCTGTGGATTATATCTGGATGTGTCCCTCTGCTCATGGTCCAGTAGATGCTTCTGTGCTGGTTCCCCTTTTGTTTTACAGTTTCGGACACAGCCTCCCTCAAAATCTGTTCCCAAAGGCTGGGGGACCCTTTGGAACAGTGTAGCAGGTGGTGTGGAAGGGTTCAGTAAGAAGGAATGAACAAGAAAAAGTCCTCCTCTTTGATTCCCAGAAGGCTCCACTAACTAAAGAACTTGTGAGATTAATCACAGATTTCTAGGCTGAGACAACCTGCTCCATAATTTGTCTCCTGTTTAGCACTGGTCTTAGAGTGATGGATCTTGGGCTTTTAGTAAAACAAACTAGAACCTACAGATGTGACATCTGCCCACACTCACCTTAAATAAGGACACAGCTCCCCTCTGGATGTTGCTACAAAATAAGATCAAAAGACATTGAGATCCACTCTTCCTTTTTGCTACACTTTTAGTTTATTAGACTCTCTTTGAATCCGTAGAGTGATTCAATCTGCAAGACTTTCCTATCTGTAGCCACCCTTCTCTTGTAGAAACTGACAGCACACTGAATATTGTATGCCTATGAAATAAATGTACAAAAGAAGAAGTGTGCACAAAGACCTTAAATTGCAACTTTTTGCCTGCCCTTTCCTGGCTTCAGCCTAGATCAGCTGTGGCTCTGATGTGACTTTGCCTTATCAGGGCATTTTGGTGGGGAAGGTGTAAGATAGAATGTGTAAGATGTTTGATGCTGGGGCAAGCTTCTTAAGAGGGTAGTGTTACTAGTCATCCCAAAGGGATGGTTCGTAATTGTTTCCATTAATTAATAAGTTTAATAAAACTAAATCAGGTTTCACATGTGCATCTTTATTTTATTTATTTTAAACAATATGTCAATATGTCTTTTAGTACGACTGAATTTTTAGAAAACTGAGTAGCTGGGCAACCAAATCCAGGTTAAAAGTTATGTAATGTGTGCCATTGCTTGAAACTGCCGTGGGCCTCTTTTATGCATGTGACAGATGTATTTTGACAAATACAAATGCAATCGCAGCTAAAGCAGAACAAAATTCACTCTGAGGCTATAAGCCCTACTTGATATAATTAAAGGCCCTTGCCTTGATTTACCCTAGCAAGAAACAATTATGACAGGCTTTGCATCTATCCTTGTCTGAGGGGCTTTGCAACCTTGTTGACTGAACTGGTTTGCACAGTATCAGTGCTTTGCACAACCCAGAACTTTACCAAAACAGCCCCATTTCCCCACACTGTCTCACACAGTCATGTATCTGCTCCTCTTACATCTTTGTATGCCTGATCAAGAATGTTATTTAAATTCCCCTTTCCTTCCAGTATGAATTCTTCAGAATTCAGGAAGAATTCTAGGTTACATGTGTTCTGAAAAAAGCAGGGAGAAGCTGCTGCCAAGAAGCCCTCTTTCAGTTATGCAATGACTGAAATAGCTTGAATGGTGGCCTAGGAAGAGCAGGGTTTGAATCCTGACCCTGCCTAGCCCTAGAAAGTCCAATAGATGGTGTTGGGAGGGTCATTCTGCCTCAATCTTAGAGGAAGACTACAACAAGCCTCTGAAGAAATCTTGCCAAAATAACTTTAGGATAGGGTTGTTGTAAGTCAGAGTTAATGTCAAATAACAACAGCAAAGGTCTGATTCTTGATTCACAGGTGCTGGCCTCTGTGATCCATATCCTTAGTGACAAGCACAATTAGTGTACAGCATTCTACATAAAACTACCTGTAAGGGTTGTTTGAACACAACAGCCATACTAAAGCAAGAGCCTGTTTATGTGTAGTGGTTTGAGTTTATGACTAGGATTCTGGGAGACCAAGGTTTGAATCCCCCTCTTTCAACAACATTAACTCACCATGAGCAAACCACACTTTCAGCTCATCTGAATAAATCTTGCCAAGAAATCCTAATGAAAGTGTTAGAGTTGAGTTGACCTGAATGCTCACAACGACATGCTTAAATGTTTGGAAGGATCTCATATTGAAGAAGGAGCAAGCTTGCTTTCTCCTGTTCCAGGACAAGGAGTAATGGATTCAAATGGAAGAAATTCCACCTAACCATAGGAAGAACTTCCTGAAGGTAAGAGCTGTGTGACAGTGGAACAATACTGCCTTGGAGTGTGGTGGATTCTCCTTTGAAGGTGTTTAAACAGGGGCTGGATGGCTATCAGTCGTGAGTGCTTTGTGTGTTCCTGTGTGGCAGGGGATTGGACAATGGTCCTTGTGGACTCTTCCAGCTATATGATTCTATGAACAAAGCCATGGTTAGCTGTACAAAGAATTGGACAGGAAAGATTCTCTGAGCATAACTGCATTCAAGTGTATGTAAAATGTATTGTGCCCTTCCCTTTAAAAGCTCAACTCAGCCAATAACGCACATTAAAAAGTTATTACCTCTGAAGGCCTTAGTGATCAAGGCCTGGCATACTACATCTCTCTTTAAGATCTGGGCCAATATCCTAAATGTGGAGATTGAGCATAAAGTTCCACCCAAGCAGAACTCTCCTGTTTCTTCCCTCTCCTCTCCTGCAGGGTTCTCCCACCTTCATACATCTCCTTGACACAGCTCTATAGTGACTAAGGGCAGCTGAGAAGCATCTATCATGTCCTTATTAGCTGGGCACACAACAGCAAAGGCAACCCTGCAGGATGTCTCAGGAGTGTTTTAGAAGCCTGCCTGAATAAAAAGATTTTGGCCTGCTGAAAGAAGGACAAGGAGGAGAACATTCTGCCCTCCTTGGGAAGTGAGTTCTAGATTCTAGGGGCAGCCACTGAGAAGGCATTCTTGTGTCCACTAATCGCGTTTGTGATGGTGGTGGGACTGAGAGAAGGGCCACTCCTGATGTTTTTAATCTACAGTTTAAATGTCATTTTTAGTGTACATTTCTGACATCTGAAATGAATATTCTAAATGTATGTTGCCATCTTTCAATGTCTTTACTTTCAGGGAGAAGCTCCTCTCCAAAATTATGGCTGTGATGGGAGTTCTATGCCCATTTTCATCTTTTTTAAAAAATGAAGCCAGTTTTTAGGAGTATTTTTTAAAATCCTTTTTTGTGTCTTGTCTTGCTGTATCAACTGCCCTGGCATGGGCATGTTGTACTTTGCCTGTGATTATTTTTTTCTGTGTGTGCTCCCTAAGTATATTTCAAATATAAAACCTTGAATGGGGGCTTCTTGGAAAGGAGAGAGAGAAAGAAACCTCATTTAGGAATCCTGAATCTATGCAAGAAGCCGAGTATGAACAGAAGGTAATTGGAAAAATAATAATGCTCTGTTTCTTCTCCTAGTTACTATGTTACTGCCAATTTTTCAGCTTGGATAATCAAGTGCAGTATTATAGTGACTTGTAAACTTTAGTATTAAAGAAACTCCATGAATGTTTTTCTTTAAAAAAAGAAAATATATTCATCTTCTTTCCAAACATTTGGCAGTAATGGGTCAATGTAGTTAATAATTCCAACATTAAAAAAAAAGATTTCATTTGGAAAATGAGAGCATGGCATTTAAGAACTTTGATATGTTCAGAGTAATATGTAGCACTATCCTGAGTGATGTTCTCAGTAGACCCAAAAGCCCTGCCATTATCACCCTGCTTTCTACTTCTTTCACTTTTATCTATCTTCCTGCTACAGTTTCCATTTATACATGTATCTTCAAGCTTCTCTTAAGCATCCCTCCATCGTGCTGGTTTCATATTTGCTGTCCAGTCAGGTGCTGACATACTTTTTTTGTCATTCTATAGTAACTTCTGGACATCTTGCCTTAAGCCAGACCCAGGGCGCTAAGTAAATGCTCCCCAAATTAACCATTTATCCCATTAGACACCCCTCACCTAACAAAAGTTGTTAATTGCTGTCAGGTTGCCTTTGGCCTATGGTGTCTATTATTTAAATTACAAGATAAGGGATTCCATCTAAATATTAGGATTCATGTACTGCAAGATACTCAGCTGTAGAACAGAATGCCTCAGAGGGTGGTGGACACTCCTTTGGGGGTTGTTAAATAGACATTGGATGGGCATCTTTCAGGAGTGCTTCAGTTATGTGTTCCTGCTTGACAGGAGATCGAACAATATGGCTCTTGTGATCCCTTCCAACTTTTAAGAGTCTATGATGACCTCCAATATACCCTATTATTAACATCCCTTTTAAGACCTTGCAAGATCAAGGCTGTGGATACTACAGAGTCCATCTAACAATTATAAAGAACCTGGTTGTTGGGGGGGGGGGGCAGAATTTATTGCTTGTTTTTTTAAAAAAAAATTAAGCAAGTGGAATGAAAATGATATGTATTCATAAAAACAATACGCTTTTAGCAATACATTTTCTTGTAACAAAAACTTAACATGCAGTATTTGTATGATCACCATAATAAACCCCTTTCTCTCAATGCAGTAATTTTGACTTCTTAATTAGAGTGCGCTTAAGTAATTGTAGAGTACCAGAAGCCAAAACTGTACCTACAGGTTGGGGCATTACTCTCTGGCAGCAAGGTAAAAAGCAAGTCTTAAACTGGTGCTGACTTCAGAATGTTCCAGGAAGTACACTCCCTTACTGTAACTACTTCTCTATCTGTAATTACCTTGCCCCTGCTAGAGGCTACAGTAACTGTCCCAACCTGCCTTTGCCTACAGTCTGTATGGTTGAGTGGTAGTATTCTAATGAGTGGCAAAAGCGTTCATAAACAGAAATGGTTAATTAGAGCTAGATTGACTCATATCCTGTGCCCTTTCATTCTTGAATGGTAGTCGCAATAGAATAAATTATTTTCTCCTCCATTTCACTTTAATAAAGTTATCTGTTATATGTGCTAGCTGTTTGATGATGTTCATATATGTTAAAAATGAGCAAAATGTAGCAAGCTCTTTTAATTAAAACTAACAGTAGTTTTGCCATTGAATTGTAACCTGAAACTTCAGTTACACACCCATTTCCATTATATCCATGATGGGGTACCCATCACCATTCCAGATGCTGTTGGAATACAGTTGGAGTGGCAATACCAATTCCCTGAGAGAGCAGGTGCATTGCTTGGGAGTACTTCTGGATCCATCTTTGCCTTTTGAGACCCAAGTCTGCCACCTCACCTTGCTCATAGTAGTAGCCTTTCCTGTACAGGGACAACCAGTCATGCTAGTACTTGCAGCAGTAATCTCCTTATTAGATTATTGTAAGCACTTTATGAGGGCTGCCATTGAAGATAGTTCAGCATGTAACACCAGCCTTAAAGGAACTGCACTTGTTGCCAATATGCTTTTCTTCTAAATTATGGATTTGTCCTGAGATCATGTGGGGGGGGGGGATAAATGAAGAAATAATGGGGTAAATCTGTTGTGGCAGTGCTCTTAACAGCTTGAATTGATGTGATAGCAGCCTTTCCTTCTTCCACACAAATGTGCTGGGGACCATATTTGTGCCCATTAACTATAATGGTTCCTTTCCTAGAAACTTGCCATGTACCTGCAGCCAATGGCTCACAGGCCAGCAGTGGTCCATGGGCCAACATTTTGAGTAGCACTGCGTTAAGATATAAGCCATGCCATTTATTTTTGTTTAAAAAAAATCTAGACGTTTAATAGCAAAAACTAGATATTGCTTCTAATTTGGAAACATTTCCTATTTGATTTATGATAACCTGCTTAAAATGGACAAGCACCAGGGCTAAATGAAACTGTCTTATCGGTTTGTTGACAATAGAGGAGCATCCCATGCACAACTTTGGCACATGGGATGGGACAGTGCCTAGGGGAATCAGAAATTACTTCTGAATAAAAATGCAGAGGATTGTATTGTTACTTTCCTTTGGGTAGGGCAGCAAGGTGTGCCATAGTTTAGTTTGTTGAAAGACCCCTACAATCTCACAACAGCTTCTTGATAGACTCAGAGCCACCTCATTGCTAATTATACAGAATTATACATAACATGAACCTTGATTACTATAATTAGTTTTTGATAATGAGTTTCACATAGATTTTCAAAGTGACTTGACTTGTGTTCCTATCTGGTGGCACTACAAAAATGGTACAGTAAATGACAGAACAAAATAAAGGATAATAAAGAAGAGCAACTTATCAGAAAATCTCACGGAGAGATGGAAGAGAGTGGCTCATAAAACCCGTAAGTCTAACCTATGTAGAGAGGTAAGCTAATAAAATTAATGTTTCATAGAAGTCTTAGTGGTAATAGGTAAACAGCTTTCTTTACAACATAGGAATTAAAGGAATGCTTCACAAGTTAGAGCATGGGAGTAAGAGCATGTCCTAAGGAGCAATCTACACATACCACACTCACTATATGGGTGGTTGGACAAACACTCTGGTATTTTTAATTAACACAGCCTTTTCCAGTGCTGGACTTCAACAATACTGACAAAGACAACATTGTTCAGATTTGGCCCTTTATCCAACATGGAGGGTTGAAGCAGAGTTTAATGAACAAATGCTATTTATTTTTGCTGTTCTGACTTTTCTGATCTCCACTTTTCTTTGAATGAGAAAACCAATCTGTACTCCTATTGTAAAATGATGTAATTATAAATAATACGATCCATGATTATGATGTTATATAACTAGTAATAATGCAATCCATGATTATGATGTTACATTGTCTCTATTACTACAGGATTCATAAGGAGCACATAGTGCATCTGGGCAAATACTTTACATAAATAGAGTTTTTCACCTGTCAGCCAAAATCAAGACTCAGGCTTCATCTCATAAACAGAAACCTTTATCTCAGGCTGTGGTGCATCCTTCTAGCCATCCACTAATGTTCAGATGAAGACCAGATTTTCATCCCATAGATTTTAAATCAGGTATTTAGCTGCACAAAGTAAAGTTCCTCTAAGAGATAGTCAATAAAGCAGGTCAGAATCTTCCTACCCTGGTCAGTCATAGCAAGCTAAATCTTACCCCCACCCCCAAAAAAGGTATCTGCAGTTTTGGAACTAGTAGAGTCAAAACAAATATATAAGAAAAGTGAGGGGGGAAATCAAAATAATAATAATAATTGTAAGCCGCTCTGATAGATTTTAGGGCTGAAGAGCGGGGTATTAAATATCATAAATAAATATAAAATATTCGTACATTCGCAGCTTCCTGTAGGGACGCTGGTGGTTGTTTGCCTTTAAGTCATTCTGATTTATGGCAACCCTATTACAGATTTTCTTGGTAAGATTTGTTCAGAGGGGTTTATCTTTGCCTTGCTCTGAAGCTGAGAATGTGACTTGCCCAAGATGACCCAGTGGGTTTCCATGACAGATTAGGCATTTGAACTGTGGTCTTTAGAGTTGTAATCCAATGTGCAAACCACTGCACCATGCTGGCTCTCAGGATGCTGGTACTGATAAAAATTACACATGAAAGATGTCACTTGGGTCAATGAGTGTAGACAGCAGATAGATAACCTGCCAGGTTGCTCACAAAGAGACCAACTCTGGGCTCCTGTCATCAATCTTGTTCCAAAATGTTTAAACCACTCCCTGGGTTTATTATTTGGGGCCCATGGTGGCTACCATAAGGGACCAGCAAATGTTTTCTCATTGGGGTTTGGTCTGTATAAGTGTAACCAACCAATTTCCTCCCCAGATTGTCAAATGAGTGACCCACTGGCAGAGATGTAACACATGGACAACTGATTGTATTGAATAACAAGCTTTTCAAAACATGAAGCATGTAAACTGGTGCTCTACTTATTTCAAGCAAATACCCAATTTCATTGTAAAGTTTCCCTGAACTTTCCCCTCAGACACGTCACTAAAACCTCCTCCCTCATATGCAGAACACACACACCTCCCAATTAACCAAGATCTCTACAAGACTGTTAAACAGACAAGCATATCTCCTATTAAGAGATGTGAAGACCTAGGGAAAAGACAGAAAAATCCAGAGACAAGTTTTCTTCCCATTTTTCTGAAGACATTTTTCATTGTTTAAGTCAAGGTATTCTTATATTTAGTCCCCCAATATTATTTCTAAAACCCATGCAGCTGGATGACTTATGTAAGACAATATAGAGTTTCTGATCATTCCAGTTCCGGGGTCTGGTTTTGTATTCTCTGTTCTCTTGTGGGAACAAAATAATTTTCTGTGTTTTACCAAATTTAATGGTTTCTACTGTTTTTAACTAAAAGCCCCCCCCCCTTAATAAACTGGAAAAATCAAAGAGGGTCCCTGTAGTTCAGAACCTTGTAGTTCCATTTGTAACAAAATTTAAAATGTTTCAAAAGGAAATACAATCTGTAATTAACATCTGAATAAACTATACTTTATCTGGAAACTAGATAAATGACTAGAACTTCTGTATAAGGTCATTTACAAAGGACTGTCACCAGCTATCTCTCATAGGAGGAAGTCTGGCAAACATGTTAATGACTGGATGATAAAGTATGAATTAAAAAAATAAATAAATGACTTGTTCCAGAGCCAGACTCCCCCAGTGCATCTACATAACAACACTAGTTACTGGCACCCAAAGAAGTTACAACATGACAAGAGGCTTACGAGAAAGTATGCCTTATCACCAAGGTTATATTCCTTTTTCTTGCTTGCTGGGGATCAAGATACTGGAGAGGAGTCAATTGCCTGCTTCCCAAATATAAAGTTTGTTATGTCTGTCTACCCATCAGTTTGTATTCTATTTTACTGATAAGGCATTAGCAAATCGAAAGCAAAGTCCATAAAGTTAGGGAGATTAAGGAGGCAACCTCATGCTTTAAAATTTCTTCATGATTCCAAATCATTACTTTTAAAATAAAAATAACGTCATCCCATCTAATCTGAATGTATGGATAGAAGATTCAGATCTTTAGCCATGTCAATACATTTTGCCACAAAATGCAAAAATTTCCCTGGAGGCATGTTACACTTTTATGCAGTTCTCAAAACAATAGCAAAGTCTGTGGAGGAATCAACACCTTACTTTACAACAATCAAGTACTCCTGGTTATGTTATTTTTGAAATGTAACTTTGTTACACCTTTGAGACTAACTGAAATGAAATGGACAGCATGAGCTTTTGTAGACTTTAGTCTACATCCACAGATGCATATTAACTACATTTTATGGCTTTATTTGTAACCAGTGGCAAAATCCCCTCTGAATATTCATTGCCTAAGATTTGAAGGCGCGTGCACACACACACACACACACACACACATACAAGTTTTACTTAAAATATAATTGAATAGTTCTTACTCAAGTGAATAGTTTTATAATATTTGATTACATTATGTTGGCTGCAATTCCATGCACACTCATTTAGGAGAAAGTCTCATTGATCTCTGTGGGACTCAGCTTCCAAGTAAACAACATTAAGACGGTGCTGTTAGAAAATACAATTTTCAATATTTGAATTGCCAGCAATATGTAAAATGGGCAGCAGGAGGACAAGGAAGAAATGCACAATGTAGTGAAGAAATAAGAAAATCAACTGGATATGGTGCTAGAACCTAAGAAGCACTTAAATTAGTCATGTTTTATATTTATTTTGAAAACATCAGTTTGACTTGACCCTGTTTCCCCTGCAGTTTACTCTGTACGATGTGTTTTCTGAAATGGAGAACACATGCAACAAACACTAACCTTTGACAGCTTTCCTCTGCCACAGTGTTTTGCTTGAAAACAAGAACAACCCCAGTTGCCTTTAAATTATTTTATTCTGTTCTACAGTTTAGTTTTATTTTTCAGGTCACAAACAGCTGGATATTATTTTTCTTGAGAATATGCATGCTTTTTGATTCAATTAGATGCAAATACTTGTCTTGTTCTGCACAATCCTCACTTGTAGGATTTTAATAACATACAGAATCACTTGAAATATACAGAAATAGGTTCTTATATAAAATTTCCATAAAAAAATAACAGGTATTTATTTATAAAGTGTATGATACTACAAAGTAACATTTCTATTTGATCAATCAGATTTTATTTTTAATAGCAACAGTCTCAACATAAACGTATATGCCCATTTTGTCACTGAATTCTGCCTCAAAATACAGAATACTACCACATTGTTCACACTTTAACTAACCATACAAACTGAATATAATATGTGGCAGTAAAAATTTAAATTATCCCCAAATCATACAATAAAAATAAATTCAGTATCTTCTGCCAAAAACAGAATTAAAGCAAGACCTAAAAGTAGCTAGTAGTTATTTCATGAAATATTACATTTTCTATAAACTGAATTCTGAATTAACTTGTCATACTGCATGAGGTTGTCTTAAATGTCTTCAGCATCATCATACAAAGCTTGCTTGATATATCATGCCTTTAGTATCTGCTCCACATTGCCGCAATTGTGTGGTAGGTTCCCTATTGCCAGAATTTCAAGGAGTGCTTATGTGATGAGTAACATATAAACAGGACTTTAAATGATTTAATCTGGAGAAATTTCACTGTCAAGGTTTTAGTAAAAGCATGAATCTTTTTATAGCTGAAAAACAGAAGGATGCTTTGTATCAAACTTATTATAGGGGAGAGAACATAAAGTAATTTACCAGAAACAGCAGGTCATAATCCTCGGGCAATTGTTTTCCTAATGTACACATCAGGCAATTACTATTTGGAATACCTCTGTGTGGTTTATAGGACTAATACCAAGAATCTTTCCAGTGCTATGCCAATAATTCATGAGCTACGCTTTCAGTACTGGGAAGAAAACAGATGAGAATTAGTAAGATAAAGTCTGATTTAAGGCATTTAACAAAAACAAGAATTTACATTTTCCATAAAAGCAAAACAAATATATCCAATAATGTCCCAATTTAAAGCCCTCTTATAAGTAACTGATCTTATTTCCTATAGCCATACAGAAATATACTAGGAATACCATAGGCAGAAAATGGCATGTGAGCAACTATATTGATCTGATTGTCCAATGTCATTTTTTAGAATGTCTGAAATCTCCAGTAAAATTCAACTATTTCCCCACACTAGAGTTCAAAAGGAATATATTCAAAAACAAAGGTTATTTTTTGTCATAGTTAATATATACATCCTGAGACCTAGTATTGTTCATACATTTACAGCAGTTTCTTTTGGGATAATTCACGCAATGCTGATGAATCAGGTAATTGGCAGTGGAGATTTTTTAAAAATCAGAACTGAAATTTCATTTCCAACTTGACAGTACTAAAAACAAGATCCACAGCAGAATTCAGAAGTCTGCTCTTAATTATTCTCTAGATTTAAAAGGGATATTTTAAAATAATTTGTTACAGCTAGTTCCTGTACTTCAAAACCACCAAAGTTAATAATATTCCTGAGAAGTAATCATGGGAGATGGGGTAACCCTATTGCTTTTCCTAATAGCTGTGAGGCAGACACACACACACACACACTATGTTGTCAAAGCTCTATGCAAATGAAAATGAATCTGAAAACCTGCTCTAGAAATCCATATGCAATTTCTGATCACCTGAAAGTAGCCTCACATTACACAGTCTGAATGAAGACATCAGAAGCTATTGATCTGTGTTTGTTTTCTGAAGGCAATAAGATTAGGGAGGGCCACACACATGCAAAGCAACTGTCTCATACATAAAAAGTGATACCAGACTGGAACAAAATGCCACACCAGCAAGTGTTGTTTTCCACATTTTTCTTAATGTCCAACTGGAAATATCTTACACATCTTTTACCTGCTGCACAACCCAAATAACAAAGGCAGACCTACATTTTTAGTAGAACAAATGAAAGGAGACAAAAGGGTGAAATAGGCCAGAGGAAGCCACCCCTTCCAAAGCCAGATTGGAGCCACAGCAACCACATGCCACGGCCCCAATCCACCTTGAAGCCACCCCAAAAAGAAGCAGCAAACAGCTACTCCTTTTAAGGGAGGCAAAAAGCCAGGTTTTCTGCCTGCATTGTGGCCAGAAGCTGGCTTCATGATGCTCTGGTGGTATGTGGTGTCTAAATGGTGTACCGCCAGAACAACATGAAGCTGCCCCCATGTAAATGGCTGGGCGGCTTGGGAGCATGCAGCATGTAAACTCAAGCTGCCCGGAAGGCAGAGCAAAGGGGCAGTCTGTTTCACCCCAAAGTCCCACATGCTGTGTGATGGTCCAAAAGCTTCTTTGAAAACCTATGCACTTTGGCTGTTTTGGAGTTTTTAAGAAATTTCATTCCTTTACTATGAATACTTGCTTTCCAGTTTTTTTTATTCTGTTCTGACCTACATTTTTAATCAGAGGGTTCACATTTGTGCATAAACTGGAGGGGGGCATAATTTTAAGGCCAAAGGGTAATGTAGCTGAAGGTTTTAAAGGATCCTGTTTCTGCCCTGAGGTCCTCTTTCTCAGGCACTCTCCACCAGCCAAGTACTGAAAGGTGGATGGGAAAATGTCCCTGCAGAAGTGAAAGTGGCAAATAGGGCACCTCTGTCATTTTAAGCATAACATATGAATGGGAAGACCCACATTAAAAATATATGCCTCTCCTACCAATGTAATATTGGCTTCAGTTATACAAAATATAGAGTTTATAAACAAAAAGACAGAATGAATGTGAAAATGAACTCAGTTTTATTGTACATTTCCTCCTGCTCGTCAGTAAAGGGGCTAATCACTGCCTTCATTTGGCCAGCATTCTGTTACAGTAAGACCCAATCAATTAAAGCTCTATTTAGAAATATATGCTTGGTGAAATCTTGTCTTTGAGATATATGAAAGGTCGAGCAATGATTTGCCAAACCTCATAGAGTAGGCAATTTTTTTTTAAATGGCAAAGATTTCTATTAGTTGGCAGGTAGCAATATACATTACAACTAAAAACAGAGTTGTTCTTTATATATAATACTAATTTATGGAGAAATTATTCTGCAATGATAGTCCATATCATCTCAAAATGAAAATATTCCTTTTATTTACCCTAATCTAGATCCCAATACTTGGGATGAACCTGCTTCATTTAAATAAAATTAGAGAAAAATAAAAATGTTCCCTAGTTAATAGTATTTTTATAGTAAATAGTGGTATCTCTCTATCCATGCTACTATTATTAATAATACACTGGAGTTTCTTTTCTCTAACAGCATGACATGATTTCTATGAACCAATAGATTATTATGGCTTCATAGATCATTTTTTTAAAAACCTGAGATCAAAGGTTTCCATTTTAGTTCCTTTTAGTCCTCTGAAGAGTGTGAGGTTTCATTTAAATATCTGCAATGATCCATTTGTTTAGCATAACATCAGAAAGCAAACACTACTATTTTACATTACTGTTACCTAAAACTGCTTGAATTTGTTATTAATATATGATTCTATGAAAATGATTCTATGAAAAAGTTACAATTTAGACTATAAACTAGAAAAGTGATTGAGAAAGAGTCTAAATTGTAACTTTTTTCACAGAATCCTTTTTCCACAAAATCTTACATAATTTCTACACTGGAAATCATCTAGATCAATTAAACTTTTACTATTTAGTACTGCTATCTTTTTAAAATTTCCCCAGTATATGTTCTTTATACTTTAAAAACTAGCAACTGCAGAGAGTACAATATTATTCCATTGCTTAATAATGGATTGTAGAAGGGGAAAATGGTAATGGTGAAAAAATAGTGCTTAATTAAAAAAGTTAAAATGGAGGACTTTAAGGTCAAAACTTTTGCTGCCATGAGTTTATATCACATCTATATTCAGCAAGCTGATTACAACAAAAGATACACCAATTGCCTCTTTGCTATAATGTAATTAGACATAGTGACTTTAAATATACTATTTTTTGATGAAAAAGAAAATTTCTGAAAGAAGAGACAGGGCAAAGAATTCCCCTACAATTCAGCAAGTGGAATTGTGCACACCCTCCCTCTGCACGCCTCTTCCCCCGCTATATCACAGGAGGGTCCTATGCAACCAGCTCCTTCTCCAACTAGCAAACCCTTGGTCACAATTACAACATAGAAATATAAGCCATGGCATTACTAGGGTTGGTGCCACCCCCATGTAGGCAGCCACTCCACAGCTCAGGAGGAAATAATTCAGTCTGGGTTGCCTCTCCCCTTCCATGCAGCAAAGATGGTGGGAGAGGGCCCGAACCAGGGATTCCCCTTGGCCCTGCAGGAGGAAGGGCACAGAAGAGGAGGAAAGGGATGTCACTGCCATTACAGCAGTTCCACTCGGCCTGATGCCCACACCCAATACCTCCAAAGCTTTGGTGGAAAGAATGGGAGGGCAGCAGAAGGAGAAGCAGCAGCAGGCAGGGAGGGGCACTTGCCATATGCCCTCCCCCTCCTTACTCCCTCGCCAGCCCCCCATCCTGACCAATCTGCCTGGCACAAATCCAAGCCACCCCTTATTCTGCCAGCCAGGTCATCCACTTGCTGTGACCACTGGTAGGAGTCAGCTGCTGCTGCCCAGCAGCCCCTTCTGGGTCTGGAAGGGCTGCTGGCCATGCAGGGAAATGGAGGTACCACCGGTGGTGGCAGCAGTGGATGCCATGGACTTCTCCCCTTTCCAGCCCAGCCATCCATCTTACCAGATCTGGAAGGGACTGCCAGTTGACAGCTGCACCCCACCCCCACCAGCAGCCGCAAGGGACCATCTTGCCCTCCATTCCTACCCATTGCCCTGTGCTCCCTGCCCCAGAAGGAAGCTCAGGTCAGTGCAATGGAAGAGAAGGGAGGGCAAGGCAGGCAGCCATGTGCCAGGCATCTGGGAAAGGAGGTGCTGCTGCCTGGCATTCTCTTCCAGGTCTGGTTGTGCTACTTGTGAGGCAAAAAGGAAGGTGATGTTAGCAGGGAAGGGAGGGAAAGAGCCCATGGCCACTGGACCTGCTGCCATCATCAACACCAACATTCCTTTCCCAGCCCTGCCAGAGCTGGAAGGGACTGACAGGCATCAGCAGGACCCCACTCCCACCAGCAAGCACAGCAGATGGATGGCAGAAGTGACCTGCTGGCAGAGGGTTGGCCAGAGGGGGTCTTGGGATAGATGGTGAGCAACCACCCCACTAGGTAGTTACCCCTCTCTGAAGTGTCACCCGATGCACCTAATGACATCCCTGGCACCTAGCTACTGACCTTCTATTTAATGTTCAACAGCAATGCATGCACAAAAGTTTACTTGGGTAAATGGATGTTCTGGTGGCAAATGAAGAAACCCTGTTATTGTTGTACTTCTGTCTGATGTGCTTGACACATCAGGACAGGGAAGGGGGAAAGTCAATACTATCCTTTTGGACTAGATGCAGGTTTGAAAAAACATTAAACAGTACAATACCAGAGAATCTGTTTATCTATTTGGAGGCACCCATATTCTAGCATATATGTAGAGGTTCAAACACACAATCATGGTCTTTCTTTGCCCTGTAACAGTACATTAGTCCTGGTTACTTGTCAGCAGTTCACTGTCTCTATGCATAAACCTCTTCCAAACTTCATCAAAATATGTAGGGCTAAGACAAAATTTAGAAGAGTAAAGAATGTAAGCTCACACAAATAGTGTGAAAGAATACATTTCCTTTGGCTGGTGCGTCTTTATTCTGGTGAAGATGGGTCATCATTATTGTCATCCTCATCACTGAAGGAGCATGGAGTTTCACCACGTGATTCTGAGTAGTGTGACACTGCACTGCTGGACTGTTGGCTGCTGGGTACTAGTAGCTCTCCTGCTGCTAAGGCCACTTCAGCATCCAGACATAGTCCTGGATTTCCACTACTGAAGAAACAACATGAGAAAAAACATTTGCTATTTAATAGATTTTAAAGGCTTTTTTCAAAAATTGTATTGTTGCATACTTTCAAGTTGTTTCCGATTTATAGCAACCATAAGGCAAACCCACCATGGGCTTTTCTTGGCAAGGCTTGTTCAGAGGGGATTTGCTTTTGCCTTCCTCTGAGGCGGAGAGACTGGCTTGGCCAAGGTCACCCAGTGGATTTCCATGGCTGACCAGGGATTCAAACTCTGGTTTCCAGAGTCAACCACAACACCACACTGGCTCTCTGTTTGAAAATACAATCTACTAAACTATAACACAGAGATACTCACCCAACCGATAGACATATGCATATTCACTTTAACCTTTCTGGAAGTAAAGAATTACTCTAAGTGTCTGATTAACCCATTGCAGAGTTCAAGTGACCTAATGTAATGTGAAACAATGCTTTTTGAGGAAATGACAGTTCCTATATTACAGAACCTCATTCAATGGTGAATAAACCACTGGATAGATAGTTAGAACTGAGAGATACTCCCAAGTATATCAATAAGCACTTGAATCCCACTTTCACCAATTTGTAGTTTAAAGGGTAACATTTCCAAGCTCTGGTCTTTGTAAAGTAGCAGCTCAATATCCATATTTTCAGAGTTTAGTAGAAAAGAACATCTCTGGATGGCTTTTCTACAAGGACATTTCAAATTTTTAACGCAGAAGAAATATTTTCATCATTTATTTACCTTGATTTTAAAAGTGCAGAATCCCCTGCTGTGCCCAAAACAGAACCTGCTTGAGCTGAATCTAAAACTAACTCCTGGTTCACCCAACAAATTCCTAAAGACATATCTGAAACAAAACATCAAGTCAACCACAGTGTAACATACAGCACCAGATTTTTAATTTATTATGATATAAAACCACAATAGCAAATGTTACTACTTTTTATGATTTGAACCATATACATAATCATTTTACTTTCTTCTTTTAAAAGCTTGTCCAACAAGCCTCGCGTCCTGAAAAGTCTCTGCTTTTATTTGACTCTCCAAGTTCTGCCAAGACTTTTGACACTGAACACTTTAGTGCTCCATGTCTTCTTCTATGCTTTCCCTCCCTTTTGTACCCCCTTTGGCAGCACATTTAAGAACTTGGGCACTTGCATTTGAGTTCCAAGCATGTCATCTCCATTTTCTGCATGTTACTTGCATTAAACAAATGTTGTGCTGTCTACAACAGAGGTGGAAATTACATAGCAGAGAGCATACTGTCTGCCAAGGATACTAAGTTCAGACCCCACCCCACCAACATGGCTAAAAACACACACACAACTGTGATTCCAAAATGAAGAACTGTATCCTCAGAAGCCTCCAGGGGACATTTTGTCTATTTTGAGGCTACTGGGGAAGGGACTGCACTTTCTCGAGGGTGAATACTGTATATCCTTTTTCAAGACTAATGCTGTATTGTCACTTCTGGTTTCAGAAAAACTGGCCAGTGCAGGTCCCAGTGCCTCATCAATTGGCCACACACTTTTATACAATACAAAGCTATCCTGCAAAATTATGCCACTTAAAATTAAAATCTCACATGAAAGTGTCATTAACGGGTTAAGTAATTAACTTTATGTTGTGTAACAAGCTAGTTTTCATCCTGCTATTCTGTGTTAAGTCTAGTTTCTCTTTACAACAACACCAAGGAAATCCTCCATTTCACAAGGAGTAGCTTGTTCATCTCTGGTTATGTATATCTATCTTGTCATGTCTAGAAATATAGTATATTGTCTTTCAAAAGATAAACAAGATTATGAGAAGATGCCATTTTACCCTTATCAAACAGAAAATAAAAAGTTAACTTTTTGTATCCCTGATGCTTTGTATTCAACAACATGGTAAAATGGAAGCAAGCTTTAACTGGACAGAGCAAAATCAGCCAAAGGTGAGGAGAAAAAGAAGGTCCCTGCCCAGAGATATTACAAATTGTGCAAAGCTTTAAATCAAAATTATCCACCATAATAGGAACTGTCTGGAAAAATTTTGAAACGTCATACAGTGGATTATTTGTATAGGTCTAATGCAGTCTGGCTGTTACATGAGTAAATATCTTACTTTACAGTCAAACTAGACCTTCCATTTTCTTTCACATGGAATTTTAGAGGCAGAAATAGAAGCCTGTATATACATCTGTATATACACACACATATGATATACTAAAAATAATGTGGCTGTACTGGCTCAATAACACTTTCAAGGCAGCACTGTTATGAAATTACACAATTGAGGAATGTTCATATACAGGAGGCATCCACATAGTATTCATGGTCTTAAAAGATTCCATACACCTCAGAACTTTACTGGATCCCATTTTGTGAGAAAGGCAGGATATAAGTGTAAAAATAAGTAAACAAATACATGTTGCATACTATTGCTATTCAGAACTTAGAGGTTATTCCAAAAACTTCAAATTGTGAGATTATTCCAATATTGTTTCTTTATATTTGGAATGTCTCCATAATCAGGCATTATAACATGCTAGCTGTCAATCTTTACCACTTGATACTGTCATAATTGTTCACTTTAAACAGGCCCTAAACTGTGCCACATGGGCAGCTTTACTCTGATAGAGATAAAAACTGGAATTTGTTTATTCATTAGTGTTTAAAAATGGATTGCCTAATTCAGAAATAAATCCCCTTGTAGGCTCAGACAAGGGCTATCAGCATTTTAACTAAGCCATAAATCAAGAACACGAAGTAGTTCTTAAATAGTTGTTAAACAGTCATGCATATGAACAACACTTTTTAAAAAACCAACTAGCCATGAAAACATGAAAGAATTTATGTCCAGGAAACAGAGAAGCTAGAGGTTTTATGAAAGCAATTAAAATCCATCTCCTATACTCTTCTTGGAAATGATTACATCACACTGTCACAAGCTCCTGATTTCTGAAACAATGCAAATTAGATCAATCTAGCCTGAACTTCTTTGTAATAGTTTGCATAAAGACAAATCAATAAACCATTTCCATTTCCTTGTTCTCCAAATAAAACAAAGTCAGTCTAAGTAGTAGTGAAAGTAACACTAAATGCAAGAACAAGTCAACATAAAATTTCCCAGATGACAAAAACTGCTAAGGAGATCCCAATAGCAGGTCTAACTCAAGTTGTGTAGAGCAGCAATCTTTAATAGGTTGGTAGGTCCCACTAAAAACTGTAGTGAGCTACAGAAATGCACATATAGGTCTGAAGATCTCACTGAGACTGGCCCAAAGACTTGGGATTTGGTGGGAGTTTTTCCTGTTTTGATCAGATTGTTTTTTTGTTTTAATTTCCAAATAAGGCACCTCCTGTCCCAGGTCACCGTGGACAAATTTCTGGGACCACACATGACTTTTTAAACCCAGGGCAAGCATGTGTTCTGTTCCTGACTCCTGGATGATTCCAAAACAGGTCAGGTTAGATTCCACATCTGACTGGTATTTGGTCTTGGTGTTTCCTTAGAACTCTGGGTGGTATCTCTGATGAATGGAGGCTTGCCATTTCCCATGGAGGGTCTCATCTGACCTATGTTCCCTGATTACATGTCCAGGGAGGGGAGGAAACCACACCTACACCACACTTCTTACCAGACAAAAAACAAAGAGCAACCTTCCTATCTGTTGGTTCATCTGGATTAGGACTGAATCTACACTCCCTTTATTAATAGCATAGCAGTGTAGCCGAAATCAATCCACATAAAGGTAAATACAGAGGTGAGTAAATAAAGTAAATAACAGTAGGCATAGCCCCATTCATATTTTTATGCATATGAAGAAACAATTTTCTTTGACCTTAGAAATCCTAAAACGCATCTACCTAAATTGAATGGATATTCTTAGATTGCAATAGGTACAACAAAATGAAACAGTTACCGTATATACTTGACTATAAGTCAAAAAATTTATGCCCCAAAATGGACTCTAAAATCATGGGTCGACTTATCTACGGGGCAACAAGTTAATATTGCTTGAAAATTTTGTTTAAAAAGTGCCCACCTTCCTCTGTAGCCAAGGATCTTTGGGAGGTTCCCATTTGGGTTTGAGTTGCTCCCCAGCACGCTCCTCTCTTCCTCTGTGTGTGTGTGTGTGTGCGCGTCTGTGTGTGTGTGAGAGAGAGATCCCGACCCTCAGTCCCTCCCTGCAGGCAGAACTAAGAAGGAGCTGCTCAGAAGGAAAGGGGCAGAGAGAATGTCCAGGCTTAGACCCGTTTTGCAAGCCATCAGCCTGGAAATCCTGGGGGTGAGAGAAGAGAGGGAGAAAGGTCTGTCCCCCTTTTGCAATGTCCCCCCTTTGCAAGCAATGGAATCCTGGTAGTTATGGGCAAATGGGCAAATAAAGAGAGAGAGGTTTCTCTCCCCTCTTTTGAAAGTAGTGGAATTCTGGGATTTATGGGGAAGGAAAGAAAGAGAGAGAAGTTTCCCTTCCCTCTTTCGCAAACAGTGGAATCCTGGGATTTGTGGGGAAAGAAAGAGAGAGAGGTTTCTCTCCCCTCTTTTGAAAGCCCTGTGTTTTGAGAATGCTTTTGGTAAAGGGAAAGAATGTGTGTGTGTGTGTGTGTGTGTGCACGCGCTGAGATTTGTTTCCCGTTTTACATGCTGAGACTATGACCCTTGGGACTTGGGAGGGGTCCAGAGAGGGAGATGTAGGGAGGGAAGTGATTTGTTTCCCCCTTTAGATCTTTTGTAACATGTCCCAGTGTTTGACCCTCGACTTATCCACGGTTCATATCAAAATCCATGATTTTGGCCCCCAAAATTGCCCTCGACTTATACATGAGGCCAACTTATACACGAGTATATAAGATACATGAATGCTATGGCATTGATACAACTCCAGTCATATAGCTAACAATAAACTACCCTACAGTATCAAGTGGGAAAGGTATAACAGAATTCATGTAGCCACATGAAAGATAGGTGTGTGTTACTGGATAACTTTAAGTAACATCATCATCATCATCAGGCATTTCTGAGCCTGGTTTTGCTATGTGAATACATTTTGGGTAATGTGGTAAATGTAAGTTCAGTGAACATTACTGTGTTGCAAGAACCTGTCATCAGATTCAGAAAGTTTCCATCAGAGGAATTATTCTGAATTATTAATGGCACTACTTTGGAGAGCAGTCTATTCAAGCACCTTGGTTCATTCTGGAATGTCTTGCCCCAGAAGATTAACTTTAAAGCTATTAGTTATTCATGCAATCCTGCCAGCTTTCATAAATCACACACCAATGCCATCCTCAAACAGCCTAACATCATTAGAAAGAATACTTCACTAAGAGGAATTTTTTTTATTTAACCAGCAATATGCAAAACCCCCCACACAATTACCTTACCTGTGAGATAGCTTTCAAAAGCCTTAGGCACTAGTGATTTAGCAGTTCTTAGGTCTTTTGATGAGCATTTGCCTGCCTCTAAGCCAAATGACATTCCCATTCGCTTCAATACTTCAGTGTCATCATGGATTTCAAACATATTATCAAAATTAAAAAGATACTCAGATCTATAGTAGGAGGAAAATAGAAGCAATATTATTTTCCACAAAAATCTCTCAGCACTTTCTAAGTTACTGTATATATTAATAAATGTCCAAGTAATGTTAAACTTAAAGAATTACTTCGTGAATCAAAGATGCATTTAAAACATAACTAGGTTCACAAGAGCTCTTGGTTGCATTTGTATAACTGCCATCACAGCAGGTTCAAATATTTCCCAATTAAAAACACTTTTTCCATGCAAGGCAATAGGAGTCCATAAATTTTTCTCCCTCATTAAACAAATTCAAAGTTGAGGGGGGAGGGAATTCTTGTTTAAGCCGGAACTTGTTCTTGTACTAAATCCAGTGGATTTTAAAGGTCATCTAACATGCTGTCCTCCAAAACACAGTATCTCCTTCCCACAACCTTTTCTTTCATTTTAAGTGTAATTCATCCCTACTTTGAATATAGCCTATATAAACCGATTAGAATAAAAATGACTTACTATTTAGGATTCCTTACTATTTCCAGAAAAAACTGTCCTTGAAACAATTCTTCTTGTTAACAATATCTATTCTTCAAAAAACATTCTACTAGGAGTCATTAATGAATTGCTGCATTATTGTACAATTGTACAGTACAATTAAACATAGTGTATCTGAAGATGTATCTGAAGATGCATATGCCTTAATCTCCTTTCCTTACGTTCCTCAAGGTAGGAAGAACAGTCTGCCTGACATAGGTAAGGGAATGTCAAATGCTAACTCCCTAATTGTTAATGATATCAGACTGCCATTTTTATATATTACATCAAATGATACTGGAAAATAATCCAAGCATTCTCATTGCAAAACCAAGTGACGAGACAAAAATAAAGACACTACGTGCAGCAACAATTGCTGACCTTAGCTGCATCTGCACAATAGAAATAACACAGTTCGACACCACTTTAACTGCCATGACTCAGTGCTATGGAATTCTGGGAATTGTAGTTTTGTGAGGCAGCCCTCTCTGTCAGAGAGCTCTGGTGCCACAACAAACTAAAACTTCCAGAATTCCATAGCATTGAGCCATGGCACTTAAACTGGTTTCAACCTGGTTTATTTCTGCAGTGCGGATGCAGACTGCACGACAGTATAAATGGATTCTGCAAGGCAATATACACAAAATAGGAAAGGTTTCAAAAATTATCTCCAAGATATTTTTTACAAAGCAGCTAGGAAGGGATCAACCTAGTATGAGGCTGGGAGGCACTCAGAAGTGGCAAAAACCCCTTGCTACTTTTAAGTGTCGTCAAAGCACAGTATAAGATTGAGTCATTTCCTTGGGAGAGAGGCAGAATCAATAATTTACTTTAAAATGGACTGGAAGTGGACATAGAAGGGAAGGAAAACAGATCCTATTCTTTCAGCCCAGCACAGGGATGGGTAGATGGGATTTTTCAGTTTAAGAACAGAAGCACAGAAGAAAACCAGAGATAAGAAGAAGCCTAAATATATCATTACAAAGAAGATCTGTTATTCAGTCAGCTATGAAGAATGTATTGTACTTAACATTAGGAAGTTATCTTTAGTGGCATTTAAAGCAGAAAAAAGCTTTAAATTCCAAAGTCCTAGCTGGTCAACTTCCAAAAGAAAATTGTATCTCAAAGATTAACTACTGTTCTAC
The DNA here is from genome assembly GCA_034509955.1 of Urosaurus nigricauda. Lineage (NCBI taxonomy): Eukaryota > Metazoa > Chordata > Lepidosauria > Squamata > Phrynosomatidae > Urosaurus > Urosaurus nigricauda. The sequence continues at coordinate 242,217,122 of JAOEGL010000003.1, forward strand.
ATAAGTTGTGGAAGATATAATGAAGAGATCCCTGAAAACAGTCAAGAGAGCTAACAGAAAAACAGGTTTTGCAGTTATCTCATAAATGCAAGATCTTCACAGAGGATACAAGCAGATGCAAGTTCCAAGTTCAAGACGTCGTGCATAATCTCTGGTCTATTTCACATCTGTCTGACAAAGGCACTGGAAAATGACAAAAATAAATAGCCAGATATCATCCAGACCCAGAAGCTAATATGCCTGCAGCAGTATCAATGCAAAGATTCATAACGGACATCCAATGAACAATCTCTACTAGTAATCTGCAAAACTATCAATACCTTGATACTTGATGCAAACAGCCCAGTTTTTCATGGAGTGCTCCTCAGCACCTTCCAGAGCAGCCTTTGTCAACATTTTTGCCCCCTGGAGGAACCCTTGACATAATGTTCAGATCTCAGGGAACCCCTGCATAAAATGTACGGGTCTCAGGAAACTCCTCCATAACAATTATATTTGTAGCTCAAAAATGTTTCTTTTTTTAAAAATCACAATCTCTCTTGGAATTCATAGAGACTTCACAAGGAACCCTCGGATTCCAAGAATCCCTGGTTGAGAAATCCTGTTGCAAAGAATATGACATATTGTGACACAATCTGGAATTATTAGTATCTTGTACAGCAAATAAGGCCAAGCTATATTCTACTATTTCGCTGTGGCCTGCTGTTTTCTACGAAGCTTTCCAATTCATTGATAAAATCTTCCTTTCCAAAGCTCAATTGTTTCATATGAAATATAACTAGAACAGAATTTATTGAAGTTGGGATCCACAAATGCATTTTCACAGCTACAGGTATAAATCACTTTAACTGATTTACTGCTTCTGAAGCGTGGACTACTGCTCATAGTTTATGAAAATGCTTGTGCAGTCTACGCTTCCTCCAAACCTGAGACAATATCATGGTCTTTCCTGTTGCCATTGACACTTTTCATTGGAATATCAAATTAGAAATGTTTCAAATGTCTCTATGGGAGAATTATGAAGCTGATTTAGTACTTTTCATACAAAATGTGCACGGGAGGACAAAACCACAAGAAAAGTTATAGAAGCTTTCCTTTTGTTACTTGATTTAAGCCTGGCAAAAGTATTCAGGCAGCTTTTAAGTACAATGATGAAAAAGTGCTGTTGACCAGGATTTTTCTTTAAAAACTCTACACAAAGCTACCGGTACTTCCAGTTTCATGCTGCTGTTGAAGACAATGTTTCCCTTTCTTTCCTTCCTTTTTTAAACTGTGTCCCTGAATTTATTGGCAGTGTACTACAACAGTTTTTTCTTCAGTTGCTGTAGTCAACACTGTTAGATCTTTCATCAATCTAGGATTACCAAGACATGTAATGTTTCACATTTGTGGATCTCAACTCAAATGCATTTTATTTTCAAACATTAGCTGTCCACAAAAACAAAAATAACTTCAAATTTATTTCTGTGTGCTTCTCACAAGATAGGGCATGAAGAATTCTCCTCAACAGCTTTTGCTTTGTTGCTGAATGCAGTGTGACCCGGTATAACTTCTTTGATACTGTTATCTTCTTTCATGTATGCTTCTACAACCAATCATAATATCCCACCATGACACGACTTTATTTTGGCCTGTCTGTCTGGACACATTGTGAGAAGACATGACTCACTAGAAAGGACAGCAGTTCTTGGCAAAGTAGAAGGCAGTAGAAAAAGAGGAAGAATCCATTATGAGTGTATAGATTCAATCAAGGAAGCCACAGCCCTGAGTTTGCAAGACCTGAACAGGGCTGCTGATGACTGCGTGACTTGAATAACCTCAGCTCTTCATAAGCTCTTATGGGCTTTCAGGCATATTATGCACCCACCTTCCTCTAAATCCCCTGAGTGAACCACTTGGCAAACTACATACAGGCATACCTCAGTTAATAAAGCCTCTGACTAAGAAGCTCCTTTTGACAAGATCTTTTAATGCCCACCCAGCTGTCCCCCGTTTTCCTTGTCTTCTATCTAAATTGAAAATCTGGCATTGGAAAGGTGTTGAAGCGGGGGCTGGAAAAATACAAGCTTTTATTATCAAGTTGTAGCAATGTGATTGCAGTAAACAGTACAAGGAAGTCTGAATTGGGAATGATTCTACTGTAGCCAATGCTACTGTAGCTGTGCATGCCTATTCACAACTGGCAAGGTAAACAGCAGCCGCCTCCAGAATCCCTTATGGAGCATGTGTGAACATGGGGGGGGGGGGGGGAGGGGGGAGAGAAAGGAAAGGAAAGGAAAAAGAAAAGCATGAAACAAGCAATAAACTACAATTCCTAGGATTCCCTAGCACTGAGATAGATCAGTTAAAGTGGTCTAAAACTGGATTATTTCTGCAGTGTCTTTTGTACCTGAGGGAAAGAAAGAAGTTGGTAGCATAAGTTTTTGTAGAGTTAAGTCTACTTCTTCAGATGTAGATGATATGTAGATGTTGTTGTTTAATGAAACTTATGGGTCAACTTCCATGAGGCTGATTATAAATTTTGAAATCCTAAACTCTACAATCAAATCTTAGAGTACCTAAAGGTAGGTCTAGGCCCTGGAGCCATACAGATACAGCACACATGCCAACTAATTCCTCAGCTGAATGTGAATATTTCAGTTTGTCCTGAGATTTTCTTTTCATAGCTATCATCAGTGCAAATCAGATTACAAAGATAATGAAATGGGGTTAATTCTTTGAAGCAACAAATATGATAGCATTACAAGTTTATTCTTGCAAACAGCAACAGCTGTGAAAATTGCACCTATAGCTATAATTTTGTATTACACAGTAATGAAGAAACTGGCAAATGTCTTATTTGGTTCCATACATTCTCTCTTTAATCAAAGAACCTAGGAGCTCTGTGGTCATCTCATATTCTATTAGAATTAATATGGTAGTGCACTAATTTTATTAGTTTCTTTTTTTTAAAGAAAGGGCAGGTTTATTGCAAATTATACTGAACACACACCATATGTACTTGGATAACACACTCACTTGTCAGAAGAGATGCTGCAATCTATAACTGTTCTTTTGCTTGTGTTTATTATTAAAAAAGGCAGTTGCATTGTAGAATTCACTACTGGAGAGCCCCGGGTACGTTGTTCACTGCGTTGATTTCTTTGTACTAAGTTTTTGAAAGCAATTTGCTATTTAAAAAAAGTTAAAATAATTAGACTTAAACACAAAACAATGTCTTACATAAGTTATTGCCTCAGAAATGAATAACAATACAGTATCAGCACTAGGTGCAGTGCTGAGTACTAGAAAATTTGAAGTATTAATATTCCAGTAGTTGTTGTTTTTGAATTGTAGAATTTCCAACTAAATAAATCCAAATTAGTTTAGAAAATGTCCATTAGCAGAGGAAAGGAAGAGCATGACATAGGACATATGGCTCACCATTGTGTTTAACAAACAGTATGAAATTTTATAGGATAGATTAGGAATTGCAATGTATTTCAGGGGTGGTCAACAAAGTGCAAGGTGTGGGAGCCATTTTTCCCCATGCTTATTGGGCAGCCCTCACTGGCATGTTTCGGTGCATCTAACTGCCATTTTGTCCAATCTGGGGATAATTCATTTTAGGAGCTCTGGGGGCCTAGAGGAAGTAAATCACCACATTTTCAGATAGTTTTGGCAGCTTTGGGGTGTTTTGCCAGCAAAAAATTGACATGAAAAATTGAATTTGTGCAGGTTGAGGAGGGTGGGGCTGAGGTGCTACACTTAGGGATACAAAGGGTCCACATGCAGCCTGTGGCCTGTACTTGGCCCATCCCTGGTGTATTTCATAAGGGAAGCAAAATTACAGTATACAATTTAAACAACAAATCGGCACCATGTCCTCTGCTAATTTAAGACCATTTATGCATACCACAATGGATTTGTATGGAAGTGCTTATGTTCAGTTTTGAAAAATGTACCTGCAACAGAAGTTCTTGCAGCTGAGCTCTCTTCTGTTTTACTCGTTCTATACGTCGTTGCTTCTCCATCTTGAGAATGAATATAAGAATTTATTTATTTTTTAAATGTACCAAAGTGTGTCTTCCTATGGGCAAAACTGACACCGTGTGAGGAAACCAACTATTTTAGTAAACCTGAAAACAGGACATAATTTCCAGACATATTCTCAGTGTTACCAGGATATTTTGTCTCTTAAGAGTCTGTGTGTGTGTGCATGCACCCATGTGTTTCAGCTGTGGACTGTGAGAACCAGCAATGGAAAAGTTAAATAGTGTTTTAACATGAGGCAGAAGTAACCAGCTGACAGTCTGCATAGTGATACTCAGGCTTAAATTGGCTGTATGAATATTAATAAATTTATACTATATCAAAGTATTAGTCTTTGTTTGTTATGCATGTTAATTCACATGCTCATTCATAGATGTCACCAAACTTTATGTGCTGTCTTTTGGGACCAAAATGAAGATCACAATAAGTTTTGGACTTTGGGACCACTTGAACAAACATTTCAGATAAATCAAATTGTACTACTTGTATTATTTATTTTATTTTATTTCAAATAATTTAGAGAGTGGTTTGTTTGTTTTTTGTTATTTCATACTGAGGCAGTTATACCAACTCTTCTATATACATAAATAGTAGTAATAAACAATGACATCACTGTTTTTAAATAATTAAATCTCTACTTTTTGCTCTAAAATACAAATTTATGAACTCTTTTTGACCAACCTCAGCTCTTAGACCTAGACATTTTTTTCATGGAAGCCAGTGTAAAACAAATTTTTGTATATTGTAGATGCTACTATAATTTCCTTCATTCATATGTAAACAGAAATTATCAATATCATACACATAAATAGAGGATGAAATGGTCATCAATACACACTTTTTTCACCTTACTCACCTCTAAGTTTTGACATTCCTGAGCTGAGTTTGTAGGAAGACCTATCCATCTGATTTCTTTTTTTTCTTTTGAAATAATGTTCATTGCCATCAACACATTGAGTGCATCATAAACTCTCCGTCTAATATTCTTCTGATCATAAATCTGCTTAAAATGAAGTATTGTTAAATATAATTAAACATTGCTTGAGTTTTTCTCTTTAGGCAGGATATTACTGTGAACACTAGAACTTTTATTTAAAACCAGTGTTGTGGAAAATCAAAATACAGAGAACATCAAAACACCAGTAGCTATCTTTCCCTCTCAAATACATCACAGTCTAGTGTAGCCTGCACAGGAACTGTCATACATAAATAGATTTTTCATTTATTTGAACTGGGAAAGATTTGAAATTGTGTTTCTTTGTTCTAATACAAGACAGAGGTTTGCACTCTGTTCATTTGGTAATACTGTGGAACAGTCGAATATATCATTACTCAGACTGCGCTTCATTCAATGACAGAAGTTGAGGCTATTTTAACCTGGACCAGATTTTCAAATAGGTTAAGACAACGGCAAACCTACAAATCTTGCCTAGAAGATTGGCCTCAGGGTTGCCTTGGTCTCAGGGTTGCTAGAAGTCGGTAACAACTGCAGACCAGGGATCTAGAAGTCATTATTTTAATTTGATGCCAGTGCAGTATACTTTTTTTCTAACAGTTTAGCAGCTGAAGAAACTTTTTTCAGTAATCTCATTTAAGGCTCATAATTTTGAGACAGTGTGGGTACCAACAAGTGATACTGAGGCTAAAGAAAAATGTTATTAAATTTTAATTATATTATATGTTATACAGTATTATTATATTATGTAACATATATTATATATTATTATATTATATATTATATTATAATTATATTATATATAATTAAAATATAAGTTATGTTCTTTATATCACAGAATTATTAAATAATTTACTGAGACACCCAGAAATTCCCAGGAGTTGTAGAAAAGGAAGTCTAACAACTGTGTTCTTAAGACATTTATATTAGCAAATGATCAATCATTTTTCCTCCACAGAGTCACGTTAAATGTAACATTTTCACCAGCAGGCGCACAGAAAGGAAACTTACATGAAATTTGTCTCTTTCCATTATTGCTCTTTTTGAAGTCACTGAACAGCTAAACCACAATACATATTTTATATGAATTCCTACAATGGAGTAGGAAACATATCTCTAAAAAGTCTTAATTCTGTCTAAACAATGGTTTAGACCAACAGAGATCAACAATGGGGCTTTCTAGATTGGCAAAAAGAAGTGTGTTCATGGCTGCATGAAAGTCTAGCCTTTAGATGAGAAAAAGGGAAAGTGTGCCATGAAAACGCTTTTTTTGCGCTTTAGGGGAGAAGAAGCGCCTTTAAAAAGGTGCTGGTTTTCCCAGCTTCTTTTTTAAAAACTGCAGAACAGTGCAGCTCCATCTAAAGGCTGCGGTGCAGCTGCTAAGCATTAAGGAAAAGGCAACTTCATGTCACACTTTCCTGCCAATCTAGAAAGCCCCAACGGTTCATTTACTATCATCATGATTGTTCCAGTCACAATATTTGTAAGCTTTGAAATCGTAAGAAGACCAAATCTTAGAAAATTTCATATATATGCAATTAGATACAGAATTATACATTTTTATTATTAACTTTTGAGCCAATTGATGCCTGAGCATGCATATGCATATGCAAATAGACAGAGAGACATAACAGATACATAACTGTAAAAATGTACAAGACATTCCACCATGTCCTCTCCATATCCCTCTAAAATGCCTCTTACCCACTTCTGGGAGTCATGAGACTTTTAAGAAAGGTCTAGAAGCTGGTGCAAAAGGAAACTGCTGCCTGAGAAGGGATTGGCTGAAAACTGAACAGAGGCAGGAACTCTGCTCATACAAGCAGCCTGTGTTCCATTTTCAGACATTCCCACTTCCTACTGTACTTTCTCCCCCACGACAAATCCTAGAGCAGTTGCTCATCATGGCATTCCCACCAAAAAGAAAAAAGTCCAAGAACACAGTATTAATTCTGATGTTTATTTCTGCTAAGTCATATTTTCTAAAGTCAATGGGTCTCAATTGTTTATTCAAGACCAAGCTACTCCAAAAGACTTTGGAGAGCAATAGGGATAGCTCACAGTAACACTCTGTTGCTGGAGAAATTAATTTTATCCATCAGTTCATTTAGAGAATCGCTGCTAAATTTAGAAAGAACATGAAAGCTTCAGAGCTAGTGGAAGCAGTTGGCACCATCATGCGGAAAAATAAAATGCACAGATATAGGATGGGTGACACCTGGCTGAATGAAACTACGTGTGAAAGGGATCTAGGAGTCCAAGTAGACCACAAGTTGAACATGAGTCAACAGTGTGATGCGGCAGCTAAAAAGGCCAATGCTATTTTGGGCTGCATTAATAGAAGTATAGTGTCTAGATCAAGAGAAGTAATAGTGCCACTGTATTCTGCTTTGGTCAGGCCCCACCTAGAATATTGTGTCCAGTTCTGGGCGCCACAATTCAGAAAGGACATTGAGAAACTGGAGTGTGTCCAAAGGAGGGCGACAAAAATGGTGAAGGGTCTGGAAACCATGCCCTATGAGGAACGACTTAGGGAGCTGGGGATGTTTAGCCTGGAGAAAAGAAGGTTAAGAGGTGATATGATAGCCCTGTTTAAATATTTGAAAGGATGTCATATTGAGGAGGGAGCAAGCTTGTTTTCTGCTGCTCCAGAGAACAGGACCCGGAACAATGGATGCAAGATACAGGAAAAGAGATTCCACCTGAACATTAGGAAGAACTTCCTGACAGTAAGGGCTGTTCGACAGTGGAACGCACTTCCTCGGAAGGTGATAGAGTCTCCTTCCTTGGAGGTCTTTAAACAGAGGCTGGATGGCCATCTGTCAGGGGTGCTTTGATTTGGATTTCCTGCATAGCAGGGGGTTGGACTGGATGGCCCTAGTGGTCTCTTCCAACTCTATGATTCTATGATTCTATGATTCTATGATTCTATGCCTGGAAGTCAAAATATGTTAATGTTTTCACCCTGCAAAACCTGGCTCTACTACACCATTAATATTAGGCTCTTCCTGAGATCTCTGTTGCATGAGTAGCTTCCCACTAAAGACGTTTCTGTAAAACTGACAGGATTGTATTCAAGGGTTACTTCCTCCATGTAGGTCCTTTCACTGATATAAATAACACCCAGTATCTACTGGTCTATCTATCTACTACAGCACTACTACTTTTGGAAAAGCTGCTCCACAGATTAGGAGACACTCTGTAGGAAGAAATAACTGAAAATCAGAACTACTTGCACAAGCATGTTCTGCTAGAGCCAGGGCATCACTGGATACATCCCCCAAAAATTTTTTTATTATAAGGAAAAGGTTGATAGTAATAAGTCAGAATAGGTTAAATACATGCATATGAAGAACTAGTAAAATAAAAGTTTATTTTCTACTTACTGGATCTGTAATTATGTGACTATTACAATTTGTAAACTCAGATACTAATTCATCTGCAACTTCATTATAAGATGTTGTTCCTTTACGCTGTACCTTTTCACAAACTTTCATTGAAAAATGTCTTAAGCCTTTTCCATTTTTATCTCCTTTTTTGCTTCTTTTACTGTAGAGAAGAAAAAAAATCAAATATTGATAAGAATAATTACTAACTTTCATAAGTCACTTTGGTTATAGCAGGATTTGAAAATTGTTTTTCTTGGTGGAAAAGAAAAATGAATATGAAATACAGAAACAGTGGTGTTATTCAAAGTACTTAACAACTGACCTTATTTTTATTTTATTGTTTTGCCTGTGTGTGTAAATGTTTCCTGCCAGTTCCCCTTCAACTGGGGACACTGCCAAGCTACTAGGATTCCAGGAAGTGGCAACATTGCTCCCACAGTTTTGTGTCTGGCTGGTGTTTTCTCCAGACCCTTAGCAGCAGCTACACCGAATGGTGGAGCATGCGGCATATGGCTCTCCCTTAGAGCTCCAGAAGATCCTGTCCTTCTCTCTACTCTCTCACCCCTCTGTCCTTGTTATCTGCTTCAGCTTCTTCTTCCTCCTCTGCCCCTTCACTACTCTTGGTTCCTTTGTTAATCTCCCCCACTTCTGCTTCCTTTAACAAATTTAACAACTGATTCAGTTGAACCAGGGCAAACCAGCTGAATGCCAACACTGCTGAAACCAGGCATGTTTTAATTCAAAATCTTTCTTGCAAAACACCACAAAATTTTTAGTTATTGTGCTATGAATATGTTTTACAAAAAACACCTTGCACATTCAATATGGGGCTGGAGTTAATTAGAATTCCAGATGTCCAAAGGGCCTCATTTGGAATTTGTTTATATGAGTTGAAATTAAGTGAATCTAAATATTTTCAAAGAAAAGCAAGCGGGACATATTTGATATGAAAATAATTTATCCCAAAGCATTTGATGTTCACAATGTTTTTTCTTCAAGAGGATATGATTTGATATTCTCTCTTAGTAAATTTAAAGAATAGGAGACTGATTTATAATTAAAAAAAAATCAGGACAAATTGCCTATTCTGCATGGCACTGGTTCTCAAAAGGCAGACATAAAGAGACTCCTGCTGGATCAGATAAAAGGCCCATTCTGTCCTACATTCTGCTTCCCACAGTGGCAAACCAGTTTCCCATTACATCACAAACATCTCCCCCAGTCCTCTAACTGGTTCAATATAGCTAGTCTCAAGTAGAGTTTTTTTTTCCTCCTAGGGGAATTGAAGGGACTAAACTGAAATATTTTCATAGATAATATGCACTTTATTTCCCTAATAAGGCCAACATCTATGAAATCCTCTACCTTATTAAAATATATATTCCTACATCATCTCATAGACTATAGTGTTGTTTACCTGGTCTAGTATTATAGATATTGCTTTCATTCAAATTAACTGTTTTCTCCTTTTCTAGAAGCCAAAATTCTATAGCTTTACTAATAAAATCCACTATTAAGATTAAAATAAATTAATCTGGCATTAATAAGATCTGATATATTCATCATATAGAAGCTATGATGCATCAAAATATGCAAAAAACAATAATTTACACTAAAGAGAATTCTGTTAGCTGGCTTATAGCATCCAATCAGATATACTAAATATGGTGAATATTTAACTAGGAAAATGCTTGCTTTGACAACATGTGAAGTGTATATCACACAAAAACCCCTCTCCAAACATCTACTGTGGAATCCGGCACAGTGGCTTCTGAATCACTTAACTCTCTTGTTGACTCCGTGTCAACTCTTTTTTCAAACCTGCTCTCACATATAAAACTCTACATTTCTTGGTGTCAGTTGGGTGCAGTGAAAGAACCAAGGGCATGGCTGTGTTAAACACTTCTCATTCAAAACATCTATGCAGCCTTTACTCCAAAACAGATTTTTAAAAAGTACACAATGACCCCCATATCCATGGGATCGGTAACCACCATTTCACTTATCTGCATTCAGGGGGAAAAAAGTCTCTGTAGGCATCTGGAGGTCCTTCAGTATGACTCTATGTTCAACTTCCACTGGAATCTGATCACATAGTCATGCTGGAAGACCCCCCAGGTTCCTCAATCTGCTATGACTCTAAGCAACTGGAGGTTCTCCAGCATGACTCTTCTGCTAGAAATATAGCATTCACTGTTAAAACTAATGTAACATGGAGATACAGTGGGCTCTTGGTATCCACTGGGGTTTGGTTCCAGGATGACCTGTGGATTCTCAAATCCCATTAAATATAATGGCATAGTAAAATGGTGCCTCTTTTATAAAATGGCAAAATCAAGGTTTGCATTTTGGAATTTATACATTTTAAAAATATTTTCAAACCATGGATGGTCGAATCCATGGATAAAGAATCTGTGGATACAGAGGGCCGACTGTACAGTAATTTGCCTTATAGTGTAGCAACATGAACGCTTGAACTGAGAATTACCATTTGAATAATAACACTTATTTTTTTTCAAAAAAAAAGGTTCAATGGGGAAGGTGCAATACAAACCAACAGAAGCTGTGATCCTGTATGAATCCTGTTAGAGCATGCATTTTTCTGCCCTTGGCAATATGCACTCCTACCTCATGGTACTAGGGCATTCTCCACTAGTTACTAAGTGCCAAGTGAGAAAAGGGGCATCCTGGGCACCATCTATTACAATTTTGCAGCTGGCAAAAAAGAGGGGATGTAGCCTTCCCAGATGTCCAGCATACTACTCCTTTTTTCCCAGCTGCAAAAGTGCAGCTGGATCATGAGACAGATCCTCACTGGGGTATGCACATCCATAATGTCCACCGGTTAAGTGAGGGGATAATTGCTCAAGGAAGTACTAGATAGCTCTTGCCTTAATTGTAAAAGGAAATATGTTGGGATAATATGAGACTACATCTGCATATGTCAGTGAAGAAAGTTGACAGAAAGAATATCAATTTATTTGAAATTTGCTCCTGGGAAAGAGTTCTACAATGGACTGCTAAAAAAACAAATAAATACCGGTAAGTCTTGAACTCTCAAGATTAAACTCTCCCTAGTAGCCAATATGATTAAACCAAGATTGTCATAATTTAAATATATCATAGGAAGAGATGACTCACTAGAAAATACAATAATGTTTGGTAAGGCAGAAGACAGTAGCAAAAGAGGAAGACCATATTCCAGATGGATAGACTCAATCAATAAAGCCATATCTCTAAGGACATTATCACACGGGAGGAATTTCTCTCAATTTCGAAAGAAATGAAAGAAATGAAAGTGGGGCAGTTCGTAATTGAGTGAGTTCACTAGTTCAGCAAATTTACGTGATTGCGTATTGACGCTACATCACAGTTAGAACTGCCCAAAATTGCCTCTCAGTGCCCAAAATAGCATGTGATAGTTTCTGAAGCAATAACATGAAATCCCACAATTGCGTTTGGAAGGTCTTCCCATTGCCCGAAAATGCATGTGATCAGCTTTCACGCAATAACATGAAACCCCATGACTGCGCTCAGATTGCCATTGGATTATACTTCCAATTCTGCAAGACCTGAACAAGGCAGTTGATGATAAAGTGACTTGGAGGTCTCTCATTCAAGGGATCACCATAAATCAAAGGCGATCTGAAAGTAGTTAACATAGTCACCACCAGGATGTTGGAAAAATGTCCAAGGAAGCTGTTAACAGCATGAGCTGCAAATTTTACTATACAAATAGCTGGTTTAGCAATACTCCTATGGGCAAATGTGAAGAGGTTGCTTAATTGCAATTAAGTAGATGCAGAAGACTGGCCCTAGTGCTATTCAACCTCTTTATCAATGACGTCCTGGGCTCAGTGCTATTCAAGATCTTTATCAATGATGGGTGATGGAATAGAGCGCATGCTTATCGAATTTACAGATTATACCAAATTAGGAGGGATAGCTAATACCCCAGAGGACAGGATTAAAATTCAAAATGACTTTAAACAGACTGGATGGCTGGGCCAAAACTAACAAAATTAATTTTAACAGGGAGAAATTTAAGTTACTACACTTACGTAGAAAAAATGAAATGCACAGATATGTGATGGATGACACTTGGCTTGACAAGAGTACATGTGAAAGCGATCTAGCAGGTTAAAAAGACAATGTGATTCTAGCCTGCATCAATAGTTGTATAGCGTCTAGATTGAAGGAAGTAATTAGTACAGTGGTCCCCCGGGTTGCGAAAGTAATCCGTTCCGGGATTACTTTCGTAACCCGGAAGTGTTTCACAACCCGGGGGACTGCTTTAGTTAATGCACAGCGCGCCGGAAGCACGCTGTTTTAAAGGGCCCGGGTTGCTTTTTTCTTTTGCAACCCGGGGATTTTTTTCGGATCCCGGGGGCTTTTTTTTGCCCCCGGCCGTTTCGGGTCCCGGGGATTTCATTCCCCAGGGGCTTCGTATCCCGGGGGACCACTGTACCACTCTATTCTGATTTGGTCAGACTTCACTTGGAATACTGTGTCCAATTCTGGTAACCACAATTTTAGAAGGATATTGAAAAGTTTGGACATTTCCAGAGGAGGGCGACCAAAATGGTGTAAGGTCTGCAAACCATGCACTATAAGGAGTGGCTTAAGGAGCTATTTAGCCTGAAGAAGAGAAGGCTAAGAGATTACACAACAGCCATGCTTAAATATTTGGAAGGATGTCATACTGAAGAAGGAACAAGCTTGTTTTTTGCTGTTCCACAGACTAAGACCCAAAGCAATGGATTCAAACTACTGGAAAAAAGATTCTACCTTAACATGAGAAAGAACTTCCTGACAGTAACAGCTGTTTGACAATGGAATAAGCAGCCTCAGTGAAATCTCTTTCTTTGCAGATTATTAAATATAGGCTGGATGGCCATCTGTCAGGAATGGTTTGAATTATGTATTCCTGCATGGCAGGGGGTTGGACTGGACAGCCCTTGTGGTCTCTTCCAGTTCCATGATTAATGCATAGGAATAGAACTCAAATGAATGTCTAAATAGAGATCATGAAGATATGAAGCCAAATTGGCTCTGTGTTAATTCAAAAATAGCCAGTGCTAAGTTTTCTACTAGTCAGTCACCTGAACTCTGCTTGGGACCTGGCAAGCCTGTCAGTGCTACTTGACTGAAATGGTGATCTTGGATGACTGCTTCATTAGGTTGATGCCTCAGTGCCAGACAAAAGTGTAAGTGCATATCTCTGGCTGAATCTATTGGATCAATAACGCAAGTCAATGGTGCATGTCTTCGACCATAAGTCCCCAACTTTTAGAAATATGTTTTTAAGTGGGCTAATAGTTACATTAAATATTTAACACACAATTAATAATAGCAGCAGTAGTAGTTATAGTAGTAGTAATATAAACCACTCAGATTCTAGTTACTTCACTACTACCCAAATTTGCAGATGACACCAAATTAGGAGGAGTAGCTAATACCCCAGAGAACAGGATCAAAATTCAAAATGACCTGAATAGACTAGAAAGCTGGGCCAAAGCTAACAAAAAGAAATTCAACACAGAGAAATGTAAGGTCCTGCACTTAGGGTGGAAAAATGAAATGCACAGATATAGGATGGGGGACATGGCTGAATGAGACCACATGTGAAAGGGATCTAGGAGTCCAAGTAGACCACAAGTTGAACATGAGTCAACAGTGCGATGCAGCAGCTAAAAAGACAATGCAATTTTAGGCTGCATCAATAGAAGTATAGTGTCTAGATCAAGGGAAGTAATAGTGCCATTCTATACTGCTTTGGTCAGGCCCCACCTGGAATACTGTGTCCAGTTCTGGGCACCACAATTCAAAAAGGATGTGGAGAAACTGGAGCGGGTCCAAAGGAGGGCGACTAAAATGGTGAAGGGTCTGGAAACCATGCCCTATGAGGAACAATTTAGGGAGCTGGGAATGTTTAGCCTGGAGAAGAGAAGGTTAAGAGGTGATATGATAGCCCTGTTTAAATATTTGAAGGGATGTCACATTGAGGAGGGAGCAAGCTTGTTTTCTGCTGCTCTAGAGAACAGGACTCGGAACAATGGATGCAAACTGCAGGAAAAGAGATTCCACCTCAACATTAGGAAGAACTTCCTGACAGTAAGGGCTGTTCGACACTGGAACACACTCCCTCGGAGAGTGGTGGAGTCGCCTTCCTTGGAGGTTTTTAAGCAGAGGCTGGATGGCCATCTGTTGGGTATGCTTTGATTGGGAGTTCCTGCATGGCAAGGGGGTTGGACTGCATGGCCCTTGTGGTCTCTTCCAACTCTATGATTCTATGATTCTATACCCTGAAAAAGATGATAGAAATTTAACAAGCACAAGCTCCTTTGCTTAAGCATATTTAAATCAGGAAGTTCCTTCAGTAATTAAATAGTTCCGGTTTTGTTTCAAAAAACAATGGATGCTAGCTTCAAAAAAGCAAATATCTTAGACAAGCTACAAACAGTGTTTTAAAATTTTGGCTCATTCTATAGCTATTGTTTTGCAATTTTAAAGCAATGAGAAATTGTGGCTAGAGAATTCCTGGTTCAAGTGAGGCTTGTATAAAGAGACAAACTGTAGATGCAAAAGGTATATGTGCATATCCCAGTCTAATAAACTGAGATGTGATCATTCATATACAATCAGTACTTTCTATGAAAAGAAAAATCAACAAGCACTACTAATTTTAATTGATCTGTTCAGGGTAAACTAGATTCAATCCATACAACAGGGCTGAGAATTATGCAGCCTCCCAGATGTTATAACCCACAGCAATCTTCCACATTGCTGTGTTGGTTAGGGCTGCTGCAAGAACATCTGGAGGGCCACATCAGTTTCCTCCTCACCACAGAATTGAATACGTTAAAAATATGTCGTGTTGAATCTCATTGTCAGAGAAAGGTGGGATATAAATCCTTGAATTCAATTTCAATTCAATTTTATTAATGCTTAAGCCAATGGCCATTCGCATGATTAAAATGCAAAATGTAAAACCGATGAGAGAAATTATCGGCCTATAAGCCTTCTGGATGTTGATTCCAAACTTTATAGTAGACAGTTATTAAATAGATTGGATGAATGGGAATCTAGTAATCAGATCATTCACCCTGAACAAGCTGGATTCAGGGAAGGCCAGAGTACTATAAATCCTTGAAATAAGTAAAATAAAATTTCTATAAATACAATACAGTGAGGCCTCATTATCCACAGGCTTGCCATCCACAGATTTAAGTGTCCATGGATGGCAAGCCCCAATTTCCCCAATGATGGCACAAATACACAGCTGCACTGCCATTAGGGACAGCTAACATTGTCCACGATGGCAGCGTGTGCACATGGCTGTGCCACTGTTAGGAACAACAGCAATTTAGGTAAGCCCCCGCTGTCTTGAACAACAGGGACTTACCTGAAGTCCTGTTGTCCATAATGGCAGCACAGCCACATGCATGCACTGCCATTGGGGACAACGGTACTTGAGGTCTCATGGTTTCTGGTATCCGCATTGAGGGTTTGGAACAGATCCTCCATGGATACCAAGGTCCCACTGAATTATATTCATGGTAATAGCAACATTGTAAACAAGTTAAATGGAATACCCTAAAGCTAATGATCAAAGTGCAAAGTTCTATATTTCAAGGTTAAATTGACTGGAGAATGGCAGATGCACAGTGCCACCATTATAAATATTTACCCTTAATATAGATACACAGTATTTTACAAACAGGTAACAAACATTAGCTCCTGTGGCTGCAATCCAAAATTTTAGGGTAATGTACAGCTGTTACAAGATATCAGAAATGAGCCTACAGAAAACACTGATTCATATAGTCAGATTTTATTCACAACAACCGCATGGTGAATTCCCTCCTCAAGTTTTTCTGCCACAGGTAAACTGTCTGGAAGTAGCTGTCTACTCCCATGGCTGCTGCTGTCAAATTTGTTATCTTTGTCTCAGTGCAGCTGACACTGATCTCTCACACCTTGCTGTTGTTATTGCCACTTTTGCCTCCATTAGTAGCATTCTCCTCTCTCTCTCTCTCTCTCTCTCTCTCTCACACACACACACACACACACACTTATTAGGTTTAGACAACAGGTAGGAATCACATAGATTTCCAGGTGCTATTGCACCACACGCCTGATAGCCCTAACTAGTGCAGACAATGGAGAAGAGTAATGGTACTTTTAGTTGAATAATATCTGAAGAAATACAGTTGGCTTTTCATATCTGCAGGGGGTCCATTCTGGACACCCCCACAGATTACAAAAAATTCAAGACTTCAAGTCCTGTTCTTCTCAATGGCAGTGTGGCTGCATGCAGGTGTTGCCATTGGGAAGAATGAGGTGGGGCCATCCATGGATGCTCCAAGCCACAAATGGCAAACCTGCAGTTGGCAGGAGCCGACAGTACATGATTCCTAATCCTGACCTGACTTGCCCAATTTGTTTAAAATGTAGCTGCATAAGTACAACAGAGAATAGTATTTGTTCTGAAACAGAAAGTTACTGTGGAGGATACTACATTTAAAAATGATATATTGCTAACACACTCAAAGTTAGTATATTTTACGTAGACACTGAATTTAGATACAATGTAACAGTAACCACACACCTTTCTGAAAAATCTGATTCCATGAAGTTTCGCGCTCTTTTTCGGTCCCTGTGAATATATTTTTCATAACAATCAGACATAAAAAGATTTATTGTTACATTACATTATCAGCTTTGTAACTTAAGGTGTACTCATTCTAAATTTCTAAAAACTTGCTTCATTTGTTTTATACATTCATACTGAGCATAATCTGAAAGTTGCTTGTGATCAGCGACCAAATGACTGCAACTTCGTTCAGAAATCACATTTAGCTATAGACAGAACTCCTTCATTAGAAATATAGCTGATCCTACCATCTACTTGGGTGGGCATGTCAAACTGAATGATAAGGAATGCTTTCCTGAATAATAAAAAAAAATCATTTCTACTTCCATATTCTGTATTATTTGGATTATAATTATATGGAACATAAGCATTCTTGAGTGGCTAAAGCAAAAAAAGTAAATAAACTGGCAGCAACTGTAACAAAAATAGGTCTTATAAATTTTTAAGAAAATAAACATAAAATATAAAAGTGCATTGCACATTTAAAGTGTTTTAAACAGAATCACTTTGAAATTATAAAGAATAATTGTAAGGGAATAAAATGAATCTGTAAAGTAAACTACTTTAAGTACAGCAGCATCATGCAATAACAACTTATTTTATTGTTCACCTGTGGCATAGGGAAGGGGAGAGTTTGTGTTTTTTATATCTGCATATTAGATTTTAAAATGGTGGGTCATATTTTATCAGAGACCTCCGAATTCCTGTGCTATACACTGTGCTTTTATGTCTGCAGTTCTGTTTCTTGCAATCTTTTTCTTTCTTTGCCACAACAATCCCACAACCCATTCATCTGCAAATCTTTCCTTTGCAAATCATGTTCATTATACCCTGGATCACTCCTGTAAAATTTAATTTTGACTTATGGTTGTTTGTTTGAGTTATGTGTTTTCATTTATGTAGACTAGAACTTAGGCAGCATCATTCCATACAATCCATACCACTAATACTTAGTATACTAGATTCAGTTCTTGTTCACATTCTTTTGGTTCTTTCCAGTTTGCTCTTAGTATTTCCCTGTTGTTTGCCAAAATTCTAACTACTGTCTGCTTCTCTGATGTGTGAAGTGCACTCTAGTGTGTAAGCACACACACGAGAAAGAGCAAAAAGAATTAACGAACAACCTACTTTTCTTTCACAAACATAATTGAAGGAGTGGTCTCCTGTTCATCTAAACATTGTCTGCTATGTAGTATTACAATACAGTGATTTTAGTCAACGCATTCTACAATTATGAAACTATTTCCTATTATGCGTCTTCTTAGTAACTGAATGAGATTTGACCAATGTCAGGAGCAACACTTACATACACAAGAGTCACATGGTGAGTAACATACTGATGGTAGTACTCCCAGAGTTATGAAGATACTGTGGAGCTCAATATGATAACAAGCAAGAATAAGCCAAATAGCATATTTACCCTGGGATCCAACCCGTGGCTTCTGGGATGCATGCCTGCGTGACCATGGCTGGTGCTGTACTGTAAGGACTTCCACTCAGAACATTCCCTGAACTGGTCAGTCTTTGTGATGTGCTTATAATCTATGAAAATTAAACAAAGAAAAATTTAACTCTGCAAAGGAATACTGTAGAACAAAAAAAATTATTTAAATTATTCAGATCTTGTATCAGAACACCAATGTATTCAAAGGAAGATGGGCTCAGAGGAAAAGAAAGGAGTGTGTCTGCCATCAGACATCTAACCTGTAACGCTAGTAACTAGTGGACAATCTCATTTCCCCTTTTAAAAAAAGTCACTAGTAACTAATGAACAATTTTCTTCCCCCATTTAAAAAAGTCAAAGAGACTTGAAAAAGCAAGTTGTGATATCTCAGAAGAGTCTATTGTTCAAACCCCTACTGATTCCACAAGTGCGCTCACATTAGGACACCTAGGGGTTTTTTATCCTAGTTACTGCAGAATGCACACTTTTATAATATGCTACTTTGTAATTTTATTGGAAATGTGCATTATAGATGCATTTTATCCATGCTATGAGACAGTACACATTGCAGCCCTTCATTGTACAAGTGAAAATGTGAAGTCCCTGTTACTTTCTAGGTTAAGATCACAATAGAAGCAATAGCAGCTAAATGTCTATACTGCTTCATACTGAACTAAGCACTTTACAACATGTAAGCTAACTTCCCCCAACAAGCTGGGTACTAATTTTTGCGATCCGGAAGGATGCCAGGCTGAGTTGACCCTGGATCCCCTGGCTGGAATCAAACTCACAACCTTGTGGCTGTGAGTGAGTGACTGACTGCATTACCTGCACTTAACCACTGCCCCACCAGGGGCTCCCTTAGAAAGAAAAAACAGTATAGGGATCACATGAATCACTAAAGAAATGACAATATAGGGATCACATGAATAAAACTTAAGGTTGCCATCATTACATTAATAAAAACTTTAATTAAATTCATTAAAACTACACAGGTTCTACAATATAATTTTCAACTAAGATAGGCAGTTAGCTTTTTTGCACAATGACCTGCTGAAAGTCAGTATCAATATCTTTTAATTTTGACTTTTAAGTGAAAAAACACCTATTTTGAAAACACATTAAAAATTAAACCTATCAATATTAATAAAGAAGAGGAAGGAAAAAAGAATGTGCCAGCAACTTCAAGATTAACTAGTTTTTAACTTTTTAGTATGAGCTTCCACGGATATAAACCTACTTCTGGGTACAGTACAAATGATATTAAAGACTCAGGTTCTAAAGCATATTTATACAGTTGCAGGAGTGTGACAGAATGCAATAGGATCCAGAAATATGCAAATCATAGCCCTGCTATAAATTCTCAAAGGACTGGGCAAGGTGATAGAGGCCTTTCAGAGCTTTACAGTGGGCCAGTTAGTGTTGATTTATGAAAGCCATAAATCTGATTACAAACACAAATATAATAAATCTGATTACAAAGACAATCAACACAAAGGTCTTAAACCAGGGGAAGATAAAATGTGCTTGCAGCCAAGAATTTGGCTTGAATCTGTGTAAGTACACTCGTCCCTCCACATTCACTGCGGCTAGGGGCACAGGACCCGTGTGTATGTGGAAAAACCACAAATAACAAAACATTATGTTTTTACCTGAGAGAACACCTCTCTAGGAATTTCTAGGTCCTCCAGTGCAACTCTATGGTCAACTTCTGCCAGACATTGACCACAGAATTGTGCTGGAGCAGATACACATGCCTAGTGGAGTGTTCTCTCTGGGAATCTCTAGGTCCTCCAGTGTGACTTTTGGTTAAAGTTGACCATATAGTTGTACTGGACGACCTAGATATTCCTAGAGAGAATATATTAATAAAATATGTGAATAATCAAATCCACAAACGTCACAAATGTGGAGGGACAAGTGTATATAGTTTTAAGTTGCTTAAATTGTTTTGTACACTACATTTTAGACCATTATAAGTTGCTTTTTTGTCTGTACACTGTCCTGAAATCTTATGATATAGTGTGGAATATAATATTCTAATGAATAACTACAATAAGTAAGAATAGTTTTTCTTTTATTAATATATCTCTGTTTATAAAATCCAATTTCAAAACTATTTTGAGAGTACAGTGCTACTGTGGAAGGGCTTTACTATATATTTGACTAGGAGAAAGAATCCCTGACTACAAAATCTACCAGTCAAAGCCAAATTTTATTGCATTTATTGTTATTGTTCTTAAAAATACTTTATAAGTATATCTTAATCACTTCCTTGAATTTTGATCAATATCCCTGGACTTTCTTTAAAAGGGGTAATCAAGCATTAAGGTTTCATACTTAAACCCCCAAAGTCTAAAATTTATTTGTATCTCTATCCATGTCAGAAGGTCTACATCACAGCATGATTTTGCAGTGCTGGCTACACCCTTGAGAAACTCTTTTTCAACAAGGTCAGCATGATACAAGCATGATATCAACCAGATGCTTTTCTACTGAAAGGCCACCTTCCCTTTGTGAAACTGCCAATCAAAACATGCACACATCCTTGATAGCAAAGGATGGTCTCTGACTTGTTGACTTGGGACACTGCATTCACCACAATCATAACATAGACTATAACAAAATCTGTTTACCCTAAATTGTGAAGATTATTGTAATAAAAATGGAAATAGTTCTTATTTTTCTTAGAGCAATCTAAGATTTGAATGTTTGAATCTGTTTTTGGTGGGTGTACAAGCATTATTTACTTCGAACAAGATTTTTAAAAAAAATATTTGTATATTATTCTAGAAGATGGTTTGTAAAGCAAAAATATATTTAAATGTGAATCAGCATCAACATTAATTTTTAAAATGGCAAGGTACTGAATTAAAATACAACTTGCAGGGGAAAGGAACAATTGGTGTCAGAGGCCTTCTCTGATTTACATGTGTTTCTTTCTTTCTTTCTTTCTTTCTTTCTTTCTTTCAAGGTCCGGGGGGAGGGGGAGGACCCTCCCCCCCCTCACATACACACCCCTCACATGCAGGGCTCTCTCCTAGTTTTTTTGTATTTTTTAGTTCTCTGTTGTTAAAGCAGTAGCTGATTATAAATATAGACTCTATGAATTTGTTCAGGCGTTTGGACCTGTCATCAAAATCCCAATCTATGCACAATTTTATTCCATCCTTCATGTCGGCTGCAAAAGGCAACAAGCATGCAAACAGTGAAGTTAGGTTATTCATAATTTTGCCAAACAATTTATGTAAATTTCAGCTTGTATTTTTTTTAGTACTATAATAACCTAAAAATATTCCATATACACTCATGTCCTCCATTATTCAATTTTACAAGCTCTAAAAAAGCAGCACTGGGCATCAGCTTGCAGTTTTTCATAATTGCAAGACAAAATTGTGTAACAATACAGTTTTTCATCAAGCCTGTTCAAACAAAGGTGGAATCCTGGGGGCAAAGAACTGTCTGAGCAGGCATATTCTGAGGACATGAAATCATTTCCCATAAGTACCCGTCATAGCATTTATGAAAATTGTATTGTATGTATATTGTCAGAAAAGTTAAGAGACTTGATCAGAGCTTACTAAGAGTTTTGCCTCAAACATGCTTTTAAATAGAAATCAGCAAAATTATACAAACCAAAGCAAAATGTTAAACACTATATTATCAACAGGACCACTCAACCAATGTATGTGAAAATTATGTTTAAATTGTAGTGATGTGAGGTAAATTTTTGAACTGAAATTACATTTTACCAGTAGTACCTGTTATAGGAGACCAAGTGATGCTATTGTTTAATTTGAAATACAACAGTATCATCTGCATGTAGGGCTCTTACAAGTCCACTTCTGCACCCAAACCCATGAAAATAGCATAGTGCATGTCTTAACTTCCATACCAAGCAAGCAGTAAATAAAAGTCTTTCACACCATGACACTTACTCAAAGAAAAAATTAAAAACAGAATTCAGATTTCTAAATCTCTAGATTTATCTGAGGACTGTACCCCTCACCAAATTAGATTGTGTCAAATTTAATTTTAATACAAAATATCATCTTGATTTTATGATGAATAATATTTTCAGATCTATAATGCCATTCTTGGCTGTGAATATAAGTACTGTGGTATGATAACATGTTTAATTTATTCAGAACTAAACACATAAAACACAGTTCCTTATATGATATTTCTAAGCTGTAAATTCTGCCCTTTTCAACAAGGAAAGGCAAATATGATTAAGCTGTGATATTATTTTGACACCTTTCTATAAGACTAACACCTGCATTTAGGATACTAAGCTTTTCTATTTGAAGACTGTATTCAAATGTTAAGAACAAAATCATTTAATTATAACCACTGCATTCTTTGCCAGCAGATTCTGTGAACCTACATTTTAAGCTACTGGTACATTTTAAAGTTACATCTAAAGAGAGGCAACACAGACTAACTTCTAGATACAATACTCTTTACTTCTACTCTACTGCCATCTACCGGGAGGGAAAAAACACAAGGCAGATTAAAGAATGAATCTTCAAAAGAACTTATTCAGAAGCCAGGACAAAGCTATTTAGAATTTTGCCCTCATAGTTTGGCTCAGGCAATGTTTCTCTGCAACAAAGCTGCTTGTATAGGCCCAGTACAACTATAACTCTCAATCTCTTAACATGTTTAAAGTCTTTGGAACAGTGGTATAGTGAAGCTTCTCTGGGACATTTTGGTTAACGGGAACAATTACATCATCAGCAATTCCTTGATGTCCCATGTTCTCTCTGAGTTTAGTTGCAATTTCCACATGCTGAGAGGGAAAAGAAAGGGAACTACTCCTCTTTGCAATTTCATGGAGCACTTATTGGGGACATCTGAGAACATTCAGAGACAGCACTGCATTCTCAACCTTTTGCTACAAGTCACATTTTATCCCCATCTATTCATTGCAAGGGTGAAAAGGGACTTTGCAATCCTCAGAGAGACATTACAACTGGACGGTGTAAAAGGGGTAGAAGACACAGCAGTAGAGGACACGCCTATGGCCTTATTTCGTTATTCTTAAGATACCAGAGCCTTTGTGAAAGTTAACATCTTGCATTTTTATACATTTCAGCGTGAGTTACAATTTCTTATTTCAAGAAAAAAACAAATTTATCTGCTAAAATAATCCATTGCTAGAAAAAAGGAAATCTTAATTGGCAACCAGACTTTTAAGGATTCCAAACATTGTACCACTTCTACCATATGTACTTAAAAGATATGTAATAAATATCCAAGAAGTACTCAGCACAAATATTTTATTAGATTATACTACAAGGGAGAGAACTGCAAAATCAGCAGTACGATGAAATGCTTAGTCAAAAAGCTGAGAAGCAGCTTGCAAACTGCAAAAGAATGAAGTGTAGTTAATCATTGGAAAACCAAAATCATCTTGAAGATTATTGCTTAACCAATTTCTGATTAATATTGGCTACTTCTCTTGTTATACAACCACACTTTATTCTTTTACACCACTACATATTGTTCATGAGACCACTATATGTAGTTCATGAAGGCCTTCCATGTGGCTTGCCATAGACCAAGCCCCTGCTGCATAGTTCCCCTATGCAGGATGAGTATGTGCTCTATAATCCTGCCACTCAGCTGTTCATCAAACTTGGAAGGCTGAGTCTTCTGGAGAGAATCATATGCAAGTAGACACATCTCCATATGAAAAGCAGATTGCTTGCCTGTAACTAGTTCTTTGCATGGTCAATCATGAACTCACACACGTGGAAATCTTTGCACCTACACAGACCATATTCGGAAACTTCTAGAACAGTGATTTCCAAACTTTGGCCTTCCAGGTGTTATGGGCTTTGACCCCCTGAATCCTAGACCATTCGACAAGATTGCTGATGCTTCTGGGAGCTGAAGTCCAAAACAACTGGAGGATCAGAGTTTGGGAATCACTGTTCTAGAGCTAGATCTCTTCCACTGAAAGCCTATTCCCCCCACCTACACTGCACATGTTCAGTACAGTTCCTGCTCAAACTGCAATGTAGGTGAGGAGAACTGTCAAATCTTACTGTTGGCTTGGGTAAGGCAACTGTGACAGAATGGGAGTCTGTGAAAACAATGGTGAAACCATTGTTTTCACAGACTCCCATTCTAATTATGCCCACCAAATAGACCAATGAACTAAGGCCAGAGACTGATCAGAGAATCATCCAATTCTGGGACAAACTTGGATAGAAACCATCCTTGGAGTGGCCACATTCAAATCTGAGAGAAGGGGGTTATTGCTATGTTTGAGACCATCAGCCCTAGAAGGACCTGTGTGCCCTTCACTCGCACAGGCAGAGTGTGATGCATGCAGAATGGCCTCCAAAATCTGATGTGTTCTGTCAAGAAGCATCTCTGTCCAACTGAGAGTCAGCAGCAATGTATTGGATGTAATGTGACTTCCTGGAGTTCATAAGGATGATAAAAATACATGTCCTGCAGGTTGATGATCATAACCCAATTTCCATGATGCACTAGATTGTAGATGGCATTGCCAGCCTGAACTTCTTAGTGGTGACACCCTTGAGATCCAGGATGGGATGCAGTCCTCTGCCCTATTTTGGTACCATAAAGCACTTCAAGAGGAAACGTCAATCAAGATGTGATGGATGGACTCTCTTGATGGCACCCTTATAAAGAAGCATGTCAATCTCTTTGGACAAAACATGGGAAAGCTGTTTTAGACAATACACTCCGGAAGGTGGGAGAGTGTGGAACTCCACAACATAGCCTTCTGCCATGATGCTGAGGACCCATCTCAAGCTGGTAGAAAATGAGATAATGGTGAGACATATGGGAATCGAAAAAGGTAATATAATTGAAAGGATGAGAAGATAGTCAGAGATGGATGGCAATTTGATTGCTTTTCTTATGAAAAGAGTAGTACTTGCCAGATGATTGGAAATGTCTGGAAGACCCTTATGAAGATTGTTTCATAGGTAGCAAAGAACACTGAGGGAGAAGTGGAACAATGGGGCTAGGAAGACTTTTGTTTGTGCTGATTTAAGGACTGCTACCGACCATATTGGCAGTGATCTTCATTTTGGGGGGTATGCTCCAATTTCACATCTGTGGTGGCATGAACAAGGCCCTCTTCATGGAATGAAATGATGACCCTAGCTTTGGCCAAGAGATCCGAAGAACAGAACCAAGAGTGAACCTCAAAGTGATGGTCCCCGCAAGAGACTTTGTCACACAATCTACTGCATGCCAAGCTATAGTGATTTGCTGGGTGGACAAGGTACAAGCCTCAAGGTAGAAAACAGAGGCAGTCTTCTTATCCTCCTCAGGCAGCCTTTAAAGAAGTGGAGCAACCTTCTCCCACAGGTATTGTGGGTAGCCTCTAAACAAGCCTGATAGTTAGAGATGAAAAGTGACAGCACCACAGTAGAATAGGCTTTATGAACCATGGAATCAAGCTTGCATTGTTCTTCATCTCTAGGGGTTGAATGTGACTTACCAGATAGAGGTAGTTGCCTCCACAATGACCAAATTTGGCAATAGATGTTTGAAAAGGATGGCATAGTTGGAATCATGGCCCTCACAGAAGTTGTTGATGTGGCAACAAGTTGGCTGAATTGATGAAGGTGATTTCCAAGAGCATTTAGCGATATTCTCCAAAGCAGATAGACATGGAATAGCCACTGAGAATGAGCTTTGAAACTGATATGATGAAAACTTGGAGGAGTTGTGATAAGAGGCTGTTGAATATCCAGTTCCATAGCCCCAGCCATTCTCAACACCTGATTAGCATATGAACAAACATCGTCTGGTGACAACAGCAGATCCTGGTTAGTCGCCTTCAGGTCCAGCAAATTATTCAGTGGAGAAAGAGAAGACAAATCAGACTCAGAGTCTGCAGAATAATTGACTCTCAGAGAAATGTTTTAAGAGGCAAAGCCCTGTTCCAACAGGCCTGGTGGGAAAAGGCTCTACAATGAGAAGCTTTATACACAACATGGGCATCCTTCAAGCAAAGGAGACAATTAGAATGGCCCCACTCATCTGAGAGATCTTTTTCCACAGGAGACACACCTCAGGAGACACACCATAGATGCCATAAACCCAAGAGTCAAGAAAAAAAAAACAAGCCGAAGAAGAGCAGCTAACATGTGGCATTCCCTATGAAGCAACTGTTATAACAGACAAAGAGAACTAAGGAGGTTTGGATGGGAACCATACTGATTGTGTATGAGGGGTACCCTCAGCCAGAGATCTAATTCTTTTTTATTCTTTTTTTCCTTTTAATCACATTAGAAATAAAAATACATATATACATAATAATTGTTTATAATAGCACAGAATAAAAATAATGCAATACAAAAAGTCTAAGGTAAGTGAGTAAAGGGGGAAAAAAAGAAAAATACATTCATTCAAGTACCAATAACCCACCACCCATGTGAAATTTCTGGCTTCCCATTCATCTGTCTTGTAGTTTTATATGTATTTGTCATATTATTACTCCTCTACTCTGTGAGTCACAGAGACAATGAAGAAATAATTCTCTTTCCCAGCACAACCATGTTTGTCCCAGCCCAACAGCTGATTGATGGGCTGTCTGCAGCACAATTTAAACATCTATCCAACTAAGCTGACACTGGGAACTCCTCATTGTTCCCAGTCCCAATCAGCTAAGCAGAAAAAGAGCCATTAAAGATGAAAGGACTAGTAGAGAAAGATGTACATCATATCAATCTGTCGGGAGAAGAAGTGCACATGCATGGCCCAGTCCACCAGCGCACACATACACACACACAGAGCCAAAGATTTCCATTCACCTGAACAAGTGCAGACCTTTATAAAGATGTTTTACCCCAAATATAAAATCAGAAAGGATAAAATTGAGAAAGGATGAAATTCAGCAGGACTTCCTGTTGTTAGATGTTGAAACAAGATATAAGACTCTGCATCATGGACAATATTTTTAGGATTGGAATGCAAGTATTTTGTTATAAATTATACTTCTTTGATTTATGTCCTAACTTTTTCCCACAGTTCAGACTCATTTGGGTGGCTGTGGCCTCAAACAGATGAGGCAAAAGGAGCAGCCAGAGGCCACCTGGCCCTGATCCAGGCCACCACCGCAATCCTGATCCCTCTGCCGAAAAGGAGCAGTTTTTGTCTGCTGCTTTTTGACTCCCTGCTCTTCCAGGTTGGGGCGGGCTTGGCATGCCTTCCGGCTGCATTCAGAGCATGAGTCATATGAATGACATGCCCCAAATGTGGCCTGACAGTGGACCTTTTGGCCCATCTGTTTCAGGCCAATATCTGCTTTATTCATGTTTTGAAAGACAGGTACTAAAAACACCTGCTAGAGACAAGTTGTTTCCATTACCAAATTAAAGTGGGTTTTTTTTTACCCTAATATATCAGAAATTAAAGTATACATACAAATCTTTGCTGTTTTGTGCAACACATAGAAAAAGTGTTCATTGGGTTAAACTGGGAAGATAAAACTTCAAGATGCAGCACACATATTATTACTTTTGTTCTCATTACTACTGATGAAAGTAAACCAATGACCTGTATTTGTCAGAAATGTGATTTCTGCCAAGAATGAAATATACAGTGAGTATGTATTTACACTGAGCAAAGAAGCTACTGTAAGGGAGAAACAGGAAACACTGTGTAACAGTTTCTCAGTTTAACCAATTGGCACAACTGCACAAGTTAGTACCATTACAAAAACTACATGTATTTGCAACAGCACTTTTACTGGTGCTTCCAAAATAGTATAACTATAGAGCATCTCTAGATATGATAAATTGGTGTTTTATGAAATACAAATTTTGATCTTGTTTTCTTCAGAAGCCTCTATGTACTAGCACCTATGTCTGTCTTACTCAGCATAATATAGTAACACACTACAATAATCTGTCCATGGAAAATACACATCCATCAATATTTTCTTTTCACCAAGAGACCTATGAAAAGGCATCTTGAACAGCATTTCTAGCTAATAATTTATACTGGCAACCCTTTTACCAGTTGTTAAACAGAAATGCTATTCCACATGTTTCTAAATTTAAAAGCTGCTAAGAGAAACAGCGCTTACCATTTGGGGTCTATCATTCACATTTACAGCTACTGATGATGTTTTGGACAAAATCTTAGTTGGTGGCAGACACTCGCAGTGTAATTATGAATGTATTTCCTGAAAAGAAAAATAATGTACATTATTCCTTACATATAAAACCAAGCCAACATTTTGTCTTGTAGGTATGCCAGTTGCTATGTTACAGTGCACCCTTGCTTTACGTACGTGATCTGTTCTGAACCCCCCAGTGTAAAGCAAATTTCCTGTATGCTCAAGCCCCATTTAGATGAATGGGGCACACTCCTGTGTGCAGCGCATTCATCTAAATGGGGCTTCCCATCTGCATGACCTCAAGTCTGTGTATGGGAAGCCTGCGTATGGGGCGGGCCGACTGTATTCAGAAGACTGTGACAGCAAATAAGACACAAATTATTTATTTCATTTATATCCCAGTTTTCCAGGAAAATTGACTTGGTACTGAAAAACAAACAACTACAGCAGTTTTCAGATAGCAACTGCCCTCCAGAGGGACAGCATAAAACTGAAGTACTATATAGTATGAGTCTAGAAATGTTGGTCAAAAAACTGGCCTCCCCCCAAAAACTGGGTCAACTTATCCACGGGTCAATGTAAGTACGATACTTTAACTCTTATTTAGAAAAAGGAACTGTCTCCTTGTGAAAGGCAAGAGTGTAATCTAGCATGGAAGCACTGATACCCCTTCCATTCTCTTATCCATTCAGTTTAGTATGAGCAGTTATGTCTGCTTGAATTTTCTAAGTTCTTTGGCATTTTTTTCCTTTCCTTCATCCTTTAGATCCTTTGTTATATGCCCCTAAGTTTTACCCTCAACTTATCAACATAACAAAATCCATAATTTTGCCCCCAAAATCTGTCCTTGATTTATACATGAAGTCGACTTATAGCTGAGTATATATGATAGATTTAGTACTGTGGTTGAAAAAGAATTAAACTGTGTTCTCCTCAAAATTAAACTGTTCCAACTTTTTGCTGGTGATTGGTGACTTATAGTCCCTCTTGTGGAGATTCTTTCCAGATGATGCACCTGGTGTACTGGTATGTAATCACATATATGGCATTTGTGGAACTGCAACTCTTGTTTAATGTAATAGGCTGTGCCACCTCTTCTGACTTTAAAAATTATTTCACACTGCTTTACACAATGCTTATATCAAGCGATGTGATACAGGATTTTCAGTAAGCATTTTTATTTAACTCATCAGCAACTTTTTTTTTGCAATAAGTGGCTGACAGAAAACACTAGGGGGCCCGAATATTTAGGCCAAAATAAAGCTGATTTGGGTCACTTCGGAGGTATGCTGTTTAAATGACACACACATCTTAAGAGGCCAGAAGCTGCACCAAAACTGTGCTCCATCCCTTAGGACTGGAGTGTGGCTTTGGCGCGGCTTCTGGACTCTTAGGATGCATGCATCATTTAAACAGCATACCTCCAAAGTGACACGAAGCAGCTTTATTTTGGCCTAACTGTTCAGGCCCTAACTTATTTATTATGCATTCTATAACTCTGTGAAATCTGGTTAAATTTCTTGTATTTGTCACTGACTGGTCAGATTTTCTGG
The DNA here is from genome assembly GCA_034509955.1 of Urosaurus nigricauda. Classification (NCBI taxonomy): domain Eukaryota; kingdom Metazoa; phylum Chordata; class Lepidosauria; order Squamata; family Phrynosomatidae; genus Urosaurus; species Urosaurus nigricauda. The sequence goes on from JAOEGL010000003.1 coordinate 242,247,268, forward strand.
AAGTTATCTTTTCTATTGCAATATGATATTCTATGATTCTATGCAGTTGTCCTTCCCTGTTTGCGGACTTGGGATCTGTGGTCTCATGAACATCAAGCAGGGAGGGATCAAAATGAAACACGTGCCCTTGGTGCATGCACAGGGCATGCAGAAGCGCACAGCCATTGAAATCAATGGGATCCCAATATCGGTGATTTTTCCTATTTGCAGGAGGGGGATCAGAAGCAACAATTACTTTCTTAGTAAAGGTAGGCCTGATTACACTGCTGTCATGATAAAAACTTTTTAAATCACATTTAAATTTTGCTGACTGACTCCATCTAATCTTGGGATGAAAATACAAATGAATACCAGTTGCAAAAGTCACTGATTAAGAACAACCACTATTTCATCTTTGTTATTATAAGAAGCATCTATACATGTGTTCAAATGCATGCTTTGTAAAGCTCCAGTGAAGGATTTGAGCTCAGGCCCATTTTAAAAAATGTTAAAGTTAACTGTTACTGTGAAACAATTAGATCATTAAGTTAGCATAACGACTCTCCCACTCAGTGTACCTGATATTGTAAAATACTATTTTTTACAAGGCTTGATTCAGTTTTTGACCACTCAAACTTGTGCTCTTTACCAAATTGAACATATAAAAACTTCTAAGTCTTTTAATCCAAAATGTAAGAATATACATGAAATACTCTAAAATTTAAGAACTGACATTTGCAACGACTTCTGTAAACTTTGTATACGAAAGGGCTTCTTTTTTTCAAATGTTATGCTCTTAGCTCATGTTCAGCATGAACCAAGAAAACACTTTATGGATTGAAGTATACTTAGCCTATTTTCTGTAAATGCACAACATTAAACCAGGTGCACTATTTTGAACTGTAAAAGAATGCCATTTTCTTTATTTTTCCTGCTCAGAAAGTAAACCAGCACATTAGCAGTTATAACCAAGTGATTCAGGCACCAAATGGTGCCACCCACGCTGACTCACAATAAACCATAAGGCAATGGAATTCACTGCTGTGTTTATGGGCCAACAGTACCAAAGCTTCCTTAGGACAGAGCCAACATTTTCATATCACAAATAGCCAAGAAAGAAATAACAGAATTAAGATGCTCAGAACAATCCAGTAAATTGTTTCTTTCAAATTTACTACACTCCCTGATTGCCAATGATTATTTTTTTCTGTTTCCCTTTCAATTAGCAATTTCATATAGCAAAACACTTTAAATAAAAAGTCTGGCGTTAACTATTTTAATTTTAATTTTTACTTCACTGGGACACAGCCAGCTCCTTTCATTCACAACAACCAGAACCCTAGGCTATTAAGAAAGAAAAACAGTTGATGTGTTCCAATTTTGAACTTCTATTTGTGTGACAAATTATAGTAACTTCACCTTTGCCCCTATCCCCAGTAAACTACAGTTTTTCCATAAACAACTTTTGGGAACACTTTATTTATCAGACACTGTATTCTTATTATGCTCAGAGTTAAGCTGCTGAAGGTAAAGGATCTCCAGTCTGTTTTGTTAAAGACTTACACTGTCAAAAAAGGCCAAACAAATCGCTTCTCTGGTCTAAGGAAGCATGCCTCTCACTGCAGTACCAACACTTCACAGTCTTTGTTAACAATTTGAGAGGAAACTTGAAATGTTGCCAGACATAAGCAATCAAATGCAGACCTATGCCATTTTAAAGAGTTGGTATCTAGTGATGTAAAGAATATTCGTCAAAATTCGATAGGTAGAAGAAATTTCTGTTATTCGAAGATTTTGAAAGCTTTTTAAAAAGAAGAAATTATGAGCATTTTTTGATCAATGAGTAAGAATTTTGGTTTTTAATTTGATGGCTACCATTCATATTGGGTTTTTCTAGCAGAGGAATGTTTTTAAACCACTGCTAAACTTCCTTTTGACATGCTAATTGAGTTTGAAATGCCAGGTAATAAGAATATTATTTTTAAAAAATCGCATCTAGTTTTCGATGGGAGAGATCCTGTCTGATCTTGAAAATTAAGCAGCGTCAGCCCTGGTTAGCACTTGGATGGGAGGACCATCAACAAATACCAGGTGCTGTAGGTTATATTTCAGAGGAACAAACTGGCAAAACCTCTTGAATATTCCTTGCCGAAGAAAACCCTACGAAATTAATGAGGTCACTATACGTTAGCAGGCGACATGAAGCCACATACATGCATATGTAGAAACCAAGCCAATGCTCCTGGAAGATGTTCTCCATACTAAGTGTGAGTGAGTTTACATTCTTCATTTCTCAAAATATTTTCAAGCACTGTGGGAAAAAATTTAAAAGTAGAAAAAACCGATTACAGTTGGCACCCTATATCCACTGATTCTTTATCCATGGCTTGAAAATACTCCAAAAGCATATCAATTCCAAATAGTAAATCTTGATTTTGCTATTTTATATAAGGGCACCATTTTACTATGCCACTGTATATAATGGGACTTCAGTATCCACAGATTTTGGTATCCACTGGAGGTCCTGGAACCAAACACTAGTGCATACCACACTACTTTGGCCACAATTCAAAGTACTGGTACTAGCATGCTAAAAAAGAACTGCATGTGCAGCAGGAGCTTTACTTGCTATTTCTGCTTTAGTACATCTCACTTTCAAAGGGACAAGCACTTTTAAAACTGAATGTACTGTGACAAAAATATCAAGCAAATCACTCTTTGCCCAAAGGTTTTCTAAACATTAGTTCTTGGAATTATGGATATTTGTCTGTTTGTGTTATGAGGTAAAATACTGAACGATGAAAAAGATCTATGCCAATGTATGTTATACAAGAAAAATTTGATTCCCAACTTTTAACTACACCAAAACTGGTGCACTTCTTTGAATAAGTGGGAGTGGTAATTGCGTCCAGAATGCACAGCAGAAAATGTCATCTCTATATCATTTAAGGCTGAAAGTTCACCCAAAACAATTGTTGAAGAAGCAAGAAACTACAATGAGCACACTTTCATGTGTTTTTCATGGAAATGAGCAGCTCCAGTACATTTTAGAAATCAAAAAACAGAACAAAACATATAATCATCTGATAAAAAGAGATCTCAAAATTTCAGTAGTGGCAAACACAAAAATATATTTATTTGTTACAAATTATTACATAGTCATAAAGCAAATATAACAGTAAAGCTTCAGCTAATTGACCTAACTGAATATACTGCAGAACCCAAACTGCTGGGAGGGGGGAGGGAAATCTCTCACTGGGAAGAAACATATGAAGTTAACAAAGTCCCTAATCATATACACGTAGAATGTCAATAGCTTGTACACAACCTTCTCATTACTATTAAAATTATAAAGAAAAGAAAAACCTGAATCTGTACAGGACATTAAGTTATATTTGCCAGATTACAGAATAATATGTTTATGACCTTCTTATACAGTTATATTCGGGGATTTTTTAATCTGCTAGTTCTATTTTTTTCTATTTTTGCTTCTTTCCCTCTTCCTCAAGTCTTAAACCACTCTTCAGTGAGATGGTAGCTGTACCGTGTGTGCCAAAGAAGCCCCTGGTCTACTAGGGAGCTGGCAGTGATGAAATCAGTGGGTTGGAGACTATAGACTTGTTGATGGCAGAAAACTCAGAGCAAGTCTGACCAAACTGTTTGGTCAAAAACCAATCTGACCAAAAAGTAGTTTTTAAATTGCTTTTGTGTGCTTTGAAAGAGTATTTTAATGTGTTTTTTAAATGTTTTGTTTTATCTTTGTATGGTTTCATTGGTTTTTATTTGTTCATTGCCTCAGGAGCCCTTGTGAACTGCAAGAAAATACAGAAATACTACTACTATTACTACTCATCATCATCATCAGGGGTCTGGAGACCATTTGACAGTGGTGGCATTGAAGAAATGACACTTGTTTGCCACTATTGTGTCTGCAGTGTCATCCAGTGAAGTTGGCCAAAATGGTTGAAGATCTTCTATGTTCAGTCCTACTAGAAGAAAATGTAGACCACTGCTGTGAAGAATTTGCATACTGTGCAAGCCTGCTGTGAAGAATTTGCATGACAATTTATAGACAAATGTCTGGGATCTACACTGACTGGGATGCTGTAGTTAATAAGGTCCAGTGGATATAACCTTGGCTCCTGCCTGTCTTGTTATTGGATATGTTTCAATCAGTGCATCCTGCAGTTTCTTGGAAAAAGGAGAACTACCACGTCCATACTGGAGCTATGCCCTTCCTGGCTCATAAAAGCAGCTAGAGTGGAGCTGAATGAATGGATAAGGGGCATAGTGAATGCCTCACTATGGCAAGACAGTCTCCCAACTTGCCTTAAAGAGGCAATAATAAGGCCATTATTGAAAAAAACTTCCTCAGACCCTACCATATTGGATAATTATGGGTCGGTCTCCAATAGGATGTTGAGAAGGTGGAGACTGTCCACAGGAGAGCAACCAAGATAGTGAAGGATCTGGAAACCATGCCTTGTGAGGAAAGACTTAGGGAGCTGGGTATATTTAACCTGGAAAAGAGAAAGTTAAGAGGTGATATGATAGCCCTGTTGAAATATCTGAAGGGGTGTCATATTGAGGCTGGAGCAAGCTTGTTTTCTGCTGCTCCAGAAAACAGAACCCGAAGCAACTACAGGAAAAGAGATTCTACCTCAATATTAGAAAGAACTTCCTCACAATAAGAGCTGTTTGACAGTGGAAAAAGCTCCCTCAGAGTGTGGTGGAGTCTCCTTCATTGAAGGTTTTTAAACAGAGGTTGGATGGCCATTTGTCTGGGGTACTTTGATTCTGTGTTCCTGAATGGCCCTTGTGGTCTCTTCCAACCCTATGATTCTATACCATCCCTTTCTTGGGCAAAGTTACAGTGTGGGGGTGGCCTCCTGGCTCCAGGCTTCCTGGATGAGAAAGACTATCTAGATCCATTTCAATCTGGCTTAAGGTCTGGTTATAGGACAGAGATGGCTTGGCTCACTTTGGTGAATTATCTATGCAGGGCTCTGGACTAAGGGAGGTGTCCCTGTTCATTCTGCTGGACCCCTCAGTAGCTTTCAATACCATTGATCATGGTATCCTTTTGGGATGGAATTTAGTGGTTCCGATCCTTGGAAGAACTCAGATATGGATCTGGGGGATTCCTGTTCAACCTCCTGGCTATGGGTCTGTGAGGTCCCTTAGGACTTGCTTCTGTCCCACATGATTTTTATTATCTATGGGGCTGTACAGACAGCCCAAAAGGGGCGGTCTGCAGGCACCCAGAGAAGCACCGGAATGGGGCCAGACAGTCTCAGAGGCCCCATTCCGCTGCTTCTCCAGGCCACGGAAAAGGGGCAAAATGCCCCTTCCCCGCGGCCTGGAAAGGGCTGTCCTTGGGGCTTCATGCCCCAAGGACAGCCTGACTGACAGAGGACAGGGAGAAAGGGGCCTCCTGGCCCCTTTCTCCCTGCCTTCGTTCCCGCAGCAATCTAGTTGCCATGGAAACGACATGCAGCGCTCTTTTTTGCGCTGCTCACAGGGCACCTTAGGTGCCCTCCAGTGGCACCATGACGTCAGGTCTAAACGTGGCGCACACCATGACGTCATCATGGCACATGCATATGGACAGCAAGCAAAAAAGATGGTGCCGTCCATTTGCGGTAGGGCTGGGGAGGGTGCAAATGCTGCATCCTCCCCAGCCCTACTCATGCCCTGGTGACAGCCCTTTGGAGCCATCTGTACCAGGCCTATATGTAACCACTGGAAGAACTTGTCCAGAGTTTTGGGATTAAATGTCATCAGTATGCTGATGACACCCAACTCTACCTCTCCTTACTGTCAGACTCCAAGGATGCTAAACTACTGTCAGCTGTTAGTAATGGATTGGATGAGAGCAAACAAACTGAAACTTAATCCAGACAAGACAGAGATGCGCCTAGTCAGTAACAAGGCAGATCAGGAAATAAGGATTCAGCTTGTGTTGGATAGAATTACAATATATTCTTGGACTCAGATCTGAGTCTGGATGCTCATGGTATGGTGGGTATTTTTTGCAGGCTGGCCCCTTCTCCTCCTGGCGTGTAACAGTTGGGAGATTTTCAATGTCCAGGAAAATTAACATCCAAATGTAAATGGATGTTAAATTTCCTGGACTTTGAAAAATCTCCTAGTTGCTACATGGCCAGAAGGAGGAGGGGCTAGCCTGCAAGATATGTCCCTCCATACCATATTAACTAAGAACAGAAACAGCAAAATGCAGGCCTATGACTAACATCTTCATTTTTTTTTCTCCTGCTTGGTTTGTTACACCTTGCCCGATTTTGGTTGGCCAATAAAGGTATCACTGTTTGGTGGATTTTTGATTGCACTTTCTTATATGTTACTGTTGCCCATATAAAACCACTTGCCTAATCAACACATTTAAGTCTACAGCTAAATCCTCCCTTGTCATATAACTAAAACAATAAGCAATGCTGATATAGTGGAGTTGAAGGATTTCATGGCCGGCATCCATAGTGTTTTGTGGAGCTTTCAGGCTATGTGGCCATGTTCTAGAAGAGTTCCCTTCTGACGTTTCGCCAGCATCTGTGGCTGGCATCTTCAGAGAATGATAGCCTGGAAAAGGATTATCCCTTCCTTCCCAGGGTCACACAGGATATATATATCCAATCGTTTGGATGCTGGCGAAACGTCAGAAAGGAACTCTTCTAGAACATGGCCGCATAGCCCGAAAGCTCCACAAAAAACTATAATGCTGATATTACCCTCTAACTTTCACACTCTACAGCAAACACATTCCAATTGCAACTCATACTCTTAACTGCCACTCACATGTTTTCAAAGTTTTCCAGTATTCCAAGTGTTCTCCCACTACATACATACAATATAGCTTACACAACCTAATATTAAGATACATAGCCACTGCAGTCTTGAATAGCAGTACGCAAAGGGATTTTGTGGTTCCTTTGAGACGAAGTGAGTGAAAGACTCAATTAGTGAAAGACTGAGTGAAAGACTCAACACAAGCTTTCATAGACCTGGTTTAATTCCTAGATGCACGGAGTGAACTGGTGCCCAAGAAGGTCCTTCATAAGCAAACTGTAGGAATAGCCATAGAAATGAAAAACTTGTAGGTATGGTGGTAAGGAGACAAGTTCAGTTTTAACTATTTGGGAATTGAGGAATAGATGTCACCTCATTACCATACCCACAAATTTTACATTTCAATGGCTATTCCTAGCGTCTGATTAGGAAGGTCCTTACTGGGCATAATAAATTCATGCATGTGAAGAAGTAGACTGAGTTCCCAAACAGACTGGCAGGAAGTGCCAGCTTGGGGGTGGCATGGGAGCTTAGTATTTATTTAGATGACACAAACCCCAATGCCAAGCATCATGCTGCCCGCCTGATAACACGGCAGACAGTGTTGCGACGCTCCAGCAGCGCGGCATTTATATGCCACAGGCTGCAAAGCTGTGGAGACAGCAGCTGAAGGGGTGCCCTTTTGCCAGCTCAAAAGGGAGCAGCATTTTGCTGCCTCTTCTTGAGCTGGCAAACAGCTGGATTGGGCCTGTGGCATGCGGTTGCCATAGCCCCAATCTAAGCGCTCAAAGGGGCAGCGTCACACCATCCCTTTATGGCCATCTGTCTTAGCCCTAAGTCTAAGAAAGCTTGTGCTACCATGTCCTCCGCTTAGTCTCAAATGTGCTACAAGATCACTTTGCATACTACTCAATATGCTAAAGAACAAATTTAGACAACATCATGGAATGTTAGACTTTGCGATACTTTACAAAATATATACATGTAACATCTATACAGAGATTAGACATCGTAGACTGCAAGGTTACCCAAATGCACCATTGTCTCTCCTGCCGTCACAGGTAAAAATCTTTAGGACGAAAAAGTAGATAGACTGAAAGACAAGCTTCATTTATAATAGAATTGTTTGAAATAAGAGTCCAGTTAATTAGGACACTGCGAAATATCTCTCTCATATTCTAGAACTGCCAACAAACCATGTTTTTAAATTTTTAAATTCAATTAAAGGAGTGACACCACAAAGATTCCTGAACTGATTTAACAGTGAATCAGATTTACTCAGTTTTTTTAAGCAATTAGTAAAGATTTTATCGATATTTATAGCCTTATGCTGCAAACAATAGGCAAAAAGATTATACACTCAAGCACATATCTGTGGAGAATAGGGAGGTAAGGCCTTCCCAATAATACTGCACAGAGCCTACAAAAAAGGGAATGTGAGTGCATTACCAAACTGTTCCTGTTCCTGTTTCTCATTCTAGAAAAATGGTGGATAAAGGAGTCAGCCACAGTTGTGAGGTTTAAATCTCTATTAACAATGTAATCATACCCCTTCCAACACCACAAGTCTCTCTACCTTAGCAATATTAACTCATGGCTCACAAGGAACACAGTGAGGTATACACAGTGAACAGCTGTGAGCTAAACTCAACAACTTCATCATATTAACTGTTTTTAATCATTTTATAACACATTCAAAGCAGGGAGTGCTTTTATCAACACTTCTGAGTTACCTCAAGAAAATTAGTTTTGCTATCATTCCTACCTCATCCACAAATCCAAGTTAAGGGCAACTGGAAGTTCTTTGAGTACATTTAGCCAGTTTTGCAAAACAGATGTGTCTTTATAGATGATGTATTAGACATTTCTTTATTTCATTTTTAATTAGGGTCTTCTGTATGGTTAGAAAAGAAATAATAATAATAATAATAATAATAATAATAATAATTTATGTCTATTCCATCTTTTCAGGGTGGGAATCAAAGCGGATTACAACAAATATTAAAACAAAGTACAGTTAAGTTCACAATCAAATTAAGATCCCCTTCCCTCCCTCCAGTCATATAAAAACTAAAAGAAGAAAGAAAAAAGTACTAAAAATTAGGGAGAACTTTGCAAGCACACTCAGTAGCTAATAGTGATGGAAAAGATAAAAGGGTTCAACCTTTCCCCAGTAAAGTACATACAGTTGGCCATCCATATCCTTGGATATTTTGTGCACAAACTCAGCCATATAAATTTCAAAAGGCAAACCTTAAATTTTTCCATTTTATATACGAGACACCATTTTACTATGCTATTGTATTTACTGGGACTTTATCACATGGGAACGGATGTCCTTATCCCATCCAGAAGGTGTGAGTGAAAGTGATTGTGTGAAAGGCTTTCTCACTACATCACGCTGATCCTGTCATGTCCCCTCAGTGAAATGGAATCGCATTAATGTGATGTTCCGATAATACCAAATTACGGGAATGAGGGGGCAGTACCACTTCATTCATGGGACAATTCCACTTCATTCACAGGATCAGCATGATTGTGTGATCACTTTCACTTGTGCTTTCTGGACAGGATAATGTCTGGATAAGCGTGATTTAGTGTGAAAGTAATTCCCGCAATCGCCTGAGAAGCATGGGATAGGGAAGGGAAAATAATGTCCCATCTCCCATGTGATAAAATCCTATGCTGAGGCTGTCGTAGTTTGGTCACATCATGAGAAGACACGAAGTTATTGGAAGAAACAATGCTAGGAAAGGTGAAGGAAAGTAGAAAGAGAAGAAGGTCACATCTAGTGATTGATGGACTCTATTAGGGAGGTCACAGGTCTGAGTTTGCAGGAACTAAGCAGAGCAGTGGAGGACAGGGAGTCTTGGAGATGTCGTATCCACAGAGTCACCATGGGTCAAGATCGACTCAAAGGTGGTTAACAACAACAACAAAAAAGGAAATATTTAATATTTAAGAGGTGGGTGGTTGGGTATGTGTCATGTATATTTTATCTTGTATTTTTTAATTGATGTAACCCGCTCCGATTGGATACAGAGGAGCGGGCTATAAATAAAACTTTATTATTATTATTATTATTATTATATGGAAAGTATCAATACTTTCCAGTATCTATCATTACGGTATCAGTGCATTCACCAAAATAACTTCTATAAACAGATATGGGGGAGCAACTCCTTCCTCTTGGCAGCTCCAAAAATCTACTCTGGAAAACTCTGCAGGGAAGGCATTTGTACTGGATATTGGGAGGCAAAAACCCTGATCCTACCACAAGCATTATACTGTATTGGATTGAGAACTATGATTTTTTTTCCTGATCAAAAACATACATATACAAAGATTGTATGCAAAATTCAGATAACCACCTACCTTCATAAGTGGACACAGCCATTTCTGTTTGGATTAGCAGAATCTAAGAGAGACCCTGAAAAAAAAACAGAAGGCAAAATATTAGTTGGAAAGGATAAATTTATACTGTAGTATATATAGCATTTTATAGCAGACAGAATGTGTGTGTGCATGCACTCATATAAAACCATTTTTCAGGTGAGGATAAAATAACAGTTGCTTATTTTATTCTTACTAAATTTAATGGCAGGCAAGTTAAGGTAATACTAAGTTCTAGTAAGTTCAGTGAAATTTGCTTAACTACTGTGTGTTTTACCTTTTAACAACCTTTATATTTTCAAAATAATCTTTCATGATGAACTGAAAGTGCCAAGGACTGAAAAACTTAGTTAACAGAAGAACTGTGAGAAATTTCTCAGTGGAAATAATTCCAAGAGTTAAAAAGGCCATCAAATTAAGTTATAATTGTCAGAGATTTCATCACTGTCACAAGCATGGTTGGTTGGAATGTGAGAGAGGCCTTCTCAGTGGCTGCTCTCTAGACTCTGGAACTCCCCTCCCTGCTCTCCTTCCATCACCAGGGAAATAATTTATCTAGCAAGCTTTTAAACCAGGACGTTTTTAAAGAATGGGCTGAGGGTATGTATTGTTTTTGGACTTAACTGCTTTAATTGCTTTTTATCTTTTAATGGTATTTCATCTTTTTAAGTGTAGTTTTAACTCATTTTAATATTGCCAATAGTTTAATCCCACTTTAATATTCACCTTTTGTATGTTGTTAGCTATATTGGGTTTTTTTTAAACCACCTTGATTTTGGGAGAAAGGCAGAACAGAAATAAATAGAAGAAGAAAAAGAAGAAGATAACAACAACAACAACAATAATGATAGAGTTCTAATTACACAGTAGGCCATTTTTTCCCCATTTTTACCTCTTGTTGCTCCCACTGTATTAACAATCCTCTTATCTATAATGTTAGGAACCATGACTTCCAATCTGCATTACAAGGAAGTGGACCTCCCCGTCAAAAAATAGCTTCTGGGAACAATATTATCCTGCAGAACGGAAAAGTTGGCAATAGATTGGGAAGGGTTTAGGTTTAAATGTAAAAAAGTTAAGGACTGAGTCTCTCCCACAGACAAATACAAAACAGGAAAATGCAATAGCCAATGCAGACTAAGGTTACTATTTAGCCATGGAATGGAAGATAAATTTAGCTGAACATTTCAGGCAAGTCCTAAAGGCACAAGATCCTTTCTGATCTAGGAAGCCAATCAGGGTCAGCCCTGGTTAGTACTTGGATGGGAGCCATGCTGTAAGCTATATTTCAGAGAACGTAACTCGCAAAACCTCCTTAAGAAAACCCTATGAAATTAATGAGGTCCCTATGAGTCAACAGGTGACTTGAGAGCACATACAGACATACCTTGGTTGCTCCTACATAGGTAAGGGAGTCTCAGTACCTCACCTAAATGTGTCTTCTCTTGGAAGCTAAGCAGGGTCAGTCCACGAACATAGCCAGGTGCTGTAGTCTGTATTTCAGAGAAAGGAACTGCCAAAACCACCTCTGAGTATTCCTTGCTTTAAGAAAACTCTATCTGAAGGCACACACATGCACAAACAATCCAGTTCGTATTTAGATGGAGGTTGGTCCCCACCAATCTCTATACTGTATAGGATTTCCTTCAGAGCAAAACACATACTATTTGCACTGCATGATGACTGCCATCCCAAACATACTGCACTCACTCCCAGCTATGGAAAATACTGAAAGCAAGCAGACATGTTGACTGTTGAGGTCCAAGGCTGCAAGGCAGCAGTAGCCAGTATTACAACAACTTCCGCTGCAAGAGTTGGCACAAGGCAGAATAAAGGAAGTTGAGGGAATCTGGATAAACAACAACCCCAAAAAAGCAAACACACAACTCTCCAGGTCTTTGGGCAGAGGTTGCTGGAGGCAGAAGGAAGGAAGGGACTGGGAGAGTCTTTGCCTTAAAAACTTGAGGGAAGAAGCTATTACTGCATTGAGTTTTCTTGGCAATAGTATTTGTTCAGAGGGGGTTGCCTTTGCCTTCTTTAAGGCTGAGAGAGTGTGACCTTGTGCCTTGGTCTCCACAGTCATAGCCCAATGCTTAAATGTTGTTGTTGTGTGCCTTCAAGTTTTTTCTGACAAATCTATCATGGGGTATTCTTGGCAGGTTTCTTCAGAGGGTTTTTGTTGCCACTGCCATCCTCTCTGAGGCTGAGAGAGTGTGACTTGCCCAATGTCACCCAATGGGTTTCATGGCTCAGTAGGGATTTGAACCCTGGTCTCCAGAGTCATAGTCCAACACTCAAACCACTACATTATATATATATATATACACACACACACACACACACACACATATATACACACACACTCATGTTTTTGCATCATTTTTAAAAGCTGTACTGGCTTTAATGTTTTATAAGCCACTTTTGAGTTCCATTATAGGAGAAAAAGTGGGATTCAGTATATAGATCCTTTGGGTTGGGACTAGGGTCCAAAACACACTGCAGAAATAATCCAGTTCGAGACCGCTTTAACTGCCCTGGGTCAGTGCTAGGGAACCCTGGGAACTGTAGTTTATTGTGGCACCACTAGAGCTCTGTCAGAAAAGGCTAAATGCCTCACAAAACTACAGTTCCCAGAATCCCCTAACACTGAGAGGTGGTCTCAAACTGTTGTAATAAGAGTGTTGTAATAAGAGAATAAATAACATATACTGTATTGATGCATCCAAACAGCAGAAATAATAACTAGCTTGACACCACTTTTAACTGTCATGGCTCAGGGAAAAATGGGAATCCTGGGAGTTGTAGTTTGTTGTGGCACCAGAGCACTCTCTCTCTCTCTCTCTCTCTCTGACAGAGAAGACTAAATGTCTCACAAAACTACAGTTCCCAGGATTCCCTCGCACTGAGTTCAAGCAGCCTCAAAATAGACTCTGAGGAGGAGGAGGAGGACCAGGGTTCGAATATTAATCCCATGGAAAGCCACTGTGGGGGCAAGTGGTCACACTCTCTCAGCCTCAGAGGGTGTCAAAAAACTTGAAACCCTCCCCCTCCGAAGAAGAAGAAAACCCCAGGATAGGGTTGCCATAAGTCAACACAACAACAACAATCCATAAATTAAAAAAAATTAAATGTTTGGCCTGTGGTAACAAAAGAATAAGTCCAAAACAACACCACACAATGCAGAAATAATAATAATAATAATAATAATAATAATATAATAGATAAATAAAATAAAAAACTGCCCTGGCTCAACTCTGCTAGGGAATTCTGGGAAGTGCAGTTCTGTGAGACATTTAGCCTTCTCTGTCAGACAACAAACTACAATTCCCAGGATTCCTCAGCAACGAGCCTGAGGCAGTTTAAAAAGCGGTCTCAAACTGTTTTTTTGGAACCACTTGAGTCAGAATAAAGAGAGCGAGAGAGAGACAGACCTGAGGGGAAGAAGAAGAAGGCGACGACAGGGAGGCTTCCTCTGAGGCCTGGTTGTTGAGAAGCCAGCCAAAAAAAGCACTAAGAAGGAAGGGCCAAAGTGGATGATGGGAATGAGGGTGACTAAAGATGGAGGGAGGAGGAGGAGGAAAGGGAATTAAAGGAGAGCAAGCGAAGGAGAGCACCCCCACAGGCCAAGAAGGGAAGCAGGTTCAGGGTGGACCAAGGCCGGAGGAAGAAGAGGAGGGGAATATATTGGGCTTTGTTTACACGATGGTTGCCTCAGAGAGGTGGAGAAATGTAATATAAACCCGCTTTAACTCTTTGTTTGGCTCAATTTGCTATGGAATTCTGGGAGTTGGAGTACTCCAACTCCCAGAATTCCATAGCAAATTGAGCCAAATAGTTAAAGGGAGTGTTGTGTTTCACTATCATGTAAGTGCTTAATACGTATATTTATATATGTCTCTTTGTGTGTGTATTTATTAATTTAAACGTCCCCCTCAGAGGCGCAGGTTGAGGAGGAAGCTCCTCCTCAACCGCCGCCTCTGACAGACTGGGCTGCTTCTGTCGACAAGCTTGGCGGCGCCTGGAGACGCAGCCCTCCCATTGGCTCCTGCGCTCGCGCGGAAGCCTGCGTTCCTGGCCTCCCATTGGCTGGGCTGCTCCTGTGTGTCTGAGTGAGGAGGCAAGGACGGCCCGTAAGTGGGCGGGGCTAAAAGTAGGACCGCCCCCTCCTCTGGTGGTGCTGGTGCCCAGACTCCGGCCCTCCAGATCATGTTTTGGGCTTCGTCTCCCAGACGTTTCAGCCAATCACCAGCCGCATGCACATTTCTTCTCTATTCTCTATCAGAAGCCTCAGCCAATCACCGGCCACATGCAAATTTCCTTCCTACCTCAGGATTCTACAGTCAATCTGAATAGACTTCTAGAGCCCTTCCCTCCTCTTTGCCCCTCAGCCAATCACTGCACACATGCAAATTACCCTCCTACGTCATAATGCCCTCCCTGCCAGCCTGGCCAATGAATGGTCTGGGATTCTGGCAGCTGAAGTCCAAAAACATCTGGAGGGACTGAGTTTGATGATGACTGCCTGAGGACATAATCCGGTTTGGCCCTGCTTTAATTGCTCTGGCTCAGTGCTGTGGGATTCTGGGTTATTGTAGTTTGGTGCCACAACAAACTATAGTTCCCAGAATGCCATAGCATTGAGCCAAGTTTTTTTTTTGGGGGGGGGGGGTCAAACCTGATTTTTCCTGCAGTGTTGATGCAGCCCTAGTCTGAAGTCCTTGCAAGTCTGGAACAGGGTGACCACAGAGGTCCTCCTCCTTTTCCAGGACACGTCCTACATTTCAACTTTCTGGCCAGGAGGAAATCCAGAATGTCCTCCATTTTGAGTATGAGTCTGAGAGCCAACTTTTTAATAAGAAAACAAAAAGGGAATAGTCTGGGATTCTGGGAGGCAAAGTCCAAAATCCCTTAAAGATCACAGTTTGGAGACCACAGATATAATATAAAAGGTTCAGCGGTGGTCCCCAAACGGTGCTCCTTAAGGGACTTCAGCTCCCAGAATCCCAGACCACTGGCCAACATGGCTGAGGCTTCTGGGAGCTGAAGTCCAAAATTCCTTAAAGGGCCCATTTTGTGGACCACTGCTTTAGAGGGATCCTTCCAACGCAAGCCCATTGCCTAAAGCATTTGCCGTTCCCTTTCAAGAAATGCACCCTTCACTCTGTGGGCAGGTCTTGCCTCCTGCTCAAAGTGAATGGCAATAGCAAGACACGAAAAATACACGCAAGTCTCAGGCCGAGTCAGTTTTGCCAAGTCCAAATCATGTCATTGAAGTGACTCAAATCCAACTTAAGTCCAAGATACTTTCTAGCCACGTCTGTCAGCCAATTTTAATGTTCACAATTAAACTGTGAAAATTGCTACCACATGATATGCTGATGTATGCTAGATTGGAATGCTTCAAAAGAGTATTGGGCAATTGATTAAGGACAGGGCTATCAATGATTACTGGTCATATAGGATACATATACTAACCAGTATCATAAGTATATTAGTTGCTGGGGATCATGAACAGAGTATTATTGTATTAATAACCTGCTTATGTGCTTCCCATAGGCAACGGACTGGTCACTGTGTGAAGGAAATGCTGAACTAGATAGGTTTTTGGTATCATCTAGCATGGCTCTCCTTATCTTTTTTAAAGTGCAACTTTACAATACAACTAACAGATTTCCAAACCTGAAAAACAAGTTCCAAGTTGTGACTGGAATAACATCAATATCTATTGCTTTCAAATAGCAAGTGAGTCAGCACAGATGTATTCCCTTTTGTTCTCTGCAAAGAATGGCTCTCTGACATGTTCAACATGAAATCAAAACAATGAAAGGAAAATCTTATGCGTTTAAGCAAAGCACATGACAGACATATTGTGAAGGAAAAATAATTGTTGGACTAGAGAACCACCCCTAAGCTGAAAGTACATTACTGTACTTCTTACAAAGGAAATTAAGTGCATGAGGAATCTTACTGTATTAAGCAGCATGCTTTCCCCCCATGTCAGACATTTGTGACTGCCTTCTTCATGATATAGGAACACTTCCCCTAACAAATCATTTTCCAGAATCAAGTGTCAATACACAAAAATAATAGAGCAAAAATAATAAAGTCTGAATGCAATAATTTATTACACAGAAAAGTGACACACTATACAGTTTGAAATCATTTCAAGCTCAGTATTTATGCTTCCAATTGAATATATATATATATATATATACACACACACATATAACAAAAGAGATTACAATCTAAGTAAAAAAAATCAATTTAGCAATCTTAACATCTCTTTTCAGTTTATAAAAATATGCCTCCAAAATTTAGTGTCTGATACAGTTCTTAGCTAGTTGATAACATCCAAGATATTAAATAACATTGCAACTCTTAACCAATGGTTATCACTATCCCATGGTTATCACTATCTCCATTCATTCAGAATAGTGCAATAAGATTTTAATACAGAATCAGAAATCATTGGCTGTAGCTTACAGGAGTATTTGTCAGCTAAGTAACATTTACAAGACACATTCTGTCATAGGCTGGTCACATGAAAAAATATGTTATTCAGACTTTCACAGTTGTGTTTTGCACAAATTCTATGCTCTTGTCTTTCTCAAAAATATACACACAAATTTGAATCAACAGTACTCCATATAATGAGGAACATGTAAACATCGTTAAGACACCAATATAGGAATAAAAGCCATTATGTCCAGGATCTAGCCACAAATGCAGTAATACAGTACGGATTGTCAATCTGAACTTCTTATCTAGGCACGTGAGGATCATTACTGTGGTGATACAGGGCAGCATATATCAGAATCATGCATTTAAAATTTGACTAGAATTCATCTTTTTCAGTACTAGAGCAGCATAGTTAATTTAATGTTATGGTGAAGAGGCCATCCTGTTACGAGTGCTGAAATAACAGTCAACTACTACTCTAACTGGCTTGCGTACATAGAATGGGTAATAATGCCATCTTGTCCTTTGTCTCATGCAGCACAACCTCTTCAGCTGGCCTGATGGCACTAGTATTTTGTGGAAATGAACCGAGTTTTCTCTTTGATTGTTTCAAAACTCTCTTGAAGAGGTGTTTGATTTTTTTATTTTTAAGAAAGGGTTTTGGCTGCAGACTTGCTACTGACAATATTGATCAGAAGTGTTATTTCCAATACACTTGTTTATCTTGCTTGATTTTCATAAATATTGGATTTGGAAGACAGTGATTGTGGCAAGATCTGAAACACTTGAAATAACAGATTCACATAGTGCAGCCTTGAAGGGTGTATATCATGCATGATATGCAGAAAACAATCTTGACATGTTCTTGAATCTGGAAACATTGACATTAACAACATGAAATTAAAAAGTAAAAAAATTGTTCATACCTCAAACTCCCATTTTTTAAAGCTTCAAAAAGGCCCCCAGAATTCTGCATTAGTAGTAATATCCCATAAGCGTTGCCTGTACATATTATCCTACCTCCCAAAATATGGCTGGAGAACCTGTCGCCCTGCAAATGTTGTTTGACTTGTGTTCCTGTCATGCCCGACCACTAGGCAACATGTCTTGGATACAATGAGTACAACCTATTTTAGGGGTCATAGGTTCTGCAGCCTGCCCAGGAGAGTAGGGACAGGGTTCCCCCTATCATAAATTAAGACTCTCTTCCATATGTAACCAGGATTCAATTTTTTCTAGCTAAGGCAATAAAAAAATGAAGGTAATTATTGCGAAGAGAAGTTAATCTGCTTATTGGTCTCAGTGTTTCTTTCTTTGAAGAAACACTCAGTGGCGAGTGGCCATATTCTATACTAAGTTATGTTTTTGCTTATGTCAGTTACTAATCATTATATATTAGATGAAATGTGAAGACTAACAGAAAGCTAAATGTTTTTTTGCTATGTTCCATTCTAATAAGAGTTTCTTGACTTTAGGGCAAATTTTAAGATTTTGAAATAAGTCATTAAAATTAATTAATTATCACTTATTTGTTACATTTTTCTTGACAACTATTTTAACATTTGTTATTTTAGTGGTTAAACATCAACAATGTTGACTTTTAAAATATCTTAAGTAACACTTCACATTACAGTGGGCTCTTGGTATTCCAGGCTCTGCCACCCCCCACCCCCCTGTGGATATCAAAATCCATGGATGCTCAAGTCCCATAATTTGGCACAGTGAAATGTTGTCCCTTGTATAAAACTGCAAAAACAAGGCTTGCTTTTGGATTTTTTTTAAATATTTTCAAGCAGTGGATAATTGAATCTGTGGATAAAAAAATCAGTGGATACAGAGGGCCGGCTGTAATTGCATTTGTTACTTCTGAGGTAAATCTGTGGGATGGGTTGATATACTTAGCCAGTTTTAATCATTTTATTTTTTAGGTTTAAATTAATGTTTAGAACTTGTCAACAGCAATTAAAATAAATTAAATAATTTATGATAAATCATTTATCATCCACAACTGAATCTTCTTTAATGGTTTAAAGTTTTAATGCTCTCACCAAATATGTGTAAAAGCACCTCTGCCTCTAGATTCTCCCCCACCCCAAGATGCCAACACAGATTTTTCATACTGAAGCAGACACAGATTCTTACCCTTTTCTGAGGATGATACCTGAATGCATGGGGGTATATTTGCTTTTAAAAAGAAAAAGCTGAGCTGAATTCTTACATCTCTGTCATCACATTTAGTCTGATCAGTACAAAGAACCATCCCTTTGGCATGTATGAAACACTGGCATTTAATTTGACTACTGTATGGTGGTCGCTGCTGTTTCAATAGGACAGTTGGTGCATACTGAATAAGCTTACCAAACACCAAATGCAAAACAGTCAATTCAAAAGCAGGATTGGAGTTGTAGGTTGCTCTACAAACCAACCTTTCATATATATTCATCTACAATTTTGCAGTGATCTCATTATGTGATGTCTGGCTATACCAAGAGAGAGAACGCTGAACAGCTTTTATCCAGTTACTCATGGCGGGTTCATATTCCTTTGGCTCCTTTTGTGGCTTGAAAACCATCTCAGTTCGTCTTAGCTTCTTCAGCTGTTCTTTGTCATTCCAGAATCCTATAAACAACACACAAAACATTATTTTTCGTGTCCAACAGTGTTATCAGGAACAAGTACATAAAAATACGTATATCTAGTTTGAAAACTAGTAGAGCCAAGAAAGCAATTAGTCCAGGCAATAGTTAACAAAACTATTTTTAAATATTGTAGAACTAAACTACAAAACAAATATAACCTAGAAGAATTAGGTTAACCAGCAATGACATCTATAATTAACTGACAGGCATCAAATGTAACTTTTCTTGTGAACACTATGAATAGGACAGACCAACATAATCATAGATTTGAACTTCCCTTTGAAGCTAGTACCAGTTCTCTTAATTTTCACTATATGAAACCGAACTTTTCTATGTCACCTGAGAAATATTTTAATTTTCAAATGTATATATATATATATAGGTCAATCTATCTTAAGTTGTATTGATTTAAAAAGAACTCTGTGAAAATAACTTTTGATAAGTAGTAGGTTGCTTCAGACATATCTCACAATTACAAGGATCATATTCCAGGACACACTTTTGCCAATTTAACAATGCTATTTGCTTTCTGAAAAAGTAATTAAAATGAAGTGTTAGGAACTAGTGTCATAGCTGGTAGTCTTTTAGCTATGGCTTATGTTACTTTAAGCTCACTTCTCATCTTTACACCGTTGTACACCTATAGAGGCAGAACTTTCACATTTCTTCTTCCTCTTAAAACAGACCACCCCCTAATTTTTGAATCATACATACCTACAGCAAGTCCTGCTAGAAACGCTGCTCCAAGACAAGACATGTCTGTACTTACAGGCCTGTTTATCTTTTTATTAATTAAATCAGAAGTCATCTGCATCACAAAATTATTTTTACTGACACCACCATCAGCTCTGTGGGGAAGGTGGAGAGAATAAAACCATTTTAGTGATTAAATTTTATGTGAGGAACCTTTTAGGCAAGCTGCAGAATTGGACTCAGAAAACCTCTTGGCTAGGGAGCAAGCAGGGTTTTACCATAGCAGATCTACAGTTGTCCACTGAAACAACCAGTGAAAAAATACCATCATCCCACCACACAACTCTCTTTATACCACCTATATACATTTTCAGGCAGTCTTTCATTGTTTATCTTAGTCTCTTTGGTATAAATTGACAACCTTAAGTTGTTAAGAAGAATCCAAAGGCTGTACAGTAACTCCAGCATACATATGAGAATTATGCTGCAGGCTGTCTCTTGGAAGCTATTTATGCTAACACTGGTGGTTCTTGGTACTAATTCGCACAATCAACTTGTATCTTAATGATACAATTTCTTGTCTATCAGATGTGGAGTTCATTGTCTGAGATACAAGAGCATTATCACCTGATTTCACACTTCCATTCATCTTTCATATACATTAGGGATGGACAACTGTCTGGGATTGGGAAGCCCTATTTTATCTCCTCTCCCTGAGGACCATGAAGCACCAAACCCATGCTACACACATACAAATAATTCTGGAAAAAGATGCCCCAAATGCCCCTGAGAACAATGGAGATGATTTTACCACCTTTTGGGATCAGAAGTGACCCAGATCAGAATCATGGACTATTAAAATTTGTTGGGCCATTACTGAATTGGGCTTCTCAGCATGCTAAGTGATCACAACGGGCTATTAAGATGTTCATTTGGAAGTCACAAGTTGCTTAACTTTTGTCAACTTCAAGCCAACTACAGCACATCTGTCTGTCACTCTAAAAATTGTATAAACGTTTTGTTGTCTTTCCTAGATAACTACTCCCACATTTGGTGTTATTTGCCCTTATGGCCTCAAAAGGCTTTTGATTAAATGCAAATTAAAGTCTCTGTACTTGATGAAGGTTTTAGAACACTGTAGTAGATAATGCAGAGTGAGTAGATTATTATTCCAGAAGTAAGGGGACTTAACTCATTTTCTTCTAGAATTATCATTTTATTCAAACCTAAGAAACTGCTCTTAGTCCCCTTATTGTTGCTGTAGCAGATATAGGAAATAACATTCTTCCATACAAAAATGTTTTTGTTTATTGTCAGGAAGAAATTACTATATGACATACTGGGCTGCTAAATATACTAAAGTGGCTTTAAAGAGAAGGAAAGGTAATAGTAATTAAAGCGTAATAGGAACATATGCTACTTAAAGAAACAATTTTTGAATCATTTTAGTATAACCAATTTCTTTTTTAATCACTGTTACTAATTTTCCAATGTCTGAAGGCCCTTTCACACCACACAGTTAGAGTGCTATGATTCCACTTTAACTGTCATAGTTTCATTCCTTGGAATCCTGAGATTTCCAATTTAGGAATGGGCATTTGGAAATTTCAGTCAGGGATCTCCTCTGGTGTGCAAACTATGAACCCCAGAATTCCATAGGATGCAGCCATGGCAGTTAAGTGGAATCATAGTGGTATGACTGTGTAGGATGCTGAGATTAGCAGAGGCCTAAGAAGTATCTGTGGAAACATCACCTTCTCCTAGTTAAAGCTAAACTGCCAGCTGCAACCAATCCTGGATACAGAATGTCTACATATAGTGATGTATGTTCTTATCTCCAGTACTAAATAAATTGCATACAAGGATGCCATTATTATTATTATTATTATTATCCTTTATTTATATAGCACTGTAAATTTACACAGTGCTGTACATACAATCATAAATTAGACAGATCCCTGTCCCCAGTCTTACAGTCTAAAACACTGGCTTACAGTCTAAAACACTTTCAACACTGTCTGGAAACTTCAGTTACATAAAGAATATGGCTACTTACTTAACAATCATTTGTGTTTTAATATACAGAAGAGCACCATATTTTTGCATCAATTTAAGCATAACATTATGTTCAGGTCTTTCATTCTATGTAGAAGCATATAGTGCCCAGTGTGGTCATTTTCTACTTAAGCAAGTCACACACTCAGAAAACTCTGTGATAATTTTGCCTTAGAGTCACTGTAAGTTGAAAATGATCTGAAGGCACACAAGAAGAAGAAAACAGTATTTGATTGCAGAAATTACATCCAGTCAGGAGTGGGCAAAGTGAGGTCAGGGGTGGCTTGTAGACCCCCAAACTGTTTTTGCAGCCCTGATCCCCCAATTTGCTCTTCCTCTGCAAAAGAAAATGTGATATACCTCTCCTGGAGGTTTCCAGGATTGGTGATTTTTCTTTTAAATAGTTGTGTACCTATTGTATGTATGAGCAATCTCTCTCTCTCTCTCTCTCTCTCTCTCACACACACACACACACACACACACTTAATGTAAAAGCACCCATTGTTCAAAAACAGAATAGACCTTTAGCCATCACAGGTCTTTCTCTATTTGGAGGGGCATATTTAGCAGTCTGTTAAGATCCCCAGAAAGTCCAAAGAGCAGAAAATGTGCATCAGGATCTGCCAAAGTTGTCTACCTTTGCATTAAGAGAACCTTCATCTAAAGCAGTGGTCCCAAGGGATTTTGGACGTCAGCTCTCAGAATCCCAGACTATTGTCCAACATGGCTGAGGCTTCTAGGAGATGAAGTCCAAAATCTCTTAAAAGGCACAGTTTGTGGACCACTGATCTAAAGGCTATTACATAATTTGTCTTCACAAAAGGACTGCCAAGCTAAAAGTGTTATTGACTTCTAAAAGGCTAACTAGAAATGAATGGTTTGCCAAAGTGCTAAAGAAATCACTAAGTTGCTGTTAATATCTTTGAAGGTTATAACACAGATGAATAGAAAGCTTTACTATCTATTCTGAAGCTTGAATCAACAGGTTTGCATCAAATAAAAAAGTTTCCCCTGAATGGCTTTTTAACCAAACTCTTGGAAACTAGCCTCTTATTTATAAAAAAAAAATCACTTATGATATACAAATATTGACATTTTGGATGTAGCACGAACATACCGAATGGATGTAGGTAGTATGCCCACATCTCTTGTGATGGTGTCATAGAGCTGTTTGTTCCTTTTTAAAAAAAGCAGAAATGTAAACCTTAACTTTTGAAGTGCAGTATGCTGTGAGTGAGAAACTATTCAATCAAGACAAGGTAGGTAATTAAGGGTAAAAATAAGATAATGGTAAAGTGACATACATAAAACATTCAAGTAAAGCCAGTAAAAGGAAAACATGGTTAAAACATACAAATATCAGTATAACCCAAAGCCTTTTGAAATAGGCAAGTTTTGTATCATTGTAAAAAATTATACAGCATTGAGGAGCTCGCAGGATCAACACACAAAACCCAAACACTATACCAGTGACAGTCCTGTTCTATCCAACATGATTTTAATCTGATAACCTTGATGGTATACTACAGCTGTACGATTTCCAAATTATTATTAGTGCATAGACTGTCTGATAAAGCAAAAGATAGAGGTCATAATCAAAATCAGTATACTACCTTCTAAGTTAAAAAAATAGTAGGAATGTCAGTAAATGTAAAGAAGCCCTCATTCAACCCTTCAAATAATAAAACACTGAACCATTTCAAGGAGCCCTGGTGGAACAGCGGTTAAATGCTGGTACTGCAGCCACAGTATTGTAAATTCGATCCTAGAGAAGGGCTCCAAGGTCCACCTAGCCTTCCATCCTTTTGCAGGTGGGTAAAATGAGTACCTAGCTTGTTGAAGGCAATTGGCTTTCACATTGTAAACCACTTAGGGAGTGCAGGTTCAGTGATAAGCGGTACAGAAATGTACTTGCTAATGCTATATTTGCCAAAATGTTAAAATGTTTCGAAATAATAATTCATTACAGGGTTTGAATGTAGCAAGGATACAGATATTGAATTCTGAGGAATTGTTTTTTGGTTTATTATTTATATAGGCAGGCCACTGAAGAAGGCTTCGGCCAAAACGCGTTTGGCCTTGGTTTTTTATCTCTTTATTGGTTATTTTATATTGCCATTGGCAAAGATAAGGGGTGTTATTTTCACCCTTTCTGTTGCTCAATTGGCCTTTTTCCAGGGCTAATTACCCTGGCGTAAAGTACTTTTATTATTGACTATTATCTTCCTTAGCATTTTTAAATGATAATTACTTTGGCCTCAGAGTTTTATTTCCTGTTTCTTCTGTCAGAACCCTTTCGTTTTTGTGTTGTTTTGTCCATTTGGGGTTTTCTGAGCACTGGGACTGTGGTTGGTCTAGTGCCATAGCTTTCCTTCTATAAAAAGAAGAGTTCTTTCTATTTTTGAGAGACTGAGGTCCAACATGAACATTATTTGATAAGCAAGAAATCCTTCAAAGAATTTCAAGAGATACATAAAGCTAGAAGGAGAAGAAGGAATTTGTAAAAATCACCTTTCCTCACTTTCCTCCAACTAGAATATTTCAGGAGCACAGTTCTGCTTACAGAAACTCTAGATCTGCTGGCTTAGCCTGTAAATTTCTAAATGTAAATAGAATCTCAAAACAGAAGTGCACGTTTTAGAAGGTATACATTAAAATATTCATGTACGAAGAGGAGGTAACAGAGATTGTGGTGGATGACTAAAGACAGAACAAACCACAGTGAAAAAATGGGGATAAGCAAACAGGAAGTAATGTTTCATAATTTCTAGAATGTTTTCCATTGTGGGTAATGTTTTACTTTCATGCTATATGTTTGGCTATCCATAATATCTGGATTTGAAGTTTTTTTTCCCTTTGTTTTCCAGTGCAATTCAAACATTTAACAGAAACTGGCATGGCGCACATTGAGCCTGGTCTATTTTTTTTTTAGCATGTTTGTAAACTCCAACAATATAGTAACATACTCATATGTCTATATGTCAATGTTTGAAAAGTCAGTATGCATGAAGGCTGCTTGCACAGATTGGAAGTACAAGTGTGTGTGCTGCCAGCACAGTGGTGAAAATGTGTTGGGGGCACAGTGGTAAAAATTCTACTAAAGTAACAGCATCAGCTGGCCTAACTGGTAGCAGAATCAGGTTGTCTATGAATGATTTAGCGCCGGGTTCGCCACGAATGTGCGCTGCACTATGGGCGAGAGGCGGCCCCTATCTGGCCACGCTCCGCTCCCAAGTCGGACAGCTCTCCGCATCAGGCCAGTGGGTCCCGGCCCAGCTATCCGAAGCCAACTGAGGCCTTTAGGGAGGATTCTGACTTAGAGGCGTTCATGTACCCAACTGGTACATTTTAGCTGGACATGCCAGACCTAGTACCTGAAAGCTATAGATTCCAGCATAGCTCGAACAAGATGTTTTCTGGTGGTGGAAGGTGTGATCCCCATAAAAGAAGTACATGCATAGGGGTCATTCACTGGAATCTAAAACAAAAAATAATGAAATAAGATGCAAGAATATGTTCTGCTGACAGATGTTTAAGAATGGACTGAAATTTTAAGGAAAAGATAACTTACAGATGATAACAACAGGCAGCATAGTAAGAAGAAGAAAATCAAGACAGCAATAAGCATCATATAGACATTGTCTTACATATCATTATTCAACAAATAAGGCATTTTAACTCTATATTGATGGGAAACATACTGAATGACATATGTGTTTGATAATAAATGATCATATTTAGGAGCAAAAAGACAGCTGTCACTTCAGTAAATATAGATAGTACTTTTACCTGCAACCCACTAAATGATGGGACAAAACAAACTCCTCCTGAATTTACAAGGCTGTTTGCCATTTTAGATGTCTCATCAGCACTGGCAAAAAGATCTGTGAAAGAACAAGATATAGTTTAATCTACCACTGTTTTCCAAACATTTGAAGTTATCTCTACAGTAAAATCAAAATCCTACTAAAAGAATAAACAAATAGTCTTTATGAACTCCTGGACTAACATGTGTCTTTCTTGCAACTCTCAGTTCAGTTATTAGTTTCCTAGCATCCTGACAGATCTAGTTCCAGGTCAGCAGGTGGGGGGCATGGACCTAGCTTTGTGGGGGGCTCTTCTTTTCACCATTGACACTGATATCTTTTTGCTTGTTTTCTTCTTCTGGGCAAAATGTATAGAACTCTCCAGAAGAAACATGCAAGGTAAATAGAAAATGTTCTTATTCCTGCTTGCATACCCCTTGCAGCCACGGGGACAGCTAGCAACAGCTAAGAGGCAGAGCAGTAGAGATAGTGAATTCCTCCTTGTGGACACTTTGGAGAACTAGGAAGGAAGGGTGTGTGAGCTCCCGACTAGGGACATTCACATCACTGTAAAACTATTATTTAAAGCAACCTTACCAACCTGTTGCCCTACATATGTTTGGAATAGTTGCTGGGTGGCTTCAAGTTGTTTGTGACTTAGGCAGACCCAAAGGAAAATATATCATGGCGTTTTCTTGGCAAGATTTGTTCAGAAGGGGTTTGCCTTGCCCCTTCTCTGAAACTGAGAAAGTTTGCCCAAGGTCACCCAGTGGGTTTCTATGGCCAAGTGGGGATTTGAACCCTGTTCTCCAGATTCTCAGTCTATTGTTCAAACCACTACACCATGCTGACTCTCACAGGGAGAAAAAGAGTTTGGACGACAGTTCCCATAATCCTTAATAATCCAATGCTCACACTGGCTGGGGCTAACTGGGGTCTGAGTTCAAAATATGTGGATGGAAAAGAAAACTTATCTGTGTCCCCTATAAAAGAAACAATCTAGGTTGGATCCAATCATAATCCTACTTAGAGCAGACAGACTAAAATCAATTGATTCCAGTTTGTCTCTTCTCAGTGTGACTAGATCAGGACCCAACCACATGTATGGAACACATTGTAAATCTTTACTATGCAATACCTTTCCCAGCCTGGTGCCATCCAAATGTTTTGGGGTTACAGTGGAGTCAAAGGCTTTCATGGCTGGCATCCATAATTTTTTGTGGAGCTTTCGGGCTATGTGGCCATGTTCTAGAAGAGTTCCTTTCTGACGTTTCGCCAGCATCTGTGGCTGGCATCTTCAGAGAAAGATCTTTCTCTGAAGATGCCAGCCACAGATGCTGGCAAAATGTCAGAAAGGAACTCTTCTAGAACATGGCCACATAGCCCAAAAGCTCCACAAAAAACTTTGAGAAAACAGTGTGACTAAATCAGTGTGACTTTTGTGAGTGGAACAGGCAGTGATCAGATATACAGTAATATAGAGATTACTTTCTCAATGAGCCTCCAAACGATTTTCCATGTGCCTCCAAATGATTTTCCATGTGCCAGACAGTCTAGGAATTGGGTTAAGTCTGCAGCCCAAAGATTCCTTCTCTTGATTTAAAAATTCAGCTATTTAATTTAGGCTACTCACCTAAACTCTGAGCCCATTTTATAGCATTTCCAGTGTCAGAAGCATTGCCTTCAGCTAAGTAGGTCACCTCTTTCCCAATCTTCCAACCAACCAATGGGTACAAGCCTTAAAGTAATAAGATATGTTTGTTTGTTTATTAGAAAATGTCATTAACTCCAGGAAGGGCTTTTGATCCAGCAAAGGCCTCTAGGAATGAGAAGGAGGGCAATTTTTATCAATATTCCTTTGTTCCTGCAGCCTCTGAAATCAACTCCAAATGGCTAGGAAAATGTCCAGAAAACTATATGGTTGTGGGACTGCTGTGGGGGGCTGCAGAGAAAGGGGAATCACCAAAAGTTTCCTTCCATCTCTTCCATCATAAACAAAAGCTCCTGCTAGTTCAAAGACCCTTGACAAACAGAAAGATTACCTTTTGCACTGTTGGAAAAGACTAATATTTTTATTCTAGGACTCCGCCAAATAATTCAGGATGGTATATACATTGTTTTCCCTCATTACACCACCATCCACATTCCTTGATGACATTTATAAGCTTTCTATATTTTAAAATAAATACCAAAATTATCTTATTCATTTATTCAATGTTTACCTTGCTTTTCTCCCACCAAGGGACCCAAGGTGACTTACAAAATTTAAAATATAAGTTGACTAAAATGGGCATCATTAATGTTTTAAAAAATTAAATTAAATTTTTAAAAAATCAAACAACAATACTATTGAAAATAGATGGTTTAAAACAGTTTAAAATACATTTAAAACACAATTAAAAACACATAGGATAAAAACACATCATGCCACTCTCAGCTCTATTCCATATGATTTAAGAATCAATCAAATGCCTGCATGAATAAGGAGGATTCAATCTGCCAGTAGAAAGAGAGCAGAGAGAGGGCTAATTGGACCTGTCATGAAAAAGAGTTCCACAGCCTAGGAGCAGCCATTTAATTTTACAATTAAATCCAAAATAGTCAGTAATTTACTAGCTACATCCATTGGAGTGCTGTAGCTACAGACCCTTCTTGGTTGCTGAACAAAACAAAAGCATATACAGTACACATGCACACACACACACACAGAGTCTAGCATTCAAGAGGTTACTTCCAAGCATGACACACCCAAACCTGGCACAGATACAGTAACCTCTGCAGTGGACCTAACTGGTAGTTTCTGCAATGAAATAATTTATCCAGTTCTTTTTAAGATATGCATGTTAAAAACTGCTACCACTACAGCACCAAACATCAATATCTAACATTGCATTCCTGCACATACATACTAGTAAGTATATTATTTTAATTTAACAGGCTTCAAAAGTTTGGGCTATGAATGAGACTATTCATAACTTTGACCCCATAAACAATCTATTTTAATACTGAAAAAATTTAATTCCATTTTAAGGTACCACTTTTCTATGTTTTTAATTGTACTGTTCTTTTAATATCTAGTTACTTATCTGATGTTTCCATCCTGCATCTGCTGACTAACACAACTGACCCATTACCAGTCTGCATTTTGCTATGGAAGGAGATTGCTGTGCTTATCTTTACAATCATATCTACATTTTATTATGCTATTTTAAAAATCTCTCTAAACCTCCTTTTGTTCACAGTGATTCCTGTTAGCAAGCTGTACCTTTCTTAGATGTATGGATTTTACTTCCAGTGTTAATATCCCAAAATGAACCAGTTCCCATGGTAACTTTAAGATCACCAATATCAAAACAACATTGGCCAAACATGGCTGCCTGTTGATCTGCCACCTACAAAACAAAAATACAGGCAAGAGGTCAAAGTTAAAGCAAGTGGCTGCTCCGGAGAATATTTAGCCTTTTTGAAGTACAAGATAACTCGCCTTTTTGAAGTACAAGATAACTCGCGTTAGAAAAAACTAATACATTGTTTTAAAAAAGAAAAAACAATACCGTAGGAAACAATCTAAATTTTGCGTAGGGCTTGCATTTCACCACCACCACCCCTAACAAAGTAGTTACTTAAAATAAAATTGAACAGATGAAATGTTGCTACATTTATGTCCAACATTTCAGTACTGTCAGGGCCAGTATTACTATTTGGCCTCAGTGCCCTTCCACAATTCACTGCCATTGCTTGATTTCCCCTTCACTTCATTTTTTTTATGGTCCAGCACTCCAAGCAGCACTGTCGGGGTGGAATTGAAGCTATCCATCCTTTATTTTTCACACTGCCCCCAAGTCTAATATTTCTCTGGAGCATTATAGGAAATTAAAAGGATGGCTAAACTCACCTGGCTAGTACCCCTAGCCAAGCAAGTACCCCTAGCCTAGCCAAGCAAGCAGACCTGGACCTATTCACAAAAGAAGGGGTCCTCCAAAAGAGACTTTGCCCATGACTCCCTTAACCAGCCCAGAGTTATCATTCTATTGGTGCTGGTTTAGTGAACTCAGTGTGTAAGCCAGTGCTATATACAGTATTTGAAAAGCACAAGGATACAACAAGAAATATAAGTGTTTATTATTACCATATATATTCATGTATAAGTATTTATACATGAATAAATGTATACATGTATTTTTCCAGAAACATTGACCCAAAAATCCTGGGGCAATTTATACACAGGTCAATACAGCAACTTCTTTAACCTGGCTGTCTCCTGAAGTGAAAGCTGGACTGTGGAGCAGGAGGCAGGGCAAGCGTTTGCCCCTCAAACCTCGTCCCCAGTCTGGCTGCTACGCAGCCATGGTGGGGAGCAGGAGGCAGGGCAAGCCCTTGGCCCCCCAAGCCTTGACCCCAGCCTGGCTGCCCCTTGGGAGGCAGTGGGGTTGAAGATGAGGAGGGAGGGCATGTGCTCGCCCCAGAAACCTCATCTCCAGTCTGGCTGCCCCTCGGAGGATAGCCAGAGTGAGGACGAGGAGGCAGGACCGGCGCTTACCCCCAAGCCTTTTCCCCAGCCTGGCTACCCTTTGGAAGACAGCCAGGGTGGGAAGGAGGAGGCAGGGCTGGCTGCGAGAGGGAAGGGGGTGGAAGGTTGCTGAGACCCTATGTTTTACCCTCAACCTATCTACAGGTCATATCCAAATGCTAATGTTGGCCCCCAATCCTGCCCTCAACTTATACATGAGGTCGACATATAGTCAAGTATATACTTTCACTATGCATTCTTGAAAAAAACAGCTGAGAGACTGAGGAATCATTCTCACAACATAGCTAATTATTCCTTCTCTTAAGTTTACAATCAGACATTAGGCATCACTAAGAAAACTACTTCACTACAAAAGCTAGCCCAGCCACATAGGCTTCACACTGTAGACTGTAAAGCCATTATCATAAATCCATTGTCATAGGGATACACAGGCTGTCCTTATCTTCTCTTTCGCACCTAGCAAAACTCTATACCAGGAGCAGGAATTGGACAGCCCCTCGGATGCTAAATTGCAATTCCCAGCTTTTCTCAGCATGGGCTATGCTGGCTGAAGCTGATAGGACTTGCATTCCTATGTGAAGAACAGATGAAAATATCTTACACAGTGTCTCATACAATAATGTAAGCATTAACATTTAGACTGGAGTTCAGAATCAAAGTAATTTCAAGGGATTAAGTGTATTTTCAATAAGAAGATATACTGGATCAGTTTAATTTCTACAGTACACGATAAAAATCCTCAGGACAAAACAAAGCATAGATAGATCAATTTTGTACAGGTAACCAGTGATTTCGCTATTACACAAGAAGGGAAAAAAACAGGAACTGCATCTCTGACATGGTTATTTAAGAAAGCCTCCAAGTGTCATGATGTACAGGCAAAAGAGGGATCAGGATTTTCTCACTGATATTGCTAATGTGCAGTCAAGGCAAGTATCTCACCAGCACTCTCAAATCACAGTGCTTGTGAAGAGAAATTGTATGTATTTACCAAAGCTATACAGTCAATAACCTGCTGGATAATTCATTAACTAGATTTGATGTTAATAGCAAACCATTGAAACAGATGTAGTGACATTTTTGGTGGTTGTTGTGTGTCATCTGAGCTTGATTTTAGATCCTCTCTTTTCATTCCCCAACACTTTGTCTTCCCAATTTGAGTAGCCTAGCTTGACCTTACTTTTTAATCTGAGTAATAATCAATGTATTGTGAGTCCCTGTCCATTTTTCATAGCAAAACATATTCCTCTCACTGACCCTAGTTCTTGTTGTTGCTTAAGCAAAAAGGAGAGGGGGGAATAACTTACCAAAGCTGTTATTTTAATAGGCACTCCAAATATTTCACCATCAACTGATCCGAAGTTGTGACTTAAAATAAATATAAAGTTTAAAAGTTAGCACTTTTAAGTCAACAAATAAAGCTACATCTGAACTTCTTACATCAGTAGTGTGACAAATGTGTCACTTCTCTTCTAAACAGAATTTGGCTGTGTTCATTTAGAAAACCACATGTATACACACACATACACACACTTATTCATTTGGTGGGTCTTACCTTGTGTCTTCTACTGGTGGAAAAATTGATACTGGAATGGAAAGTAAATTGCTAAGGAATGTACTCCACTGGAGCTGAAACCACATGCATATAAGAAACAACTTGTTAAAGGCAACACAATGTAAATACTTCAATAGCTTTCCAAAGAGAACGAATCATACCTTAAAAGGATCAAAAAATCCAGTGGTACTGGCATTTGAATATTCTGTAGCATACACGGAACCTGGGTATTAAAAAGGAACACATACAATTAGTTGTGGAATGATGGTTCAGGGAGTGGAAAGAAAAGAAATATTAATTGTGTGAATCACAACTGTATAAAGGAAAGCCCCTGTAAAACTGTAGGTTACTGAATACAATGTGGAAATATTGATAGCTGAGTCTTTATCAGATGGTTGGAAACACACTCATAAATATGACTGGCTACTGGAAAAGGTCCTATTAAGTCCTCTCCCCCATTTTTCAACCTATGTGGCCATTTTGTACAAAGTCTTCCCACAGTTCAAAGAACCTGAGAAAGGTAAGAATAATACAGTGGGAAGCCAAAAGGCTAAAGGCAGGGAGAGAATAAGGTCTCAGAATCTCACCAAAAGAGAAGGTGGGGAAGATAACATGAAACTCATGAAGTTAAGGCAAATGCTTCATATTCAAAGGGGAAAAGTTCAAACAAATATTCTCACAGACTTCTAAGAACAAACCCCCAAGGGAGTAGTGTAATCTGTCACCAGTCAATGAAAAAGAAACCCATCTCTGTTAATTATGAAAAACTTTAGTTGCCTGCCAGGCTGCATCAAGCATGGGAAAGCTGCAGCAACTCAAGAGAAGCATCCTTTATAGATGGCATCTATGCTACTGATTCCCTTTAGCAGGCCCATATACAAAGCTACAAGCTCACCTGGCTTTTGGTGCCTAATAAAGATTAAAGCAGAGATCTCTGGCCTCCCTTGCAGGATCTGAGAAGTCACTCTGCCAAAGCCCAATTAGGTGCCTCAATCAACCTCCAATTCCAAAGGGGAAGATTCTTAATGGAATAATGGAAGAAGTAGATCATGGAAACAGTCTTTCCTGCCATCCTCCCTCTGACACCCACTGAAAGCTCTTTCCAGAGGATCAAGAGGCAACATGGACTGTATTACAGAAGCCAATCCCTAAAATTAAGCTGAACCATATGAGTGGGGTAAATCTGTGCAGTCTTTGAATCCAACCATATTTCTATATCTGTACACACAGTATAGTAATTGTTTTTGTGTTTAATCACCTTCTCACCTTTGGTGAGTTTATATAGCAGCCACGTGTCAACTGTTCCAAAGCAGCAATTATCCTCCTTAATAGCTTGTTCCACCTAAAGACAAACACACAGAGACTATATTGCAAGACGACAATAATAAAAATAGTAACAATGCAAGTTTCATGTAACATAATATTACTTCATAATAATAGCTAAAATAGAAAGTTCCTGATGTACCCCTTAAGAATACATACAGCTCCCAACTGAGACTGCTCAGAAGTATCGCCACTCAAATACTTTACAACCTGTTCTGGACAATAATGCTGCCCTCTCAAGGGCTCTTGCTTGCAGGCCTTTACTTGCCTACAAACAGGCTCATAATCTCAGTTACTTACTTACAGAAGGACACACAGCACAGATGGGGAGATGGGTTCAAGACCATGCCATAAACTCAGACGCCAACTGTACACACACATCTACTCAGGAAATGTAATCACAGGACCTAATGATATCACCCACAATATTGGAGGGACTAATTGGATTTCTCTGGGAAGGAAGTTCAAGAGCCAGAATTTTAGAATTCTGACTGGCTGAGTCTCTTTTTGAAAGAAAAATAAGCTTGAAAATAACTAATTGTAAATAACAGTTACCTGTAATTCAGTGCAAGATAAAAGTATAGAACCTCAAATTCACCTGAACATGCTAGAAGATATATTTTGTTCATGTAGAATTATAACAAGATCAAAAATTAAGCCAACACGAGAATACTAATAACATAACTGGTTGTCATATTTCATAATGAAAACTGTACTTTAAAATACATGCCATTTGAGCAAGATGCACTTCACTCTTACGCTAATTGTACCAAGAGGATTCTTTGACAGAATAAAGAGTAAATAAGAATAAAGCACATGCAAAGCTTAACAGAGATTTGGTTAGTTAGTTAATATCCCTCCTTCCTCCTGGCAGGGAATGTAAGGTGGTATACAACAAATTAAAACAAAGTACAAACTGAAAAGTATTAAAGTACAGATACCATTATGGTATGTCTTACCTCACTTATATGTTGTAAAACCCAAGCCAGTCTTAAAGAGATGTGCTGGGTTGTAAAAGATAAACAACTTGCTAACAAAAAAAGACTGCTTCGTGTGAAAAAGTGCAGCAGTGAAGAAATGCCACGAACCGTCTGTTTCAACAAAAAACAAAAAAAAGAAAGAAAGAAAGAAAGAAAGAAAGAAAGAAAAAGATTAGCTGTATAAATATTTGGACTACTTTCCTACAGGACTGCAGTTTAAAAAACAAATAAGATAACCATATATACAACCTAAATGAACAGAAAAATTCAAGTGATGGAAAATGCACACTAAGGTCCAAAACACACTAAAGTAATAATCCAGTTTGAGA
Organism: Urosaurus nigricauda; assembly: GCA_034509955.1. Taxonomy (NCBI): domain Eukaryota; kingdom Metazoa; phylum Chordata; class Lepidosauria; order Squamata; family Phrynosomatidae; genus Urosaurus; species Urosaurus nigricauda. The sequence goes on from JAOEGL010000003.1 coordinate 242,281,814, forward strand.
CCACTTTATAACTGCCCTGGCTCAGTGCTAGGAAATCCTGGATTTTGTAGTTTATTGTGGCCCCAGAGTTCTCTGACAGAAAAAGCTAAATGTCTCACAAAACTACAGCTATGTATGTAATCTCTGCATAGATAGACAAAAATGCATAATTTTTTTCAAGGAATCTGCAGGCAATTTGGGTCACCAAAGTCATTTTTTGCCATACCAGGCTGAAAAATGCTTTGCCTGCTTAAAAAATTGATTGACCAGCTATTTCCACACTGCTCACTGAGAAGCAAAGTTGGTTGGAAATTTCTTAGGTAAGAAAAAGGAACTTTTAACCCAGTTTCAGGTGTCATCTACAAATAAAGATGGAAAGAAAATGATGGAATAGCAAATGATTATTATAGATGTTCCAATATTGATTTGGCACCAATCCACTTGGTTTAAAAAGCAATAGAGGTGTACGATTAAGTAGGCAAAATTTTTTGGATACAATATTCATAGAATCATAGGACTGATATGGGATTAGAGTTAGGGAGGGCGCAGCACTTACACCCCCCCTAACCCTAGCACTATGGATGGCGTCCATACATGTGTGCCATGATAATGTCATGGCGTGCGCTGCGTTTACACAACATGGCGCATGCCTGACGTCATGGCGCTGCTGGAGGGTGCCTATGGCGCCCTTTCAGTGGCACCCAAAAGACCTCCTTTTTGTGGCTGGTCCTTGGTGCTGTCTTTACATGGAACCGCCAGGGATTACGGGGTGCAGCGGGCGCCCAGTGCGCCTGCTGCACCCCGCTTCCAGGCCACGGAGAAGCGGCAGTTTGCCGCTTCTCCGTGGCCTAGAGAAGTGCCAGGATGGGGCCTCTGGGGCTGCCGGTGAGGCAACCCTGGCCCCATCCCAGCACTTCTTTGGGCGCTGACAGACCACCCTTTTTGGGTGGTCTGTACAGCCCCATAGAGTTGGACCTCAAGAGCCATCCAGTCCAACCCCCTGCCGTGCAGGAATACACAATCAAAGCACAATCAAAGGCCATCCAGTCTCTGTATAAATAAACATTTTTTTTAAAAGACACAATAGTGGTAAATTACTGGGCTGGGTATACTAGTGTGCCGCATTGGAACACTACAATAAATCACAAACTTTCAATCACAACTGTACACATTCTGACATACTTTCATGTCCTCATCCCTCCTTACTTTTTGGAAATATATGGAATATTACCTTACCTTCATTAAAAGAGATCTGTTCCAGGATTTTGTAAGTTCACCAGCTCTCACATCTTGCCAACTGATGAAATTATGAAAAGGTTTTCCTGTCTTTCTGAAATAGCAAAGAGACAGCTAATTTTACAATAAATCCCACAGAGCCAAGGAGGAGTAATGTCCTACACGGACTTGCTTTGTACCAGATTCCAAAAAAATCCAAATAGCAAACCTTGATTTTTCCATCTTATACAAGGGACACCATCTTACTGTGCTATTGTATTTAATGCAACTTGAGTATCCATAGATTTTGATATCCATACATGGTCTTGCATCCAACCCCTGGCGGATAGCAAGTGCCCACTGTACTAGAATGCCTTGTATGTACAGCTGCCTTTAAAAATCTGTGGAAATTATGGGGCTTTCCAGACTGCCAGGAGAGGGCGACATGAAGTCGCATTTTCCCAAATGCTTAGCAGCTACACTGCAGGTCCCAGGGGTGTATTTAAAAGGAATAGGGCAGCTACACTGAGGGGGTGTGGGGACAACTTATCTGAAGTCTTGTCTCTTGCTCAGCCACTACATTGGAAGTTGTCAGGACACTAGAAACACAGGCGGAGCAGCTGCATGGGCGGCAATGAACAGGGCTTTTGGCCATACTGAACCTTCAATTTTTTATTTTTTATTTTTTGTTACTGGATGCGAACTGCGCAGTTGCACCGGTACACCATACAGACAATTGTATTGCTGGCTATGAACTGTGCAGTTGCGCAGGTACATCACACATGAACTGTGCAGTTATGAAGATCTGTCAAATTACCGTTGTAGTTTCGCTTCCCTTTTTTAACTGCATAGTTGCACCAGTGCACCATGAATGAACCCCTTTATTTTATGAATAAACTTCTTTATCTTATGAGTGAGTTGACATTTTATGTGCAGTTGCATAACACAGCATCCCAGAGTCCTTACTGCGCATGTCTAGGGTTCGGATTAGGGCTGGAGCTAGGGTTTGGGAGCTTTAAAAAACTGCACAGTTGCACCACTGCATTTAGATGCAGTTGCACAGTTACACCCTTTTTAAAAAGAAGTGGGGAAAAGCAGCTCCTTTTTAAAGCTGCTTTCCCCCCACTAAAACACCAAAGAAGTGCGTTCATGCCAAACTTTCACTGCAGGTCCTCTAAAGGCCACACTTTCATGCTGGTATGAACACACCCCTTTTTGCCAGTCTAGATCAGGCCAATAGGACTATTAATTAGCAACTTGAAGTAGTCAGTTTTATTAAATTATACCTGTGCTTTGTCAGCTATACTTACTACCACACTGTTTCAAGGCCTGAGTGCCGATTTTAAGCTTTAAAGCTTCCATGGATTGGGGCTAGGCTGCCTGAAATATCTATTTCTCTCATGTGTACCTACCCAAGCCTTAAGATTTTATTTAGCCTTGAGTGAAGCTGGTAATGTCCAGAAAATAGTGTTTTCAGTAGTGGCACTCCATTTATGGAAGGAGAGGTTTACTAGGCCTATTTCTGTGGTCTTTTCAGTACCAGATGAAAATTATTTTGCTCACTCAGGCCTTTTAAATAACATACAGTATGTTGCCTTGGTTTCAATTTTAAAATATTGCAATTTTTTAGGTTTGTTTCTTTTCATGTTCTTTTGGTGCTTTTCACTGCACAGTTTTCTGTTCTATTTTGTATTTAAATTGCTGTTATATTTCAAAGGAAGGAACTGGCAATACCTTTGAGTACTCCTTTCTTAGAAAACCCCATTAAATTAATGGGGTTACTATAAGACAACCTGAAGGTATGCACGCACATGCACACACACATGTACATTTGTTTCATGTTAAGACACACAGAGAACTTGATTAAGGGACAGTATACAAATGTCATAAACAAAACTAAAAAAATGGTGAATAAATAATATTCTTCTATGATACTATTCCAACTTTTCACATGTCTCCATTCATTGCTTGAGAAATTGTTTAGAACACAATAGGTGTGTTTTCTTACTTTAACACTTGTCAAGCAATAACTGCAATGGACTGATTTTTCAAAAAGTGTAGAAACAGCTGACAAGGATCCTGTGGCCAAATGCAATAGGGACTATGATATGCAGAATATTATATACAAAAATGTAACACCTGAGGGAAAAAAGAATAAAATACTGGACTAGATGCATCTTTGATCTAATCAAACACAATTCATCTTATGTTTAGCTCAAAATTATTTGGCTTAAACTTGGACCTAATGTCTTAAACTCATCTTTAAAATTGTCAATACATGCATTTACATAAAATTTCAAGGATAAAGGCACCAGACACTGTCTGATCTTGGAAATTAAGCAGGGCCAGAACTGGTTAGTACTTGGATAGGAATACCAGGTATTGTAGGCTGTATTTCAGACGAAGGAAATAGCAAACCCACGTCTGAATAATCCTTGCTTAAGAAAATCCTATGAAATTCATAGCTGACTTGAAGGCAACATAAATAAACTTCACTGCTATACACTGAGTTTACATGTATAAATAAAAGAAGCAGCCAACACTTTTATTTTTCAGTGAAGAACATAAAATCCATTTGAAATACATGACATCAATCTCATACAAACAAATAAAGCAACACACAGTAGGCTATGTTAGGCAATCAGGCTTCCTGCAGAATAACCAGTTCCACAACATAACATTTATTCAGTTCAAGTCAAGGCTTTGGCATGAACACGTCTCAAAGAATTAGCTGATTTGAGCAGTACCTACTCAAATCTATAAAAGTTCTGAAAAAGAGATATTTTAATCAGACTACCCTAAGCCTACTATTTATCTCCACAACTTTTCCAAATAAATAATGTATTCATTCCCCCCCCCCCCCAAATCTGTAATACTGTTTGAGAGTTGCATAATCATAAAGATATTCACTAGCAGAAGAAATCATTATATTCCTTTGCTTAAAATGAGTGGTAGTTTTGACGTTTCATTACCTGCACACAACTTTTTACTATCACTTCTCACTTAAAAAGTAATTATTGCTTTCTTCTCAAGAAAGTCTTTTTAAAAATAATTCCTCCAGTCAGTTCACATACTAAGGAGGAGCATTCCTCCTTTCACTTCCTAAACAAGAAACAGTGGGTGCTCATTACCTGTTAAACCAACAAATAAACAACAAAACCCTCACCACCTTTGGATATCCTTATGTTACACTGCAAAAGAAACATTGTTGTTTTCTTATTACCCACAAAGTAAATTCATACTCTCACATGAATTTGTGAATTCATCAAAGATTCCATAGAACCTAGTTGGTGGAACACTGAGACAGCCACTTCCAAATCTCAGGTCCTCTGAAAATGTGGTACCGGTTTCTCCAGAGTCCCATTAGCCAAAAGCTCTAATGAAAACCAACCAACATGGAAGAGTTTTGGTAATAAAGTAATTATGTCCCAGTAGCTACATGAGAATCCGTTGGGGGATTTCCCTCAGCCATGGCAATTATTCCATTGTGGATCCTAGGCCAATCTTCTGCATCAACTTGAACTGCCAGAGGTATGTTCCCCAGAGGTATTAAGAAAGCATGTTTGTCAAAGACTTATTTAAGGTGGGGAGACAGTAAGAGACTGTTTGACCTCTGGAAGTTTTAGCACAGGTTTTATTTTAATGATCCTTCAGTTTGCCAAACTCCATGTCTGCACAATTTTAATTGGGTTGCTTCATAACTAATAACTAACCTGGGATGTGTAACTAGTAGAACTCATTCTGTAATTATAGTTCCATTAAATTAATACTCAAACACTTTAATGTTGTTCAAGATCTGGCTAGCTGATTGATCAAATACCATCAGACCAAACAGAATCTTAGCACACGCTACTTTTCTCAGAAAACATCTACATTTACAACAAGACAGAGGAGTATCAGTCTGGCATATCCAGCATGCATTCTACATACTTGTTCCATGTAATGAAAGTTGATCGCTGTGTTGAGAGTCCAAGAGCAGAAATTTGATTCATTTGAATTCCTGCAACTAAAAGAAATGTTTGAACACTGAACAATTGAACAAGCAAAGAGAATAACGTTAAAGATAATTCAATATCTTTATGAAAGCAATTTGTTAATTTATCAGAACCACATGGCTACTGAAACAGTAATATATATATCATGGTTCAAAGAAGTTGCACTGAATTGTGCAAACCTATACGCAAAGTATTTTTTATAAGCTGTCATCACTGGCCAGCAGACGCTGCTGTAAACCCAGAGCTTTGAATTTTAGAAATATGGCAGGAAAGACAATGGACTAATAGCCAAATTAGACAACCCTGAGGGGGCTTTGACGCCACCCCCTTTGAAGGTTGGATTAGGGCCACAGCAACTGCACGCTGCAGCTGTGATTTGGTGTTTTTATGGCCCAAAAAGAAGCAGCAAAATGCTGCTCCTATTTGCGGCAGAAAAAGCTGCACTTTCCGCTGTGGTGGCTGCATTTCGGAGGAACAGTGCATGTAAATGCTGTGCCGCTGAAATGTGTGAAGCTGGCGCACATGCAGTCAGCCATGCGGCTTCCTGGTGCCGTGGGGGTAATGTCGGAGTGTGCAACATCTAAATACTGTGCTCAGATGCTGCCCCCAAGCCAGCACAAGGGGGCAGTCTGCTTTGCCTCAAAAATATACAAGAGTGAAGGCACTGAGATATTATAAACAACTTATAAAATTAATGAGAGTCAAGGTCAAGTATGAAAATATACAATTCATTTCAAAACAGAAACTGATAGTATGCTGACAGCTCTGCATACTACTGTGAACATTCATAAAAGCAAAATAAAAAACACAGAGATTAATCAGTAACAAAATAGCCAGGTTAGCTACTGGAAGGAAATCACTCCAGCTTTATTCCACACAGAAAGACAGCCATTCAAAACTGGAGCTATAATTTGCTTGGCTGGTTAGTTCCACATTTCAGCTAAAGAAGCAACAGTACCTGTTTGAAGTATTTTACTTGAAAAAGTGCCAGAAAACTGTACAGGTCTGTGAACTCCTTCATTTTGTCAGCAGCACAGAATCTAATTTGTGGATTCCATATGTCCATTGACATTTTAGTGACAGGAGAGGAAGACGTTAGGCCTCTCTTTTACATCTGAAACTATACATCCTTTCTTTTACATTATTATTATTATTATTATTATTATTTTACATCTGAAACTATACATTCATGTTCCATTACTACGGTAAAAACCAGCATTATATTATATGGTCACTAAAACTCCTCCTGGTCAGCCACGAGCCTTATAGACCAAAACTGGCAAAGAACAATAAATTTCCCTCTCTGGAATTCCTTGAGATCAAAATTTAAATAAGTAAGTTGCATGCCTGTATGAATAAATAACTTTGGAATCCAATGCTGTCATATCTACATTCTGTGACTGCAACAAGAAACAGAGGAGGAGAAGGAATGGTTGGTTTTACCTTGATTATAGTGGTAGCAGGCCTGCTGCAATTTATTCTATCAAGAGCTGTACCAAAAATACATATCTTCAAAGTTTAGGAAAAAAGAAAACAAAATAGACACTGTGCCTCAGAAATATGATCACCTCCAGAGTGAGAAACCTGAGCTAAAGCAAATTTACATGTACAAAACACACAGGCCTGAGGAAAGCAGAGATTTAGTACAAAGGGTTATACATACAAAGGTCTTAAGTAAAATTATCTGGATTGAAGCACGAAGGAAAAAGAAAAGTTCATAAGCCCATTGTGTCAAGTTAACAAAAGTTTCACAACTGTTTAAGAACTTACCGGTATTCCTTTTGCAAATAAACTAAAACAAGACAGAAGAACCCAACCCGCCATGACTTGAATACTTCCTATCCCAATGTGAAATGGGTAGATGCTTTCACCCTCCAGCAGACAAATGTACATTGTTAAAATCCTGGAGTGCGCAAGTGCAAGCCAGGCTAAGAACTGAAGGTTAAAACTCTTTTTAAAATATTACTTTTTATTCTTCAAAGGTAGGAAAATTCGCTAAATATTGTAAAAAAAATAATTTTATTAATTTGTTTCATTTAACACACACATACACACAAAAATAAAATAAAACCCAGAATAAATCAGCAGTTCCTGAATACATACAAATTAATTCTCTGATAACTGCAATTTGCGTGAAGATGTTCCTTGATTATTTGGGACAGTACACTCAGCAGTAGCCACACAAGAAGCACATGAAGTCCCTTGCAAGCAGCTGGAGCTCTATAGTGACTGATGAACAGAGGATCCTCCCTTCGTGAACTAGAACTGGCCAGCCAAGAAGTGCATTTTGAATATTGTTTCAGAAAAAGAAAAGTTTGAAACAAGACCTGCTCTGTTAGCTGTTATAATTACTTATTGTTTCATGGCAATTAAATTGTGCCCCAACAACTGAAAAATAACTAAATAGAAACAACTAACTATAGATTTCAATATATTTATTTATTCCATTGGGGTGCTCCTGATCACTTTCTCTCCAGTAATGCCGATCTAAGACTGTAATGCCACCTGCCACAAGTTTTTCTCTTCACAAATAAGAGGAAAGACGGCTCCAAGAGGTTTGGTGCTTGGGGAAAGATTATTTCTGCCAGCCTTGTAACTTTCAGAGGGGAAAAGAGAGAGGGAGATAGTTGTGCTATACAGTAAATCCGAACAACTATAGCAGTTCTTTGCTAAATTTCAACAGGAAACTTGTCAAGGGGAAAGTGCACTCCTGGATTTTGTCAGCACATATTTCAGGTCCTTTGGACTGAGGAGGCTTGAAAGGCACAAACAGGGTCTGAGGGTCTGCCCAGTGTACACCCTTTACTCCTCCCTGCTCTGGGCACAGACGCACAGACAGACATGCCTATATATGATAAAGGCATATGTGGAACATTCAAAGTCTCTCTGGAAAGAAGCAATCCAAGTACAGTGCGCCCTCCACATTCACTGAAGTTAGAGACACAGGACCCCCATGAAAGTGCAAAAACTGCAAATTAAACCCCCTCCCCACTATTTTTTTACCTGAGAGAACACCTCTCTAGGAATTTCTAGTTCTTCCAATGCAACTCTATAGTTAACATCTACTGGAAGCTGACCACAAAATTGTGCTGGAGGACCTACAAATGCTTGGAAAAGTGTTTATGAATCTCTATGTCTTCCATCACAATTCTATGGTCAACTTCTAGCAGAATTGTACAGGGAGACCTAGAGATTCTTAGACAGAACATATTACTCAAATCTGTAAATAATCACATCTGCAAAAGTCAAATCTGCAAATGCGGAGGGGTGACCATAATTGTTCACGAAATGAGAGCTGCTCATAGAAGAGTCTGATGGTACCTACACCCATCTTCAGAGATCAGCCTAGGAAGAAGAACATGAAGCAAGCAAGTAAATATTATTCTTATGATCAATTTGCAGCTTCCTCTTCTGTGCATTCTTTTGCTCCACCAAAGTAGGAAATCAATTCAAGGAGCTAGTAGACTTCAGCAAAGTAGTCATCTTTGCTTCCAAAACCTTGTACCATATAACTGCATTCTTTAACAAGCAAGGAACACAGATAGTAATTAAATGAAAAGGAAGGAGTGGGAGGAGAGGGGAAAAGTAACTTGGCAGTTAAAGAAGTGTTATTTATCTATGGGACTACAATCCTATATAGATTTTCTTAACAGCAAGATCCAAACACAGCAGGAGCTATTTATGAACAGACATAAAATGAAGCTATGATTATTTTCAATTTTTGAAAAACAAATTTATTTCCCTTGGTCCTGACCATCATGATTCATTCAAGCACACAGCTAGGTGCAACCCTCCACTCCTCTCACTTCCCCTGTCTGTCTAGAGAACAGATGAATTACAACTAGCTGGATGACAATGAGATGAAGAAATGGAAAGAGAGGACACAAAGACACTGATTTTGATTGCATATGACAAGAAGAGAGTACATTTCCTCCTGATGTTCTGTCACATTTCCCAGGGTTTGTCTTATAAAAGTGTTCTAGGCAAATGAATACCCTGAAGACATTGGATGTCATTTAATCTCACAAGTTAAGAAAGGTCAGGCCTGGTTAGTACCTGGAGGTGTTACAGGTTATACAAGTTGAGTATCCTTTATCCAAAGTGCTTGGGACAAGAAGTGTTCTGTATTTTGGATTTTGGAATACCTGTATTTGCATATACAGTTGGCCTGCCTTATCCATGGATTTTTTATCCATGGATCCAAGCATCCATGGCTTGACAATATTAAAAAAAAGTATAAATTCCAAACAGCAAACTTTGATTTTCCCTTTTATACAAGGGACACCATTTTACAGAGTCATTTTATTTAATGGGACATGAGCATCCACAGATTTTGTTATTCATGGGAGTCCCTGGAACCAAACCCTAGCTGATACCAAGTGCCCACTGTACTGTATGTACCTAATGAGATATCTTGGAGATGAGACCCAAGTGTAATTACAAAGCTTGTTTCATATACACATAGCCTCATGGTAATTTTGTGCATGAAACAAAGTTTGGGTGCACTGAACCATCAGAAAGCAAAGGTATCTCATACACCCATGAAAAAAGTTTTGGATTTTGGAATATTTTGTGTATGATAGGCTCAGCCCTTTATTCAGAAGATATTGGCAAACCAGGCACCTCCTTGCCTAAGAGAACGGTATGAAATTAATGGGGTTGCCTTAAGACAACAGTAGCTTGAAAGCACATACATTACTTTAGGTAGTATTGATATGTTTCAAAAGAAGGAGGGACTCCAAACAAAAGACAGAAGTCAACTGCTTACATGAATCTGCTTCAGCTTGTCATATGCAGCTTAAAGAAATATCCACAACTCCATTATTCATTTCCCCTAGTCCTGACCATCATGATTCATTCAAGCACATGGCAAGGTGCAACCCTCCACTCCTCTCACTTCCCCTGTCTCTCCAGAGAACAGATGTATTACAACTGTTAACTGGCAGTTAGAATTGTATTTTAATTGTTTGAGAAGTTCTGCATAAAGCTGTGTGTATACTCATTAATGAACTTAGCTGCAATCCTATCATACCTGCCTAGGAGTTCAGTACAACCAAGCCTAGTGGAATGATTATGTGATATTAGATGCCCCGCCCAGACCAGATAGCATTTAACATGTGTATAGTTTTTAAACATGTAGGAATGCAAGATAGCAAAAATCATTCTGAATCCTGATGGTTAGCTGCAATTAGAGAAGACCCATTGAAGCAACAGTTGAATGGTGAGTCAACATTTATATAAATCCCATTTATTCACTTGCTCTCCTCTTGCTGAGACTCACAAAGGGATTCAGGTCATTATGTGTTTGTTTATTTCAGTCCCCCCCTTTTGTTGTTGTTTTAGTATAGTTCTATTGTATTGTTTGTATATATTGTGAGTAATGTCATAAAGATCGAAATTCTGATAAGATGAAATGAAATAAATGCTGCAACAATGACCCAAATTGTGTTTTGCAATAGCCATTCTTAATTTCATGGTTACCTTGAACTGCCTCTTTCACCACACCAACAAACAGCGTCCATAGACTGTCAGGGTTCAATTCAACCCAGCCTGGCTGAGGGTGAAGAACTTCTACCTATTAACAAAATAATATCAGAGGGTTACTAAACAAGCAGACCCAAACTGTTATTAGTGCTCTTTATTATCTTACAAAAAAGCACCACTTCACATGGTACAAAATTCTTACACTGGCAGTTTTTTTATGTACTTGTATGCTTGTAACATATATTCTCAAAAGTACAAAAACCAATACAGTGCACTTGCCATATTGACAGGGTAGCCATCTGCAGATTGGTGCTCTCATGGATCACCCCAACCCATATTAGTCAATGGCAGCATGTGCCCATGGGGTATGAACATGTCACCACCCATTGACTAATATGGGCTTCAGCTTCCAATTTTTCCTCCATTCCGGGGGGGGGGGGGGGGGGCACACACAGGAGTCAAACACAGTCACAAAAAGTTAATGTGTAATATGCACATAGGGTTCTGGATGCCATATGAATGTAACTGGCCACATCTTTCATACAACTTATCCATGAAATTAAAAGTGGAATACACAAACCTCATATGTGACAATTTACACCTAGGTTACCTTTACATGAATGGCATTTCTGAACTGAAATACATTTATAATTCAGTTAACAAAGTAAATTTCTTTCTAGGCATTACTTCTTTAACAGAAATGTTATACCAGAGACAAAAATAAAATCAAAAGAACAGGAAATGAAAACAGCACTTCAACATATTTCAACAAACTTTTTAACCAAAACTATTAATAAGCACATACAAAGTGAAGCAACCTGGTAAGAATAATAGAATCATAGAGTTGGAAGAGACCACGAGGGCCATTCAGTCCAACCCCCTGCCATGCAGGAACTCCCAGTCAAAGCATCCCCAACAGATGTCCATCCAGCCTCTGCTTAAAGACCTCTAAGGAAGGAGACTCCACCACACTCCGAGGCAGTGTGTTCCACTGTCAAACAACCCTTACTGTCAGGATGTTCCTCCTAATCTTGCATAAGCAGACAAAAACATTCTGAACCTTCTAGAAACCATGTGAAAGCTTCTTCAAAATGCATCCAGGGATTTTATCCCCCCCCACCATCCTCTATTTCTCATTTGACTTCTATTTTGGTATCCAGATGTGCATATCTGTGCTTTTTTAGCATGCTGGAGGGGGGAATTGATGAGGCAGTTATTTGTTCTGTTCCTTTTTATCTGTTTTGCTGTTTGCACATACTTCGTAAGGAATTCTAGAAGCAGCAGCTATTTACTTGCCTGTTGTTGGCTGGCAAACACACCTAGAGTAACTTTGGCAACAGTAGAATGACACTGTCCCCCAGCTCACACTTTACTGTACTGTTTACTGCAGCCCAACACCAAAATTTTATATTCCTTCATTCCACCTTCATCATCCTCCCAATGATGTTGATGGTTTGTTTGTTTTTTTTAAAATCGACCCAATTAGTCAGACAAAAAGGGCAGACAGGAGCCATAAAAATACTTTGTAAAAAGCAGTTTCTTTGTGAGAGATTTTGTTAACTGAGGTATGTCTGTAAAGTTACCTAAAGGTTTTTATTCTGCCTCTCCTATCCTCAAAGTAGCTTACAATTCAATAAAATACAAAACAATTGTATTTTAATTTTACACTTTTGATTGCATTTTAGCTTTTGTAAGATACAATGGTCATCATTTTGTAAGATATGAGAAATCAACATGAAGTCTTATACGTATCCACGGATAAGGGAAAGAGAACTGGATCAGATTAAGTTTCTACATATTTACAATGATCTTTTGTCTTGGCCCAGAACAAAGGATACATTACCTAAGGATTACAAGACTTCATTTAAATTTATAATCTTTAGGCTTTCTTGCTACACTAAAGACAATTATGCAATCATTGTACCAAAATTACAGTACAGAAAGTAAATTTTGCTGTGCTCCCAAAAAGTGGGGTGGGGGTAGAGTTTCTGTTACACACAATGTAGAAACATGCACATTAGACATGTTTTAGTAACATCTATTAGATCTATAAACATTCTCTGTCATCATCTGTCTTAAAACATTTCCATTCCATCATTAATCAGATCAGATTCCAGCACAGCCTATAACAATGTAGATAACAAATTATTTAAAATCTAACAAAATGCAATACTAACATTCATATCCTGCCTTTCCCTCATAATGGGACTCAAGATGCCTTAGGAGTTTATCACATGGGAGGCAAAGTGCCCAAATCCCATAGACAAATGGGGTTTAAATCCTGGGAATATCCCGCACGTTAACCTGTGCTGAAAGCTGCAAAATCATGCTGCATTTTAACTTCAGAATTTCCCCAAAGTTAAAAAGCAGTGTGATTTTCCAGTTTTCTGTATGGGTTAATGTCATGTTAATGCCCAAGTCGCAAAATGTCATCTGAAAACAATCCTGCTCTTGGGGGATATTTCTGGGTTTAAACCCCTTTTATCCATGGGATTTGGCCGCTTCCCTCCCATATGATGAACTCTTTATAGATTATTCAAAACAGAACAGATTAATTTTTTAAACCTTGCGCCTCCAAGGTGTTTCTGATTTATGGCAATCCTAACACATCACAGGGTTTTCTTGGTAAGATTAGTTTGGGTGAGGGGGGTTGCTTTTGCCTTCCTCTAAGGCTGAGCATACGTGACTTGCCCAGTGGAGATGGAAGGGTACTATCTGAAAGAGTTTATCTCCCAACATGAATGTGTCCAAGTTTAAAGATTCTTGAAGGAAGGAATTTCTCTCATTCCCATCACCATCACAGGCACTTTTGGTGAGGACACAGATGTGAGGATTCTTGGTGTCTTCGTTCAGATGGCATAATTTGCTCCTATGGAAGGTAGGTTCGTCCCCTCTCTGCTCTCTTCCCACTGATAGGTGAAGATCTTTCTGTTAACTGAGGCCTCTGAGTATTAACTTCTTGTTGCAGAAGGCCTTTTAATTGGGGTGAATTGTATTTGTTTTTAGTGTTGTTGTTATTGTTGTTGTTATTCTACTTTAACAGCCTTCTTAAAACTGTTTTAAATTAACATTTTAATGTGATTGCTTATTTTTTTTAACTTTTGAACTATCCATTGTTTAATTGTTGTTTGTTTTAACTCAAATTTTGAGTCTCTTTGGAAACCATATTAAGCGAAAAGTGGGATATAAATAAAACTAACTAATTAATTAATATTGGAGAATGGATCATAGTAACCCCTCTAAGACTAATCACAGCCAAAGAACTAGATAAAGCACATAAAAGATAGTCCACCCCACTGTCACATATATTTTTGGTGACAAAGGTGGTTCTAATTGCATCCCCTCCACAAAACTTCAGGACTGCTTTTTTTTTTTTTTTTTAACAGGAACGAACAAAAACAAGCTAAGCCCCACTTCCCTGGACATGAGAGCCATCTCAGATCCAAAACACACTGCAGAAAGAATCCAGTTTCAGAATGCTTTATTTGGCTAGGTTCAATGCTAGGGAATTCTGGAAACTGGAGTTCTGTGAGGCATTCAGCTTTCTCTGTCAGAGCTCTGGTGCCACAATAAATTACAGTTCCCAGAATTCCCTAGCACTGAGCTAAGGCAGTTAAAGTGGTCTCAAACAGGATTATTTCTGCAGTGTGTTTTGGACCTCAGTGCTGTTTTATCAGGAGGTAATTTGAGTTTATTTACTCTTGCCAAACCCTTTCTGTATCTACGCTTCTTCAGAGCACCTACACAGCTGATTGAGATAACAAAGAGAATTAATGCTGTCATTAGTATACTGAGTACACACAAATCTAGACTATGGATCAACCAGCAGCTTCATACAGGTAGTAAAAAGTATGGGGCCTGACACAGAAATCTCAGAACACCATAGCATAAAAGAACTGCAGTTCCAAAGTACTGAGCAAACCTCCCCTGAAACCATGTTCTGAACTTGGTCTTGCAGCTAGGAAATCTAGGAGGATCATGCTCTTCCATTCCTCCTCCAGCAGCAAAAGCCCTCTATCTGCCTGACCAGAGATTTCCAAAGCCAGGACTGAAACTAGATTGAAATAGTACAGATATACCATTCCATCAGGGAGTGCTTGTGGTTAGGTCACTACTAGTCTCCTGAATACCTTGCTCTCAAGGGGGAATATCAGTATCTGGGCAATTGTAACCTTCCAGGACCAAAGAGGATTCCCTAAGCCAGGTGGTTGATCAGGAGTCCAAAGGTCAAGAGCAAGGGTATCAGTCAAGAGTCAAGGAACTGGATTCAGGAACAGGACTGGATTCAGGAACAGACAGAATGGGCAACTGACATTGCTTCCAGCAGCTGTGGGGGGGTGGGGCGGGGCTGTTTTTCAGTGCAAACAGCTGGAGCCATACCAACTGAGCTGCAGGAGTACCAAACCTCTCCCCAAACTTCTCCCCAATCCCATCCAACACTATGGATTGCTTCATCTGATCAGGCTTTAATCACCTCTTGAACCCATACCATCCATTTCCTTCCACTATTATATAATTAGGCATGATGGCCAAAGATTGAGATTATAGCTGAATTCCTTCAAACACCTTGTTTGCATCTCAAACACACTTAATCCCAATATAAATGAACCAAATGCATCCACAGAACCTCTTCTAAATGTGTCACCAAATCTCAATGGACAAATGAATCATTTTAAAGTTCTTAAATCTGTACAACAGTAACTCTGCCTTTCTAAGCAAAAGATTTATTACAAGGAGTCTGTTTTCAGAGTCAACAGTCCTGAGATAGCAATTCCTACACTTGTGTGTTAATCCGTCAGCAAATTTACAAGGCTACCTTTGTCTTCCAGCTTGCATTGTTTATTTTTGCTACTTAGGCAAGCCTGTGATAGGCTTGAGAAACTCTATAGTATGGCAACAAGACTGGAGGAAGTTCAATAAATTAGAATTACAAAACAACAAACCGAGAGAGATTTTTCTGCACTTTGGTTCAGCAATGCAGCATTATGCTCCAAACTTATCATTAACAATCTAGAAAAGAAAATGGAAGTAAGTACCATATAGAACAGGATTTAACATATTTACCCATCCTGGAGTTTATCAACACTTACTGGGTCAGGCAGGCATCCTAACAGATTGTGTGTTTACCTTCAGCAAGCTATGTGCTACAGAGGAGAAAGTAAAAGATTCCAGGACACTTGCAACAAGAGTCCAAAACACACTGCAGAAATAATCCAGTTTGAGAGTGCTTTAAATGCCCTGGCTCAGTCCTAAGGAATTCTGGGAACTGTAGTTTTGTGAGACATTTAGCTTTCTCTGTCAGAGAGCTCTGGGGCCACAATAAACTACAGTTCCCAGGATTTCCTACTGAGCCAGAGCGGTTAAGCAGTCTCAAACTGGATTATTTCTGAAGTGTTTTGGACCAAAATCTTACAATTTAAACTGAATACCTGAAAGATTTGGGAACCAGCATGGCGTAGTGGTTTGAGTGTTGGACTACAACTCTGGAGATTAAGGTTTGATTTTCAGCTGTATCATGAAACTCATTGGGTGACTTTGGGCAAGTCACATGCTCTCAACCTCACAGGATGGCAATGGCAAATTTTATAGAATCATAGAATCGCAGAATTGGAAGAGACCACAAGGGCCATCCAAGGGCCATCCAGTCCAACCCCCTGCCATGCAGGAACTCTACATCAAAGCATCCCTGACAGATGGCCATCCAGCCTCTGCTTAAAGACCTCCAAGGAAGGAGACTTCACTACTCTCTCAGGGACTGTGTTCCACTGTCGAAGAGCCCTTACTGTTAGGAAGTTTCTCCTAATGTTGAGATGGAATCTCTTTTCCTGGAGCTTGCATCCATTGTTCCGGGTTCTAATCTCTGGAGCAGCATAAAACAAGCTTGCTCCCTCCTCAATGTGACATCCCTTCAGATATTTAAACAGGGCTGTCATATCACCTCTCAACCTTCTCTTCTCCTGGCTAAACATACCCAGCTCCCTAAGCCATGGTTTCCAGACCCTTTACCATTTTAGTCACCTTCCTTTGGACATGCTGCAGCTTCTCAACATCCTTTTTGAACTGTGGTGCCTAGAACTGGACACAGTATTCCAAGTGGGGCCTCACCAAAGCAGAATAAAGCGGCACTCTTACTTCCCTTGATCTAGACACTATACTTCTATTGATGCAGCCTAAAATTGCATTGGCCTTTTTAGCTGCCGCATTGCACTGATGTTCAACTTTCCTCAGAACAAATTCTTGCCAAGAAAACCCCTTTAGGTCCACTGTAAGTCAGAAAAAGGTTAAAGGGAGGCACCCAAACAACAAACCTGACTTGATAAATGCAATCAAGCTTCTTTCCTCATTTACTGACCACTGAGAAAAACCACAACCTCTAGTTACCTTAGAAAGCTAACAGGAACCAGATGAAGGAAAGGTTTCTTTTTTAAAAGTATATAAGAAGTAAACCAAAAAAAAAAAAAATACAAATTTGTGAAGAAAGTGAATTTATTGTGCCTGTTGTTGTGTGTGCCTCCAAGTCATTTCTGACTTATGGTGGAGAGACCCCATCAGGGTTTTTTTCCCCCTTGCCAAGTTGGTTTTTCTCAGCAAGTGGGTCTTGCCTTTGCCATCCCCTGAGGCTGAGAGAGTGTGACTCTCCCAAAACTCACACTCAAATTGGGGGGGGGGGGGGGAACTAACCCTGATCCCCAGAGCCATAATCATCATCATCATGGTCCAAATATACTCAAACCACTAAGCCCAGAGTGGGGTTGCCAAGGCTGAGAGAGTGTGACTCTCGCCCAAACTCCACACTTTGGGCTTTGATGATGACCAACCCACTCAAAACACCTCAGGTTAAAAAAAAAATCATACTCCACACTGGAGCTTTAACCCGGTTTGGGAGCGCTTTAACTCTTTGTCTGGCTCGCTGCTATGGAATTCTGGGAGTTGGAGTTTGTTGTGGGGCCTTAAGGCCCCACAACAAACTCCAACTCCCAGAATTCCATAGCAGCGAGCCAGACAAAGAGTTAAAGCGCTCCCAAACCGGGTTAAGCCTCCAGTGTGGATGCACCCCAAAAATCTCACCTGCCGGGCACTGGCTCCTCTGAGCTCGGCCGCCCGGTCGTAAACATGGCACCGCATGACGGTGCTGCCCACGTCGATGCCCAAGATGTACCCCTCTGCCCTCGACGCCATCATCAGCCCCACAGACCCAGGAGCAGCACACCCGACCGGGAAAGATTCAGAAACCAAGAAGGAGCCTCCTCCTCCTCCTCCTTCTCCTCCTCTTGTCCCTACTACTCTGACTAGGGCCAGGAGGAGGAGGTGACAGTACTCCTCCATGAGGAGGCGGGCCTACTAGTAGTAGCAGGGCAGGGATTAGGAGGGAAAGGCAGGCCCAGGCAGAACTAAGCTCCCTCCTCAGTGACTAATAGGGAGGGCCCTCCCTGTCTGAGGTAAAAAAAACTGAGGAGGCCTCACTCCCACTCCCACCATGTTTTTTTTACCTCAGAGAACACCTCTCTAGGAATCTCTAGGTCCTCCAGTGCAACTCTGTGGTCAATATTTACCAGATGTTAATAATAATAATAATATGAACGAGCGATCGGGGCGGGTTACAACAAGGTTAAAAAAAAATACAATTAAAAATATCCCATCACCCAACTCCCCCCCCCTCCTTAAAACAGGATTAAATCACGACGACGTTAAAATCGATAAATGAGCATATAAAAATAAAATAAAAACAAGAGACGGAAGTTCCAATTCTGGAAACTTTAGCTGTATAAGGGTGAAATAATGCTGGGGAGAGAGATGGAGAAGCTCAAAAATGCATTTCGGGGCCGGGAGGTGTTACACTTCTTCTGGGAAGGCCTGCCGGAAGAGATGCGTCTTTAGGGCTTTTTTAAAGCCTTCAATGGATGGAATAAGGCGCATCTCGTCCGGCAGGTCATTCCACAGCTGAAAAGGTCCTCTGGGACCTGGGACGTTGACCATAGTTGCCTTAAAGGGGCTACCAAGGCCTAGAGGAGTGTCCTCTCTAGGAATCTCTAGGTCCTCCAGCACAATTCTCTGGTCAATATCTATCACACTTTGTATACATGCGCTGGAGGGGCTACAAAGGCCTAGTGCAGTGTTCTCTCTAGGAATCTGTAGGTCCTGCAGTGCTACTCTGTGGTCCATATCTACCAGACATTGAGCATAGAATTGCCCTAGAGGAGCTACAAAGTCCTAGTGGAGTGTTCTCTCTGGGAATCTCTATAGGTCCTTCAGTGCAACTTTTGGTTAAAGTTGACCATGGAGTTGCACTGGAGGACCTAGATATTCCTAGAGAGAACATACTAATCAAATCCGCAAAAGTCAAAGCCACAAATGTCGAGGGACTTTTTTTTTTTGGTATCGTAATAATAATAATAATAATAATAATAATAATATTTATTTATATTTTCCGCCTCTCCCCATGGATCGAGGTGGGATTCCAACAGATTAAAAACAGTACAAAACCATCATAAAATGTACATACACCATTACATACAGTTAAAAATCTAAGGACCACATAACTTTAATAATTATCCATATTATCACTTTTAACCTAATTAGCTACTGTTGTTCCTTGACCATTCAAACTGTCCTATCAGGTCAGGTGGATAGGCCTGCCAGAAGAGATCCATCTTTAGTGCTTTTTTAAAATCATCCAGAGTAGTAATAAGACCGATCTCCTCCAACAAGTCATTCCAGAGTTTCAGAGCCCCGGCTGACAATGCCCTCTTAGATGTTGCCGCCAATCTATTATTGGTGGCTTCCGGTAGATTTTTCCCTGATGTTCTGAGGGTGCAGGGCAGATTATGTAGGGAGAGGCGTTCCTTCAAGTAACTCGGGCCTAAGCCATATAGGGCTTTAAAGGTATAGACCAACACTTTGTATTGCGCCTGGAAGCTAATTGGTAGCCAATGTAAGGATTTTAATATCGGGGTGATATGATCTGTTTTTAATGCTCCGGTCAGCAATCTGGCAGCAGCATTTTGGACTAGTTGAAGCTTCCAGACTTGGTACAAAGGTAGCCCCATGTAAAGTGCATTGCAGAAATCCAGATAGCCTCCAGGGTTTTTTTAAAAATCAAATTTCAAATTTTTTCTAGTTTCTGAAGCTCTTTTTTTGCCTTCTTAACCTCCGTTCCTCGCTGTATCAAAATTCCATGCATAATAGCCTTACTTGTGTCCCATACGTTCTTCATTGTTGTTTCTCCATTACAATTAGTAATAAAAAAGTTCTTAAGTTCTTTCTTAGCTTTATCCAAGAATTCATCATTGTTAAGTAAAGAATCATTCAGCCTCCAGTTAATTTGTTTCTGTCCTATCTCCATGTAGATAATTATTTGATTGTGATCCAAGACAAACTTATCCAAGGACCCAACTTCGGATAAAAAGAACAAATATTTAAAATACTTTAAAAAGCAACTAGACAAAATGATAATGTCAGAGATAGCAAGGAAAATGAAATATGTGAGACAAAAACATTTTGCGAACGCAAACAAGACTGGAAGATGGCTGGCTTATGAATTGGGAAGCCAGACAGATATACATATTATTGGCCCACTTACTGGGAAGACGTTAGGAAGTCACATAAATAGAGAAAATACAAATAACTGAAATGGAAATAAGATGTCTTGCAAATGTAATTTTGAACATATACACTTTGAGTCGTTATAAGAATGTTTTTATGTTTTTCTCTTTTTATTGAATAATTTTTTAAAAAAAATCAAATTTCAAAATTTTTAATTAAAAAATTATTTTTTTTTTTGCTCTTTTTGTCTTTTAAAACATCACATCTTATCCAATTTTCACTTTAACCACATGAAACTATGTACAGTCACCCCTTGGAACTCACATAGGATCCATTCCAGACCCCCCCAGCGAGTTCCAAATCTCACACATATTCCAGCCCATAGGCTTGAATGGAGCGCGTGCCCCATTAAGGTTAATGGCAGTCACCCCTCTGTGCATTTTCAAGTCTGCAGATTTGGAGGGGTGACTGTACATATAAATACATTAGGCCAGTGGTTCCAACTTTGGTCTTCCAGGTGTTTTTTTTTTACTTCAGCTCCCAGAATTCCTGGCTGTTGGCTGAAGCTTCTGGATGCTGAAGTCCAAAACACCTAGAGGACAAAATTTGAGAACCATTGCATTAGGCTAAGGATATGATATTGTAATTTCAAGGTATACTCTTTAATTTTGCTAGCTGTTTATGTTACAGCTATTGCCATTACATTATTATACAAGAATTACAATTTATGAGTAACATTAGGACAAGAAAAACGACTTAAGGATTCTGTACAGTGGTATGGGAGGAGGCCAACAGGGGATTGACACCATTACACCAGGAAAACAAGAAAATATATTAATTTCCCAATGCAGTCTAATAATCAGAATGCCTAAGCATCTCATTTCTAGTTGCTCCAGCTTTGCTTCCATACTTATGTGCAAACAGCCAACTCAGCATTGGACAGAAAAAATAACTAAAGAATGTTTACCGTATCCAGAAAAAGATCTCCAGGGCACTTTACAGTTAAGACTGATTGTAAACTGGATAAGCAGAGGTAAAAGAAACAGGAAATAGGCTGAAGGTGTTTGAAACGTCTGTATTTCATCGATTACAGTGTTTCCCAACCTTTGGATTGCAGTAATGCTCGGGGATTATACTACACCTGGTGGAGCATAATAATCTTGATGGCTGTGCAATTATTTTCTCAACACTGATAACCATCATAAAAAAATCTTTGCTGGCTCACAACAGGTATCCCTACAAACGCCAAAAAGAGGAAAGGGGTGGGAGAAGCCACTATTTAACATGGGGACTTTCTATAGACTTAATGCTACCAATGTTCCTTTCTCCAGTTATAGCATCTCTCTCTTTATTTGGCATTTTCTCTTTCTATTGTTGACAGTAGTAATGCTAACAGGTAGTTCTCTTGCTCCATTAGAAAATATTTTTAAAAAACACAGTAGGGTAATACCTTTACCAAGACTAACTAAAATGTCAGAAAGCTGCTTCTGCTTCTGGTTTTACATCACATCTATACAGTATTATAGCTAGAACGGCTGTGTGGATATTCCCTGAAATTTTTTTGATGATAAATGTATTTTTCAGTTTCAGTTCTAAAATGTATGCTGTTTTCTGAAATCCTTTTAGAGTTACATAAGTTAAAAGAAATGGGGGGGAAATGTCCCTATTGTGTTGTGCAGAACAGACAGTTTCTCATATAGTAATTTCCTTCTGAGACCTTGCATCCTGGCAAAACCTTATTGTTAGATGAGACATTCACCAGTAAATTAGAGCATGCATTCATTTGAATTTTTCTATACGCAGCACAGATGTGGTGTGTGTTACCCCAAAGCAGTTTTATGGGATGCTGAAGACGTAGCTGGGATGCTGAAGACCTACAAGAGGGTGGCCAACAACTACTAGAAATTAACACTTTAGATTGGTGCAGAGGTTACCAGTTGTACATACTGATAGCTCCACCTACTTCTGTTATCCTTTTCCACGTTGGGGAGGCTAAAAAGTCTGAAGTGAAGTGTCTTGGCTATCCCTGTCACCTCTCCACACAAATTGTTGTTGTGTGCCTTCAAGTCGTTTCCAACTTATGGCAATCCCAAGGCAAACCTATCTTGGGTTTTTTTGCAGGGGGGGGGGGAACAAGAGTTGTTCAGAGGAGGCTTGCCATTGCCTTCCACTTGGGCTGAGAGAATGTGGCTTGCCCAAGGTTACCCAGTGGGTTTCATTGCCCAGCTGGGATTTGAATCCCGTTCTCCAGAGTCCTAGCCCAACATTCATACCATTACACCACATTGGCTCCTACACACACAAGTTAGGTCACTGAAAAAACGTTAAGAGCTTCCACAGATAATGTCTACTTCAAATACTATTTGCATGTTGAGTAAATGTGCTTAAAGAATAATAGGCACGAGGATCTAGCATGATAGACTTTGGAGAACAGGGTTTGGATACCCACTTGACCACGGAAACCAACTGGGTGACCTCTAAGCCTCAGAGGAAAGCAAAGGAAAAAACCCCTCTCAATAAATCTTGACAAGAAAACTTTGTGACAGGGTCACCTTATAGTCGTCATAAGTCATAAGTGACTTGAAAGCACACAGTAACAAGTACTGTAATGACATCAGACTTATGACTTTCATATTTAAAGAAAGGTATTATTATTATTATTATTATTATTATTAAAAACAAGACATGTTAACTGGCAATGAAAAAACAAGCCTTTTGAACACAGAATATTTGCATATGTTTTTAATGCAAGCAGACATGGCATGTCTTTTATAAAATTATTGTATTAAAGCTCTCCAGAGTAAGCAATCCATTTGTTTTTTCAATTTATTTTACATACAAATTTAAAATACTTTTGAATAATATTTTGCATGAACAAATGCTAGAATTCTGAAATGCACAACACTATACACAATGATGCAGTCTATTCATACCAAGTTTAAACATTTCACTTGGCAGACAGACCAAGTTCTTTTTTTTTTTAATGAAACTACAAAATGTGCACATAAAAATCTTCCCTTTCAGATTTTAATAAAATACTACTCTATACAAGATCTTAGTGAAAAATCCAGCATTTACAAAATACCCTTTGAGAGAAATGAGCCATATAACTTTTATAAAAAACAAAATGAAATTATGAATAAAATGCCTTAAACCAATTCTTTATGTCTCATATGTTACATAACTAGAATCTGGGCATCTGGTACTGATTTGATCTTTCAAATTAGCATAATAAAACAAGATACAGTGAAACAGACACAACACAAAACATGGATCAGAACCAAGTTGATGAAAACTCAACTGGCAGTATTACTGAGAAGGAAGAGCCCCTGGTATAAAGCAACAATAAACAGATACATTTGCTGGTTCTGAGTAAAAAAAGAAAATCAGCTTTCAGAATTCCATCCATAGGACTAGTCCTAGTATGCAGAGCTCTAAATAAGTCTTGTGGAATTAGAGACGTGGATGCTAGTATCTGGAATAAGGGTGAATTAGCCATTTATATTCCTAGATCTCAAACAAAAGACTATTTTAAGTAACATATCTAGATACATTGGTCAATCTAGATCAGAGAACCGGATCTAACTATGAAACAGAATTTAAACTACATTGATTATCAGGCAATATTAATGAAAATGTCTGGACTCTGCTCCAAGTTAAACTACTTTTAAGGCCCACTGATCTCTGTGCCAATATTAAGTAAACAGTCTCCTAAACAGTAATAATTGAGGAAAATATTTCTTACTTTTAGACGAATTATGCCTAAGATGTTCATTTCCCACAGTGCAGTGTGGCACTCCCCTTAAACTACTGCATTCTACTGCTTGCACATGAACACTAATTCAATGTGGTTAAAATGTCATACTCTAGCAGTGATTTGGTTATCCAGGTGTTTTGAACTTCAGTTCCCAGAAGCCCTAGCTAGTTTGGTCAACAGCCAGGAATTCTGGGACCTGAAGTCCAAAACATCTGGAGGACCAAAGTCCTGCTCTATAGTTTGAAGAATGGTACTGCTGCATCTGTATGCATGCATATATTCTTCCATCCACAAACTTACATTTAGAAAGCTTTGTGATTCATTTACTTAGATAGTAGTATGAAGAGACAGTACTATTCAGACATTATTTTCTTACATGGAAGTCCATTTGGAAAAAGCATGATAGCCAACATATCCTGTACAAAATAGGTGATGCTAAAAATAACATTGTGACATGTTGAAAGCTAGTGATAAAATAGCATCTTTCCATTTAATGTTACCTCCCTGCAACATAAATTTGAACTGAAGGATATTAGGTTATACACTGAGATAGTACAGGAGAAAGAAGAAACTACTGAATCTGAATGTGAGACTGTGCTGCAGCATCTTCCAAACTATGAAGGAAAAACATCAATCTGCCCTATAGAAACATGGAATCATTCAGAAGATAGCTGATATTAATAAAAATAAACTATTCAGGAGTCATGCTTTGGATTCACCAGACCAAAGATATATATAGGTTGACATCAATAGAAGCACTAAAAAGTCTTAAAAGTTTTTTGGGTTTTCTGATGGGTCCTAGGAATAATACCAGATCTGTAGTACAGACTATCAAGTCAATCACTCAAATTACTACTTCCATCAATTAAGGGACACCTCTTCACATACTTGTACTTAAAAGACAATTCTGTAAAATATTTCTGAAGCATATCTACTCTGGTTTTCTTGTCAACTGTTTGTTAATGATGTCAGTATGTTAAAGACAGTTTATTACAATAATTTTAGTCAGACAATGTCCATGTTCTTAAGCTGCTTTGGCATAACTCCTAGAAATGAATCTTGCATAAAAACAAAGGTGGCAGTGTCACAATAGTTAAAATCTAGACATACTGTAATGGATCAGAAGGATCTGAAAAATAGAGAGATAAATTGTTCAGGTTACATATAAATAAATCACTTAAAAGTTACAGCAACATTAAAAGGGAGATAGAACATCAACAATCATGCTTTGTATTTGCTGGTGTCCCAATTCTCAGTTTTAAAAAAACAATTATTAGGACTGCCATGTCAGTATTATTGCTCCTCTCCTGGGACAGATCTTAAAACCATTTTAAAGGGACAGAGGCACAACAGATAGGTCAGTTTCCTTAATTCAGTGTTTCATGGATTTTAAACAGTTTAAATTAATCTCTTCAGTGAGCATAATTAAGTATTGAAAATAATCAGAGTGACAGGAGATAGTCACAATTCAAAGCATGTTTTGAATTAACACATTTAAATTTAAGTTTTTTTAATATTACAGAAAAATAAAGTCATCCAGGTATCATACTTATTCTGAAGATTTGGGTGCACCAAAATTGACAGCTAATTTTCTTGGCTTTCTCTTGGCAGAAACATTTGTTGTTTTTTTACGAGATGCAACTGAGTTTGAAGAAGCCATTTTCTCTTGAAATCCTATCACAGACTGAGTAGTTTGCTGAGAAGATCTTAAAGAATCCGAAGAACCATCCTGGAGATTCAGTTTTGTGGTATCAGTTACTGGCTGTTCATTCTTTAAATGTGTGTCTTGAGGAGAACCTGAGAACTCCTTAGATTCAGAGTTCATCTTGCTTGCAGCCCTTTTTTTAGTTACCTTTTAAAAAAGAATTACATTTACCTTTCTGACATGTGATAAGCATACAGAATTTTGTATATAGCTGTTTGGTCACTGTGGAACTTACCTGCAAAGGTATAAACTGGTTATGTGTGCCAACTGGTACACTGCCTAAAAAAGGCATGTTTCCAGGATATGAACCAGCATAGTAAGTTTTGCCATGAACTGGCACTGGTGCTCCCCATCGTACTGGGCCGAATGCATGAGCTGGTGAAGGGAACATATTAGCTGCAAAAATAATTAGTTTGCTTTAGATTCTATGACTACCAGAAAAAGTAGCTTTCTTTACCCACCATCTGATTCAGCTGTGGGAGAATATGATCTGATCTTTGTCACAAAACATTTTGTGTTAATATGACTGGAGAGTACAGTCTTCCAAGAACACTAGAGACATATTTTTAAGACGTTAATGAACAGTGTCTTTGTTACTTCTTTCCTCTAATGTAAATCTTCTCCCTAAAAATAACAATCAGTTTCTGCAGTCTGAAAAATGCAATTTATGTATTTTGACTAATCCTCTTTTCAGCTGTTTGAATGTTCTTAGAGACTAAGAGACGGATGCAGAACGTTGTTTTGGTTGAGATCTACATGTTCTCTGATATTACCTGCTGGGGAAAGCACAGCACTAGGCAAAATCATGCATGTCCCCTTTCAGTCATTTCCTTGTCATCCCTCTTTCTGTCAGCCCTCTTTTCTCTTCTTCCCTCTGTATAGACAGCTGCTTGGGGAGGGACACACATATTGGTCCAAATCGAGTCCTTGCAGAAAACCTCGTACAAATTAAGCTGAGGGCTGCATACAGGGCTAGACCACAGAAACCCCCCTCCACAAACACACAAAATTAAAATGAATAAAATCTACCACTATGTTGGGTGAAGACTGGAGGAATAGATCCAGGTGGTACAAGTGCTCCGACAGGTGGAAAATTTGGGAAAACTGGTGCTGCTGGTGGTGGTGGGAGCGGAAAGTTCATTCCAACAGAGCTCTGCACAAAAGAAGGAGACACAGTGTACCTAATTAATGAAGAAAGACTGTCCAGGGTTTTGTAAAGCATTATTACTACTGAACTCACCAACTGTTGTAAAGCAAACAATGCAGCATTCTCCTTGGCTTCATTTTCAGAATGGCACTGTGGTCCATGTACTAATAAACCATTTGACAATTTTACTTGACAAACAGTCATTGTCTATGGAAGATAAGCAAGTTGTTGTTAATACTTATTTTTATACAAATTACTATAAACAAAGACAGCTAAATAAACATACTTTTTAAAAAAAATAGTGATCTCTTTGTTTTCTAACCCTAACCCTGGAATTAAGAATACCTAAGGCCAAAAGCACATATGAAAGGATACATCCAATATCATGATAGAATTAATTATCATTCATGTAGTGTGACTTCCAATTTCTCTCCTCCTTCATTGTGCCTCATGAGCACAGCTCAGATCTACTCAAGAGCATTCTCCAATTCTTTAGAACAAAAATGTGGCATTTGTATGTGAGGGGGAGTATGTTCCACCAGTAGCATACAGTTGCACACAGACACAAACAGGTACAACTCAATAACTCTGGTCAATAAGTCTGGGTAACAGTTACTTCAGTCCAATGCAGTGGCACCAACCTTTTTGGTCCTGAGGGCTGTATCTGATTGTACTGGAAAATAAGTATCTTTTGTTAACTGCCTTCAAGCTGACCTTGACCCATGGTGATCTTCTGTATGAGAGATCTCCAAGTCACCCTATCCTCAATCGCCCTGCTCAGTTCCTGCAGGTTCATGGTTGTGGCTTCTCTGATTGAGTCTATCCATTTGGAATGTGGTCTTCCTCTTTTCTTAGTGCCCTCCACTTTTATTGACTTTTCTAGCGAGTCTTTTCTTCTCATGATATGGCCAAAATATGACAAGCTCAGTTTAGTCATCGTTGCTTCCAGGGAGGGTTTGGGCCTGGTTTGCTCTAGGATCCACCCATTAGTCCACAGTGCTCTCAGAACTATTCTCAAGCCCCACATCTCAAATGAATTGATTTTCTACCTATCAGCTTTCTTCACCGTCCAACTCTCATACACATACAGTGGTTCCCCGGGTTACGAAAGTAATCCATTCCGGGATTACTTTCGTAACCCAGAAGTGTTCGTAACCCGGGGGACCGCTTTGTTTGACGGACCGCGCGGCAAATTTAAAGGGACCGCGCGGGTTTTTTTTCGTACCTCGGGTTTTTTTCGTAAGCTGGGGCCGTTTTTGCGGCCCGGGCTCTTTCGTACCCCGGGGGATTCATAACCCGGGGTACCACTGTACATAGAAATGGGACATATGATGGCATGGACAATCCTAATTTTGGTATTTAATTATACATCTTTACACTTCAGGATCTTGTCTAGTTCTTTCATAGCTGCCTTCCAAGTTCTAGTCTTCTTCTATCTTCTTGATTGCAGTCTCCAATTTGATTGATAATTGAACTGAAGTATGGAAAATCTTGAACTATTTTTATTTCTCCATAATCTACTTTAAAATTATGTAGATCATCTGTGGTCATAATTTTTGTTTTCTTGATGTTCTGCTGTAAACCTGCCTTTGTAATGCCTTGACCTTCTTCAATAATCTTTCCATATCTCTGGTATTTTATGCTAGTGTTATGATGTCATCTGCATATCTTTGATTGTTGGTGTTCCTTCCTCCAGTTTTCATGACTTCCTCCTCTGCATCCAATCCTACTTTTTGTATGGTGTTATCAGCATACAAAGTACAGTATCTATGCACCAAACATTTTCTTCTGGGTTGCAATAACTAATTAATTTTTCAGCATATCTACTGTTCACAACTAAACTTACCTGTGGGGTTCTAAGGAAGGAAAAATCTGGTGGCAACATTCCAACAAGAGAACAAATACGTGATAGCTCAGATACTGGAGTGGACAATGAATTTGGTAGTCCATGAAGAGGGTGGTTGCCAGTTTCTATGGCCTGAGTGTTCAGAGATCCTCCTGTGCCAGGGGATTTGCTCATGAAAGCAGCTATCAAGAAAGAAAAATACTGTATCAGTCTTTGAAAAGAGTAGTTCAATTTACTTGAATATCAGAGGTTGAAAAAGCATTACATCAGTGATTCCAAAACATTGGTCCTTCAGGTGTTTTGAACCTCCCATAATTCCTCACTGCTAGTCAAGTTGGCTGGGGCTTTTATAGTCTTGGATCCAAAGTCCAAAACAAATGGAGGACCAAAGGTTCGGAACCACTGCATTACATAATCAAGTAACACACATTTTAAGTATGTGAGCCAAATAGTTCCAATAATGTATTTAATTATAGAAAAATTATTCTGGACATACCCATCTTTTTTGTATGTCTATGTTGTGAGGCAGGTCCATAAGAATCTTGCCTACCAGTAGAAGTAGAAACTTCAGTAACTGCTGTCTTTCCTTCAGCTGTGTCAGTAACATCTATCTTCAAAATTTCTTTGAGCATCTGTGTCCCTTTCTTCAAAAGAAAGTGAAAGGAAAGTATGTATCTTATCATACTTATCTGTCTATACATGGTGTTCATCTTAACTTCAAAACCAAGACCAAGGATATTAATTCTAATATTATATTTAATACAACATAATATACAAACCATAGCAAAAGACTGTGGAGATAAGTGCTCTTCATTTGTTGGCTCCTTGGAGTAAGATGACTGCACTTCCTTTTCTTGGAAAAGTTTCAAAGATGCTAAGATGCCTTCAAGTTCAGATCCATTCTAAGGAATACATATTGACAGATACTAAATAGAAGTACAAAATCTAGAAAGATTAGACAAGTTTAAATTTTACTGAAATCAACAAAATTTAACCAGGGGCTTAAGACTTAATTCATTCAGATGATATTGGTTCATGTTTCTTAGAAGGCTCTCCCCAATCAAATGCAGTGTTTAGTACAGCTTCCAAATGCATTCTTTAACATATTTACTTTCCTGGAAAAACATTGAATATTATCCACATGCATTCTATTGTGCACGTACATATCCTAGCCAGCACAGCTTTTTGCCTTCACTGCAGCATCTAAGATAACTCTATTTACAACCATGTAGTGTGTGTGTATAATCTTCAGTAATACAGGATCTAATATCTTTTTGGCAATCTACTGGTTTACAGTTTAGAAAAGTAGGAAGAGATCTGTAACCACATTTAGAAGTTACTAGAATATCCTTCCATTAAGGATTAAAATTTTCAAGGATTAAAATATTCTCCTGGCTCTCCCTCTCCCAACTCCTCTTCGAAAGGTTCATGTTAAATTTATAAGCAAGTTGCAAAATTCTGAGTCAGGTTTATTTTCAAAATATATTCAAGGACATGCTCATATTTAATTAGGTATCACCTACCTTCTCAGTTATACTGGGACCATCAACTTCTGACCTTTGTTCTGCTGAGATATTTGGAGCTTCATTCCTCTTTAAAAGCTTCACATTATACTGGGTAGCACCTGAAAAATTCTAAAACAGACTAGCCTGTTAGGTTAAATGTAAATCAGTTTAAAAAAAAAAAAAGGAAACCAATATTTTAAAATATGATTTTTTCATGTTAGGGAAAGGGTATGAGAAGGTAGTTTTAATACTATGACTACTATCAGTATTTTTTAAGCCAGGTGCTAAATGCAGAAACAATTTTTAAAACTTCATCTTCTCTTTGTTGTTGCATGCCTTCAGGTAATTTATGGTGATTCTAAGGCGAGTTATTTAGAGAGGTTTTTGCTTTTACCTTCCTCTGAGGCTGAGAGAGTGTGACTTGCCTAAGGTCACTCAGTGGGTTTTCATGGCTTTGAATAAATAATTTTTCCATTAACAGAAGAGTAACTAAAAGTGACACAGAAACAAGTTAACAGAGCTACATTTATCAGAATTTGCATGCAGACTTGAATTATTATAGTTACCGGTTTATTTGATACTTTATGTGTTTCACCTTCATTTCTTGCATCTTTACAATCTTCTTTGGCTACAAATACAAAATTAATTATATCAATCAAACACTCATTTTTTCAAACAGCATTTTAAAAAGAGTGCAACCAATTGTATACATGTGCACTTGACTAAGTCTCCCTGAATTCAGTAGACAATATGACTAGAAAAGAGACAATTTTCTCCATACCAGTATCAATCCTGCTAACTATACTCGCACTGTCTGATTAAAAGGGATGAAATCTCCTTGTTTACACACAGTATCTGATTAACAGGGGAGGAATCTAGGTGCAAAAGTATAGAAGAGTTCTCCAACTCCAAGATGCAACTCCTCAGCAAGAGAGTCATCACAAAAAAAGTAGATTGAACTAAAAATTGTAGAAAATATGGTGGGCCTTTCTTAAGAGGGAATTACAAATATTAGGGCCACATTATTATTCTTTTTTATATTTATTGTATCTAACTTGTTCCCCCAAATTTGGGGCTCAAAGTGGCTCAAAATTAAAAGAATAATACAAACATACAAAATGAAACAATTAAAACAGAATTAAACTATTTACAGTACTAACAGTATTTACAGTATTAAAACAAATTAAAAGAATAAAATGCCAATAAAATGATAAAATGCTTTTGGGCAACAGGGCCCTATGTATGAGCAAAACAGAAAAGAACTGGCAATTCCACCAATTTATACTAAATATCACTTGGGATAGCAGTGGAATATATCTCCAAAAATTGAGAGATTGGACTTATCATGAAGATTCATTTAGGGATGGCAGCTGAATCAGTCCACTATGTTTGGGTTGTTCCTGCATGCCAACTGAATCTGCAGAAGCCCAAGTTCTTTTTCAGTCTTCACTGCTGAGCTCCTTCCCCACTCGGTCAGTTTGATTATCCAGTCCTACCCAACCTACCATCTAACTACTGATTTGTATTCTGTAAGGGCAGGCGTAAGTCCAAATCTCATTCATGGGATAGCACAGAGGAACAATCCACTACGATTGGTATTTACCCAAGCCCTCTCCTTATGGGCAGGGCATTTAGCTGGCCACCACTGATTGCAACACAGTCTTGCCAAAAGTTGCCTTTGCTGATCTGTACTTATCTAGCTGTAGTGTCTCATGAAGGCTGATGGCTCCTTCAGAAAAAAAAGTGTATTTGCTTTCATTTGTTATAAGTGAGTTGAAATTTGAATAAATATACTTACCTTTTTTAAACAATTCTTGTTTTCTCTGATGTCCTTTGAAACTACTCTCATTAAAGCCTGGTTTGCAAAACTGGCCACTGGCACTTAGCTTTACAGAGTGAGGTAAAATTCCACCCTAGAAAAAGAGATTTTTCAGTAAAAGATCTTGCATACCATGCAACTCCCACTTTGCATCCACCCCAAGATAGAAACCAACCTTCTCATGCCTATTTTGTTGAGTAGGGTGAGACTTTCCAGAGCTCTGTAAAGTTTGCCAAATGCTGCAAAATTCATCATCTTGTTTATTCTGAGGTTGCTGTAAAATAAAAATAAAACAGACTCATGTAAACAAAATCTGCTTTGTATTAATTTTAACAATTGAGAGAAAAACTGAGACTGTGCAGTTTTCTGTAATAACAGGGGCTATTTTCAGAACATGACCAGCTATGACCTAGCTTTAATATCTCAGTAACTGACAAGGAAAAGGAAGTTAGTTGCCCACTGTTTCGCACTGGCCCTTTTTCGAAGGTTACTAGTGAAAATGACTTTTCATTTTTTAAATGAAATTTAATAAAATTTAAGGCAGTGATTTCTGAAAGAGCTACCCAGGCAGGGTACATTTTGTGGGTGTATGAAAGAGATGCCTCCCTTCTATGTGGGATTTTAAAAGCTTCCCTCTTTGTCCCCTTTTCCCTGGATCTCTGCCCCACAGAGCACCCCACTTCCCTTCTCCATGGGATTTTAAAAGCTTCCCTCCTCCTCTTCCTGGATCTCTGCCCCACAGAACCCCACTTCCCTTCTCTTCTCAATGGGTTGTTAAATCCTTCTCCTTCAGCACCAGGAAAGTGGTGTTAAATGGTCAGGAGAGGTCCAGAGACAGAGAAGGAGAGAAGGAAATTGTGTTTTCCTTTTGTTTTTTCATTTACATCCTTTGTTACTGCACCTAAGTTCTACCCTCAACTTATCCACGGGTCATGATTTTGGCCCTAAAACCTTCCCTCAACTTCTACATGAGGTTGACTACTAAACCAATATATACAGTATGTGGTTTTCTGTTTTGCACATTCTCTTTAAGACACTGAAAGATGGGGTAAAATATACAGCATTTATTTAATATATTTTAATTTAATAAGCACACCAATTGTTCTTTTTACTTCTGCAGGGAACCCCTATGCTCTTTCTCATCCAAACACAATACAGATCTACTAGCATACACCAGTAAAATAAAATAAATATATGCAACTTACTTTATGTTTTTGATTGCCAACTATATATGTCCCTTTCTGGAAGGACCCAGAATTGCCTTGGTTTTCAACCTTGAGACTGTTATGCTGCCTTCCATTCAGTTGCTAGATCACAGAACAACAACAACAACAACAATAATAATAATCATTATCATCATCATCTGGACTAGCTACTCAACTTGCTTCTTCCTCTTTAAAGTATTCCTTACTTGGCTAAGATCCTTTTTGGCGAAATAATATGCCAAATCAACATGGCCATTTTGTATTTATTGTTCATTGGACCAAATTAAATTACTGAGAAAAACATCTATTGGTGATAGACTGCACACAGGCCTATGTGTATAACTTGATCACTATCACCAACAGTAACTACATTGGGACATTTTCTAATCTGCTTTTCCTCCTTCAATAATATTATGGGATACAATACATGCCAAACATATACCCTACCCTCAAAGCACATCTTTAAGTTATAGAAAATTTCAGTTCTAATGCAAATCCACTCAAATATGTTAAGTCTTGTCTAAACTTTACCATCAAAAAAAGTTCAGTTAGCATCCATGGGGATCTATGTTTAGCAACATCTTCATTTTCAGTGACATAATTTCAGGAATAACTAAATATGGACTTACTCGAGTTGGAACAAAGAGGGAACGAGGGGAATGGTTCAGACCTCCTAGATGTGCTTTTTGTGAAGATACAGAAAATGATTCAGGTGAATATGAGCTGTAGGGACTCACAGCTGGCTGAGGTTTGACTATGGCAGTTAGCTTCTGATTTCCTGTTTCAGACCGATTACCATAAGAAAGGTTAATTAAGGCACTAGCTGGCATGCGGTATCCTCTGGCAGGTGAACTCCTACAGGAAGAGAGAAAAGCTGATGAAAATAGTTGTTTTACTTATGCCAGTGGTGCATAGCAAACCTTAAGAATATTAGAAAATGAATCTGAGAACACTAACACTCTAAGAAACTTGAGTTTAGACTGCACCTTCATGAGGAACACTGGCTGGCTGCCTGGAGGTGCTCTTGACCTCTACTTCCAATCTATAAAATGAAAATGTATAATTTTTTCGAAGCATGGCTGCTGAATTAATGAAATATGGATAGTAAAGAACTTCATTTGCAAGACAGAACGACTTTTCAATACGCTGTGTTTACACATTTCCTACTCAAACACACTAAAAAGATGGAAATAATGTAGCTCTCTCGAACAAACCTTATTGTTAATCCTCCAAGAAACTCTTCATCAAACAGTACTTCATACAGCACATCAGATTCTCTGCTGGCTGAAGAAAATACAGATTGTAAACAACTACTATTTAACACATATGAAGATACTTCCAAAATTATTTCTTTCTTCAAGCACAAGTATATTAACCTGTAGGATTCCACTAGTCAGCTATACACAGGGGATTGGAAATGCCATTTTAGAATTATTAGAAGACACAATTTCTTAAACCAAGTAGAAAAATGAATTAACCTTAAGCACAGCTGAAGTCTAGGAGTAGAACTACTTGTGCAAAACAAACAAATCTGCACAGATCCTTCAAGGAGAGCATTCCCTGTCCCCCTATCTGTACACTCCCAAGAGCAATTGCCTATATCCTCAGCATGGTGGGTTGGAAAAAATGTCAGGGCCCATGTTGGGGTTGAGCTCCTTCTGATATGTTGCCATGACCACTGACATTACCACACTCATCAGAGGCCTGAAATACTACTGATTTTTCAGTACATGCCAAGTCACAGGCAGCACCAACTAGACTACTAATCCAAGTGACTAGGATGTGAGACTTCAACATTAACTGTTTGCACATCGGGAAGTTCCACAGGACAGTGTCAGGTTTAGAATGCTACAAGTGGAAGAGACCCCAAGGACATCCAGTCCAAACCCTTGCCATGCAGGAACACAGAATCTATGCACTCCCAATAGATGGCCATCCAGTGTCTGCTTAAAAACCTTCAAAGGGGACTCCATCACATTCTGGAGCAGTGCATTTCACTGCCTCACAGCTCTTACCATCAGGAAGTTCTTTCTAATGTTTATGTGGAATCTTTTTTTCCTATTTAGTATCTTTTTGTATGGCAATAAAGCACATGGACCTCTAGACTTAGTCAAACGAGGATAGGAATGAGAGAAAGATAAACTACCAAAAGCAGTTGTAACCTGCAAACAGAATGTTTGAAAGGGAGAGGCTCGTATATGAAGAGATTCAGCAGGGTTTGAGGTTGATATTGATAGTGTGCTGAGCTGACACAGAGTTTTGAGTTATTAGAGACAGATTTATGTATTTGAGGAAGGGAGAACTGCTTATGATACTGGGGAGCCTAAAGAATAGAATATTGGAATATTTACTGAACATATTTTCATTAAATCTATTTCTGTTGTTTTAAACCTGTCCCTGACTATCTGTCAAGCTATCTGGCTGTCAAGCCTGAACTGGAGAGAGGCCACACATACCAAACTAAAGAACCCACACAACAACACAACTACAAACCCACATTTATAGGGGTCACCCTGAGGCCCAATAACTCAATACAGCAAAGAAGGGACTAGGGGAACAAGGACAGAATGAGTGGCAGGATTCTTAGGGTTTGGAGTTTGGGAGCCAACCTGAACAAGGAATCTGTCACACCACCTGTAAGTCAAAGATACATAATAACCTCCTTTTATTCCTATAATAGTCCCACGAAGTCCAATGGGAACGGAAAAGTTCTCTCTCACATTCACAACACGATCAAATAGCCGATAATCTGCATCACGGTCTGGTATAACTCCATGCTGTTGTTCTAAAGGCTAAGATAAACCAAAGATTCAAGTAATAGTATAAGTATCCAAATAATGTTTCAGTGTAAGACTGTGGAACAACATAAATGATTTATGTCTCTGGACAGAGAGGACATGGAATTAGAGCAATGATGGTGGAAGATTCAGAGTGAATCAGACTGAAAATGGCCTGTGCTATAGCAGTAGTGGCAAAAGAGAATCCCTTCTAAACTACCACCATTGCATCTGCACAGTGTTGTCCAGAACAGCTGATTTGAATGGTCTGGAATCTTTTATATTTTGCTCCACAATAGCAGTATATAAACTCCTCAGCAACCCACTGTGAAGAATTTGCACAGCACTTTGTGGTTAAAATCACTCAGATCTACTCTGACTTGGATGCTGTAGCCCACACAGGTTCAGTGGCTGAAACCTTGGCCACTGCTTGCCCTGTATTATTGGGTATATTTCAGTTTGTGCAGCCTGAGATATTGACAGGATCCTTGTAGAGGTGAAATCCACAATATGCATAATGTACCTATGGATGTTAAAAGTAGTCCTAGGAGCACTGGCACAGTGGGTAAGGGGAGTAGTGAATGCATCATTACAGCAAGGCAGGTTTCCATCTTGCCTAACAAAGGCTGTGGTGAGGTCATTATTGAAAAAAAATCTTGAGTTCTACTGTAGCCAAGAACTATTGGCTAGTGTTCAATATCCCTTTTTTGTGCAAGATTCGAGAACATTTAGTGGCCTCTCAGCTCCAGGGGCTGCTGAATAAAACATATTATCAGGATCCATTTCAGTCTAGCTTCAGGCCTAGTTATGGGACAGACACAGCTTTGGTCACCTTGGTGGATAACCTACACAGGGAACTGTTGGTCCTGCTAGACCTCTCAGCTGTTTTTGATATCATCAACCATGGTGTATTTCTGAGCCGCCTCTCTGGGAAGGGACTCGGGCTTTTTGAAGGGGTGAATGCAGGTTGTGATGGTGCATGCCTGTTTGACACTGTGGTCACTGGCCTATGGTGCCCCTAAGGGCTCAGTTTTGCCCCCCCATAGTGTTTTTAAATGAAACAGCTGGCAGGTCATCTGGAATTCTGGAGTTCAGTTCACCAGTACACTGATGACATCCAACTCCATCTCTCCATTTTCCATCTGATTCCAAAGAAGTTGTTCCTGTACTAAACCAGTATCTGTGGTCAGTAATAGACTTATTCCAGACAAGACCAAAGGTGCTCAGCTACAAGAATCAGGGAATAGGGAATCAGCCTGTGCATGATGAAGTTACACTTCCCTTAAATCTCAGGTTAGCAGCTTGGTTGTACTCCGGGGCTCAGAATTGAGCCTGGGTGTCCAGGTTTCGGATGTGGCCAGAAGTACACTTACACAATTAAAACTGCTATGCCAGCTGTGCTTGTAAGATGTGGCTACAGCTGAAATATGCCTCGATTACATCCCTTTTGGACTACTGTAACATGCTTTTCTTGGGGCTGCCGTCGGGAACTGTTTGGAAACTGAATAGGTCCAAAATGATGCAGCTATGCTGATGATCAGGGCTGGCAGAGGGGTCACTGTTGAAACAGATTCACTGGATACTGGTCTGCTTCTGGGAAGTGCTAGTTTTGACCTTTAAAGCTCCACATTGCTTGGGTATGGGTAAAGAATGGATGACAGACTTTATCTTCCTATACAAGCTGGCTTGAGTTTTAAAATCTGCAGAAGAGGGGTTTCTTTTGATCTTGCTACTTTTCCAGATGCATAGATGAAGACATGAGTGAGAGTCCTCTCAGTGGCCGCTTCTAGGCTGTGGAACTCCTGGTTGGCCTCCTCCCTGCTCTCTTCCCACCAGCAGGTGAAAACCTTTTTGTTTTAGGCCTTTAAACTTTAATTATGCAATAGTAGTCTGTATGTGAAGTGGTGTGCTGAACCTTAATCTTTTTATTAGTAGTTATGTTTTGAATGTATTTTATACTTTTTTTTTACCACATGTTTAAAAATATTTTTAACTTTCATAAAATAAGATTTTAGCTGAATTCTGTTTAAATTACTGTGAACTGCTTTGAATCTCATCTCAGGTAAAAAAAAAACAGGGTATAAATTCAATAAATACATAAATAGATAGATAGATAAACATGGTTTAATTGTGTAACATATCCAGTCAATAAAAATGACCCCAAAATAGTAACACTGTGTTCTTACAAGAGGTAGTTACCCTAATATAGTTTCTGTATTGAATTAATAACCTGATAAACACATATTGACTGGGGCTAGTCTATATATACTGTATAAAAAATTGCCAACACCATTTTTAGAATGATCAATTCAACAGTTTAAGAATTTGCATAGGTGATGAAAAAACATCTGAATATAAACTGGTATGAAGTACTTGTTAATTTCAATCTCTCAGTATTATGGATAGAACATCACTTGATTGTCAAAAGAATGAATTTACTATTGAATATTGATGATTGATTCAAATGAATTCGCAGGGTTGGCTTGTTTAAACCATGATTTAAACCAAAGGACTTTTTCATATTTTTTAAAAAGTCTGGTTATTATTGCTATTTTCCAACCTTCTTACTGGGCTAATAATAGTTGTTGACAACTTACTTTTAAAGAGTACTTTTCAAAGAATAATTATTTAAGCTAGTGGCTACAACATCTGAATACTTAATTTTCAGATTTAGTCCTATATTGTTATAGTTTTATACTCCTATATGTTGGATACCAACCTGTGAATACAATTCTCAAAGTTTTAATGAAAGATATAAATCATAGAAAATCCTAATAAATTGGATTGTCAATGGTAGAAAGCGTTAAAACATGATCATGTTTTCTAATACATCAAATATTGCTTCACAGTATTAATATAATAAGCAGGATTAATTTTTTTTCCATTTAAACATGAATTCAAAAAACCTGGTTTAAACAAACAAACAAACCCCACCACTTTTTAAAAACTGGTTCCCTCCCCACCCCCAATCCTGGGAATTACAGTATGTTCTTTTATAAGTAGCACACTTTCTTTAGACAGTATCATTTAAAAACTTTACTTGCTACTTTAAAATAAGCAAGACTTACTCTGTATAACAAATGCGGTTTCACCGTCACACGCACTTTCTTATTGCTTTTTCTTTGCTACATGAAAAACAGAAATGATTAGGTGAAGTATTCTTGGATTATCACTGCCTTACAAAACTGAAACAGTCACACCTTCAATGTTTAACTCTCACTCTTTCCTTCTACACAATGAAACTTATGTTCTTAACTGTCAACAGGTTCATAACTAATTAAACATGCTCTTAAGATTTTCAACTTGACCCCAAGCAATCTATTAGAAAGGCAAATAGCTACGTTATTTTAACAATCTCATGGGAGACACTCAAAAACTGGGAAAACACAATATATTCAAATCTTCAAATCTTGTGAAATATTATAGTACCTACATGAGTATGTAGTTATATCAGGGAGTAAGTAAAGCTGCAATTTCTAAACAAAATCTTTCAAAGCTACCCTGGTTATAAGGTGCAACCTTCTGTACAGGATACTCAAAGTTTCAGTGGAGATGGACAGGTATACTTGTAACTGTAGTTCTTCAAGTGACCATCTGTGAACTCAAACAAAAGAGCTAGTGCAAGGCATCCTTTGGAAACTTCTAGAGCTGTTATATAAGCTTTTTGGCAGCGACTCCGCCCATCCTCTGAGCCCATTAGTAGCATGGTTCCCACCTAAACCCTCAGTTCCATGGACACCATGACAACAGCATCCAAGGACCTAAGATAAGGCACAACCCAACAAGGGGAGGCTAGGTGGGGTTATGTGAGTTCACAGATGACCATTCAAAGAACTACACAGCCCTGGTGGCGCAGTGGTTAAATGCCTGTACTTCAGCCACTCACTCATAAACCACAAGGTTATGAGTTCAATCCCAGACAGGGGCTCAGGTTCACCTCAGCCTGGCATCCTTCAAAGGTCACTAAAATGAGTACCCAGCTTGTTGGGGGCAATTAGCTTACAGACTGTAAACTGCTTAGGGAGTGCTTAAGTGCACCAATAAGTGGTATAAAAATGTACAGTGGTCCCCCGGGTTACGAAAGTAATTCGTTCCAGATTACCTTTCGTAACCCGGAAGTCTTTGTAACCCGGGGGACCGCTTTCTTTGATGTGCAGCGCAGCGGAGCGCGCTGATTTAAAGGGGCCGGGTTGCTTTTTTTTTTTCCGCAACCCGGGGATTTTTTCGGGAACCTGGGCCGTTTTTCCGGCCCCGGCTCTTTCGGATCCCAGGGATTACGTATCCCGGGGGATTCGTAACCCGGGGGACCACTGTACTTGTTATTGCTATTGCTAGCTACAGTTACAGGTATGCAACCTGTCTGTTTTTGCGGTCACTGTGGCTTACACAAATGGGAGATTAGTAAGCTGCTAACGATAGGTGGCAGGAAAGTCATGCCATAGAAGCAGAAAGTACTTTACTCTCAAATGTCACATTAGACATGAAAACAATATGGATCTCTTAGAAGCAGCATCAGTTCTGGATTTCTGGAGTTCTGGAGAACTGAAGATCAAACTCTGTGACCATGTAGCTGCTCTTCACATGTCTTCCAAATACACATACTTCAGAAAGGCATCTGATGCAGCTATCACCTTTTAGAATGGCTACAAATGCAGAGGATCCTTTTTGGCCAGTTCATAAGTCAGTTGAAACCACCCACTTCAAGAAATACTGCTTTGAAATTAACAATCTGAGCTTCTTGGAGGGGTAACATACAAAGAGTCTTGGTGACTTGTGGAACCTCACAGTCCTATCTACATAGAAGGCTAGGCTTTGTCTAACTTTGAGACAATGTCCATAGTAAGGGTCTACTTCAGTGCAGCAAAAATAACAATTTCTTCACCAAAGAGTGCTGAAAACAGGAAGGTTTTCCAATGATATGGAAGTTAGTCAAGATAATTGCCAGGTAACAATTTACAGAAGAGTGGAAGAGACCTCTATCAGACACAGAGAGAAATTCAAGCATACGCTGAATTTGCGCTTGAATTAGAAAGATCCTCTGAAGTGAAAGGAAAGACAGGAACTTCTTTCATTTATATGCATAGGGTTTATGAGTGGAGGGCCTATGTGGTGCTGCAGTTACTTGCTGGATGATATGAGGGAGAGACACTAAAGGAACCCTTTACAGGCATTCAGCTCGAAGATGTCCAAAGCAAGGATACACCTTGCCTTGTCTCCCCAGATTTTTGATATCACCTTGGTGATGAGGGAAAACAGAGGGAAGACGCACATGATTGGACCTCTCAAATTAAACAGGAAGGCATCGGCATGTGATCTCACCCAACTAGCCCTGGAGCAGAAAATCCAGTATTGGCTGTGTTTGAGCAAGATGAAGAGATTCATCTGTGGGGTTCTTCATCTTCAGAAGATCATCTGCAGCGTGTCAAGATGGTGAATCCATGTGTGGCACAAATCTAAAGACCTTCTTAGAGCATCTGTTAAGATATTCTCCAATCTCAGAAAATGGATTATGAGATGCAGATACCTCTGTTGATGCATCAGACCCAAAGATGGAGTGTGCGGCAAAGCAGGGTGTTGGATATTCCACTTTGCTTATTCGGTTAATACAATACCATTCTGTTGTTGGTAACCACATGAACTATCTTGCCCCTTAGAAGTG
This sequence comes from Urosaurus nigricauda, assembly GCA_034509955.1. Classification (NCBI taxonomy): domain Eukaryota; kingdom Metazoa; phylum Chordata; class Lepidosauria; order Squamata; family Phrynosomatidae; genus Urosaurus; species Urosaurus nigricauda. The sequence goes on from JAOEGL010000003.1 coordinate 242,323,450, forward strand.
TCTCAAAGGCTCAAAATTATTACTGCACAGCCAACATCTCAAGGGTACTGATGTGGAGAATGCTTTCCTCATATGTCCATTGGTGCTTCATCAAAAATCCTTCTGTATGGGCTACTCAATTTTTCCTGTAAGCAAAAAAAGACTACAGCAGGAGGAAGAACCTGGACATTGTTGGGTTTGAGCCACCACACTAAGGACCAATGAAAACTCCTTGATACGATGTGGCAAAGATGCAGGAAGTCTGTCAAAGAGTCAAAGCAAGAGAGGAACCAGGCCTGCAGGGGACACATCCTAAGTCCTGCTAATGGTATTACTAATGTTGTGTACACCATTAACACGAGAAGCACCCAAATAATTTTTGCAGACGCTTTGCTATTGGTTGGTATTGTTCACCAGAGAGGTATTATGCAGACATTTGAGAATCTAGAATAACCCCTGTAAACTTCACTGTCTGAGGTGGCTTCAGATGTGCTTTCTCAAAGTTGACAATGAGGCCCAAAAGGTCTAGAAGGCAGAATGTGTAATCAATGTCATCAAGGAGCTTGTCCCACGAATTTGCAATAAGGAGCCAGTCATCAATATAAGGGAATACAACATTCCCTTGGTATCTGAGCCAACAGCCCATGCATTTTGTGAAAACCTGAGTGGCAGTGGATAGTCCAAAAGCAAGGACATGAAATCAATAGTCTTTTTTCCCAAAGCAAAACAAGGGAAGTGTCTGTGCACCCAGTAGATAGCAATATGAAAGTACGAACCTTTCAAATTCAACAAATCAGTCTTCCTCTGGCAAAAGGAAGACGATGGAACGAAGAGTGATCATCCTGAACAGTCTGACCTGGAATTTGATATTCCAAAGGTCCAAAATTAGGCAAAGGCGTCCATCAATTTGTGTACATTATGAAGTAGGAGATAACCCCGATGAAAACTATGATATAGGCATGGGTTCAACAGTACCATGCAAAAGTAGAATAAAAAGGAAGTACAGGAATACCTGGTTAATCTTAACCAGGAATACCTGGTTAAGTCTCAAGGACCAGATGAACTACATCCATGGTATTAAAAGAATAGGCAAATCTAATAGCAGAGCCATTGGCAATAATTTTTGAGAACTCCTGGGGAACAGGAATAGTCCCAGCAGACTGGAAGAGGGCAAGTGTTGTCCCCATTAAAAAAGAGAAAAAAGAGGATCCCAACAATTATCATCCTGTTAGTCTGACATCAATACCAGGAAAGATTCTAGAGCAGATCATTAAACAGAGAGACTGTGAACATTTAGAAGGGAATGCCATAATCACAAAAGGTCAACACGGGTTTCTGAGAAAAAGTCATGCCAGACTAATCTGATCTCCTTTTATTTTGATAAAATTATAATCTGGATAGACAAAGGGAATGTTGTAGATATAGCATATCTCGCTTTCAGTAAGGCCTTTGATAAGGTTCCTCATGATATTCTTGCAAACAAGCTTTTAAAATGTAGGCTAGACAAGACAACAGTTACATGGGTTGACCAGCCAAACCTGAAGGGTGCCACAGGGTTCTGTACTGGCCTCAGTGCTATTCAACATCTTTATCAATTACTTGATAAAGCGTTGGTTTGGTTTGTGAATGACTAGGACATCCAAGAATGGTAGTGTTCCTTCCTTTTCTTTTTCCATTGTGAATTGAATGTTAGGGTGCATGTACCACAAACCCTGTCTCCGTACCACAAACCCTGTCTCTGCTCCTGTGCAATGCCAGGTCCATCAAGAACAAATCCCACATTGTATACGACCTAATTGAGGATAACAACTGTGACCTGGCATGCATTACCGAGACCTGGCTCGGACCTGAAGGGGATGCTGTGTGGGCTCAGGTCCTCCCTTCCGGGTACTCGGTGAAGGACCAGAGCAGATTAGGTGGGCGGGGGGGGGGTGTTGCCTTGGTGCATAAAAACACCTTGTCTCTAACCAGGAACCAAGTTCGTCAGACTACCTATATCGAGTGTATTTACCTGACCCTGAAGGCTAGAGACAGTCTAGGGATTCTGTTGGTCTACCGGCCACCCCGTGCGCTAACAGACTCCCTTAACAAGTTGACACAGTTGGTCTCGGAGCTGGTGTTGGAGTCCCCCAGGCTTTTAGTCCTGGGAGACTTCAACATCCCCTTCACGGCCAACAATGTTCCATCCGGTGCAGCTCGGGAATTCATGGATACCATGACAGCCCTGGGCCTGTCTCAGCTAGTTACGGGTCCTACGCATTTTGCGGGGAATACACTTGATTTGGTTTTCTGTACGGACATGGAAACTCCGTGGGCGGAAATTACTAATATTTCTGCCCTGTCATGGTGGAGGCAAGCATCAAGGCATCGACCCAGATCCCCTCCGGGGGTGGCGGACCCAGATCCCCTCCGGGGGTGGCGGACCTATTAGAATGGTCCACCCTCGAAGGCTGATGGAACCTGATAGGTTCCAAGAAGCCCTAGAGGGATATATGGTTGGAAGTGACGGCGACACTGTTGACGCCCTAGTTAACACCTGGGATACGGATCTCTCTAGGGCTATACACAGCATCGCTCCCAAGCGCCCTCTCAGACCTGCTTCTAAAAAGAAGCCCTGGTATACCGAAGATCTCCGGGCCAAGAAGCGGGTTCTGCGACGGCTAGAGCACGCCTGGCGGAAACACCAGTGTTTATCTGACAAGGCTCTCCTAGACCATCTTTTGAAGGACTATGGAGAGGCGATACAAGCAGCTAAGAACTCGTTCTATGCTGCTCGTGTAGTGTCCGCGGAGTCGCGTCCAGCAGAGTTGTTCAGGGTAGTGAGGGAGCTATCTCAGCTCCCTCCTGCCCCGAACCAGATCCTTGAACCCACCAAGGCCTGCTGTGACCAATTTAACAACTTCTTCGCGGATAAAATCCCTGCCCCTCGTGGCTAGTGGCACAGGGGGGACCGGCTGTAACTCAACTGTTACACCGGATCATCAATTCATCGCTGAGGGATGGGCAGTTTCCAGACATCCTTAAATTGGCCATAATAAAACCTATACTCAAAAAGCCCTCCCTCGACCCCCTGATTCACAACAATTATTGGCCAGTTTCGCTACTGCCATTCTTAGGGAAGGTGATCGAGAGGGCAGTTGCAATCCAGCTTCAATCGATCTTGGATGAAACGGATTTTCTAGATCCATTTCAAACCGGTTTCCGGGCGAGCTACGGGGTTGAGACGGCCATGGTCGCCCTGGTCGATGATCTCCGTCTGGGCATCGACAGGGGTAGCGTGTCCCTGTTGGTGCTCTTGGACATCTCAGCGGCTTTCGATACATAGAATCATAGAATCATATAGAATCATAGAATCATTGAGTTGGAAGAGACCACAAGGGCCATCCAGTCCAACCCCCTGCCATGCAGGACCTCCAAATCAAAGCATCCCCGACAGATGGCCATCCAGCCTCTGCTTAAAGACCTCCAACGAAGGAGACTCCACTACGCTCCGAGGGAGTGTGTTCCACTGTCGAACAGCCCTTACTGTCAGGAAGTTCTTCCTAATGTTGAGGTGGAATCTCTTTTCCTGCAATTTATATCCATTGTTCCGCGTTCTAATCTCTGCAGCAGCAGAAAACAAGCTTGCTCCCTCCTCAATATGACATCCCTTCAAATATTTAAACAGGGCTATCATATCACCTCTTAACCTTCTCTTCTCCAGGCTAAACATCCCCAGTTCCCTAAGGCGTTCTTCATAGGGCATGGTTTCCAGACCCTTCACCATCTTAGTTGCCCTCCTTTGGACCCGCTCCAGTTTCTCCACATCCTTTCTGAATTGTGGTGCCCAGAACTGGACACAGTATTCCAGGTGGGGCCTGACCAAAGCAGAATAGAGTGGCACCATTACTTCCCTTGACCTAGACACTATACTTCTATTGATGCAGCCTAAAATTGCATTGGCCTTTTTAGCTGCTGCATCGCACTGTTGACTCATGTTCAGTTTATGGTCTACTTGGACTCCTAGATCCCTTTCACATGTGGTCTCTTTCAGCCAGGTGTCCCCCATTTTATATCTGTGCATTTCATTTTTCCTCCCTAAGTGCAGAACCTTACATTTCTCTGTGTTGAATTTCATCTTGTTAGCATTGGCCCAGCTTTCTAGTATATTCAGGTCATTTTGAATTTTGATCCTGTCCTCTGGGGTATTAGCTACTCCTCCCAGTTTAGTGTCATCTGCAAATTTGATAAGTATGCCCCCAATTCTGTCATCCAAATCATTAATAAAGATGTTGAACAGCACTGGGCCCAGGACAGAGCCCTGTGGGACCCCACTGGTCACTTCTCTCCAGGATGAAAAGGAGCCATTGTTGAGCACCCTAGACCATGGTATCCTTCTGGAACACCTGGCAGAGGTGGGGGTCGGGGGCACTGCGCTCCAGTGGTTCCGGTCCTACCTCTCCGGGAGGTTCCAGATGGTGCAGCTGGGGGACATGTGCTCCGATAAGAGGGCCCTCACCTCTGGGGTCCCTCAAGGAGCCATTCTGTCCCCCATGCTCTTTAACATTTACATGAAACCGCTGGGAGAGATCATCTGGAGACATGGGGCGCGGGGTTATCAGTACGCTGATGACACCCAATTAGTTTTCTCTATGTCTCCGACTGATGCAGTGACCAGGGATGGCGTCGCTCCTCTCGTGACCTGTCTGGAATCGGTAATGGACTGGATGAGGGAAAACAGACTCAGTCTGAATCCAGAGAAAACGGAAGTACTCGTGATAGGTTCCCCAGGTCCGGGTATGGAGGTGGTTCCACCTGTCCTGGGCGGGCTCACGCTTCCCGTGAAGGACACCGTACGCAGCCTGGGGGTGCTCCTTGACTCGTCGCTCCATCTAACTTCCCAGGTGGATGCGACAGTCAGGAGCACCTGTTACCAGCTTCGGCTGATACGCCAGCTACGTCCCTACCTGGACCGGGGGGACCTTGAAACCGTAGTACATGCTCTGGTAACCTCTCGGTTGGATTTCTGCAACGCGCTCTACATGGGGCAGCCTTTGTATCACACTCGGAAGCTGCAATTAGTGCAAAATATGGCAGCACGGGTGGTCACTGGTGCTCCCAGGGCCGCCCATATAACACCAATCTTGAAAGACCTCCATTGGCTGCTGATTCGCTTCCGGGCTCAGTACAAAATGCTGGTCATTACCTATAAAGCCCTATATGGCTTGGGCCCAGGGTACCTGAAGGACCGTCTCTCCCCATATAATCCGCCCCGCACACTAAGATCTACTGGACAGCGGTTATTGAGAGTTCCGGAGGCTAGATTAGTGAGCACAATGAAGAGGGCGTTTTCCATCTCTGCCCCTTGCCTCTGGAACTCTCTGCCTACTGAGCTCCGCTTGTCCCCCACCCTCAACCAATTTAGGAAGGACTTAAAGACTTACCTGTTCAAGCAGGCATATTCTTGAATGTACTTTTTTGTAATCTGCCTTGTCAGCAACCCGCATACTGTAATGCCATCGCACTTTGCATGGGGGATATTGTTTTTAAAGTTTTTTATTGTATTTGATCTGTATTTAACCTATATGTATTCTGATGTTTTAATGTTTTATATATGTTGTACACCGCCCTGATCTCTGGAAGTGCGGTATAGAAATAAATTTTATTATTATTATTATTATTATTATTATGTTGTTGTTGTTGTTCAAATGGTTCAGAACATTGTCATGTAATAGCCTAGTGTTTTCCTTTTTAATAAAACTTAAAGCAGGTTATAATCTATTGTTAAGCTAAAACTGTTGTGCCTCTTTACTAAATATAATAGCAGTATCCAGAAATAAATTTATAGACTCATTCCTGTTCACAATTATGAGAATTATTCTTTAAGTTTTTAAAGAAGTACCTTGCACTTTTCTATTTCTTCTTCAATCTTCTCAACAATAGCAGCATCCAGAATGTGTAAATCACAAGAGGAACGTGAGAGTGTACTAACAGGATGAGCCTTTAGCCAAGCAACAATTTCCTGAACTTTCTCAGCACTATGTTAAAAAATATTTCACATCAATAAACATCATAAGGAACTCAGCATATGTCAAACAGCAGATTTTAATAAAGTTTATCAACCACATCCTATCAAGAGTTATACTTTGACAACGTAAGGAGCTCACTATAGATATGCTTTTAAAGACATAGTACACGTGGTTCTCTGTATTCATGGATTCTTTATCTTCGGATTCAAGTAACTACTGCTTGACAATTTTTTTTTAAATAAATTAATTCCAAAATGCAAACCTTGATTTTGCCATTTTATATAAGGGACAGCATTTTACTATGCCATTGTATTTTAAGAGGCTTGAGCACCCATGAATTTTGGTATTGAAGGTGGGTGGGGAGTCCTGCAACCAATCTCCTGCGGATACCTAGGGCCCACTTTTTCTACTGTAGACTATCAACAGTATTAAAACAAAACAAACAAACAAAAACTAGATGAGCACCTTACCCATTCTCTTCTTCCCCAGGCCAAATATCATCTTCATAGAATATATCCTCTTGACTGTTTTTGGCTAGGTAACTAAAAAGTTCTGGTACCCTGATAAACATATAAATAAACATATGTAGATGACTCATCTTTCTATGTACATTTCACAAAACTACCCACCTAAACCTTTCAGTTGCATAACATAATAATAATAATAATAATAATAATAATATGAACATGCAGAAAGAACTTCCCCATCATGTATATGAACTATTACAATGTCAGACATATCAATGACAATGTTTACCTTTAGAGCTTACCTTTCTAAATATTCAGCAAGAAGTTGTTCTACTGCAGAGGAATACATCCATTCATTTCCTACTTTTTTAGTATAGCCAGGGACTTCTTCATTCTTTTTATTGAATTTTAGGTTCAATCCTACATTTGCTTTGTGATCTCCATGGGGACTGCAAACAAAAAATTTAGGATTTCAATAAAATTCTGATTATATTTTGGGCAGAAATTACCAATATTTGATTGACATTTTATTGGAACACTGAACATAGAACAGTATTTTATTTGCTTAATTATATATTTTTGTGATGTAACATATAAGAGATATATGATCTAACTTTAGTTGGAATCAATCATTCAGTAAAATATCTCCATTCACATAATGTGGGTTTAATCAACTATGAACTTGTTTTATGCCTTATAAGGAGATCTTGTATGGTAGTTTAAAGAAACATTGCAGTTATATGATCTTGTAGTGAAAATGTTTAATCTCTTCTAAAGTTCCTTAATTTTTTTGTTGAAGGTAATGGGGCAAAACAGGGTGGTGAATAATAGTAAATGCATTAACTAAATGTTGGTATGTAGGCAATGTGACTGAGATGCTGCTGCTCCCATTTCTGCTGACACTATGTAGAAGTAATCAATTCTCTATGCATTAAATAAGGGAAAATAACTAACCCCACAGTTCACCTTGGTCCCTTGGCCTGCAAAACAGCCTTTGTCTCTATGGCTCGAAAAACATGGGCCAAATAAGGCATATTCTGGCCGCTCTAGGAGTGCGGCATTTACATGACGCATGGCTCCAAAGTGAACCATATGGGGTCTTCTTGGCAAGTTTATTCAAAGGGGGGTTGTCATTATCATTCTCTGAGGCTGAGAGTGTGTGACGTGCCCAAGATCACTTGCCTGGCCACAAATTGTACATATCCTCGAATGAATCACCCAATATATTGGCAGTCCTTCCCCCCAAACACTTTCTCATTTCCCTCCAAACATCTCATAGCTGGGAGATGGAAATAATTTTTAAAGCAACATTTAAATCTAGACTATTTTTGTAAAAGTAAGGTCCAAAACACACTGCAAAAATAATACATTTTGAGACCACATTAACTGCCCTGGCTCAGTGCTAGGGAACATGGGAGCTGTAGTTTCTTGTGGCGCCAGAACTCTCTGACAGGGAAGGCTAAATGTCTCACAAAATTACAGTTCCCAGGATTCCTTAGCATTGAACCAGGATAGTTAAAGTGGCCTCAAACTAGCTTATTTATACAGTGTGTTTGGACCTAAGTGGCTCATATGCTATTACCATTATTCAGTTTTGTAGCTGTTATTATAAACTGGAAAGACAAAGTGCAAACTGCTCAAGTGTATTTATCTTCTGGAGTGAGATGTGCTTTTCCAGGTGACTCTCACCTCTAAGGAGGGGGCTGCCAAGAGGGTGAGTGTGGGTGGGAGCGCAATGGCATAGGGGGGCATCAGGAGGTTTTTTGGTGCATTTATATTTATAAATTTTGTGAATTTATATTATTGCTTTGAGCTTTTATTTTGTAATGTCACCTACATTTTTCTTGAATATCATACATTTTGTGGTTTCTTTCCCTCCATTCTGGTTAACACATCTGGTCTCCCTGCTCAAGAATCCTCCACTGCTTGGCCTTCTCCCAAGAAAGAGCAGGGTGGCGGCAGCAAAGGATGGAATTAATTACTATCAATATTAATTATTAATAATTAGTCATTAACAATTAATTAATAATTAATAATAATTAGAGATTGATAATAATTAAATAGTAATAAATATTAGTAATTAATAATAATTCATTATTATAATAATTAGTTAAAACCTATATGCGGTCCGAAGAAGTTTGGCAATTTTAAATTTGGCCCCTACCTACCTCCAAGTTGTGAAGGCCTGATTTAAATGAAGCTGCTATTGCTATTGCTATTAAAACCACATGCATGAAAAAGGTTTTGTAAAATGAAATTGGTCCCAAAAGCTTTCATGAATAACCATGTTTTTACTTGGCACTAAACAGCAAAGAACCAGCGAGGCGTAGTGGTTTGAGTGTTGGGCTACGACTCTGGATATTAGGGTTTGAATCCTCACTTGGAAACCCACTAGTTGACCTTGAGCGAATCATACAGGGAGCATATTATGTCAGCTCCACTGGCTACCAGTCCATTTCCGAGCTCAATTCAAAGTGCTGGTTTTGACATCTAAAGCTCCATACGGTTCTGGCCTGGCTTACTTGTCCGAACGCATCTTCCCCTACGTCCCGCCTCGTAACTTAACATCTTCCAGGGAGGCCCTGCTCTCGCTCCCGCCAGCATCGAAATTGCGGCTGGCGGGGATGAGAAACAGGGCCTTCTCGGCAGTGGCCCCCTGCCTGTGGAATGCACTTCCGAGTGAGATACAATCAACCCCATCCTTCCTGGCCTTTAGGAAGAAAGTAAAATCATGGTTGTGGGACCAGGCTTTTGCACATTAATGTAATGCAGCACTTCACTGGGACTGGCTAACATTGATAGTCATAAGAATACGGATTACCGCTTTGGGATATGGAAGGATCATATATTGAGATCTTAAACTGTTTGATTGTTAATTATTGTTGATTATGCTTGTTTTAACTTTGCTGTATTTATGTTTTAAATTGTATACTGCTGGCATCTAATGATTGCCTTGTAAGCCGCTCTGAGTCCCCCCTCGGGAGCCGCTCTGAGTCCCCCCTCGGGGGTTGAGAAGAGCAGGTTAGAAATACTGTAAATAAATAAATAAATACACATTCAGCCCCAGAATATGCCCTGATAGGTTCACCTTAGGGTCACCATAAGTTGAAAATGTCTTGAAGGGACACAACAACAACCAATCAGCACTAATGTTGGTAACCATTGGCCTTCCAAGATAAGAGTGTTCCACAAAAGGGGTGCTAAAGCAGAGAAGGCCATCTTCCATGTTCTTGCACAGCATATTGCTCTGATTGATGTGACACAGCCACATGCAAATGAAGCCATAATTAACATCTGCAAAACTTCTTTTCCCATTAGTTTTTCATGTTTTATCAGGATAAAATGTCAAAGTAGTCAGAAATACTCAGACTAGCAGCATTTTGTAGCCCTGACCTGATTTCACCAAACAATAAAACACATTCCTGCTCAGAACTTACTTTCTCTTTGATCCTCTTCCAATAAAAATGCTTCCTGTAAATCTTGACACAAGATAGCCACTCACTCCAAGACGACTGGCCAACACGTATCCAGGATTGTACTTCACTGAATATTTCTGCAATAATAGATATTGTATGGTAGAAAAAATAAATAATTTTTTTCTTTAACTTCAAAGAAAGCAGAGATCTTGCACATTTCATTGAATAGCATTTGGCAGCATGGAACCTCACCTCTGTTTGCAACATCTGGATCCTACTGTTTGCCAGAACTGTAAATAAGACTGATGTATGCCAACACTTGATGTTAAACTACATGCACTCACATACTTCCAGATTTTCTGGAAGTAGAGAAAATGTGGAGTATTGTATAAAGATAAACAGCACCATTATCCGCAGATCTTGAGATCTGTGAGTTTACAATACTGTTAAGTTATCCATGTATGACTGAAAGTCAATTCACACTTTTAAATTTGCAAGATACAAAATCCTAGATCTGAATCAATCTTCATAATCCTAAATCCACATTGAGCCCAAAACATATGGGCAAGAAAGAGTGGCCTCTGGATGTTCTGGGAGCGGGGCGTGCATACGACACATGACCCCAGAGGGGCTGGAAGCCGTGTAGAAAGCACACCTGGCCAGAAAAAAACTGGCTGGAAAAAGAACAGAGAAAGCCCACTCTTTGCCAGTGTCCCATTCGGGACCACAGCAGTGGCCCCATACTGATCGGAGGGCAACCGGGGCTGGAGCAGCCTCAGGCCACTCCAAGCTGCTGGTCTATATGACTCCTTGGTGACAACCTTTAGTAGTTTTTGTAGATGTGCAAAAACTAGCTTTTAAAGTTCACTAGCTTTTTCATCAAGCAAAGATACAGTGGGCTCTTCCCTTACACGGGGGATCCATTCTGGACCCCTCCACGTAAGGGAAATTCCACACATGCTCAAGCCCCACAAGAAGTAATGGGGCTTGTGCATGCTGCGAACTGTGCGCGCACATACCACAGTCACACACCCCATTACTTCCTATGGGCGCCGTGTAGTCACTTCCAGGGTCTGACTACCAGCATATGATAGAAGCCACATAAGCTGCGCCTGCTTATAAAGCAGGCGCACTGTACTTAAAAAATCATGGAGGTAAACAGGTATAGGCATAAATTTAGAAAGTATCAACAGAAGCCAATTTAACTTATTCTTGAAAATCAGGTCTCTATATAAAATGACAACCTGTGAAGTATTTTCTGTTAGAGTTTCCCTACTTCCAGATAATTAGTATCTTCAAATCTGAAAAACATAGGAGTAACCATGTTTACCATTAAAACAAATTCCAAAATCCAAAGAAACATTCTGGTGGACTGTTCACATAAATATTTGGTTGGCATAATAAATATACCAGCAATGTTATTCTGAATTTTTTTTAGGGGTCAACATGGCCACTCCTGCATTTTTTTTCAAGATAAAATGAATGATGAAACAAGCTCTGCTAGTCTAATGTAGCTATCAAGCACTTTTTATGAAATAACAGAAAAATTACCATCCCATGTCACTACCAAAAAAAAAAAAAAAAAAAAAAAACCCTTCAAAACCACCTCAATTTTTTCAAAAAATCTGGACTGGCACAAACATAAGCCTGTTACATGAGACTCAACAATTCTTTGGATTCTAGCCTGTGTGTAAACAAAACACTATGAATACAAACAAACCCAGTCAGAGAAAACAACTGTTCAGTGGTTAAAGATTTTCCAAAAACCTATAAATATAAAGTATCGAGTGCTGCCCATAAGGTTATGAAAAAAATACGCAAAGAAGCTAGAGAACACTTACATGTTGATTCTGTATTAAGACATCTAACTGCGGTTCACATGAAATGTTGAAGACAACACGGATTCGACCCTCTAAGATAACATCAGATGAATCCTGAACCTTAAAAATATATATATTTATAAAATTACTCCAACATTGGATTTAAGATTATTTCACATAAAGCAACCAGCAAAAACCTGGTAGTATTTTCATCTACCTGAAGGTGTATCTTAAAGTGCTATCAAGTATCAAATGGTGATCAAATAACAGAAGATAAGGCGAAAAGCTCCTTTACAAAGGGATAAATCTATGGCAGACTTTAGCAAAGGGAAGATATCTATGAGCTGTGATGGGTCCTAAAACTCTAGGTGCCTAAATTCCAATGTAGATTAGTTATTAGTTAACCATATAAGGAGTTTTGGAAAAGTATTTCAAAAAAGGTTTTGAAGGACTAGTTATGATTAAAAACTAACTTCTCCTGTGCAGCCATAGTATGGTGTTCCCAGCATGAAGACTGTACATCCAAGAGGAAACAGATCATCCAAAGTTTTCAGTTTGGAAAAGCGGTAATCAAATGTTTTTATATCCTGCATGAAAAAGTAAAGAGATTATGTAAGGTCAATTTACATTTATCAACTAGATGCATTGATGCAAAACAATGATCCATTGCAAAACACTTCATTCACACCTGACTGCTCACTAGGAAATATACCAACTCAAATTTCGAACAGATCTGTCAAACCAAATTCTTTAGACTCTGCAACTGTTTACCAATCCCCATTTTACAATAGATTGTGAAGCAGGAAGTTAGAAAATTCCTAAGGGCAAGGGCAAATGAATCTATGTCCTCAGTGTGTATCATTGACTGTGTGCAAGCTACAACTGTGCATGAAGGACGCAACACAGATATAGCTAGGGACAGCAATAACAGATGTCCTTACTATACTTCACAGTAAATATAGCACACTTGCAGGACTTAGGCATAGTTTCTGGCATTTATTACGCAAGTGCACTCTACTGTATTCAAATGCCCAAATTTAAAGGGTCATATTTTGAATCTGAATTTTACAATACTATAGATGTTTTACCTTACAACAGAACTGATACTTATAGAAATCCACTAGGGGGAAAGGAGGAATTCAGCAACTGACCTTGACAATTGTTTGGTATGCAAAAGGCAGAACTTGTTTGGACCACTGCTTCTCCAAGTTCACTTCACCACTTTGATTCAACTGATATCTACATCCAGTAAGTAGCTGAGCATATACGATGGCAGATGTTTCATTAATAATAATTCCTTTTCTTCTCTGGTAGCTGGAAGAAAAAGGAAGATTGCACAACAAAACATGTGTGCCCTTCTAAAAAAGGAAAACAGGTCTGTTTTGTTTTTTAAAAAACTTTGTTACCATTTTAAAAGTTATTACTCCAAAAAAGGAAAGCAACCCATAACTTTTTGTAGGATCCTCTGGGCTGAATTACATTTTCCAATGAAATACTGCATTTCTTAATGACGTAATTACCTTAAGTGGAAGCATGTGCTACAAAAAGCATTAAGACTTATTTCAGTCAGCAAGCCTTGATGAATTCTAAGCAACAGATGATAACACAGGGACTTTGAGACTTTTATGGGATAACAGAATCCCTATACCCTTTTGAAATGTCCTTAGCTCTCTTCATTACAGAGGCAAGATGGCAAGTAAACTGAGGTGGTAAGAAAACAAACAAATCAAAATAACAACCAAATAATAGAAACAATCGGTCAAAGGCAAAATAAATTGAATATTTTTATCTTTCATGATTTTTCAAAAGCCGTCTCAATCATTTCTATCTTTTAGTTGTTACTTAGGCCCAAAACACACGGCCCAAATTAGGCAGCTTCTGGCCACTTTGGGGGCATAGCATTTAGAAGACGCACATTCCCAAAGTGTCTGGAAGCCATGCTGAGGCTGCGCTCCAGTCCGAAAAGCTGGATTAAAAAGGAGTCAATTTATATCAATTACTGGCTGCTGTGGCTTGGGACTGTGGCAGCTGCCTACTTTGGGGACAAGTGGTGCATTTGCTGCGTTCTTGGCCTGATTGTGGCTGGAGTGGCCAGAGGCTGCTCCTTCCAAGCCATGTACTTCGGGCATAAGAGGTCAGTCTCATTCCATTTAAGAAGACCTTTTTGAAAAGATTCCATTGTATTCTGTCAAGTAAAAGCTTGGGCATTCGTCAGAAGGTGCATATAGGTAATCCATTTGGTGTATTCAATAAATAGGATCTCCATTTCAATACAGCGCACATGGGACCTACAGAATAAGCAGATTCTCCTGCTGTGTTCTATACCCAATATCATTCAATACATTGTGTGGAGAGTGGTCATCATAACAGGGCATTGTCACCATGGATAAAGAATGGCTTTCATTAAGATTAAGGACTCACATCCAGAACTTGCACACAGATCTTCCTTTCACAGAGTCTATTTAATTTATATACTACCCTTCTGAGAGGAAAAAAAGGCTAGACTGAAGAGCTAATCAGCTATCAGACATAAATATTTTCATTAATATGTACATATGATGATAAAACTATAACAGAAGCTAACATAGGACCATAGAACTATAGAGTCATAGAGTTGGAATGAATAAAGCTAACACAAATTACTATGCAATGATAACAGTTTAGTATTCATCACATCCACAAGTATTATCTATTACATATTACATAAAGGACAAAAAGTGTCTGGCTCTCTAAATTACAAAATATTTTTAAAGCAGTTGCTCATAAAGCTATCTTCTCTTACAATAAAACCATAGAAAACTTAATATGGATAAAGACTTACTGTTCTGAAATTCCCTGGATTTCTTTCAACCATATATTCTGCTCTTTATCTCCAACATATGTTATTTTAATTGGTGGCACAGCATTTCCCATGTAGAGTTTCTGTGTTCCAGGAAGCTCCTCTAAACTAAACCTGAAATATAAAATGGACGTAATACATTCAATCTCCATATATTTCTATGTAATTAACATGAAACTGGATTTTTTTTCTGATTTCCCTGGAACCTACTTGCAAGACTTAGGACAGTAGATGAAACTGGCTTAGAAATTGACTTAATTTCAAGTATATATTGTTATTACTGACACTAGCAGATATTCTTCAGACCCCACTCCCTTTTCAAACAGATTGAGGGGTTATTATTTGCCATCATTCACCCTTCCCAGCCTTTCCCGAGCTGGGCCTTTCCCCAGGAAGGGAGCTCAGCTGAGGGGAGGTTGAAGGGTTATCCAGCTGGAGAGAAGCTTTGGTCAAGTACCATGTTAAACTGTGTATAAGCTGACCCAAGTTTTGAAGTCAATTTTTTGACTTAAATTTCTCAACATATACACAAGTATATATGGTAATTCTGTTTGCATCATCTCAAGTAGTAACTGTGTAAATATTTCATCTATCTATCTATCTATCTATCTATCTATTGTAGCCATGATTAGAGTGGGGGTAGATTGTTCCTCCAGGACATCTAAGAATGACCATTCATGGTTAATTACCAAGCCCTCATTTTTCTGCATGGCATGGAGAAGCAATCCATAAACAGTTGTGATGTAACCAAGCTCCCTGTTTACCAGCAAATCTACTTTTAAAAAGGTAAAGGTATTCCCCATTCACAAGTTGTCAAGTAATGTCTGACCATAGGGGGGTGGTGCTCATCTTCATTACTAAGCCGAAGAGCCAACGTTGTAAGACTACTCTGATCATGTGGCCAGCATGATTGCACAGATAGGAAAACAGATAGGTTTACCTTCCCACCAGAGTGGTACCTATTTTTCTACTTGCATTTGCATACTTTTAAACTGCTAGGTTGGCAGAAGCTGCGACTAGTGATGGGAGCTCACCTCATCATGCAGCACCCAGGCCTTGAACTGCCAATCTGCTGATCTTGTAAAATAGTTCGCTCAAAAGCAGCTTGTACTGATTTATACGTCTCCATTTTATAGTGTCTAATAAAAGAGCTACCAATACCACCGATGGCCTGCTCTGTGCATATTTCCACTGACATTCTTTGAATTATTGGAGGTGTCAAAAAAGTATACAATACTCCTGGTAGCCATGACACTGCCAGTGCATTGTGCTGTTCTGCATTTTTGGAATAGAAAAATCTTAGCTTGAAATCTAAACCAGAAGCAAATAAGTCCATTTGGAATTGTTGTTCAGATGATGTAATGAGCTTCAACACATGCTTAAGTAATGGACTTCACCATCATTGACTCCTCCAGGTAAACAGCTGTTATGGACTTTGTTACTTTCTCCACTCAATGGAGATTCGAGTCTGCCTATCTGACAAACAAACCTCCTTGTTTACAAATGTAGGACTTCACTGACATGTTATCTGTTAATGTCTGCAAATTCTGGTTTTCCACCAACTGTGCAAATGCCAGTCAGACTGTTTTTAGCACCAAATAATTTATATTGCATTTTAGGTGCCAACCAATCCATTCCCCTTGAAAACATAATCTTTTGCAGCATACTTTCCAACCAAAGAGAATTCACATTCATTGTAATCACTCATACTCAGGTGTTACTTCTGCATCCATAGTTACAAATCCACATAATGTTCATTGTTTGCTATCGGCAATTAATGTGGTCTCACAATTCATTGTACAATTCTCTTATGAGGTTGTGTCCATGGGACCAACTGAATTGATGAAATCAAGAGAACCATAACTTTTGTCAACTGCATCAAGTCCACTGATCTCTTCGTCAATAAGCTTTTTACTTCCTTTCTGATTTCACTTCTGAGAGGGAAACATTTGTCCTTTCTTCATGTCTATTTAAGCTGCTAAATGTGCCAAAGAGGTGGTAGGTTTGAGATGGCTCTTCTCAAGTTTTATTAGAAACCCCTACTTTTGAAATGTGCTATGGTTTGGTCTAAATCCCTTTCCGTTTTGTATCTGCACCCACTTTTAAAAGGCTGTTGTCTAAAAATGAAAACAGCTGAAATCCCTACTCCCTGAGAGGTGAAATCAATGGTACCAAAATCTTGGTGAACACTCTGAATGTCCCTGCAAGACTGAATGGAAATCTGTCAAAATTTGGAATTTTCTGTCATGTGTAAAATATGTTACGTTGAATACTACGTTAGTCTATATGCACTTGAGAAAAAGGGGAATGATGGGAGACCAGAATTAATGAAATGCAGGGGGGTGGCAATTTAAAGGGATGCCTGGAGTTTGAAACTGGAATTTGCAGAGGTGTGTGGGAGGAAATTTCCCAGACTCACTGGTGGGAAGCAGATAATTATGAGTATTAGGGACTGGGCAAAAGAAGCTGATGTCAGGAGACACTGCTGTTTCATTTTAATTAAGAAAAATTAAGAATTTCATGAATTAAGAAAAAGTCCACAAAGTTTATGGGCAGGGTATTGTTCAGGTTATGCTGTTGTTTGTTGATAATGGAACTTCTGACTTCACATTTTCATCCTGGAGAGAAGTGACCAGTGGGGTGCCACAGGGTTCTGTCCTGGGCCCAGTGCTATTCAACATCTTTATTAACGATTTGGATGACAGAATTGGGGGCATACTTATCAAATTTGCAGATGACACTAAACTGGGAGGAGTAGCTAATACCCCAGAGGATAGGATCAAAATTCAAAATGACCTGAATAGACTAGAAAGCTGGGCCAGTGCTAACAAAATGAAATTCAATACGGAGAAATGTAAGGTTCTGCACTTAGGGCGGAAAAATGAAATGCACAGATATAGGATGGGGGACACCTGGCTGAACGAGACCACATGTGAAAGGGATCTAGGAGTCCAAGTAGACCATAAGCTGAACATGAGTCAACAGTGTGATGCGGCAGCTAAAAAAGCCAATGCAATTTTAGGCTGCATCAATAGAAGTATAGTTTCTAGATCAAGGGAAGTTATAGTGCCACTCTATTCTGCTTTGGTCAGGCCCCACCTGGAATACTGTGTCCAGTTCTGGGCACCACAATTCAAAAAGGATGTGGAGAAACTGGAGCATGTCCAAAGGAGGGCAACTAAGATGGTGAAGGGTCTGGAAACCTTGCCCTATGAAGAACGCCTTAGGGAGCTGGGGATGTTTAGCCTGGAGAAGAGAAGGTTAAGAGGTGATATGATAGCCCTGTTTAAATATTTGAAGGGATGTCATATTGAGGAGGGAGCAAGCTTGTTTTCTGCTGCTGCAGAGACTAGAACGCGGAACAATGGATGCAAACTGCAGGAAAAGAGATTCCACCTCAACATTAGGAGGAACTTCCTGACAGTAAGGGCTGTTCGACAGTGGAACACACTCCCTCGGAGTGTAGTGGAGTCTCCTTCCTTAGGGGTCTTTAAGCAGAGGCTGGATGGCCATCTGTCGGGTATGCTTTGACTTGGAGTTCCTGCATGGCAGGGGGTTGGACTGGATGGCCCTTGTGGTCTCTTCCAACTCTATGATTCTATGATTCTATGTCTTCCTGTTAATACCTTGGTATTTTCTGCAATAAAGTTAACTGTCTGCTACACAGAAGACTTGTTCTCTGAATTACTGGAGGATAAAAGCAGTTCTTGACAAAAGGTGACTGCTTCACAGCAATGCAACTGATGGAACTAGAATCTTAACTCATACAGGTTGCAGCTATAGGGAGATGGAAATACACCTCTTTTTAAATCTACTGAAAGCAACCAACTAAAATATCCTTGATAGTATAGAGCATCTCCATTATCAATCTCTGATATTGTAAGAAACCATTCAAGTATCTGAGATCCAAAACCAGGCTGCAAGCACCATTGTTCTTGAGCACTGTAAAGAGGATTAAACACACCGCTTTGAATCTTTGGGAATAAGGTACCTTCTCTACGACTCCAATCTGCAAAAAGTACTCTATTTCTTTGCACACCATGGTTTGTTTCGCTTAATTTTTTTCACCAGTGATGAGAATCTGCTTTTTGTGTCCTTTCTTGTGAGACCACCTGACTGACCCAGCTAACTGTTGTTATTTTTGGCCACAGCCCAAAATGCAGAAGACTTCATCCCACCAGGATGTTTTTCTTGTCAATACTATTGAGCTCTCCTATTGATGTGGCTTGCCCCTCTTTCAGCTTGTGGGAAAGTTTGTCCTTAATTATAATCTGATCTATTCCACTGTGATCTTTCATATCTGAAATCATTGTATCTCCCAAGTCCTCTAGCTCCTCAAATGGAGTAATGTGTATTTCTAAATGGTTTCATCTGTGATTTTTTTTTCTGTATGGAAGGCATACAGTAACTTGCTTTTTACCTTTATTCTCTAATACTATCTTCTCTAAGGCTTTCTCTCCAAAAAGAAGTTGCCCTGTAAAAGGTAACTGTGCCAAACTCATTCTTGATTTCTTGTTGACCTCCCAATGCTGGAGCCAGAATGATCCAGTTACAGTCATTGCAGTTATATTTCTCACTACAAAGGCTGCTGTATCAAATCCTGCATCCATTATGAATGGTAGGGCCTTCTTTATACTTTCCATTGTCTTATACAGTGAGACCTTCTTATTCGGAGGGGAGGGGGTCCTGTTACAGAACCTCTCATGGATGGCAAAAACCATGGGACCTCAAATTCCATTATATTCAATGGTACTGCTGAGACAGTGTGTATATGCGGCCACTAAAGTCAATGGGGGTTGCCATCTGCAGATGCTCAAATCCACAGATGGCAAGACCATGATTGGGATGGATGCACTGTATAAGGATTGCCTTGTGCTTCTATAATTTCTTGTGCCTATAATACTGCCACTCTAGCAACAATAGAAGCAACAAGAAAAAAGAATTTCCAGTGTTAAGACCTCATACAGCTTTTTAAGGGCTACCTCAATTTGGCAATCATTCATAGCACAAGAAGTTATGTCTCCCTCCTTAGGGACTACTGGAAAGGAAATTAAATCTAAGACTTATCCATCCACGTGCGACTAAGGTACTGTACTCCATGTTCTGCTTCTTATGCTGTCAGCCCTCCACATTTGTGGCTTTGATTTTGGAGATTTGATTATTAGTGAATTTGAGTAATATGTTCTCCCTAGAATGACTCTGCTGGAAGTTTACCAAAGAGTCACAGGACCTATATGTAGAGAGATCTTGTAGCACCTTTGAGACTAACTGAAAGAAAGAAGTTGGCAGCATGAACATTCATAGACTTAAGTCTACTTCCTCTAAATGTATCTGAGGAAGTAGACTTAAGTCTACAAAAGTGTATGTAGCCAACTTCTTTATTTCAGTTAGTCTCAAAAGTGCTACAAGATCTCTCTACATACTGATTTTATAGACTATCACAGCTGTATCTTTGAATTCTTCCAAAATGGAGGACCTAGAGATTCCTGGAGAAAGCATTTCTCTAAGAATCTGAAGGTTCTCCAGTGTAAATCTATGGTCAACTTCCTGTGGATATTGACCACAGAATTATGCTAAAAGACCAAGAGATACCTAGAGAGGTGTTGTTTCAGATTTTAAAAATAGTAGTTTTTGATTTGTGATTTTTCTACTTTCACAGGGGTCATGCACCCCTAACCCCAGCAAATGTAGCAAGCCCAATGTACATGTGTAGCTTTTGACTATACCCTAGAAGTTGTCTGCCATTCCAAATTGACAAGAAGCCCCCATGTGTCTCACAGGTTAGGGAGCAAAGCACTGGCAGAAAAGCAGAATCAGGAGAAAAGTGGGAACTAGGAGGGTTTTTTTAGCTTATAAATGTATTTTGGCCACCAAAAAATATTTAAAAATAAAGTATATATAACATCTGAAAGAATACAAAAGCTTACTAACACATTATATCTATCTACATTACACACACATATACTATATTATATATATGCTTATAATGCAGTGTGTAATACTGTAAGAGATGCACTGCCCACAAGACAGACGCTAGACAGAAGACAAAAGGAAAATGGAGGATGAGCAAATGTAACAAACTTTGTAAAGAGAAACAGTGTTAGAAACATTTGAAGTATGCTTGGAATTAAGATTTTGTTTTTCCAAAAAAGGGGCAAAGTTTAAATTCTGTGTTTTAATATAGTTATTTCAAGAATTAATACAGCAGCCATTATCCTATGATCATGCTATGCAATGCTTTGTTTTTAAGAAGGGACAACTTCAGAATAAGAAAGCTATCACCATTCCAAAGCAGAAACTCTTACTTTGTTTCACCATCTGATACAGCAACAGCTCTGGCTTCTTCCAGATGTGGCCAGTTAACAAAGACAGATTTGCCAAGCACTGAACTGGCTACATTTTCTATGTTCTAAACAAAACAAAAGCAGTTCATTAACCTATCAGAATAAACCCATAATAAATCCAAGACAAATTTTAAAGTATCTAGCCATACAGTATCAAGCAATTAACAATAGCTAACTAATAACTGAAGCTAAGGCTACTGTGGAAAAGCACCATTTGGATCAGAAATTTCAAAATGCTTTCTGAAGAACTATTTAGAAAAGATTCTCCAGCAGGAAAAACACAAAAATGGCAGATTATCAACACTGGAATAGTTTGAAATGGGCCTTCTCCATTTCTCTAATAATAAAATAGCACAAAAGAAACTTGAAAGTGACAGGCACTCACCAGTTCCTCTGAATCTTCTGTAACTAGAATTTCTAACAACATATTTTCTCCATGACTGCTTTGCTGAAAGACCTGCACCCCACTTTTTTTCAGGTAGAACTGGGATGGGAGAAGAAATGCAGTATGTATAGTCAACACCTGTCACAGAATTTTATTTGACATAAAATGTACCTATTTTTAAAAAAAGCATCACTTTACCTTATGGTTAATGTGCTTCAGAGTAGGAAAACCACAGAAATATACTCTTTCCAAATCCAATTTAGTTATTTTATTATGGGCTATATCTACACGCCAAGCATCCAAGGACATTGTTTTATGCCTACAAAACAAGAGCACATGGTCATAACAGCTTCATTTTACAGGCACTTGACAATACCAATACCACTTGACAATCAAGCACAGAAAATTAATGTAGGAGAGAAACAAGTGGATTTTAAAAATACAAAGTTAAATACAAGAATCAAGAAAAAGGAGCGAGAATTCTAGAAATTACTGCATTGTTTGTAAAGGAAGAAGAGAATAAACAAAAAGAAAGGGAGAAAGAGTTGTCAAGAAAGAGCTAAATGTCATGATCCCTGGTGATACCAGAGAAAACCTGTTCTGTGTAGATTCCTCCTCTGCGCTTTCCAGAGAATCTAAGTATTGTCTTTAAAAATATGTTTTGAAACACTGTACCTTAACAGACAAACAAGCATACTGTTAGCTCTGTCAGAATTAAAGTAAGACAGACGAACCAGATACATTCTGAATATTTTTATTTGCAGCAGGTTATTTATGATTATATATTGCTTTTATACCAGTAAGATAGAATCATAGAATCATAGAATCATAGAGTTGGAAGAGACCACAAGGGCCATCCAGTCCAACCCCCTGCCATGCAGGAACTCCAAGTCAAAGCATACCCGACAGATGGCCATCCAGCCTCTGCTTAAAGACCCCTAAGGAAGGAGACTCCACTACACTCCGAGGGAGTGTGTTCCACTGTCGAACAGCCCTTACTGTCAGGAAGTTCCTCCTAATGTTGAGGTGGAATCTCTTTTCCTGCAGTTTGCATCCATTGTTCCGCGTTCTAGTCTCTGCAGCAGCAGAAAACAAGCTTGCTCCCTCCTCAATATGACATCCCTTCAAATATTTAAACAGGGCTATCATATCACCTCTTAACCTTCTCTTCTCCAGGCTAAACATCCCCAGCTCCCTAAGGCGTTCTTCATAGGGCAAGGTTTCCAGACCCTTCACCATCTTAGTTGCCCTCCTTTGGACATGCTCCAGTTTCTCCACATCCTTTTTGAATTGTGGTGCCCAGAACTGGACACAGTATTCCAGGTGGGGCCTGACCAAAGCAGAATAGAGTGGCACTATAACTTCCCTTGATCTAGAAACTATACTTCTATTGATGCAGCCTAAAATTGCATTGGCTTTTTTAGCTGCCGCATCACACTGTTGACTCATGTTCAGCTTATGGTCTACTTGGACTCCTAGATCCCTTTCACATGTGGTCTCGTTCAGCCAGGTGTCCCCCATCCTATATCTGTGCATTTCATTTTTCCGCCCTAAGTGCAGAACCTTACATTTCTCCGTATTGAATTTCATTTTGTTAGCACTGGCCCAGCTTTCTAGTCTATTCAGGTCATTTTGAATTTTGATCCTATCCTCTGGGGTATTAGCTACTCCTCCCAGTTTAGTGTCATCTGCAAATTTGATAAGTATGCCCCCAATTCTGTCATCCAAATCGTTAATAAAGATGTTGAATAGCACTGGGCCCAGGACAGAACCCTGTGGCACCCCACTGGTCACTTCTCTCCAGGATGAAAAGGAGCCATTGTTGAGCACCCTTTGAGTTCGGCCACTCAACCAATTACAAATCCATGTAACAGTTAACTTGTCTATCCCACATTTTGCAAGCTTGTTTGCAAGAATGTCATGGGGAACCTTGTCAAAGGCCTTACTGAAATCGAGGTATACTATATCCACAGCATTCCCTTCATCTACCAAGCTGGTAATTTTATCAAAAAAAAAAAAAGATTTTGAAGATCATGCCCAACATTAAGCCAGTTAAAAGGAGGCAACACAGAAACAGTGCTATACTTCAGATACATGTTTCTGTAGTCTTACCTGGTATGGCAGCGTTCTATGGAAGGGAACTTTTCTGGCCATGGTGATGGGTACTGAAACTCTGTATCAATATCGTGTAAGTACATTATGCATTCACTGTGCCTATTTCTTTGTCTTTCTTCTACTGTCAATAAATTGTTGCAGGGTTCCATTGCTTCTAACAATCGTTTCTAAATTGAAAGATAGTGGTAGATATATTGTACTCTGTACACTCTAACAGCCACAGAGTTGTAAAAAAGTGTAAAAATAAATATCGAGTTGGATAATAATAGTAATAATAATAATAAACAGAATAGGCTTACTTAAAATCAGTTCTCACTGAAATGGATAAAATATGTTATAACAATATGTTAATCAAATGCTCACTTAAATCATAATAATTTGCCCCATTGATTTGGGCAGGAATGAAGCTTAACCAACCTAGTATGGATAAAAATTCACTGTCCTCCTCCTGCTTTTTTTTTTTTTACAAAGAGAACAAGAATAAAAAGGGGAATCATCTTGCTTTATAACACCTGTTGTAGGAAATAAACATTTTAATCAAAATTAAGATGTACTGAGTTCAATTCCAGTAGGGCTAGAGCAAAAACCCAGATCAGCTGAAAGCTGTGGAATGGGACAACTGGAGGACTGAGCTAGTCAGAGAAAGGTGAGGAGACTTGCAAATAATAAGAGCTCCTTGACTCTCTTTGCCACAGTTAAGTGGCTGGGAGAATTAGGTGATTTGAACATATCACCCCCTTCCTGCTCAATACTGACCCAAGAGAGAGAGAGAAAGAGAGAGAGAGACTAGGAGGGGTCTCAAGTTTGCAGCCTATTAACCTTGCTTGCGCCTGCGCGCCCATGCCTATATTCAAGCCAATGGGGCTTGAATATAAGCGAAACTCCACTTTTGTGAGGGGGTCCGGAACGGATCCCCTGCGAAAAAGGAGGGGCAACTGTATACTGAAAGAGATATACAAAATTAATTGAATGAGAAATCTCCCCTCATCACTCTTATTGTTTAATTTCTTGGTTTGACAATTCATTTGTCTCTATGGCTACATTAACTGAACAGGAGAAGTGGGATGGGAGTGATTGCAGCTTCAGCTCCCATCCCTGCTATTTCTATGGATTTTAAACTTTGACCAGCAAACATTCTTGTCCTGTTTATATTAAATTGTACAATGTTTACTGAACAAAGGTTTGTGTACATCCACCAACTACTGGCAAGGTAATTCTCCTCATGCAGCTCTAAAAAAACATGATCCGTTTACACAGAATGGTGGTTTCCTTTTGGACAAAAATTACTAAATTAATCTTGTTTTGCTGCCATGTTTGAATTTTGCAGACTTAGTTATGTACCATTTGCTCACATTCTGGACATTTACCTTTTGTCAACGGAAATGTATTCTCCATGACCTTTCAATGCTAAAAGGTATATATTGCTGCTCTGAAAAGAAAAACGTCTCTCCCTCTGGGCTTTAATATTCAGTGGAATTTGGTTGTACAGTCAGACCTCCAGATCTGGATCCTTCCCACTGCAGATACCAAAATCTGCAAATGCTCAAGTCCTGTTTTAGTTAATGGTGGTGTACCTGCGTGCATACATTGCTATTAAGAAAAATGGGGGCTTGCCATGCACAGATGGTTAAATCCGCAGATGGCAAGTCTGCCAATACAGAGTATGGACAGTATAACTAATTATTGACTTCGCATCAGAGGTATACAAGACTTTGCATGGACACATATTTGGATAAGTGATCGTTTTTTCTAGAGGTTTTTGCATAATCGTTTCCCATTGTTTATTTTTTTAAAATATTTTAAACATGATTTTTACTCAATAAAGATAAATTAAAAAGGCTGAATTCCTTTAGATGCAGTTTCTCCTCAGGCATTTTTAGGACAGAGAAGATAGGATTTAGATTAATCTCTGAGAATTAAACTCTAGACAGATATTATATATTCAATTTACTTCTTCCCGTATTTAACAAACATAAAGGACGGAACTTGGTTTTTGGGGGGATAAATTGGTACAATATGAAATATTTCAGCTTTTCCGCATCTACATATTAAATGTCATCTCTACTTTAAAGTGAAGAAAACAACTTTCCATGCAGCAAGAACAGGAACAGATATAAAGTTCTAAAAGAGCATCAGTGCCATCCATATACCAGTTTGAATGGTCACCTCAAGAGCATAGACTAGCAATGTGTTTACCTCATCGATGAATGGAATTAACACCACAGCTTCCCATTCTTGTTGCTTTCCATTCAAATCTGTTTTAAATTCTGGTGGATAATATTCAATAATGGGGGAATCTTCACAGGTCATTAGGTGCTAAAAATAAGAAAGATATAATACAGATAATTCTGAATGACAGTATTATGGTATTTAAAGTTTAAAAACTGACACCAACTCTAATCAAAATAAAATAGCTTTAACCAGCAGGAATCAAAGAAAGAAAGAAACCTTTAAAAATCCTGAAATACAAGCATGCCTGTTAACAAAACCTCTTTCTTTTTAAAAAGAAATTCCCTTGCAGCCCCCTTTCCTCCTTGTCCTTTGTCTAGATGGATTTTCTTTTTCTTTTTTAAAGAAGTATCAGAACTGGAAGGATGGTGAAAGAAGGATGAAGAAACACAGACTTATGATGTCAGGTTGCAGCAACCTCCAGAATCCTCTACTAGGCATACATGAACACCAATACAAAGAGAAAAAGGAAACAGCACAGAAACTTGTCTCACCAGCTACCCTTATGTTTTGGGCATCAAAATGAAAATAAGAAAAGTGGACATTGGTGAAGAACAGGTTGCTTACCTGCAATTGGTTCTTTGAGTGGTCATCTGTAAACTCAAATGTGTTATTTATGCCTGTGCAGTGCACTATTCAGGACCTTCTGAAATACTAATGTAATCATTTTAGCAGCAGCCATGGCCATTCCTTTCATGTCTAACAAACATGCTTTCCACCTAATGCCTTAGTTCCATGGATGTTGCAATAGCAGCCAAGAACATGATGAGGGAAGGATGGGCATGGTTGTGTGAGTTCATAGATGACCACAAGAAGCACAGTTATAGGTAAGCAACCTGTTCTTCTTCTTTATGGTCTCTATGACTCACACAAATGGGAGACTAGCAAAATACTAACCATAGGAAGAGGGAGTGTCATGCCACGTTGGAGAAAAGCACAGCTTTCCCAAATGTAGCATCCACCTGTGGCCTTGTGTCCAGTCTGTTATGAAAAATGAAGGTCAAAGGGCTGGGATCAGGTGGAAACTCTACAGATAACATGTAGGGACACTCCCCTCAGAAATGCAGAAGATGCTGCCAACACTCTGGAAGGTGACCTCTCACCTGAACTGAAGGCTGCTTGCCAGTAGGTTCATAAGCAAGACAAATAGTAGCTGCAAACCACTTGGAGTGGCACTGAGATGTCATGCCATGTGAGAGGAGTAACAGACAAAAAGTCTCTGATTTTTGGAAAGAGGCCATTCAATCAACATAAAAGGCTAATGCTCCGTTCATATCTAACTGTGCAAGGAGTGCTCCAAGTCAGTTGAAGGATTCTGCATAAATGCAGGGAGTACGATGTCCTAATTCAAATGAAATGCTGGCTCAACCTTTGGTCGGAGGATGTTCAGTTGAAGGATCACCGTATCCTTGTGGAAAATACAGGTAAGTAAGGCTGATCTACCAAAAGCACATAAAGCTCTCCAGCCCATTTGTCAGAGGTGATACCAACCAGGAAGGGCTGTTTTCTAGATGAGCAACCTGAGATCACATCATGCCAAGGGTTCAAAGGGCTTGCTTCCTGGAAAGCTGAGAAAGGACACACTACAGATTCCATTGAGACTTAGGCCCCATTACAGCTGATGCAAATGGTTTTTTTCCCTCTTTTTACTACAAGGTCAGAGAAATAGGAAAGCTTGGTTCAGGCATTTGAAATGCCAAAAGATTGGTGATAAATAGCATTTAATAGAAGATAATGGCAAGCTCCTGTCAAAGAATGATACCAAAAAGCCCAAGACATGAATGAAGGAATAAACTTTGCCCATTTGTAGGAAAAGGAATACCATCTAGACAGCTTGTGCACTGCCTTGAGTACGCATTTATCAGGATTTGAAAGTAATGTCATAGAAAAATCCTCTGAGCTATGAGATTGAGTGCTTGCAAATCAAAATTCCTCATGCTCCCATGGATGGTGAGAAGATCCAGATGAGATGAACTTCAGGTATTTCCTTTGGGAGCAGTGAACCAGATGGGCAAACAAAAATTGCCTGGGCCACGGTAGGTGATCAGAATGCACCTGCTATTGTCCTGGTGAACCTTGGCAATCACTTTCATGATGAAGGAAAACAAAAAAAAAGGTATACACTACGGCACCCCTCCAACTGAAAAGAAATGCATTGCCTAGAGAACCCTGTTATTTGTGGGCTCTGGGACATAAGATCTTGCACTGCTTGTTCATAGGCAACATGATCAAGACCATGGTTGGTTTGCCTCATCTTATGAAAACATTGCGGAGAACTCCTGGCTGTGTCATCCACTCATGGCAGGAAATTACTATCCAACTCAATGCACCTCCAGGATATTCGTTCACCAGGAAGATGAATTGCTCTTACTAAGATTCCTCACAGGATACAGCAGTTTCAAAACTGAACTCTAAGCCCTAAGAGGATGTCCAATTGAGTGCCTCCCTGCTTGTTCAGGCAGTAGAGCACCAGGGTGTTGTTGGACACTGATGTCATGGCTAGCCAAGAGATGGAGTCAAAGGATGAGGAGGAGGACATGGCTCCTCAGGAGCAAGAGGAGTTGGAGGCTAGACCAGGTCCCAGTTCTGTCCTGCCAGACCCCAGCCCTGACATTTCAGCCCCAGGAGTGGAGGCTCAGCCAGGCTCTAGCACTGTGGAGCTCCCTTCAGTGGCTCAGCAGCTGAGTGTGGCTTCGAAGGAAGAATCCAGCTTGGAGGTCCCCTCCTTTAAGGAAAGGAGAGCTGAGAGTGCTTGCGTGTGTCAGTCCCGCAGGCTTGCAGAAAAGCAAGCTGCTAATAAGGCACAGCTGACAACAGGGAGGGTGTCTCCTTCTTAACCACCAGTAGGACGCCATCCCTTTGCCAGGACTTATTGCAAGTTCCCTTGGTGTGACTGTGTGCTGGCTCTGTGTCCCTTGTTTTGTCTTGACCCTGCAACCTTGGAACGAATTAGACTACTGCTGCCTTCTCCTTGCCCTGACCTCGGACCGGACTGATTTCTGTGACTTCCCCAATCCTGACTTCGGCTTTGGCTACTGGACAAAAATGTTTTTGACTTATGGCGACCCGAAAGTGAACCAATGACAGGGTTTATGAAGCTGAGTGTGACTCACTCAAAGTCACCCAGTGAGTTTCCACAGCCAAGTAGGGAATCAAATCCTGGCCTTCAGAGTTGTAGTCCAATGCTCAGACCACTACACCATGCTGGCTCTTGTGAAGCAAATAACTGCTTACAAAGATACTGAGTTAAAGTATTCACAGCTTGAAGAATATACAGTGAACTTGCCATATTGGCAGGCTAGTTATTCACATACTGGAGTATCCTTGGCTCACCATGCCCCATATTATTCAATGGAGTGTGTGCTCGTGGATGTGTGCACATCAACATTCACAGAATATGGAGCTTGAGTGTCCACATTTTCTCCCAACCATGGTGGCCCCCAGAACTGAATCCCTGAGGATGGAAAGGGTCCAATGAACATACAATGCAATATATTGTAAACCAGAAATCTAGTTTATGAATGACATATATGCCTATTTAAAATATTGCAGCCTACCTGGTAGCATTTTGGAAGCAAATCCTTGCTAGCTGCTGGTAAGACTGCAAGAAGTTGTTCAAATGGCATGAATGGCTTTCCTAAATCCAAATGAATTTTAAGGTCACTGATATTGCGAATATCTGAGAGATAAGGTGCATAATGGTAGGGATAGTACCTACAAGAAAGGAACAAGATATTTTAGTTCTTTAAAATAAAGAGGGACTCAAAAATACATACATATAATATATGTATTCTAATATCCTGGGAGGAGCAATGACTTTCAGAATAATGAGAAGTGTTATTGAAGGTACATTATTCTTAAAGAAAATACTGTACTGTTTGTGATTCACGTTTCTAGTACATTCAACTAGTGTCAAAATGTATAACACAGAATACACTTTATCTCAAAGGTGACCTGGAATGTCACTTGAAGACATCTTACCAGCTCCATGATTGAACCCCATGATAATAATAGTGCAATATCCACTGTATTGCCTGGATATAACATTTTGCTTGTTCTGCTAGAAAGTCACTGAAACAGAAAGAAAAAAAAATCATGTATGCTTATACAGTTGATCCTCCGTTTTCATGGGGATCCATTCTGGACCACCACCACCCATGAAAATGGAGACTCGCTGATATTCAAACCCCATAAGCTTGAATGGGGTGCAGACCTGTGAGCACACACAGGGCATGTGCTGCGGGGGCTCACCCCACTGAAATTAATGGAGGTCACCCCTCCGTGAATATTCAAGACCATGGATCTCAAGTCCGTGAGAATGGAGGGGTGACTGTATTAAATAACATTCTTTTTTCACTTATAAAGTTAATTAAGTATTAAATTGTTTTACCAACTACACCCATTTGAGAATCCTCAAAAGATGATAGAAGCATTATGTTTAGGGTTGAGAGAACATAATTTTAACACACTTTAAATGCACCAACTAATAACTATGGGGATTACCACACTACACTCTTATAGTGTTGCTATTCCACTTTTACTCCTCTGGCTGCCTCCTACTGCATTCTGAGGTTTGCAATTCAGTGAGGCCTAAGAGCTCTCTGGCTGAGAATTCTAAATGTCCCCTCTCTAAACTGCAAATCCCAGAATGCAACAGGAAGCAGTCAGAGCAGTTAAAATGGAATAGCAGCGCTATAAGAGTGTAGTGCAGTAATCTAGAATGTCTACAAATACCTAAAAGGAGGATACTGCAGTCCTTCAATACGTTATCTGTAAGGTACTCTCTCTCACCTGTGGTTTAGCAACTGAAGACACCTTGGTGCTCATACTTACTCCGAAACTACTTCTACACCCATTTTTGTCATATAGTAAGTTCTTTTGTACTGTCTAAACTCTGTTTCAAACAAATCATCGTCTTCTGGCTCATCTTCTAAAGCAGCTATAACAGCACAAAAATAAAAATAATGTTTTGAGCATTAATTGTGCACATGCTCTACAGTTATTAACATTGCCTGTGCTAAAAAAACCCCAAAGTGTAAAGTTCCAACGTTATTGCTAACAAAAGTGAAGTTGGTATTCTGATTTTAAAGTTAAATCAATCTCTGTTTGGTCAAGACCATCTAGACTACTATTGTGTTAGATGTCTTTGGAAAACTCAGAAGTAGAACACGAAGATAACAAACTTTCAGCATCGCTGCACTCAGCACTAGAGTATTTATCTAAACATTTCTGAACTGGAATAATTTTCATCGCTTTAATTCAATTGAGCTATCATATCTGACTATCATTCAGGAAACAGTGAGGACTATATCACACTAATTTTGTGTGTTGTATATTTTTAATAGCCAAGACCACTCTGTTAGGAAAAAAAACTCAGTAAAGGGTTTGGGTTTTTTTTTGCAATTTGAATATTATCCAGTTATGTCAGGATTTTAATGTTTAGTTCCCTGATATTAACACCACCAGTAAGTTATACTGAATTGTGATGTTCGTTGGATTCATCTCAAGTTTTTTTGCCTACTAGACAAAGGGTTATACATCCAACAAACAAATGAAAAACATTTAAAAACCCTTCAAAATTATTATTACTACAGTATATTCAGAATTAGTATTATTAAGATACATTTAAATATTTTAAAGAACAACTCAATAGCATTTATAATAGTAAAGTTCTAAAGACAGCACAAAAAACTGTTAAATGAAAGCATTTTAAAAAGCTTGAAGAAATGAACTGCAAGTATACATGCTTGCTAGGAATAGCCAACTGGAAAAAATTAATTACAACTTTGATTTCAGACTTAAATGACATCCCATTCCAGTTGCCCAACAACCATCCTAGGAATAGAGTACTGCCTCAATCTCATTAGTTTTTAATAAACTCTAAAATTGTTGGAAGCAATGAGGCACCAACACCTATATAAACAGATTAATAAGAGAGGGGAGTCTAGATAACGTCTACTCTTTTGTTCTAGCCCTCTGTATCTTTCTTTGGTCTATGTACTCAAGTCTTTTGCTTTCGTCTTGCCAGCAAAGGTTATTTCCCTCTTCTCTCAAGAAGTTAGTTTTTCTTTTCTTTTGTTTGGATGGAGCATTCATGAGACTCCAACTCCAATAATGGCTTCCAGTTTACATCCACTCATGAGAGCTAGCTTTTAGAGGCTGTTGTAAGCAAGTATAGGTCAACTTCTTTTCTTTATCTCTTTTACTAACCTAAGATGGACTTCCTGAGTAAATAAACATCAGATTTTATTTTATTTTTTAATATTACAATAGTATTTCTCCTGTTTCTACCACAAGCTCATATTGCACTTTCCTTGCTTTGTTGTTGCTATTGCTGTGTGCCTACAAGTCATTTCCAGGTTAGGGTGATCTTAAAACAAACCAATCACAGGCTTTTCTTGGCAAGATTTGTTTAAAGAGGCTATGCCTTTGCCTTACTCTGAGGCTGAGCAACTATGACTTGTCCAAGTGACCCACCGAGTGGGTTTCCATGCCCAAGTGGGGATCTGAACTCTGGGTTCCACAGTCCTAGTCCTACACTCAAACAACTATGCTACATTGGCTTTCTGCATTCTGGCTTAATATAGATACCAAATATTCCTACATAAATAATGCCAACTTTCACTTAAAGAAGAGTAACATATACTTATAATGACAAACTCACTAATATTTTATCTATACAGATGAAGCACAACAATTATTTCATTAAAAAATTTAAACTCACTTTTTGAAGTGACTACATTTCCACTGTCCTTCTTCTCTAAAGCTGCCAAGAATAAGGCATTTTCTTGACTCTGTTAAAATAAATTCACACTTTTGAAATAACATAAATGCTCACAGGAAATTGATGCAAGAATGCCAACTAAAAATTAAAATGATTTCAAAGGCACAAAAACCAGAGCTATATGCTCATGCAATCCTTTACAAGAAAAAAAAGCATTTAGAGAAGTTCTAACCTATCCATTTAAGTAGACTGGCTTTATGTGGATGAATAGTTTGATCATCTGGGTTACAATGGGAATCAAACTTACTTGGATGCACATTTAATTATAATCTGAGATGCAACATTTTTATGACCAAAGATTACACAATTCTGCCTTAAACAATGTGCTATCAAAATGTATGAAAGAAAGATTTATTAACAATGGAGTTTGTTCTGTTTCCTGTATGATTTATCTTACATGCAAACTTAAATTATTATCTTACAAACACTTCAGTTGTTTTTGAGGGATGTACCCCATTCTGACAATTCCTAGCTCTTTTGAAGTTCAGAGTGATGAAAGGCAGAATGGGAAGAAAGCAAAAACGACCTACACCAACAAAAAGGAAGTCAGTCATTCAGATCAGTGACAAAGTTTGAACTGGAAGTATTTATATATTTTACATTCTACCCTATGAATTTAGCTGGTCCTCTCTTGTGATCACTGCACTGGTATGATGCTTAGATTAAATCCTCTCTCAACCCCTTAGAACAGCAATTGCAGCCACTTTCTCCTTAACACATTGACAAACAAACAGCTTCATTTATATACTGTTTCATACCCTTAAGGAGTGTCTAAGCGGTTTATAATTGTAAGCTATTTGCCCCCCAACAATCTGGGTACTCATTTTAGCGACCTCGGAAGGATGCAAGCCTGAGTCGAGCTTCAGCCCTTTGCTGGTCTTGAACTCGCCACCTTATGGTTTTGAGTGAGTGGCTGCAGTACAGGCATTTAACCATTGTGCCACCAGGGCTGTTACAGACATATTGGTAAATGCATAGTTACGTTTTGCATATTTTGAAGAAACACTAAAATCTGCAAGCACTAAAATCCAATTTTGGATTTTAAAATTTCTGTAAAAAGCTTATTATTTATTGGTTGAGACATTAAAGTATTCTACTAACCTTGTGTTTCTTATGTTTTTTTGATTCTTCAGCTGCAATACCAGCGGCTTCATTCAGATATTTATTGCCTACTTTGCTTTCAAACCACTTTAGATCTACAAAGACTTCACTGAAGTGCTCACGATCAAACTGTAAGCACAGATGGAAGAAAAACCAAACAGTATTTAAAAATATGCTCTAAAATACAGTATTTAAAGAACAGGACAGACACCATTTTTTATTTTTTAAAATAATTTTTAATGATTTTAAAAGAACTTTAACAAACATTCATGAGCATGAGCATGTCTATACAATCAATCTGTATATACATATGATTATTTGTTTATTATCCTGACCAGAGATCCCTCAATCATTCTAATCACTTCCCTAACATTCTAAACCCTCTTATAGACTGCAGCTTGTTCCTGAAACCTTCCAAAAAAAGAGGGGCGGGGGAGAGCAGTCTTTAACTCCTTTATTTGCTTTCTCTTTCCCTCAATTATTCTTCCCCTCATCTGACTTCATTATCCCTTTCATCACTTTCATTGATCTTCCTTATCATTTACTCATTAATAACAGTTACTCTGACCTTCATCACATACTTTATCTTCTATCTTCTCCGTTCAACCCCCTCTCTGGTCAGTCTTCTCTTAGCTCATAACTCGTTTCCATCCTCTCATCCTGACTAATATACCAAAACTTCCACCACCATTGATTTGTAGTGTTGGCTGCTCTCTTTCAGCTATATTATCTTTTGTTGTATAAAGATATATCAATATAACATATAAGCTTTAAACCAAAAAGTTAATTAGATTTCATCTGTTACAAAGATTAAATCATGTAACATAGAGGTTTCCAACAAAGGAACGATTAAATTCTCACACCTATGACATCTTCTGCAATGTCTGCTTGTTGTTTCTCCTAAATTCTATGATGACTTAAGCTAGATCTTAGCATGGAATCTAAAAGTCAAGCTAATAATGTACATTTAATGCTTCTCCCCATTTTCTCTTTATATGGTCTAACACTTTATCTTATTGTTTGCAAGCAGTCTTCCAAGGATCTTCTTTTTATCATACTGGAGAGCTTGGACAGACAACATTTTTGAAGCGAATGAAAATTCCACTGAGCCTGTGTGTATGTGTGTTTTTTTTTTAAAGGTCTCTCTATTTTTAAGGCTACTCTCTTAAAGATATTTTGATTCCATTGCTTATTTCTGCTTCACAAATTACTTTTTACTTTCAGGCAGCTGGTAGGGGGGTGGGGATATTATTCAAGAAGTAGCCACTATGAACAGAAAGCTACCTTATTGCAGATCAAAATTAATTGTCGCTATAGAATAGTGGCTGAAAGAATGGATGTAGTACTTTGTATTCTACTAAACTACAGTACTCCTCATTCACAATTAGCTACCAAATCAAAGGGTTATAAATTTTAAAATGGAATACTTTTTTTGTGACTGTGTGTATCATGTGCTAGAAGTAAGGAAAACCAGACCACCATGGGCTGAAACCATGCTACACTAATAGGACTGTTCTCAATTCCAATAGCCGTCTGAAAGATTTAAAATATTCTAGAAAACTTGAAGCAATTCATATTCTCTATAAGATTCAACAACTGTGGGGTCAGTTGGGCTGTAATGTTTCATCTCCCTTTTTTTCTTCGTTTCCATGCATATCGCATAGCATATGAAGCAAATAGTTGTCTTTTTTGGTCTGTATATGCATTTTGGGAAACTAGGATCAACTATGGGTACTTATAGCAGACAATCTCATATATTACAGAATATTTCTAATTTGTCTACTATTTTCAGAATTTGGGGAATTGCCCCAAGGTTTTCAGTCAAGCCACCTTCAATATTTGCACATTTATATTTTTATAGGATCTGGATATCTGACAAAAAACAGAAAGAAAACTGAGGGGTGAAACAAACCGCCTCAGAAGGGCAGATTGAGGCTACCCTGGTGCAACTCGCCCAGGTGCTACAGCAACCACACGCCGCACCCCCAATCCACCTAGGAGCCAGCCCAAATAGGAGCAGGAAAGATCCGCTCCTATTTGGGCTGGTAAAAAGCTGCCTTAGGTGGCACTGCCACAGCTTCAAGCTGCTCTGGATGCATGCGGTGTCAAAACACCATGCCCCCAAGCCACCCAGAAGCCAGCTTTTACACCCTGTCTGTTCGGTCTCTGAGATTCACAGAATTTTAGAAGGAATCTATAAGGTGTGATTTTAGATTTGTACAGTGGAAAGAACATATACTTACATCAGACAGTTTGGTAAGGTATTTCTCAAAGCGTAGTAAGTTGAGGTGCCCACTTTCATTAATGTAACCTATCAGAAGTAAAAATGTGGTTTATGCCTGTTATTTTGACCAGCATTTCCTACAGATGACATTTACACACACCTGCATGAACGAAGGAGTCCTTCTGCTTACAGAGAGAACTAGGATCAAGTGGAGACTATTTGATTAAGAGATCAGGGCAGTATTTTCACCAGTTTATCTTTGGCCTTGCAAGCCAGTCCCTTTATTTTTGATGTTGCCTTTAGAGCCCCCACCCCGCCTGGCCCAGCAATTTGGAATACTATAGAAGGTGTTGCTGAGGGACTCTGTAATAGCAGAATTCTCCTGGCTATAAATTTAGATCCAACACAAAATGTCCAGGGCAGATAATGCAAAGGGGAAATATACTTACAACAGGACTACAAAACACAGAAATCAAAACTATTATTTACTTTCCCGGTCTGACATTTCCTTTGTGATAGCTCAGAACGTAACTAGGAACTTTGAAAATAGCATTGCAGAAACTGTGTAACAGACTGCTTACCTCCAAGTTCAGGCAATACAGCCATATATGTTCTATAAAGCATTGGCAGTGCATCATGGTTAATATGCAAATGAGGTAGATGAGGGATAAAATCATTTCCAACAAGAAATCCCATTAAGATCCAGTCATCTATTATTTTTTCAATTTCATATGGAAATGAAATCTTGCCCTGATAAATGAAAATGCAAACAATTCATGTTAAATTTCATTTGTAAATATTGTAACAACATTTGCATGTAGTCCATTCATACTTACTTTAACTGGTGAAAATTCATAGTCGATATATTCTCTCATTAATGATAAGTGCAGCAGATGGAAAGTGGTTTCTTCTGGGGCACATGCTCTGTAAATTATTGAACACAACTTAGTAAGATGCTTTACTGCTGGTGATAGTCAACCAACACTTTCAATATTAAATATTCAAACAAAAATTTACATAGCAATCCAGTAATTTTATCAAATCTTCCTTTTTATGCTGTTAGTTAATATTTGTACACCAGGTTACCTTTGTGACTTTTTGCCACCAAATCGGACCTCTTCTCTTAAAAGCGAGAAATGTGGCTCATGACTTGTTAGCCCAAGCATAATCTGTTGAAAGAAGTATTTTTTTCTAGAATCAACTGTTTCAACAACATATTTGGTGAACCTTAAATTATGAGCTTTTACAGTAATATTAGTAAGTGCTGATCTGAAAGGATCTGAGATTCCCCAGACATGCAATAGCATTTGCCTCATCACTTCTCTAATCAGTTTCAAAACTGAGTTAAAGACTATATTGTTTAGAGAAGCGTTCCCAGATGTGTGACTTTGTCTGCCCTGTTTTAACTGTGCATTATGAAGCCAAGCCCTCCCTCTAGTCCATCTGCCTTGGTCCAGGCCTCAGAGGGAGAGAAGAACCACCAGACCTGATACCCTTCCCCATCACCTTTCCCTTCTCCTTTTGTGTCGTGTCTTTTAGATTGTAAGCCTGAGGCAGGGAACCGTCTAATTATAAATGTCTATGTACAGCACTGTGTAAACCTACAGCGCTATATAAATAAAGGTTAATAATAATAATAATTTGGCATTTAGCCATAGCTTATCAGTGAACTCAGCACTTTCTAAGTGGTTTAAAATCTGTAAACCAATTGCTCCCAACAAACTGGGTACTCATTTTACCAACTTGCAAAATGATGGACGGCTGTCAACCTTGAAGCCCTGGGATCAAACTCACAATCCTGTGGCTGCAGTGCTGGCATTAACCACTGTGCAACATGCAATGCAGTTGCCAGGACCCCTCCTTCCAACATCGACTGCCACAGTACTGAATAAGCTGTTTTGACAGCCCAAGCAAAAACAGAAAGTTGCACTTAGGGCGATGAGAATCTCAATGTTCAGATGAAAATTAATTATGCAATCTGAAGAGACGCTTTGGGGAAACACCCAAACAAATCTCATTTATTCCCAAATATGCCATATCAAAATTTTCACCAAACATACCAAGTCAGCATCTAAGCCATACAGACAATGTCTTGTATTTGGATCATGGTCAGGCTTTGCCTTCTCAGACCTTATAAACTCCATAATTTTATGCTCCCCTTCTCCTGGTGTCTAAATGAAAAGAAAAGCAAAATGAGCAAACACTGCTTTGTTAAAAGTTAATTTAAGAAATCATTATTAATGTAAGAAGTAACCTCATGGCCCGATAAGTAGACAGTTATGCCTTGCCAGGATTTGTCTGTAGATATCTTCATATTTACAAAATACTTCAGGTGTTCATGCAACCTGGCCATGAATTCAGTCCCTAGTAACAGAAATCTAAAAGTTACACTTTCATACACCAAAATCTAAAAAATCTGCACAATATTAACAATGCATAAAATTAAGATTTCACATACTATGATAAAATATTTTTAAAAACACAATTCACACTTAAGATTATACTAAAACTCAATTAATTCTCATTTTTATTTTGCTTCAACTATTTTTCTATCTCAGTGCCAAAACACACTTCAGAAATAATCCAGTTTAAAACAACCTTAACTGCCCTGGCTCAATATTAGGAAATTCTGGGAATTGTAGTCCTGTGAGATATTTAGCTCTCTCTGTCAGAGAGCTCGTGTCACAACAAACTACAATTCCCAGGATTCCCTAGCACCGAGACAGGTAAATCAATCTCTAACTGGATTATTTCTGCAATGTGTTTTTGGGCCTCAGAGACTTCCACTTATTAAGGACTTGCTGATTTCAGCTTCCCAGGAAAATCAATATACATTGTGTATATTGTCCCTCCATTTTTGCAGACTTGGAGTCCATTCGCGGGCGGCATTCAAGCCAATGGGGCTTGAATACTGATGATATTTCATGGGGGGGGGGGGGTCCGGAATGGATCCCTTGCAAAAATGAAGGGGCAACTTTGCCTCAACCAGGCAAAATTACAATATCTTCATTACTGTGGGATGAGGGCATGGAGTAGCCTGGGAGAAAACAGTGGTAGGTAATAGAAGGATGAAGATGCAATTTAAATATGTGGCCTTTATGGAAATAGTGCAAACTTAACCTTTATGGAAATAGTGCAAACTTTTGAAAAATTTGCAAACAGTATTTGTGGGCAGAGATTACACAAAACAACAGTATTATAAGAATTGTTATCAAAGTTTTGGCAAGCAGATGAATTATTTGATTTTGTGCATGGAAATAATCTTTTAACCATATGGAGAAGTGACCTAACTGACCACTATATCATGAATAGCAATAACATATAGCTAGAACCAATGTCATGCTCCTTTCAGTGTCATGACTTTATTATTTCATTAATTGCACTTTAAAAAAAAATCCAGGCATTTTGCCTTGTGAGATAAACTTAAAGAATGCCTTAAATAATAAAATGAAACATGAGGAAGGATCCAATTGAATAGCCAGATGTCTCCAAAACATTTTTGAATGAAAAGAAACCTCAACGAATGTAGCCCATAAGTAAATCTTATATACCACATATTTAGGTCCAAAACATAGTGCAGAAATAATCCAGTTTGAGACCGCTTTAACTGCCCTGACTCAATGCTAGGGAGTATTTTTGTGAGACATTTAGCTGTGATGCCACAATAAAATGCAAATCCCAGGATTCCCTAACACTGAGTCAGGGCAGTTGGAGCGGTCTCAAAACGCTTTAAAGAAGTTTCAGAGCCATTTCCAGAATATTTGCAACTATAAATCACAACCTGAAATGAAACACTGAACAATGTTGTAAATCTGTTGTGAATTTCAAATTATTTTCAAAACAGTCCCACTATTTTAATAGTGTGAAACTTTAGGCCCTAGAACTTTTAAAAACTTTAAAAACTTTACCTTTAAAAACTACAGGATTCTTATGAAGGACAGAAATAATGAAACAATTCCAGAAGACAGCCCAATATTTAAAGATAACAAAACTATAAGGTGAGGAGACTTCCCTACCTGGTGTAATGCAATTAGAATCAAATCTGGCTTCTGTGGGAAGAGTGTCTCCTTTTTCTAATGCCTTTTTTATTTTGTCCTCTGCCTCCTTTGCTGACCTAGAATGATATTTCACATTTCAGTGCTGTGAAGAAGTCAAATCACTTCATATCTCATTAATTTCACAACAACCTTGCAAAGATTAAGGCACATTATTGTGATCTGAATTGGTGGCGAGAAGCAGATTTTGAGAATGGAAATCTTTTTTTCTTTTTAACCATAAAGTATATGATTATATTTATAATCCCCATACTATAGATGTGGGGCCAGGGAGAATAAAAATGAGAGACAGTAGCTTGTTTATAGTCACTTCATCAATTACAGGTAGACATGAGATTCAAATACAGTACTTTTATAATATCTACTCAGAGCCAGAATGGTGTAGTGGTTTGAGCATTGGACTATGACTGAGGAGAAGCCTATTTACTAGGGGAACCCCCCAAAACTGGGTGGACTGGAGAATCACTCAAAGGTGGGCCATACTTGTTTAGGAAAATCAACCTACAGTGCAAACGCATACCCCGCCCCCATATATCCGTTTCCCCATATATGATAGCCAGTAGCTAATGACTGATTTAATGCTGACTGTTTTTAGATTTTAAATTGCATGTTTTGATGTATTGCACAGTTGTATGCTGAATTTTTGTAGTTTTAACTTGTTGGAATCCCACCTCAATCCAAAGGGAGAGGCAGGAAATACAAATAATAATAATAATATCCTGAGAAGAAATGGGAGGGGGAGTCTCAAAAAAGAGGATAGAGGCTTTGCGGTACTTGAGAAAAAAGGGGGGCAAAGAGCCGGTGACTACAAATTTTGGCAGTAAGGATAACCAAAAATTATTGAAGGATGTCTCAACAATTAGCAATGTTGAGTCAGCAATGGGAAATGGGCAACAGCCTCTGACAGACAACAACTTTTGAATTCAGAAAGTATGAGGTTAAAATAAAGAACACACACACCTAAAGCGCCTGCCACGTTGCTGGTTCATTTTTGCTCTTGGAGCTACTCCATCAACTGCCATGAAGAAAACTTTCCGTGGTTTGATAATGCGAAACAGTACTTCCAAATAGTGAAATATATCGGCAAAAATTTTATCTTCAGAAATTCTGAAGTGAACATCATCATCATTAGGATGTGAGCACTGATGAATGATACCATTCATGTCGAGGTACAAGTTGTCAAATTCTGGAATCTAAAAAAATAAATAAAAGAAATAACACAGGCACACCAAGGAACATATTTGGTGAGGTATTATTTTTCCACTCATCTTCTCAGTAAGAATGCTCCACTATAATTTCTCTTAATGTGATTCTGCATGAACTGGTGAAAAAATTACCTCAATTAAATAATTTCATCTTTATTTGAGACACATACTGTATAATACTCATGTATAAGTCTTGAAATTTCAGTTAAAAATTGTTGGAAAAACCTGAGTCAACTTATCCATGGGTCAGTGTAAATACTGTACTTTAACTCTTATTTTTAAAAAAGGAACCATCCCCTGGTGAAAGGCAAGAGTTTAATCTGTCCTGGAAGCACAAACCCCTCTCTAGTCTCTCATCCATCCACTCTTTAGTATTAGCACAAACCGTTATCCCTGCTGGAATTTTGTAAGTTCTTTGGTATTGTTTCCCTTGCTTCATCCCTTAGATCCTTTGTTACACACCCCTAAGTTTTACTCTCGACTTATCCCTGGGTCATATCAAAATCCATAATTTTGGCCCCAAAACCTGCCCTCGACATATACATGAGGTTGACTTATAGTCGATTATATATGGTAATTTGAAAGAATGACTTCTGGAAAAGATGTACAGTACGTCATCCCTTCCGATTCACAGGGGATTCACCCCACAAATTGAAAAAAATGCAAATATTGGAGCCGCATTGGTTTTAATGGCCATGTCCTCCTGCATGCGGCCCCGCACATGTGCCATTCTGTCCCTCCTGACTTCCCATCTGCAGTAATTCAAAACCGCGAATGGGAAGTCAGTGAATCTGGAGGGACGACTGTATATAAATCCCTGATCTTCGGGAAAACAGAACTGTCTCACTGTTTTTGGAGCATACTTACATGCAATTAGTCATAGAATCATAGAGTTGGAAGAGACCACAAGGGCCATCCAGTCCAACCCCCTGCCATGCAGGAACTCCCAGTCAAAGCATCCCCGACAGATGGCCATCCAGCCTCTGCTTAAAGACCTCCAAGGACGGAGACTCCACTACGCTCCGAGGGAATGTGTTCCACTGTCGAACAGCCCTTACTGTCAGGAAGGTCCTCCTAATGTTGAGGTGGAATCTCTTTTCCTGCAGCTTGCATCCATTGTTCCGCGTTCTAGTCTCTGCAGCAGCAGAAAACAAGCTTGCTCCCTCCTCAATATGACATCCCTTCAAATATTTGAACAGGGCTATCATATCACCTCTTAACCTTCTCTTCTCCAGGCTAAAAATCCCCAGCTCCCTAAGTCGTTCCTCATAGGGCATGGTTTCCAGACCCTTCACCATCTTAGTTGCCCTCCTTTGG
Organism: Urosaurus nigricauda; assembly: GCA_034509955.1. Taxonomy (NCBI): domain Eukaryota; kingdom Metazoa; phylum Chordata; class Lepidosauria; order Squamata; family Phrynosomatidae; genus Urosaurus; species Urosaurus nigricauda. Next base: position 242,365,738 of record JAOEGL010000003.1, read on the forward strand.
ACCCGCTCCAGTTTCTCCACATCCTTTTTGAATTGTGGTGCCCAGAACTGGACACAGTATTCCAGGTGGGGCCTCACCAAAGCAGAATAGAGTGGCACTATTACTTCTTTTGATCTAGATATTATACTTCTATTGATGCAGCCTAAAATAGCATTGGCCTTTTTAGCTGCCGCATCGCACTGTTGACTCATGTTCAACTTGTAGTCAAAAAGCAAGGAAAGCATCTACAGCTATTCTGCCTTCTGTAATATATTTTGTTTTGAGAACTTAAAAGTGAAGCAAAGATAAGAAGAAAACCTCAACAAAATAAGGCACTATCCTTATCTACTCACTGTGAACACAGTGAAACTATACATCTTGTAGAACTATAACCTTCTATGTTGAATGAAATTTTTTTTGGCAGAACCGAACATGTATTAAGTGTCTGGATAACAAAAATTATATTTTCTTCAGTAACGAATATTGCAATACTCTTCTTCTTCACACTCAGAAAAAAAATCTTGTTTGTTTAATGAAGAAGAGTTACATTATGGTTTCATCAGATGAACAAAGGATTTCACTTAACCATAATTTTCCTAAGTGATGTAGATGGAAACTTCATGTTTCTGAATGCACACATCTCACTACAAAACTAACATACTTACCTAAGTTAAAAAGGATTTTAATACCTATTTTCAAAAAATGTGACACTCCCACAAGAAAAATAACCTATGTATTCTAAACAAATAAAATATAATCCATTAAGGAAGTTTCAGAAAGTATGATTCAAAATGAAGCTTGAAAAACAGAAAGTCAAGCTCGTGAAGGCCAAGTCAAACACAACCTCTAGACACCTCTGCGGCTATCATTTTAATCTTTTAACCTAATTGTAGTCACTTTTGAGAGCAAGCATGATATAGTGGTTTGAATGCTGGGCTAAGACCAAGGTTCAAATCCCCACTTGGCCATGGGAACCAACTCAATGATCTTGGGCAAGACATACTCTCTCGTCCTCAGAAGAAGGCAATGACAAATCCCCCGAAACAAAATTTGCCAGGAAAACTTCATGATAGCTTTGTCATAGGGTCACCATAAGTCAAAAATGCCTTGAAGGAACACAACAACAAAGTCACTGGAACTGGAAATGCTGGTGTACTATATTTTGGTTTTCCAGCTTCATGGGCCAAACCTCAGTAACAGGTCGGAGAGTAATAAATAAAGTCTGTGTCTTAAGATGATTTGGGTCAGTGAACAAATTCCATCCTTGGCTGGAACGAATAGTGAGTCTGGATGTTTGATGAATAAAGAATAGAATCTGAGGGTGAATTTTTGTGTGTGTGTTTTTACACTCTAGACCTCTAAATGAAGCTGGTTATAGATTCTTGCACACTGCATTCCAGACTATTGAGTTTTAAGAAGGAAAGCAGACATAAACAGTTGTTATCTTATAAAACTCATATTCTGCAACATTCACATGTCCTTTTGTTATTTAACTTATGCAAATGTGTAACAGAGTGGCAAGACGGATGGCCCTGTAGGAGCGGGCTCTGCCCACTCTGGCCACAACTGTGCCAGGACTGGGTAACCCTAGGACTCCCTCAGCCTCATAGGATGCCAATGGCAAACCCCCTCTGAAAAAAACATGCCAAGAAAACTCTGTGATAGGTTCACATTTGGGTTGCCATAGTCACAAATAACTTGAAGGCATGTGTGTGTGGTTGTTGTTGTGTGCCTTCAAATCATTTCCCACTTATGGTGATCCTATCATGGGGTTTTCTTGGCAAGATCTGTTCAGAGAAGGTTTGCCATTGCCTTCCCCTGAGGCTGAGAACGAGTCGTTTGCCCAGTGGTTTTTCACAACCAAGCTGGAAACTGAATGTGCTCTCTAGAGTTGTAGTCCACCACTCAAACCACTATTGGCTCTCTCACATATATATGTGTATAATATATACAGCTGGCCATCCTTATCTACGGATTTGAGCACCCATAAATTTGAGCATCCCCAGCTTGAAAATATTCCCAAAATTCCAAATAGCAAACCTTGATTTTCCATTTTATATCTGGGACATCATTTTGTTGTGCCATTATATTTAAAGGGACGTGAGCATCCATAGATTTTGTTATCCATGGAGGGTCCTGGAACCAAACCCTAGAAGATAAGGGCCTAATGTACACATAAAGATACATACATACACACACGTGTGGAGAGATATATACACATATATGTATATGGATGTATCTATACATATATACACACAAATATATGTGGACAGATAGACAGATATACATACACATGTAGAGAGACAGATATATACACACATATATATAAACACATAAGTATACACACACACACACACACTGTTGTCCCTCCCAATTTGCGGGGGATCCATTCCAGACACATACACCCTGTGAATCAGAAAAATCACAAATATTCAAAGCCTATTGGTTAAAATGGGTGCACACTCCTCTGTGTGGTGCTGCACACGCACCATTTTCTTCCTCTCTGCTTGCCATCTGCAAATGAGCAAGATGGCAGACTCCATGTCCGTGAATGGGGAGGGGCAAGTATACACTCACACAAATATGTGGATAGACAGACAAGATATACACACACATACACACATATGTAGAGATAGGTAGGTATACACACATTTAGATCAAAAAACTGACCCAAAAAACTGAGTCGACTTATCCATGAGTCAATGTAAGTACTGTATCTTAACTCTTATTTACAAGAAGGACCCATCTTCTGGTAGAAAAAAAAGAGTATAATATGTGAGGCACCAACCCCTCTACTCTCTTATCCATCCATTTTAAGAGTAAGCACAAAGAGTTATGTCTGCTGGAATTTTGTATGTTCTTTGACATTGCTTTGCTTTGCTTCATACTTTAGAGCCTTTGCTATATGCCCCTAAATTTTACCCTCGACTTATCCACAGGTCATAGCAACATCCATAATTTTGGCCCCAAAATTTGGCCTCGACTTATACATGAGGTTGACTTATAGTCGAGTATATAGGGTATACACACACATACGTGTATATGTGTGTGTATACGTATATACGCGTATGTATCTGTCTGTCTGTCTGTCTGTCTGTGTATATATATACACACACACACACAAGTATGTGGAAATATATACATACACACATATGTGCGTACATATATGTGTCTGACACACCCAGACAACGCTCAACCCACACCACACTGATTCTCTCACATATATATGTGTGTATACACACACATGTAAGAGAGCCAGTGCTGTGTAGTAGTTTGAGCATTGAACTATGACTCTAGAGACCAGGGTTCAATTCCCAGTTTGGTTATGAAAAAATTGGTTGTGAAAAACTGGGTGACTTTGGGCAAGTCTCTCTCGGCCTCAGGGGAAGGCCATGGCAAACCTCTGAACAAATCTTGCCAAGAAAACTCCATGACAGACTTACCATAAGCAGGAAATGACTTGAAAGCACACAACAACAACCACACACATATATTTATACACACACATACACATATATATTTATACACACATGTAAATACATATACTCACACATATGTTTATACACACACTTTATATATATTTATATGCACACACACACATATAAATTTATATAACACGTGTATACACACACACATATATTTATACATACACATGTGTGTATATATATTTATATACACACACACAGATATATTTATACACATGTAGATATAAATTTATGCACACACACATTTATACACACATACATGAATATATATTTATACACACACATTTATATATGCATATATATTTATAAACATACACACATACGTATATACAAATTTATACACACACATGTATACACACACACACATATATTTATACACACATGTGTATACACACATATATTTATACACACTATATATATATTTATACATGCACATTTAAATATATATTTATGTACACACACACATATATATTTATACACACGTGTACACACACACAGATATACACACTATACACACACACATATTTATACACTTTATATATATATTTATACACACGTGTATAGATACACACATTTAAATATATATTTATACACACACATATATATACACCCGTGTATACACACATACACACTATACACACACACATATATTTGTACACACTATATATATATATATATACACACACACACACACACACATAAATTGTATGTACAGCACTGTGTAAATTTACAGCGCTATATAAAGGTTAATAATAATATTAATATATATGTACATATATATTTATACACACTATATATATATATATATACACACACACACACACACACACGAATATAAATTGTATGTACAGCACTGTGTAAATTCACAGCACTATATAAATAAAGGTTAATAATAATAATAATAATATACACACATATATATTTATACACACCATATATATGGACAGGTTGCTTACCTGTAACAGTATTTCTTCGAGTGGTCATCTGCAAATACATACAAATGGGTTCTCTGCGCCTGCGCAGTCGAATTCGGAACTTTCTGGAATCACTGGGCAGAAAAGCGGCTTGCAACTTTTTGCAACTTTTTGGCGGTAGCCCCTCCCCTCCTCTATATAAGCCCTGTTCCCGCTCTTTTCCTCAGTTCCGAAATTTTTCCGCCGCAAGCGACGGAGGAGCAGAACAATGTTGAGCAGGACACTGAGGGGAGGAAGGGTGGGATTTGTATGTATTCGCAGATGACCACTCGAAGAAATACTGTTACAGGTAAGCAACCTGTCCTTCTTCTTCGTGGTCTCTGCGAATCATACAAATGGGTTAGACTAGCAAGCTTAGGTAAGCGGCGGAGGGAGTGTCATGACAACAGTTGTGAAGTGAACCAAAAAACATTTATTGATTCACAATAAAAATTGTCAAATTGAACTAACCCTTGTGTGATTCTTGCATGAATTATAGAACATAACAACAATAGTGCAATGCTGCTCATAGAGCAGAACATAAACCAAATACTCAAAGAGTAAACTATGTATATGGTGTATAAATGCAATCAGAAAGACACCAGAACACCCAATCCTGGATGCAAAGGAATTCAAGTAATAAGGCAAACAGTGCAACAGTTAGTGCAATGTGTCATATGCAACAACAATGCAATGTAAAACCAACATGGCATAGAACACAACATGGCATAGTACAGAACTTGACATTAGTGTAAACCAGACAGTAGCACTGCTCTGCCAAAGGCTGCATCTGTCCTTGCCCTGGTGTCCAACCGGTAATGTTTTATAAAAGTCATAGGTTGGGACCAGACAGCAGCCTTACAGACATCCTCCAGCGGAATCCCAGTCAAAAAAGCGGAGGATGTCGCTACCGCCCTAGTTGCATGTGCCCTGACCCTGGCCGGAAGAGTTCTACCCGACAGTTCATAACAGAGGTGGATGGTACCAGCCACCCATTTAGAAAACCTCTGAGCAGTCACAGGTAGTCCCTTCTTGGGCTCTGAGTAGCACTGGAACAGTCTGTCAGAGCGGCTCGAACCCGAAGTTCTGTCCAGATAGAAGGCCGAAGCCCTCCGAACATCCAACAGGTGCAAACGGCGTTCGGTGTCGGTGGTCGGGTTCGGGGCCAGGGTCGGGAGCACAATGTCTTGGCACATGTGGAAAGCAGACACTACCTTAGGCAAAAAGGTAATGTCGGTACGGAGGACCACCTTATCCTTGTGGAACCGAAGGAAAGGTTGGTCCCTCCGTAAGGCACAGAGCTCGCCAGCACGGCGGGCAGAGGTAATGGCTACCAGAAAGGCTGTTTTCCAAGTCAGCAGCCTCAGGTCAGTGGTAGCCATGGGTTCGAAGGGCTTGGTACCAAGACGAGACAAAACAACCTCAAGGCTCCACGCCGGTGCCGGTACCGAGGCCGGCGGATGGAGGTTGTTAAAGCCCTTCAAAAACCCCTTCACCAAGGGGTCCTTGAAAAAGGAAGGTTTCCCATCAAACTGGAAATGGGAACAAATAGCAGACAAATAACACTTGATGGAGTTAAGGCACAGCCCCGACTCCACCAGCGTCATCAGGAACTCCAGCACCGTCGGTGTCGATACCCTGGACGGAGACAGGCCTCTCGAATCCAGGAAGCGGAGGAATCTCTGCCACTTGCAGGAGTAGGACCTCTTGGTTGCAGGTTTGTGGGCCGCCAGGATCACACGCCTCACCGCCGCCGGGAGGTCCGCTAAGGCCGGAGTCGCCACGCCACGAGAGGAAGGTCCTCGATGTCCGGATGACGAACTCGACCCTCCTGTAGAGTGAGCAGGTCTGGTCTGGGCTCGATCCTGAAGAACCGGTTCCGCGACAGGTGAAGAAGGGACGGAAACCACGGCTGCCTGGGCCACCAAGGGGTGATCAGGATGGCGTCCGTCCGGTCTCTCGACATCTTGGAGACGACCCTCGTGATGAGCGGGAACGGAGGGAAGGCATACAGAAGTTCCCCCGTCCAGCTGTGTAGAAAGGCATCCCCGAGCGAGCGTCGAGACCGATCCCGGGAGCAAAACCGGCTGCAGTGTGCGTTGGTCTCCGATGCGAAGAGGTCTATCTGCGGGGTGCCCCATCTGGAGAACAGGTTCGCGACCACGTCGGGGTGGAGAGTCCACTCGTGGCACTGCGAATCTGACCTGCTGAGCTGGTCCGCCAAGACGTTCTCCTCCCCGGGAAGATGCACTGCTTGCAGGAAGATGTTTCTCGGGATGCACCAGTGCCAGATGCGAAGAGTTATCTCCAGTAAAGTTGGAGATCTGGTTCCGCCCTGCTTGTTCAGGTAGTACATGACAGTGGTGTTGTCCGTCAGGAGCTGCACTACCCGTCCACGAAGCTCGGATTCGAAAGCCTTCAAGGCCTTCTCGACAGCTAGCATCTCCAGGGCGTTGATGTGGAGATCTTGGTGACGCGCTTGCCACTTGCCCCTTATGGTGAGACCCATAGTGTGGGCTCCCCAACCGTCCATGGATGCGTCTGTGGTGAGGACCACCTGCGGGTCCGGAGAGACGAACGGCATGCCGGCGCAGACGTTCTGGGAGTCTAGCCACCAGGACAGGGAACGAGCGACGGGCCTCGGTACCGTGAGCCACTTGCTTGCAGGGTCGGCCAACGGGTCGAAGACGGAGAGGAACCACGACTGTAGGGGCCGAAACCGGAGCCTGGACCACGGGGTGACGAAGGTGGTCGAGGCCATATGGCCCAGAGCTACCTGGACTTCTCGAGCCCGCACCCGTCTGTTGGCACAGCAATGCCGGACTGCCTTGGAAAGGGACAGGAAACGGTCCTCGGGGAGGGATGCGATGCAACTTTCTGAGTCGAGGATAGCCCCGATGAACTTGATCCTGGTGACGGGGGTCAAGTGGGACTTCTCGAGGTTCAGTACCAGGCCGAGAGACTGGAGCAGGGAGACGGCGAAGGAGATGTCCTGGCAAAGGGCCTCTTTGGAGTCTGCCGCGAAGAGCCAATCGTCTAGGTAGGGGAAGACTCTTGACCCTCGCTGGTGCAGATAGGCGACTACCGGAGCCATGCACTTGGTGAAGACTCTCGGCGCCGTGGCGAGTCCGAAGGGCAGGACGTTGTAGTGGTACATCTCCGTCCCGATGGCAAAGGAAAGGAACCGTCTGTGTCCCTCTCGAATGGCGACCTGGAAGTAGGCATCCTTGAGGTCCAGCGTCGCAAACCAAAGTCCCTGCGACAACAATGGCAAAATGGAAGCAAGAGTTACCATCCGGAACTTCTTGTAAACCAAAAAACTGTTAAGGTCCCGAAGGTCCAGTATGGGACGGAGGCCTCCATCCGGTTTCGGTACCGTAAAGTATCTAGAAAAGAACGCCCGGTGGGCCAGGTCCGGATCCAGGGGGGAGATGGCCCCCTTGTCCAACAGAGTGCGTACTTCGTCGAGGAGGGAAGGTGAGGGATCCGTAGAAAGGAGGGCTCCCGTAGGCGGGAGTTCTTCGAACTCGAGGGCATATCCTTTGGATATAATAGTCAGCGCCCAGGAGTCGGTGGTGATTTGGGCCCAGATGTTATAGAAAGACCTCAATAAATCCAAAAAGAAGGGACGAGAAAGGGAGACAACGGAGTACGCTGGAGACCTTCATTGTCCCTTCTTACCCGAATCAGATCCGGGCTTCCTCGGAAGCGGTCTTCGGTATCGGGACTGAAGACGTCTTCCCGATGAAGATGAGGAGGGAGAGGAGAACCTCTGCCTGGTGTCCTGGCGACGGTACTGCCTCTCCTGCTCAAATGGCCTCTGTGCCTGTCCGAAGGATGGTCTGGACCCGAAGCGCCTCCTGGGGAAGGCCTGCTGGGGAGCGGACATGCCGTGCTTCTTTGCGGCTGACTTCATGCGGTACTTGAAGTTCAGCCGCTCGTCGGTGTCCTTGGCAAAGAGCCCTTCGCCATCGAATGGCATGTCCTCTATAGCGGCCTTCGCCTGCGGGGTTAGATCTGAAGCCCGAAGCCAGGCGTGTCCCCGGAGGGCCACACTGGAAGCCATGGACTTGGCCGAACAATCCGCCGTGTGTCGCGCCGAGGTAAACAGAAGGCCGGCAACCGAATGCACCTCCTCCCGGAGCTGGTTTGCAGCTGGAGCCTTCTCCTGAGGGAGGTCAGCCAGCAGGGGGGACATCCTCTCCGTCAGGTATTGGATGTAGGCCCCCATGCAGGCATTATAGTTCGACACCCGCAGTCCCAGAGCTGAGGCCTCGAAGATCTTCTTAGAAATCCCGTCTATCTTCTTGCCCTCACGGTCCAAAGGAGACGGGGAGGTCTTTGGGGTGAAGACCTTCTGTGACCCCTCGACAATTGCAGAATTCTGAGGCGGGTGCGAATGGAGCCACTCTGCCGATGATGGAGAGATCTTGTAAATGGAGTCGATCTTCCTCGAGGTCGACGGGGTGGATGCTGGATTCTGCCACGACCTCTTGGCGATCTTCTCCAAGGACGGCAGAAACGGGATGGCTGCCAACGTTGGTGCCGAGCCCTGAACTCGTTTCTCGACCGGGTCGAGGGCCTCCTCCTCGGAACGAGACACCTGGAGCTCCAAAGCATTCGCCATCTTGATAACGTGCTCCCCAAAGGTGTGCACGTGATCAGTAGGGGACACTGGACCTGGTTGGTAAAAGGCCTGCCGAACCGGCCCCTTTTCCTCGGTGTCGGTATCGATCGGAGATGGGACCGAACCTTCGGTGTCGAACTCCACGTCCGAGTCGGAGCTGGGCCCTCCACAGAGTACCGCACTGGAAGGGGAGTAGGCCGTCTGGGTTGCTGCCTCTCCGCGAACGGCGTCCTCCTCAACGACCTTCGACGGTGCCGAAACCTGGACCTCCTCACCCACTCTGGCAGACACATCCAGCGGGCGCCAGCGCTTGCCTCGTGGTCTGTCTAGAGTAGAAGGGTCGACCGCCACAAAATACTTGCCGGACTCGCTATCATAATAGTATTCCGGCTCGTCCTCGGACTCGGCCATAGGAGTCGGCGACCTACAAGACCTCTGGCTCAGCTGTGGGGAGCGCTGGGCGGGCGTCAGGCTGCGCGGCACCGATGTCTCGCGACGGGCGGCCTGGGAGTGAGGCGACACCTCTGTCGGTACGGAGGCGGTCGGTACGGAGGCGGGCCTTTCGACAGCGGGAATTTCCGTGGCGGGAACATCCCTCGGTGTCGACGCACGTGGCAGCTCGGTTCCCACGTCGGAATCGGAGCGGGCCTTCTTCTGGAGGGTGTCACCCTCAGAGGAGCGCTTTTTCTGGAGGGATTCCCCTTCGGTAGAATGCTTCCTCTTGGCAGAGGCTTTAGAAGTGGATTCCTTCAGAGAGGAAGAGCCATCTGCCACGCCCTGAGAAGGAGTTTTCACCTTCTTTCTCCGATTCTCATCCCTGTGGTCCTTGCCCTGCCTGGGCTTGTCCTTCTTGGAGGACTTAGACTTCTCACCCGTCTTCTTAGCCGATTTCTCGGCGGGGTGAGTCTCCGCGTCCCGGGAGGACTTGGAGGGACCAACAGGGGAAACAACAGTCACCTTCTCCTGAGACATCTTGGAGGCCGGAACGGGTGCTTTAGAAACCGAAGCCGGAACCGAAGCCGAAGGCAGGATCTCCTGAGGGGCCAAAGCCCGATCGAGAAGGTAGGATTTCAGCCGAGAGGCACGGTTCTTCCTCGCCTGCGAAGTCAATGATCTGCAGAGGGCACAGCTCTGGGTGTCGTGGGCCTCGCCCAGGCAGATCAAGCACTTGGAGTGGGGGTCCGTGTGAGGGACCTTGGCCCCACAAACAGTGCAGTGTTTAAATGGAGCCGGAGACATCAAGTCCAAATCGGGATCCAAAATCGAAGTCAATCAAGCCGAGAGGTCAAACAATAGCCAAGTCACAGACGAGGGAGAGTAGTCGAGAAGCAAGCCGAAGATCGAGAAAACCAAGAGAGACAAGCCAAGCGATTCCACACTGTTCCTTTCGAGTAGCCTACGCGGCGGAAAAAAAGGAACTGAGGAAAAGAGCGGGAACGGGGCTTGTATAGAGGAGGGGAGGGGCTACCGCCAAAAAGTTGCAAAAAGTTGCAAGCCGCTTTTCTGCCCAGTGATTCCAGAAAGTTCCGAATTCGACTGCGCAGGCACAGAGAACCCATTTGTATGATTCGCAGAGACCACGAAGAAGAAATATATTTATACACAGACCTATATTTATACACACACACACATATATATTTATACACAGACAGACCTATATTTATACACACACACACATATATATTTATACACAGACAGACCTATATTTATATACACACACACACATATATATATATATTTATACACAGACAGACCTATATTTATATACACACACACACACACATATATATATATATTTATACACAGACAGACCTATATTTATACACACACACATATATATATACACATACATACATATATATATATATATATCTGTCTGCCTTTGTCAGTGCCAAATGGTGGTGCTGAGGGCTGCTGGTGGCAGAGAGGGTGCCCCATTGCCCATAGCAACAATAACTCCTCCTCACCTGGTGCTCCTTGACCACTTGGCTCAGGCAGGGATACCGCTCCGAGACCCACCGGTAGAACTTCGGCACTCCCATGGCTATGGCTGCTGCTGCTGCTGCTTCTGTCCCTCCTCAGTCCCTTAATCACAGCTGCCCCCTGGACTACTCTCTGGAGGACCCTTCCTTCCTCGCTCGGCCCCACTTCCGCCTCTCTCTCCTCCTTCAAGCTCTTCTCTTCTACTCGTCTCCTCCTCCTTTCTCCCTATTAAAAACGACGCTTACTTCCGGCCCGGCAGGCCAAGATGAACCATAGAGAATTGGCCAGAGCGGCCGGTTTCAGCGTCGGGGAAAAATATAAACAAAGCGCGCGCCCCCTGCAGGTGGACAGAGGGAACTACTGCAGGATGAGCTAAATTGATGGCTCAGGGCTATGGGATTCTGGGAGTTGGAGTTTGTTGTGGGGCCTTAAGGCCCCACAACAAACTCCAACTCCCAGAATCCCATAGCAAGTGAGTCAGACAACATGACAATGAGCAGAAATGACAAATAACCCAGAATCCCATAGCAGTGAGTCACACAAAATGACAATTAGCAGAAAGCTGTAGCAGTTAAAAGTGTCAAAATGGATTATTATTTTTATTATTTCTGCAGGGTGACTGTGAGGCTGAGAGAGTGTGACTTCTATTTCCCGCCTCTCCTTCAGATCGAGGCGGGATTCCAACATATCATAAAATACAATCAATCCCAATATTATAAAACAGTGACATAACCATAAAAACATTCAATAAAAACAATTAAAATTCGGTCCTTCAGTGTCGTCGTTGATATTTTCCATCTTTCCTCATTGATCTGATTAACCTGTCATGTAAGTGGTTGGTTATAACATGTCAGGCGTTATAAGAAGAGATCCGTCTTAAGTGCCTTCTTAAAGGCATCGAAGGTGGTGATAAGACGGATCTCCTCCGGCAAGTTGTTCCATAATTTCGGGGCCGCAGCAGAGAATGCCCTGTGGGAAGTCGTCTTCAGCCTTGTGTTTTTAATTTCTAATAGATTCTTCCCTGACCTTCTGAGAATGCGGGGCGGATTGTTTGTGTAGGGAGAGGCGTTCCTTCAAGTAACTCGGGCGTAGTGCTACGAGTATTGGACTACAGATCACATTGCAAATATACATTGGATAATGGAGTGCACAAGGGAATTCCAGAAGAAAATCTACTTGCATTTTATTGACTACAGCAAAGCCTCTGACTATACAGATCATGAAAAGCGATGGCTTACAAATAGAGGAATGGGAGTGCCACATCTGATTGCCCTGATGTGTAACATATACTCAGGTCAAGAGGCTGCCTGCAGAACAGAATACAGAGAAACAAAATGGTTTCCAGTCTGGAAAAGGGTCAGGCTAAGATGCACACTATCACCACCCTATTTAACATGTATGCACAAAATATCTTATACACAGCAGGCTGACTCAGAGGCAAGGGGAGTGAAGATAGGAGGAACATTAACAACCTAAGATAAGCAGATGACTTACTACTACTAGCAGAAACAAAGACCTGGAGCAAATGCTGAAGTCAAGGAGGAAATTGCCACGGTATGATTCAAGGAGATCAGGGTTCAAATGCACACTCAGCCATGGAAACCTGTTGAGTGGGCAAGCCATACTCAGTCAACCTCACAGGAAAGGGAATGGCAACCCCCCCTCTAAACTAACCTTGCTAAGAAAAAATTGAAATAGGGTTGCCTTAGAATCACCATAGCCCAGAAGTTTTAAGGCACATAATGGTTAATACCTAACATAGCACTTCTGTGACAGATATATCTTTAACAGCAAACAAGGTTTATGTCCACCTCCTACTTGAAGTGAAGGAGTACTGTAGTTCTTGAATGGCTCGCTCTGAGAAGGCTGTAGAATGTTTTTCCCCAGAAGGTCCTATATTTCAGCCCTTACATTACTTCTGCAAAAACTTTTTATTTTAGAAAAAAATAGCATAGGGCTAGAGATTTGCTGCTTTGAGTTGACTTTCTGAAAACAACTTTGTTTGCATCTAAACAGCACCCTTTATTGTGGAATTTTCTCATGTATTTTCTACTGATAATATATACTAAAAGTACTTGTAATTTAACTACTCAGAAAGACAAGCTAAACATTTTAAAACAGGCAACTAAGAGCAATCCATGATTCTGCTCCCACTAGAATAAAAAACTAATCAAGTTTGCTTTCAAGTCTAAAAAACAGTTGTCTGTGGTAGGATTCAGAAACAGACAAAATTCAAAGAATGGTGACAGCAACATAAATCCTTTGAAGTTTTACCTAATTGTAGTTCTTCAAGAAAAGTGTATCAGTTGTTTTTGAGTTCTGAAAGTTCGCCATGCTATACTCATCCAAAGCTAAGGAGATTCAGGTTCATGTTAGTGCCTAGTAAAGGAGACAGTTTAGGAAGCACAGTGCTTAAACTCCAAACTGGGGAAAGGCAGAACAAATTACTTTATGGTGTAGCTTATTTGGAAAATGTTGTTCAGGCTCTTGTATGCATGCACAGGCACACATATATACACACAGAGAGAATCAGATTGATTTTTAGTTGAAAAGTTTATAAAAAAAATCTTTGATGTTTATTATTGCTTGGTCTGCAACTGTAATAAACAGTGTATTTATATTCATTATTTTTATTGTAGGATATGTATTAATTAAACATCTAAACACAGCATGTTTCTGCTCAGATCATCCACAATAACAGATTTATTTGGTGAGAGGTTCTACGTTTCATCTAGCTGGTATCTCTCCATTGGTGGAAAGCTCTTAGATACAGCTGACACTTCTGCCAGCAGAATGGGGAGGGAAGTGATTTTCATTTGTGACAATGGAAACACCTGAGGGTGAGACGTAAGATCATAGAATCATAGAATCATAGAGTTGGAAGAGACCACAAGGGCCATCCAGTCCAACCCCCTGCCATGCAGGAACTCCAAGTCAAAGCATCCCTGACAGATGGCCATCCAGCCTCTGCTTAAAGACCCCTAAGGAAGGAGACTCCACTACACTCCGAGGGAGTGTGTTCCACTGTCGAACAGCCCTTACTGTCAGGAAGTTCCTCCTAATGTTGAGGTGGAATCTCTTTTCCTGCAGTTTGCATCCATTGTTCCGCGTTCTAGTCTCTGCAGCAGCAGAAAACAAGCTTGCTCCCTCCTCAATATGACATCCCTTCAAATATTTAAACAGAGCTATCATATCACCTCTTAACCTTCTCTTCTCCAGGCTAAACATCCCCAGCTCCCTAAGGCGTTCTTCATAGGGCAAGGTTTCCAGACCCTTCACCATCTTAGTTGCCCTCCTTTGGACATGCTTTCAACAAGTTTTTCCCCACCAAGTGTAGTTTAAACTTTTATCAGTTTCCTTTAAATTTGTACTAACTGGTTACTTTTTCTCTATGGAAACAATGGCAAAGCTGTGCTTAATGGACCATGCCGCCTAGTTTTTATTGCTTCCTTTTCTGTGAAGCAGGGATGTGGGAATAAACATTGTGTGACCCTTCTCCTGGCTAGGCTGTTATTTAAAGTTATTTGCACAGCATCAGCAATGTCAAGTGGCTATCCCTAGAACTAACGTCGCCATCCATTGTGCTTCTAATAAAACTCAAGTGGTGAAGGAATTGTCTTGGTGTTGTTATGTACATGCTGTGGAAAACTTCATTTGCCAATTTCTGCAAGTCTAGCTACTAATAATGCTACATGAATCGATCTTCTGGTTAGATGCAACACTCCCGACTACATGGCAAACCAGGAATGTCAATATGGGGGGAAAAAACAAAATCCTGGCATATATAGTATCCATATATAATCCTCTCCATTAACAAAATTTTACAGCTGTGATATGGAAATACATTGATACTTTCAAACACATCTTTAATAATAATTATTATTATTACAGTGGTCCCCCGGGTTACGAATCCCCCGGGGTACGAAAACCCCGGGGTACGAAAGAGCTGGGGCCGGAAAAATGGCCCCGGCTTGCGAAAAAAAACCCGGGTTAAGAAAGGAAAGCGGCACGAAATTCAAATCGCGCCAAGTGCTTTCCTATACTTACAGTGGTCCCCCGGGTTACGAATGTTTTCGGATTACGAAAGGGGTGCTGGAACGGATTACTTTCGTAACTCAGGGGACCACTGTATTATTATTATTATTATTATTATTATTATTATTATATACCTTGCTCTTCAGTCCTAAAGGCTATCAGAGCAGCTTACAAATATTATTTTAATGAGACGGTTCCCTGCCCTCAGGCTTACAATCTAAGAAGACACAACACAAAAGGAGAAGGGAATGGTGTTGGGGAAGGGGATCAGGTCCAGAAGTTCTTCTCTCTCTCTGACGCCCGGACCAAGGCAGATGGGCTGGAGGAAGGGCTCTGTTTCATACTCTAGGACAGGCCCGATGGAGTTTGGTTTCTCCTTCACTCCCTCTTGGGTCAGAAGGTGTAGCATGGAGAGAGGGCTCTTCTACTTGAGGCCAGGCCCAAAATCAATAGGGGACAGGGAAGGGGGAAAGAGAGATTGTTTGAAATAGGCAAGTTGCAAAGTTTTCTCCCATACAGAAAATAAGATATGAAAATGTAATGTGTGTTCTTTGAAGAAGGCCTCAGATCAGACAAGGATAGGGCAAATCTGGGTGCCCACATGAAGGCCTGATCATTCCCTCCCCAGCAGTGGCTGGTTTACTCTTACAGAAAATGCTGCTGTTTATTTAATATACACTTTTAATGAGAAATTGTTTCTTGAATGTGTTTAGTTTCCCTGACAGATGATATAGGCTTTAAAGTATGTTATGGGGCATGTAAAAACATCCCGATGGAAAGTAGGCTAAAATTTAAAACATAACCTATGAAATTTTCCACCACTGTTCAGCAGAAGCCAAAAACCACAGTCAAACACCCATTTACATTTATTGCAAAAGAAAAGGAAAAAAGGGAAAGAAAAAAAAGGATTATATCAGAACTGTGCCCTCTTTTCTTTCCTCTTTTCCTTTTTCATGGGTGTTTGTGTGTGGTTCTGCATTTAACTCTGCTCTCCAGCAAGAGGAAGTAAAGCTGCTAGTTATTTCCAAGAGAAGGACTTGGAAGTATTTGAAGGGGAACCTTCCATGACGGCGTCCAGGATTCAATTGCATCCAGTGCAATCCCCTAAAGGCTAGCCTTGGCTTAAAGTTATAGGTGTACAACAAGAAAGTAAAGGTAAACAAAGCACTACCATCCTTCAGCGCACCTTCTTTGCTCTCCAGCGTAAATTTGAGATATACTTTCTCTATTTCAGAAAATGCTAGCTGAAAAATGCTAACCAAAGATACAATGAAGATACATTAGCCACTGTGATTTCATCAGTGCATGCACCGTTTAATGCATGGTGACTTTTAGGTACAAAGTAGACAAATGGGTATTGAGTGGTTTATACTACAAAGAAACATTAAAAAGGTTTCAACTATATAAATGAGTTTCAAATATAAAAGTAAAAGGTATTAATATACAAATATACAATATAAACAATAACTATGCACACACACTGAAACAGACATGCACAGGTAGAAATTTCCGAAGTAGAAACAGCTCTTTCTTTCTCTTTAATAAAAGGTAGTTGTGACAACTAATTTGTAAATGGCAGTATTTCACATGTATGGAGCCCAGCCAAGGTACATCTGGCACAGCAAAGTCTCATCAGTTGCATCTTGGATAAGATGGTGAACATGTCCTTCAATTGACAATGGTAGTCCTTTTACTCTATTCCTATTTTTGATTACACCTTGTAGTCGCTGATCAATATCCAAGACGTGGGTCTTAGCCTGAAAACAAGCAAAGAGCAGTCCAATTATTAACAAAAAATGCATTTCTCCCCAATATTAGAATTTATAGGTTGACCCATCCTCTTTCCAGCAGTACCAAAATAGTTATAAAAACCATTTTTAGTCCAGATTTCATATATGTTTTGTAAATTCTTCATATGTAGACATTGAAGGAAAAGGCGCTTTCAAAATAAGTAATGTTTTTCAAATGGTGGTCTCCCAATTCTTAATCAAAAGTTGATTGGATTCACTGAACTGGTAAGGTGCCTCAGAAGGTTTTTATTTTATTAGGTTTACAAAGCCATATTCATATTTTAGTAATATAAAGAACCAGACTCAGCAATGAATTTTAGAAAGTTATATGAGAAGTACAGTTGGCCCTCTGTATTCACGGATTCAAGCATTCATAGATTGAAAATATTTTTTTAAACTATAAATTCCCCAAAGGAAACCTTGATTTTGCCATTTTACTATACCACTGTAAAAGGGGCATTTTACTATACCACTGTATTTAACGGGACTTGAGCATCCACAGAGTTATCATCGAGGGAGGGGGGGAGTTTCCTGGAACCAAATCCCAGAGGATACCAAGGGTCCACATTAATGTTAGCTCTCCCTAGCTATATCCCAAATCTGCATTAAAGATTTCTTTCATCATAATTATCTGCACATTGTGAATTGGGTAGAAAGTGAGAGATCAGGTAAAATGAAAATATTTGTAATGATCTGCCATGCTTCATCCAAGAAGAATAAGATGGCTTATATGGTGGTCTCTCATTTGATCATCAAAATGATCTTCTGAGAACTATAATGGGCATGAAACAAAGAGCAGGAGATTGGACCAAGGAAAGACTAGGGTTTAGATCTAGTATAAAATGTATTACAGTATATTTTTATTTCTTGTTTTTATCCTTGTCTAACTTACAGTCGTTCTTTGGGGGCAGGGGGTATAGCAGTGTTTATTTGCTGCACTGACCTAAGAAGCTAACAATGGGGCTGTACAGACTGAAAAGTGCGGTCTGCAGACATCTCTATTTGCTGCGCAGTGGTGCAGCAGCAACCAGATTGATCTGCACCACTGCGCAGCAAAAAAGGAGCTGCCTAGAGCAGCTCCTTTTTGTAATGTCGTGAGGGCTGCATCACAGCCCTTATAACGTCCCTTCTGTGCAGCGCCGTCCGGGTGCTGTGGCGCAGCTGTGATGTCCACTGTGTGGGCGGTCCCTCACAGCTGCGACGTCACACGTTTGGGCACCCAGATTTATTTGGCCCTAAATTCGCTGCCAGGACGTCACATCTTGGCAGTGTGTACAGGGCCAATATCTTCAAGGTGTCAAGTCTCTTTGTTGCAATATTTTATATTTTTGTGGCTTTGTGGACAAGGATACTATATTTTATCCATAGCAGCTGCTATCCAGCCCAAGCCTCTGCAATAACAAGAAATATAATTTCTAGTCCTAGTGAAATCTGAATGTTAGTGCAATAAATTTAGAACTGAGCTGATGTGGGCAAAATCAAGTGACTGATATTACTTGACATTAAATAATGTAATGGTAGACTTAAGTCACATCTGTTTTTCATCCTTTATTCCTGAATGCAAGAACTGATAAATGGAGGAAAAGTTTTTCATTTGAGGTTGCTAAATGTCATCATTGCATGTACAAGGAAAAATAAAAATTCATTAAGAAATGTGACAGCACCCATCTTATATGACTACCTATCCATGTTGCAATTGCTGCCAGTCATGTTTTTCTTTTCAAAGAACCCATACTGCCCATCACTTAGACTCAGATACTGGGTTTGGAAAAACAAATACAAACTGAGCAACTTTAGGCAATCAATATTTTTTATCTAAAGTAACCCTGCACCCTAATCCCAGCTCACCTTTTCATTGACAATTTCTCCAGTTTCATTCACTAAGGTTTTTGTATTGCCTCTCACTGGTTTGCTCCACTCCACCAAAGGATCATGGAGAAATGTTTTCAAAACACTAGATAAGATTTTGAAAAACAGAAAATAAGTTCATTTACAATTATAGTTATGTAGTAAAACATCCAGTTTTCTACTTCCTGCACACAATCAGCCCTTTCAAATAAAACCCACTGATTTTAAAAGCTCTAAGAAGCAGAAGAAACAACAGGCAATGTGACGGTACTCATTCAATATTACCCCTATATTACATTCAGTGCGGCATTGCTGCAAAAGTGTGAATTCCAAGCAAAGGTAGAATCTCAGGTAATTGTTTGCCTAACACCATTGTATGCAGGATGTTTTTCATTATGTAGGGAAAAATAGCATTGGTTTTAAAGAGTTTATATTGTAAAGTGAGATAATCCAGTCTATTAGTGTACCTCATTAGTGGTTCTCTCTGGTCCCGCATAAGTCTTAGTGTAACTTCACAAGCTCTTCGGAAAAGTCCTTCTGTTCCCATTGGACCCATCCCACTGACCATATTATGAGTAAGACGAAATGGAACAATCTCCGGAAAATCAAAAGTTTCTCCCTTCAAATGAATAAGAAAAATTCTGGAATTTCATGAGTCCGTTTTTCTCACAGTGGAACTCATTATGCTTTTGCTTAACTCTACCAAAGTATATTCATGTTTAAAATTCACGGTGCACTGTCGCAAAATATTCAATTCCCACTGCAATTAACAACCTATGTTTTTAATTTTTCTTTATATGAATAGAGTCAGCCCTTCCTTTACATGGGGATCTGTTCCGGACCCCTCCCCCCCATATGGGAAATACTGCGTATGCTTGAGAACCATTGAAAACAACGGGGGTTGTGCATGTGGCTTGGCACATGCGCCTTTGCTGCTTCCATCTGCACGGCTTCAGTGTAAGCTGAAAGCCGCATATGGTGTGCCTGTGTATGGTGTGGGCGCACTGTGGTGACATCCTGTTGATGTATTTTCATGTGTGTCATGCTTTGTTTGAACTGCCTTTTAATAGAACGTGTATGGAAAACAGTATAAAAATCAAGTTCATGTGTCTTCCTGGCAAATCATTTAGTGTTTGGGTGAAAAAAATGAAATTCAAATAGCTGAAAGTTAAGCTTGTCTTGAAAAAGTACAGGAATGCCACCAGAAGGCACCACAGCAGTAAATTTATAACACAACTTCAAACATAATGGCTTCACTTATCAAGCACTTTAGAGAATGTATGATGTTTGTGTAAATTATGAAAGGGAAAATAATTTCCAGTTAGATGAGAGCAACAATAAACTATACGTTTAATTTCTTACCTTATTGAACAGACAGTTAAAATCCACATGGACACAATCACCAGTTAAAGAATCAAACAGAATATTCTCCCCATGACGGTCTCCAAGACCCAGTATATATCCAACCATTGACATCACTGCAGTGGAACGGCAATATGCTGATCTGCTGCTGTACCTAGAAAGAACAAATAGCATGGGATGCTAGTGTAATTTTGGCATTTTGAAAAAAAACTTGTAGATAAGTAGACTTGTAGATAAGTAGAGTTTGTATACAGAGCAAATAACTAAATTTGTTATGATTAGTAAACTCTTTGTCTTCATAACTTCTGCTACATTAAATGTAGTCCTCTTTCTAAACCTGTGACTTTACAGTAGCACACGTAGAAAACTACATCAACTGACCATGAAGTTGGATCAGGGAATTTTCTCAGAAACCATTCCTGAAAAATTGGAGGGTGCCGAGGAAGTAGTGTTTCTTTGTAAACTTTCAGTTTTTCAGACAAAGGTGCTGTCTTTGGAAGCATACACTGACGTAGTTCTTTTCCAGTCATATAGATACCTACAAAAAGAAAGAATCAAGCTGATGCTGTTCAGCTACAGTAGCCAACAACAGCTGGCTGACTAAAGTAATAAAGTACGTAACACTGCTTCTATAAAGCTGAGCTTGTATCATTTATTTTATAAATAAATAAAAGTAAAACAGCATGCTTTGTTCTGGAGGACTTTAGAACATCCCACCTGCTCTTTTTCATGTGCTCTTGTTTTCCCTTGTAGACACATCTGTTTTTTATATTTAGAACATTTTAAAATTTGTTAATTTACCTTTCTCCTTGTATAATTTGATCAGGATATTTCTTAAGCCAGCTGTGTTGTTCACCCATTCAATTATTCCACATTCTTCATTCAAAGGAATAACTGCATAAGTCCGGATGTGGAGTTCTCGTCTCCGTGATTCTGCATCTTTTCTTAGACACTATGGTAGAAACATGTTATCAGCCATAAGGCCAATATAAAATTATAATTCATTTCCATTTAAATATTCTGCCTTACAATTTAATTCGATTATAAAGGCTCTGATATACAAATATTATTTGTTTTCTTTATTTTATCAAAGAATAACAATTTTTTTTTGGAAAACTCTTTACTTATGCAGGGTTATATATAGCTGACATCATTTTAAAACTGATAAAAGCTACTTATACAATATCCTGCTGTAAGCAAGGCATAGATCTTTGGTATTCCAAAGCTGGCATTTTTAATTTACATTTGTGTGTAAGTATGGATACACATATACACACAGTGCCTAGCTGTATATATATGCCCTATTGTTGCCTAACAAGGAAGAATTCTTAATTCTTCAGAGGAAAACAACATTGGCGCCATGAAAAGAGAATATCATGAG
This sequence comes from Urosaurus nigricauda, assembly GCA_034509955.1. Lineage (NCBI taxonomy): Eukaryota > Metazoa > Chordata > Lepidosauria > Squamata > Phrynosomatidae > Urosaurus > Urosaurus nigricauda. The sequence continues at coordinate 242,387,181 of JAOEGL010000003.1, forward strand.
GTAAAGTTTAAGGAGGAATTTCCTACAGCCAAAGTGTATGAAGGAATCTTAGTGTTTTGAAACACAAGAGCAATTCAAAGATCTACATATACAAACACAGAAAGTGTTTAATTTCATGAATGCTCTTCATAGGTTCTTTATTGAGAATACTTTTATCAGAACACTGCCCATGGATAGTCTTAGTGAAGATGGAACCTACTATATCCAGGCTACACATAATCTGAAAACAAATTAACCTTATTTATCAGTGAGTTGAACTCCATCAATCGACAGTCCTTTCTCAGGTCATCTTTGGGTTTACACATCATGATATAGGATTTCCCATCGGAACCTTTTAAAGTAATTTTTTTGGGTTTCTGAAGAGAGGGAAGGATTTCAACCTTGAGGGAAAGACAGCCATAGTTAAGGTTTTGTGTGTGTGTTTAACTGTATGCTTTCACTATTCAAGAATACACCCTTCTAGAACATGGCCACATAGCCTGAAAAACCCACAAAAAACTTTGTTTACATCTAATTCATACAATCTCAGAACTATGACTGACAAATGCTACTCAGAGCTCCATCCAGATCATTCTCTCTTTTTAAAGTCCTCCCCCCGCCCTCAACCTCTGAATTGTGTATTTGGGTGGACAACTTCCATGTCTCTGGGGTCCAATTTTCTGCCATAATGGTTGCAAAGAATTGCCAGGAAATGAAAACAATCATATAGTGCAATACAACCTTGCAGCCTATTTAAAATGAACATTTCTACTTGGAGGCTATCAGGAGTGGAAAGTCATCCTTTTTGGCCACCTCCCCCCCCCCCCCAAAAAAAAATACACCTATAGAACTGCATGAGGCTGCATTGTGTCCACCCTTGCTTTACATATTATGCACATCTGCAGCCAAGCAAACAACATTTACCATTTAAAGCAAACTCTTGTCAACATTATAAAAATGTAAAAATAGGAATAAAGATACTAACTGTATCACCAAAACCAGCAATGTAAGCCCAGCATCCTGGAAAAGGATCATGATTGGAATGTGTGCCAGGAACTGAAGGGAGAGTTGGTATCATTACAGATTGCAAAGGAATAAGTATCTCACTAAACTTCTGGTCTTCTATCAGCTTTTTAAGACTTTTGAAATGAATGCCCATGCTTAATGTGGTGGTGTTTCCATCAACCTGGAAAAGTTAAGTAATACTGCTCAAAAACACATTGCTATCTTAAAAGAGTTTACATTTCTAATTTTTTATGTTCAAAGACAATGACAAATGTTTTGAGCTCTTCCTTCTGTAAAATGGAAGTAAACTTCACCTGCCCCAAATAAATTTAACGGGGTGAAATGTGAGTTAGAGCTAACCCAAATGCAATAATAGTAAACAAATAGTTCCTAAAACATTCTGAGTCAACAGTTGTATCTTGTTATAGATCTCTTAATATTGATAGCAGTATCCAATTAATATCTCTCTGCTGATGGAAGGCTTCTATCAACAGAATGAGAGAAGGGTTTGCTTGTTTGTTTGGAAATTCTTCCGTCCTCTGCAGCCTTACACACTCTTCTAATCTGTATTTAACATCACTAATTCTTTACTTTAAATGCCAGCAACTGAGTTAAACTATAGGAAAAAATGGTTTTTACCGGTTTGTTACACAGTTCTAGGAGTTTATCTGTTAAGCGAGCTGCATCTCCAATAAACTTTCCCAAAGATGCCTTCATATGAATTGCTTTATTGAAGATTTCCTTGCATCTGTTTACACGCATTGGATAAGAAGACTGGGAAAAAATAGCAAATTTCTGTATCATCCTTCCAAATTTCATGGGCAGTTTATACTAACACAAAATCAAACACTGTAAAGCAGGGATAAAACAGACCTCCCTGAAGGATTGGCTTCAAGTCACCCCTGATAAAGCTGGATTGGGGCTGCAGCAAGCTCACACTGCGGCCCCAATCAAACCCAAACAGCAGCGGCAAAAAGCTGCTCCTATTTGGGGAGGATTGAAACCACCCTACTGTAGCTTCAGCCGCCTTCAAGCTGGCTTGGTGGCATATGACATCTAAACGCCATGCCCCAAGTCACCCAGAAGCCACCTGGCATGTAATCACTGGCACAACTTCTGGGTGACTGAAGGGTGTGGTGTAAATGCCACTCTCCCAAGCCAGCTGAAGCTGTCAATCTGCTCCAGCCTACAGTTACAGGAATAAAATAGCAGCACTAAAACAACCAAAAGAAAACTAACAAAGTACACCAGATGTTAAAATAAAAGGTATTTGTTCCTAAGGATAAGCAAGGCGCCACCATCAGAAAGGATTTCTTGCCCAAATCCACTAATCACAAATCAGATAGGAGTCTCTGAGAAAGACTCTGAGAAAGACAAGTAGAGGTGGAAGATGTTGCTTCAAGTGTTCAGACCCTCAAAAGATGTTACAACTTGTAACTCTATTTGCTAAAATTTTCAAATGGCTCAGGGTATCTGACTTAACTGCATCTGCATAACTCGCTGCACTTGGTATGATTTCTGCTTCTACCTTACATTTGAATGGGCCTTTTTCTCAAAGTGAGGGGAGAAGTCTACTGAAAAGAGAAACACAACTATATTTATGAAATTACCTTAGATACTGCTGTCATCATCCACATAGCTTGTTGAGGGTATGCTAGGAAAACTTTAGCAATTATTGCCATAAGAACAACAAAGACTTCATCATGGGAGTGGCAAATTCGGGAGATCAGTTGAGAGAAAGCTGTTAAAAACTGATAGGGTGCCAAGAGCTGTGTATGATCTGCAATTGCCTTGTTGATTTTAGCCAAGTCAGTTTTCATTTGACTGCGATCCTGGCGACCAGCTAGGTGACACAATACGTGTTAGTATTTTATTTCACCAAACAAAAAAGAAAAGAAATACTGTATGATGGTAAGAGCTGTTTGACAGAGTGGTGGGTTCTCTATATTTGGAAGTATTTAAACAGAGGTTGGATTTGCCATATCTTATGAGTGCTTTACTTATGTATTCCTGCATAAAAGGAGATAGGACAAGATAGCCTTTTCAATCCCTTTCTTCCATCTTCATAATTCTGTGACTTAAAATTCAGCACAGAAATTAAATGAGTGAATCTTCTCTAGCTTGGATTAGTAATGGGATGGAGTCCTGTACATTTTCAATCAAACAGTGAATGAGATCTTAGGAAACCATAATTATACAGACGTAATAAGATACATTATAAAGATACTATGTACTATGCACTCTGGGCTTCAAGATATGTGGTCTTGCACTATTTCCTTAGAAACAAGAAGCAATCATTAGTCGCATTACTGTAACATTCTTTGTTACCCTGATAATCTTTGAAACAGAGAAAACAGAACAATCAAGTTTATTACTGAAATTTCAACTATTCATATATTTAACAGAATTAAATTTAAAAATTTAAACAAATGCATATTTATTACATTAAATATCAAGTTATAGTGATTTCACAGTAGTTTTGTTTTGCAGATATTGATATACTAAAGCAAATCCATACTTTAGAGGCAGAATTAAATTGGATATTTGAATCCTGATTTAGTTCAGGTAACTTTAAACATGTCACAGTAGTTCTGCATAGCTACAGTAATAGTGATATATATTTGCACTGGAAATATTTTATACCAAAAAGCACCTATTTTCAAGTAGTACCTCAAAATTAATGAGTACGCATAGTCTACCAGTTTCACATACTAAAAATATAAATTGACAATCTGAACTGTTTCTTCTCTGAAATAATTGACAGAATAGATCAAAGTGCCACAATATTTTATAAGCATTGATAACTCCATGAAAATCATGAAAACCTTATGAAATAAGTTGATAGGTGACTTGAACACACATATACATATTCAAACCTATACTAAAATCAGAACAATGAAAAAAGAAATAAATCTGATAGATGCAGGAGACTAATTTAACACTAATAAAATTTCAGATCCAATGTGTTTTGAGGTAGGAATCCCTATCAACAGGTAGGGATGTGTATATGTGTGTTTTCAAGTTGCCTACTGACTTGTGGTGACTCATGCAAGCAATACTCAAGGGTGGTTTGCTGTTCCCTTCCTCTGAAATATAGCCTAGAGCACCTGGTATTCCTTGGTGGTCCTTCATCCAAGCATCAATTAGGCCTGACCCTGTAGTACTTTCAGGGTATTTAGGATCTCCTCAGCAAGTGAAAGTACACCTAATTGTTTTAAAATGAACTACATAAAGCAGCTAAACAATAGTTATTTTAAATGAATGTGTCAATAGTTCCTTCTTTAGGAACCATTTTTATCTTTGCAAAGAGCCCAGTAAATAAAACACAGTGGAACAGAGAATAAAGAAATAATCCAAAGATAATGTAGCCAGTGAATATTTTTTCAGTGCCCTACCTTTCTCACATTCATATGCTTTTGCTCCAAAGTCAAGCCACAATGATAACATTCTTGGCATTGACTGATAAATGAACTGGTTTCCAAAATGTAAAGACCTGAAATGAAAATTAATTTATATACTTTCTGCCTTTTATTGATGATCTTATTTTAAATTACATATCACATTAGGATTGTTACATTTTATATAATGACCTGAAATAAAAAAGCAGTATACACATATTTTGATACATAAATAATAATCTAGAATTACGGGTGTTAAGACCACTTAGTTTTGCAGGAGGCTAAGTAAAATCCAGTGCCTAAACTGGGCCTTTAACTTAGTTTTCCACAAACAGAAAGGTTCCTTCCCTTTAGGGGAGGCTTCTGAGAAGAAACTATTTTAGCTTATTCCTTCTTCTTAATGATACCCCAGAGTATCATTCATTCTCCAAGAGGTCACAAGTGGCTGCAGGAGATCCACTCAGCTGATGTGAGAATGAAAAAGTAGTTGAAAACAAGGAAGTGATTTTATTCTGTGGAAACATTTTCTTTGCTGAATAGAAATTAGCGGTGAGAATGCTCTGCATATATTCCTGTTGGAAATGCAAGTAATAGCTTCCAGAAACTACTGAAAACTCAAGGTGAAACAGCTTCAGAATATTTAAAGAAAGATATGTCATGAAGTAATGTGTGAAATTGTTTTTGCTTAATATAATTATACATAAAGCAAACAGAAAATATTTTGTCCTCTTGTGATTTTTTAAAAATGAAATTATTAAAGGTTCATCTATGTTTCCTGTTCATTATGATTTCTGATACAGGTGTTGTAATACATTTCAGAAACACACTTCAGTGCACTCTTTAAAATACCCGACATGGCTTGTATGTTTTTAGTCCCATATATTATGGCAAGCATAAGAGCATGCCTGATTTTCTATCACTGTTCTAGCACAAGGGAGATTGGCAGACAATCTCTACAAAAGATTGGGTAGGTGGGTGGACACAGTTTTTGAAAACAAACCTAATTACTTAAATCAAGAGTGGGGAACCTGTGGCCCTTCAGATGTTGTTGAACTACAACATCCATCATGCCTGACCACTGGCCCTGCTGGCTGCAGCTGAAGAGACTTGGAGTATAACAACATCTGGATTTCTATGGATTTCCCCAAAACTGCACCCTATCTGTATTGGACACATTCCAGTCATACATGACATAGCAACAGATATTTATCTAATATAGCAAATATAGCTTAGGACTTTTTCATATGGCCAAAAGGGATGGGAGCATAGCTTTATGTTCCCATCAATGTCGTGTGTTTTGGCACATATTTTCAGAGGAGGGTGCACAACATCATCTGAAAATCTTTGTCACAAATGGTGTGACACTGATGGGAGCATCACACTATGTTCCTGCTTCTTTTGCCCATATGAAAATGTCCTTAGTTATTTATTTGAAAAAGAATGGTATCTTCCCACCTTCCAAAGTGAATAACAATATATTTAATCAAGTCTCCCTGTTTTTCCATCTTGTTTTCTGTAACTGTAGGCATCAGTTTATCATAGTACTTAGCAAGATAGAAATGTCCATTTTCCCATTCAGGCAAGCAAGCAGTGACATCCTGAGGGGGAAAAACAGGAGAAATATGTTTTAATCTGTTGCATTTGAACAATCCCCTTTAAATCTGAACACGATGACACATGTGGGTGGGTTTTATTACATTGATGTTCTGTTTGTCCATCTCCCATATACATTTGATTGCCCACTAAGGGAAATAATACTGGTCTAAATAGACCTTTAGTATCATGATTCTTCTTAAGGTGTTTTGAGCAGTTGCTATGTCTCAAATTTAAGTAATTTCTTCACATGGATTAATATTGTGCTGTAAAATTGCAGAACAGTGCCCTGAAAAACAGAGCCATCTTGACCATATATTGTAAAACATTAGTCTAGTTCAGAACAACCATTCTTATTATTGTATATATGCAACTATCAAGTAAGCACACACTACAGATGTGATAGGGAGAAATAACCACTGAAGTTGTTATATAAATTAATATAAATAAACAATTTCAAAACAGCAGAAACATTTAACAACTTTGTCTGTTTGCCATCAATCTACTTCAATATATTAGTACACAGCATATAAAACTGTATGACTTAAATGCTGAACATTTAGTTTTTACCTTATATTTTTTCATTATGGCATTACTCTCAAAGTTGGCTGTTTCTTCCATAAATCTGCCCACCAGCAACAGGGCTTGCCCATGGATTAGTTTACTTTTAGTATCAGATGGTACTTGACCATCTGGAAAACATAGGTCAACCCCCTTTTGAAGGATGATAAGACCTTGATGAGCCTCACCCTAAATTAAAAATAAATTAAGGTCAATTAATTTAACATTCCTTTTATCAACTTTATCATGATGACTCTTACACTCATGTAAATATGTTGACCAAGTCAGAGAAAGCCTATTATGCATATAAAAAGCTCCATTTATTTAAAATTTATTTTCAACAGGTATACGGTGCTATAAAATATTCACAATTTTCCACAGAATCATATATATATTGATACAAACAGAGAAATTTTACCATATATTCAGCAGTTGATGGAGATAATTGGTAGCCGTTTCAATAAAATGCAGACAACCCCCTCCTTTTTTTCAAGGAAAAAACCACACTATGTACTACTCAGCAACATTTTGCCAGGTAAAGTCATGTAGCCACATAAAAGTCACATGGAAAATCAAGCTAATCTACAAAAATCCTTATATTAGCAAAGTACATGTATTCAACTTTAATATTAGATTTAATATACTATACTTTAACAGGCTGTTGTCTGTTAACAGCTATTAAATATCATTGCTAAAGGTCTCTATTTTCCAAGGCAAGTGCATCTGCATTGTGATCTTCCCCTATATTTTAATTCAGAGTGACAATTCTTACAAACACATTTGTGAATCCTACCTGATAATACATGCTGAACAAGAAGTAAAATAAAAATAGAGGTAGTTAGGCTCTCTTTTGTTTACCTTGGACCATAGCCACTTTGCTCTTTCTACATAGAGTTCAGATAGCTTAGATTCTCCGGCATTGAGGAGAGCATTATATGCTGTTTGGTGATGGCCTGCTTTACGGGCAACACGGGCACTCTGGAGCCAACATTCTCCCATCTTCTCACTGTAATCCTCTCTGTAGGAATATGTAGTTTCATATTGTCAAAAATATAAAGAGCTAATGATCAAAACTGTCCAAAAATGTGCCAAAGAACAAATCCCACATGATTCTAGTTCAACAATTTCTATTTTTAGGCCAAATGCACATGCTACTTATTAGCTTCCAGCCTCAATTCAATCTACCGATCCAAAATTAGATTCGTACAAGACGTTGGTCCCTGTGCATCTTCCCATACAGGTATATTTTTTTCTGATGACCAGCAGTTCTGCTTAGCACACTGTGTGTGATAGCAAAAGCCTTAACAAGATTACCACATTAAGGAAAGGTGTTGGGGGGTGCTAACTCAGGTCCACATTACACTGTTGGACTAATCCAGTTTGAGACTGCTTTAACTGCCCTGGCTCAGTGACAGGTAAACCTGGGAACTGGAGTTTATTGTGGCGCCAGATCTCTCCGACAGAGAAGGCTAAATGTCTCACAAAACTACAGTTCCCAGAATTCCCTAGCATTGAGCCAGGGCAGTTAAAGCACTCTCAAACTGAATTATTTCTGCAGTGTGTTTTGGACCTCTCATCTTCAAAAATGGTACACCACTTTTTGTTTACAAAAGCAGGTGGTGTTTTAGTTTACTTTTTGTTTACAAAAGCAGTTCAGATTTTTATTGTTCTTGTGAAAAGCAAATGGTGTTATTGTAACTGAATTTCTTTTGGCACTTTTATTTTTTGCAATATTATTTTTAGTTTTAAAGTCCACAAGCACTTTTAAAGGACCAAATGTGATATACAATTTATTTATAGTGTGTGAGTGTGTAAATATGAGAAAGAAAAAGGGAGAGAAAGAAAGTATGTACATACACTAACACAGACACACAATATACTATATAGTGTTATATTATAATCTCAGAGGAAAGCAAGGACAAATCCCCTCTGAACAAACTCTGCCAAGGAAACCTCATGATATCTTTGCCTTAGGATCACCATATGTCAGAAATGACTTCAAGGCATGCAACAACAACTATAATATAATATACAATGTACTACTATCTGATATAGTGTAGTAAGGAAAGTAACGGGGGTGGTGGTGGGAGAGAGGTTAAGTTCAACTGGTTTATCTCTTAGTTAATTGGAGGCAATGGGTTTTTATTGTTTTAATTAGCTTGGTGTTTGTCAACTGTTTTAATGGAAGTTTTATAATATGTATTCCAAAATTTATAAGTTCCTGTGTTTTACTGAGATGTTTCAAGATGTTATAGATGGCCTGACCTTGTGAAAAAGGCATGATACAATTTTTTATTAAAAGAAATTATTTGACTAGGTATGATTTTCTTTTGGACATTCCTTACTCATGAAATAGCACAGTATGAAATAGTACACTATGAAATTTGCTACCAGAAAATGTGACAACAGCCACCAATTACAAAGCTTTGACTGAGGATTATACTGTATATATCGATGGCTATCAACTGTGGTTGCAAGGCAGGAAATGAGTTGCTGGGTGGGCCTGCTCATGACATAGTCATAAAGAATATATATCTCATCCAACATCACAGGCAAAATACCAGTTGCTAGACAATAAGAGAGAGGCCTCCTGCCCTCCCAGAGTCTGCTTGTGGATTTCCCATAGACATATAGCTGGTTATGTAAGAAACAGAATCCTGAAATTGTTAGCTTTTCATCAGATCTAGCAAGGCTTCAATTTTGGCCAAAATAACATCTCTGGAAGTGCTTGTTTAATTCTGCATCATTTTCACTCTAGGCAGCTGCCTCTAGATCTCTTGGGTGAAATATAGGACCACAGATTTGCATATTACAGTCTATGTAAAGTAATTAACTCGTCTACACAGGGAAAATAGGTTCTGGATATATAAACTGATTCTGGCCAACAGAATCAATATGGCATAGGTCCAAATCCCCACTGAGCCATAAAGGCTCTTCTACCTGCTTACCTAACTTTTCTTTCATAGGACTGTTGCCAAATTAAAATGGAATGACTCCCAAAGTTAATTTCAACACACAGTTCAGCTTGTTTTAGAAATATTTGCTAGTGAGATTTTTTTAACTATTACCTTTCATCAAATTTCGTCTATGACTAAACATAAATAAATAAATAAATAAATAAATAAAAGCTGAAGGTCAAAGGGAGAACACATGCAAAATAAATACTGTCTCACCTTTTAGTGAGGCTGAGTAAAGCCCTTCTAAGTGCCAGGATGGGTTCTTTAGCTCTGTATGAATTTTGTGTCATTTCTATACGAGCATGCCAGTTCAAAGAATCTTTACCATTGTCACTATCAGTTTGTTGAAGCAGTGGTCCAATACTATGTTCCAGCTCACACAGCATGTGTAACCTTGATTTTAAAAACAAAAACAAAAACTTCAGAAGGTGCCTTATGTTTTCATTTCACTGTCACAGTTGCCTGTTTGAGCAATTTCCAACAGCCAGAAATCATTCTGGCAGCAGTATGCTTGATCAATTCTATTCCCTTTTGAGAAAATAAATTTGGTTCTTATTGTGATGTTTATTATGAAAATTTCTTTATAGTAAGTCCCAGCAGTGTACAAATTATGATAATTTGATGCCTGGCTTTTTGAGTAGCAGGAGGATCGATAACCATCTTTTTGGATACCTTTTTCCCCATCAGGCAGAGAATAACTGCTGTGCTTGGATGCCGGGATATCATGAAATTCCTTGCAAAATATAATGTAGACAACCATGAAATTCTAGATTCAAATCTTAGCTCTAAGGGCTGAAGCAGACCGGTGGCTTGGAGAGGCTTCTGGCCATTCCAGCCATGATCAGCCTGTGATCGACCAGGGACAGCAACAACCACACAGCTCGCTCTGAAAGCAGACCACCACTGCAGTCCCAAACAGGCTGCTGGCAAGGAGCGGATTTCCCCACTCCTTTTGCCAGCAGTCTCAGAGCAGCTTCCAGCTGCGGTGGGAGCATGTGTCATCTGCATTCCATGTCCCCAGTGTAAGCCACATTTTTGGCCCATCTGTTTTGGGCCTCATTGAGTTTGCTAAGTGGATCTTTGCGTAATATTATTCTCTCCATAATGCAGATGGGGTGTGTATGTTAATGCTACTAACTTTCCTTACAAGACTATTTTAAAGCTTACTGTGATAGTGTAGCTGAAATATTCTGAACACTCAAAAATACAATATTAACATAATGTCACCACCACCACCAATACTATGTAAAAAGTGCAAGCATCCACAGATGGTTTTATAGAAGAAGGAAATTACTACAGTTCAAACCTCTGTAACATTTAAAATGTTCAGTTCAAACATTTAAAATATAACAAAACAAGCAGTTTCAAACATTTAAAATGTAGTAAAATTTCAAACATGACTCAACTAGATTTATTAGTCAAGAGCATCTTAATGTTTTACAATGCAAAGATATCTTTCTTTTCTTTTTTTAAAATTCTGGCCCTGGTCTGGAAACAGAAGGGAAAGAAAAACCAAACTATACCTGATAATGTATTCATATCCTCGCTGATATGAGCCCCTTTCAAAACTTGCTGCTGAAAGCGGAACTATCTGCTCTGCTCGAACAACTTTCAAGGTTTCATAGAAAGTAGCAGCTTCCTTCTTTTTAGCTGACAGCAATAACTGTCCAAGCCGCACACTCCAAGTATTAGACTTGTCATCTAACGGGGGGGGGGGGGGGGGCAACATTTTATTATAATACAGATCAGTAACACAAAAGAAGTAAATATTTTTAATTATTTTCTAAAAGATTGATATTTGTTTACATTAAATGTTAAGTTCTAGGAATTTTAGAAAATTTATCACAAAATAATTCTAACAATTTTAGTCTTAGTATTTATTTGCTAAGTTATTTTGTGTGCATTTTTGTCAGAATCACAAAAACAAACAAACCCATAGTCTTTAGACCTGGGTCTCCAACTGTTGCTGGATGGCAACTTCTGAAAACCTAAGCAGCATGGCCAACAGCAAAAGGCTCTAAGAACTGCAAACCAACAACCAGGGAGCTATAGTTTGGGGACCATTGCTCTACACCATTAGTTTTAAACTGGAACTCATTCTTGGGTTGCAAGATCAGTATTAGAACTAAGAAGAACTAATTAGAATTAAGAAGTGGGTTTCCAAAACATGTTTGTGATAAAATTCTGAAAAAGTTGGGTCTACACTAATTGGCAGTGGCTCTTTACAGTTACAGAACAGAGGAGCTTCCCAGGCCTACCTAGAGCTACAATGGCTTGGATGTGCCATGCTTTGTCATTCTTTGTCCCTCAAGTGAAAGACAACAAAAGGTATGCCTGAATTCTAATGTCCTTTTTCACTAACTGGGAACATTTTTTGAAAACAAAACAAAAAGGACAAAAACAGAAGGAAAAGTATGATTAGATTTTTAAAATGTCTAAAACTGACATTAATTTATATACCAAAGGTAACATCCAATTGATGATCTCTGCAGGTGGAAAGCATACTGTATATCAATACACTATGGAGAGGATATGATTTCCGGTTATTTTCTTTCTTGTGCTCCAAAGGTCAATTGAAACAGTATGGAAGATGGCACAAAGATTGCAGGAGGCCAGGCTATCTCCCCTTTCAAATTTTTACTGAATCCTTCTCACAACAAAGGCATATCAACTGGATACAACCCTATGACAGGAGTAAGTCATGGCTAAAATAAACAGAGCAACCTGCAGCTAGGTAGTTTTCCAGTGAATCCCACTGTGTCAGTTTCCAGGCTGCCTCCACTCTGTAGGTATTTAATTCAGTTGTCCACTCAGGTCTATTAAAGGTAGAAAGCAAACTTAGGTCAATACACAGAACACAGAAAACCTAAACTCCTCCTATGTATGATTTTATCATGAAGACAGCAATTAAATTAAACACACACCATATTTCAAATATTTCACAAAAGTCCACAGGTAGGGGAACTTTCCTTCATCTAACAATGGAAAAGCTGATATGTTAATGGATACCTGGTGAACTACATTTTTTTCAAAAATATATTTCTGGGAAGCTGGTAGGAACTGTCAGTAAAAGTATACTTTCTGGATAAATCCAGAGATATTGCTCCCACTCCTGCATAGATTACAATCTGTTTCCACATTTTGGAGGGCTCATATGATTCAGTGCACATATAATGGTGGCCTTCTCAAAGCTTAACTGTGCTAATGAAGTTTACTCTAAAACAGTTTGCAGATCTCCTTCAGGATCTGCAAATTCTGGGATTAATATCAACACACACAGAAATCCCTATGAGTCTGCCTGAAATTTGAGATCCTCAGTGAAGACACTGTCGTGTGTCCTATCACACCACAAAGTTAGGTTGGTCAATTCACATGTCAAAATTTTGTCTATAGCATTACACCAGCTATATGGAACTCCCTTCCCAGGCTGGCTAAACAGATGGCCCAAAAGGGCCGCCATCAGAATGATTTGGGGACAGTGCATGCACATGACACGTGTCCCCAGATCACTCGGAGGCTGCACCGGGGCCACTGAACACGGCTCAAAACTAGCTGTGGAAGGAGCAGTTTCTTGCCCCTCCTTTTCATGGGCCATTCAGGATCCTGGCAGCGGGCACCCTCAGGACCGTGGCCTTTGGTTGCTGCGGCAGTCCTGTGGCAATCGGGGCAGAAGCAGTATCTGGCCACTCCTACCGTCCTGTCTACTTCACCCTTTAGTTGTGTTTTGTGTAGCTTTCAGTCCTTAAAACCAGAGTTGGATTCTCTGATTGTTTTTATTTATGTTTTTAGAGTCATTCTGGTCCATTTTAAATGTTCATATTTAAGGTTTTAACTGTTCTTACCTTTTGTACATCACCTCAGCTACTGTGGGCTGAGAAATGATAGATAAATGATTTAAATATTTCAGAAGGAATAGATGTTTTTATGTATGTGCATAGAAAAAGCCTTTAAATGAGGAACATAATCAATTGAATTACCGTTTAGCAAGTACTCCATTCACTTGAGTGATTACAGTAGAGAACTGACCAAGACCCAGCATAGATTTCACCACACCGTGATAGTGAATGATCTAGAAAAAGAAAACAATTATATCCCAACTTTCCTCCAATGAACTCAAAGCAGCTACAAGATTATTGTCCCCTGGTCATTTTATTGATGCAATAGTATTCTGATTATTATGGTGACCATGGGTATAGTAGGGCATGGCTCCACGGTGAACTTCATGGCTGAGCAGAAATGGGAAACTAAGCCTTGTCATTCCTAGTATTATTCTTTAATCACCACACTGCAAAAACAGTCAGGAAAACTAGTAAGAGACCAGAAGGAGAAAGGGATAGCAAGGGATGAAGTGAAGGCAAATGCATTTATATATATTTAAGAGGCCTTATTTCAGATGTGAATTGGGATTAAGAATTTAAGTGTAATCTTTGTTAAAAATTTGTGCCTTAATGGGAGAGACTACAGCATTATTTGCTGGATGGCCTTGGATATTTTGTCACCTGAGGTGAAGGAAAAAAATATTTACTACCTCATACCATAAACAGAGACCAATTGGCAGGTAAATGGCTCTTCAAAAGCGCCAATAATACAGTGCTCTCTACTGCTCTGGTAGGCAGCATTAATAGAGCATGTGGGTCTGTCTTCCCAAAACCTTGTCACTGCTTTGCACTACCCCTTCCAAATGTCTGCTGCGGCAAGTGCTTCAACATTACAATTGTAGGATGAGCCCTGGGTAGGTTTACCTGCAGGTTTCCGATGTCCTCAGACATGGTCAAATTATGGTAAAGGTGTAATCTTCTTGCTAAGCCAACCCTTAACATGCCAAAGAAACACACCAAACCTTTGGAAAGTATCCCACTTTTGGGTACATTGTCACTTCATGTTCTCCCACAGTAATACAGGTGTGACTCTTGAAAAGCAGTGTTGAATCAAGTCTCCTGATCTGCCATTTTTTCTTGTATTAATTTGTCCCCTTGGATAATTCCCAGATGAGCTTTTCTTTAGGAACACAGCCAACATCACTAATCTGGACCAGGCAAAATTATATGCTATCCATCTCCTTCTAAAGTGGCAACATAGGAGGTTGATTTCAAATATAGGATTATTGTTTGCTGCTATAGCTCTGCTACTGACTACTGTAAGTATAAAAATAACCCTCTATTGTATCCTATGTTGGGTGCTGTGATGTTATGGACTGTTCAGGGGGAAATATGTTTCATGTATTAGAGAAAATAAGATCTGTCTGGAGGGACTGAGGGAGTGACATGTTGGGAGTGAATGCTGAATAGTGGAATGTCTAGGAGGAATTTGAATAAAGCTAATGTGTATTTATTTATTTCATATGCCACCTTTCCCCCAGAAAGGGACCCAGGGTGCTCTAACAATGGGTGAGGAGGGATGAGGCATGTAATCTGTCAGGTTTAGTTAAGTGAGTGGGGTTTAAGAGTGGTTAGGAGAGTTACTAAGGTCTGACTTAGCTGGAGATGAAAGTGAGTGATGTGTTTTAAATGTATTAAATAATTAATTTGTTACCTTATGTTCAAATTCTGTTAATAAAGTATTGTTTTTGGTATTATGCATGTTTGGCTTCCAGGAATGATATATATTAGAAAGGGGTTAGGTGTGGTCAGCAGTGAGTAGGTCAATAATATTTCAAATGGGAACCACAAGGGCATCTAGGAGGTCCCCACAGTTGGAGGCCATAGCAGGGAGACAGGAGGAGGTCCTTACACTGATGGTGCAGAGATAAGGATAAGGGAAATTCCTCACATTGGTGACACAGGGTGAAATAAGTGGAAGTCTTTGTATTTGGTGGTAGTGGGACTTTTCATTTCTCTGACTATAAGATTTTTCAAGAAAATCCAAAAGAAAAATATGAATATTATGAATTTTACCTGCTCCGGCTCCAGCTGAATTGCCCTATCATAGCAAGCTGTGGCATCTCTCAGCAACCCAATGCTTTCATGTTCAAGGATCTGTTCTTTGAGAGATGGCTCTGCTTTCCGTATTGCACTCACTCCTTCCACTCCATCTGGCTCATGCATTGCTGCATACAATTTCTTTGTATGGGGAAGAAAAGCATATATCACAGGAATGCACTTGGTAGCATGATATTAATGAGGCAGAATCAGTTTAACCTTTTGTAAACATCTTGGCAGATATACCGTATTTAAATACATATTGGCATTGTGCCATAAAGGTTTGCTTTAATCATTCTTCCAATAAAATAAATAATCTCATCTCCTCACTGTCTTTTGAAAAGCAACAGGTTTTTTTTCTTTGCTTTCTGATGCTTTTATCAGTTTATCAAAGATTTTTAAAATGGTTAATCAGATTGGGTTTCACTATGAGGCAGATCTTTTATGTAATAAAAAAATAAAAATCATCTCCACTTCACTCTTCTGATGTAACTGCTGGTTACCGTATATACTTGACTATAAGTCGAGAAATGTTTGCCCTCAAATGGTTTACAAAATCCTGGGGTAGACCTATACATGGGGCAATACAGTATAAGTGTACCCCAGGCTGGAAAGGTGGCACATTCTCACTGGTCGAACTTCTTCCTTTGGCGAAAGAAACCCGGCACGGAGAAGGCCCAGGGCAGCACGTTCTCTCCGGCCGGCCAGAGGGAACCTGGCCAGCGAGAAGGCTGAGGAGGGCACATTCTCTCTGGCCTGGTTTCCTCCGGAGGAGGAGGGAACCCAGCCAGAGAGAAGGCCGAGGAGGGTGCATGTTCGCCCAGCAACCTTCTCTCTAGCCGGGCTCCCTCTGGAAGAAACCCAGCCAAGAAGAAGGCCGAGGAGGACACTTTCTCCTTGGCCGGGCTACTTCCTCCAGAGGAGGAAACCCAGCCAGGGAGAAGGCCGAGGAGGGAGCGTGTGCGCCTAGCGGCCTTCTCTCCAGCCTGGCTCCCCCCTCCTGAGAAGAAAGCCTGGCTGGAGAGGAGGCTGCAAGGCAAATGCACACCCTTCCCAGCATCTCTCTAGCTGGGCTTTCTCCTCCTGAGGAGGGAGCCAGGCTGGAGAGGAGTCTGCAAGGCAAACGCGTGGCCTTCCCAGCATCTCTCCCTCCAGTCTGGCTCACTCCTCTGGAGGAGAAAGCCTGGCTAGAGGGACGATGAAAAGAGTGCGTGTTTGCTCTGCAACCCCCTCTCCAGCCTGGCTCCCTCCTCTAGAGGAGAAAGCCTGGCTGGAGGGACACTGGGAAGGGCTCGCATTCAGCTCGCATGCCCTTCTCAGCATCTCTCTAGCCGGGCTTTCTCCTCCGGAGGGAGCCCAGATAAAAAGACACTGATCACCTCGGAGCCTCTCCCCAGCTGGACTGCCCCCTTAAATCCGACCCTTGACTTATCCACGGGTCATGCAAAAAATCCCCAGTTTTGGCCCCAAAAGTTGACCTCGACGTATACATGAGGTTGACTTGTACACGAGTATATATGGTACTTTCTTGCAAACATGATACGACTTACTTGAAATCAAATTCACAGAAAAGTAATATTTTGTGTTGTTGCTGTGTGCCTTCAAGTTGTTTTCAACTTATGGTGACCCAGTGGTGATCCTTTCACAGGGTGTTATGGGGTTGAGAGTGTGTGACTCACTCCAGATAACTCAGCAGGTTTCCACAGCCAAGAGAATCAAACCCTGATCTCCAGAGACCTATGCTGAAACTACTATAGCACACTGGGTCTCCAGGTATATTTTAAGCATTTGTTATTATTAAGCAATTAAACAAATTTTTCACTTTATTTCATATCATCAATTTAAAAGACTGGAACTGGCTGCTTTGGGCTAAAGTCAATACTGTACTAATGCTGGGACTGTGGGCTTTTCAAGTGCATTGAGGGTTCCAAGAGGATCACTGCCCATTCCCATTCCTCAGACATCTCCATTGAACAACACAGCTTGGGTAGAAGACTGCAGAATAAGTATTCTCTATGAAATGAAACTGGCAGTATATCAATATGATGAATTGAAATTCAGATTTTTTACATAACAAACAAAAAAATTAAACCTGTAGAAATCCCAGATGTTCTTGAATGTTTTGTTTTTTTCCCATGATGAATGATTCAAAGTGCATAACCGCTCTTGTGTATGCTTTGGAACGAAAGGAAGCTGCAGCCAAAGTATCCTGAGGTATGAGGTCAAGAAAGCGGACTACACTTTGATACTCTCCATATTCCTCATTTGGTGCTGTAAAACAAAAGTTTTAAAGGGCTATAATTAATACTAGCCCTAAACATTAATCCTTAAAGGGTTTAGGAATGGTGTAACTAAAAGCACCCACAGGAATGTGACTATACATGAAGATCATTTGCAGAGGCCCTGCTTCCCCAATAAGGCTGATGAAGACTGGAGAAATTGCTACAGTTGTAGCAAAATATTTATAAAGCTTCTGTTTCAAAAATGTTATTTGTTCTCTAATGTTGTAGATATTTTCAGCTGTATTTTCAAAAAACTAGATCTACTACTACTTATAGCATCGTGTGCAAGTTGCTCTGGAAGCTTTGTTACCTGAAGAGGCAGAGTAAAATTATCTTAAATAAAATAAATAAATGAAGGAAGGAAGATTGAAAAATCAAATTCAGTTGAAAAATTGTTAGAAGTTATGTATGTTGCGACAAGCTATGGGATTTTATGGCAATAAAACTTCTGACAATGTTTTGCTGTGATGACATGGTGTATTCAGAAACATTATTAGTATTAAGGGAATGATAACACCTGCAAAATGTTTAGAAATTGCATGAGTTTTTCTGTAAACAAAGTTCATTTATGACAAAAAAGATGATTACTTTTCATTGGGATTACCCCCTTAAGGCTAACAGAAACAGCACAAATAGTTCCAAGATGGTAAACTGCAAACCCTACCCTTTTTTGCAGCCCTTAAAGTCATCTCTGGGCCCTTTCAGACCCCAACTCTCTTCCAAATTATTTTGAATTTTGGGACGAGGTGAAAAAATACCAAAACTGGCCAAAAATACTATCCAGAGTGGTATTATGTAGTGAAATAGCCCCAAACTCCTGAAGCTTTCCCCAAATGCAAATGTATCAGCTAAAAAACGCCTTAAATAAACAAAAGTTTGAATCAGAAGCAACTTTCAGCCATTTCCAAGTCATTTTCCGATTTTTGGCCACAGTTTTTTGAAAAGTTCCTGTTGTGCGTCTCTGGAGCAGTAGATGATTACTGAAGAATAGAAAATGCAGCGAAATAGGGTGGTGGACTCTCCTTCATTGTAGGTCTTGAAACAGAGATTGGACTGCCATCTTTTGGAAGGGCTTTATTTCAGGTTAGACTCACAGTGCCTTTCAATTCTGTTAGTATAGGCCTCAATAGACCGAATAGCAGGAAATCAAGATTTGGGGGATAAAGAAGATAGCACATGGAAAATCTGGAACCTGAAAGTAGTATAGGTCATGAAAACATAATTGCATATAAAAAGCTGTCTGGGAAGAGGACTGATCAAGTGATATCAGCACTAGCTGTCAGCATTGCTTGAGGCAAAACATTACATAAGCATCTTCCAGAAATCAGAATTGCTTTTGCAGATATGGTATTTCATGCTATACATTATCATGGAGAAGATCCTCTGAAATACAGCCTACAGTACCTGGTGTTCACTGTCAGTGTACCATCCAGGTAGTAACCAGGGCTGACCCTGCTTAGTTTCCAAGGACAGACATGATACAATGCCTT
The DNA here is from genome assembly GCA_034509955.1 of Urosaurus nigricauda. Classification (NCBI taxonomy): domain Eukaryota; kingdom Metazoa; phylum Chordata; class Lepidosauria; order Squamata; family Phrynosomatidae; genus Urosaurus; species Urosaurus nigricauda. The sequence continues at coordinate 242,406,364 of JAOEGL010000003.1, forward strand.
TAAGGTATCTAAATCCCTGAATGGTACCTATGAATTAGTATCACAGAAACGCCAGGCAGCTAAGCGGATCTGTGAAATAATGCTAAAGTGATGGTGA